>CM062348.1:11028463-12228463 GCA_031216105.1 Dalbergia cultrata | reverse complement strand
CATCATTTTCTAGTATTACATCATTTATGCATATGGACGCTTGGTATTTAAGTGAATTATTAGGAAATGTTGGATCAACTAGATAGGCCATCTCGAATTTTATTTGATACAAATCCTTAAAAGGTGAAACTCAATCATGTGTTACTCCAAATATATATAATTCATAATTGCTACAAATGATTTATTTTATTTGTCTCAAATCATGTCTCATTATATTTATCTTATTAATTATTGTTTATCAATAATAGGTATTTAGTAATTATTTTAAACGTGAAAATCGTGAAACATTTATTTAATTTAAATTTCATATTGTTATTTTCTTCAATAATTTATTAAATTTATATTCTATCGGCAATGGTACAAACAAGCTGTCAGCGTCAACCTCTTGTTTGGAGGTTGGAAATTTCTTCTCTATAGTCTCACCAAGAAAACCACCTACACAAGCCTATCGTTATACACGAGAGAGACTTCGGTACTTCAAGAGAATATATATACCTATCCTTCTCCGTATTGAGCATATTAACCATTAGATTTCTGGGTTGTGTACTTGTTAGTGGATCCCATGAGATCATTTAAAGGTTAGAATGCATTGTAGATGAAGAAAATCTTTTCTTGAGGACTCAGGATAGAAAAGAAATTTTCAGTTGTACACACCGTAACAATCTTCTAAAATATGTACAGATGATTGAAGTAAAAAGCCACAACTGCCGCGCAAGAGGGCTTCACATGTATACACGACAACTGAGGCCCAGTCTAGAGTGATCTACGGTTTTTTGTTTTTTAGGTGAGGAGTGATCAACTTTATTGGGTCAGTGAAATACGTGAAGAACATATGTAAGTCTTGTTTTTATTTTCATCGTGAGCACATTAATGAATTTAGTCTTTTCTTAGTTAAATTCTTCCATTTATGTTGTCCAGAACTGCTTACGTATTATGTGAACATTTTCTTCCTAAGTTAGTGAAAACACAATGTCAAGCTAGCTAGGTCAGAATAGGGCAGAGAGTGCCTTGTGATTACCCTTTTTCCTTCCCTTCGTTTTGTGTTTTCTTTTCTTCCGTAGGGTTGGTGACAGAAACAATAGGCACAGGAAATCTGAAAAGTGGCCAATAAAATAAAGAAGTATTAGAAACCACACTTTTACTATTTCATCATAAAAAATAAATGTATATTGAAGCGTTCACTTTTTTATCATTAAATATAATAATAATCTTTATTTATCTCATTCATCTAATACATTTAATGATGATAAAATAGTTATATCAACTAACAAATTATGCATAAAGTTTATTACTTGTATGTACTCTGCCACGGACTGGGTCAATTACATGTTTCTTATCAATTAATAAGGCAACAGTACAGGCTCCTCATGCAGGTGACATGCATTCACCTGTGATGTAATATTAAATGGACAAGGAAATTAAAGCACACAGGTATATTAGAGTATAATAATGGTGAGAAAGCTGGAACATGTGACGTACAATGTTGTAATGAGAATCGGATCTATATAACGTGTGATCAACATATATTACTTGAATTTGTAAATAGATCGCGCCAATTCGATCAATTCAAATCAATTTGATTATATTGGTCCTATTCAAATTGGATCATTAGATTAATTGGTTCTGATTCAATCACATATTAGTTCAGTTATTGGATTTGCATCGTCTAACCTAAAATCTAACCTAAACCAATTTTCTTCTTCTTATATCGTGGTTATTGATCACTAATTATATCATTTACTCATATTCATGATTTATTTATCATTTATTATCATTAATATGTGATTTAAGACCTAAATGAGTGTCACATCATTATCATTCCAAAGTTATCCTACATTAAAATATAGTATATTAACATGTGATAATATGCTTATATAAAATTTTGATATTTTATATTTTAGTCTTTTTTTTATTGAATTTGTAGGTAAAAATTGAAAAAAATTAATAAACAAAGCCCATCCCAAACCAAACAAAACTTGATCGAGTCGATTTGGTTTGAATTTTATAAAATAAAATCATAAATCGAAACCAATTAAAAAATCACCAATTGGGATTCATTTTTCTTCCATCAAATTCAATCCAAACAAACTCATTTACACCTCTATTACCATGGAGCATTGCAGTAGTAGATGGGGGCACTTGGATCAGGGTTTCGATCAATTCAAACAAATAGCTGTAAAACACACTCATCAGTACTCTCGCATCTATCCATATCCAAAGAGAAGACTCAGCAAGCAGGGCCCCTAGCTCATTCGACCAACAGACGCAACTCTAATAATAATAACATCTTTTTGTCAGGGCTTGATAGGTACGTACCATATGCAGTCACTGGCTATATATATATAAAGAATGGTGAGGGAGGAGGCCAGCCGGGAACACTTTAGTGTCCCCTGGGTTATAATATGCTCCTGTTAATCCAAAGACGAATTGAAGGAGAATATATAGGACATTAACTGTTGCAAGCTCCTTAGCTTGTTGGCACTTGACAGCATTTTGTTAGCTTGTGATGTGAGTATTCTGTTTAATGTGATAATTATTAATTTCTATGGATGTGGATGCTTTGGCCTGGAAGGTGGAATTTTTGCCATTGTATAATGTAAGTGTATATATGTGTATATATAAAAATGAGATAAATATGGTTAGTAGACTTATACGAGAGATGTGATGCATATTTAATTTGGTGTCTAATTGTGATCTATATATACAGATAAGAGGACTCATGTCAAGATGAGCTCCGAAAAACTATTCCGGAAAAAAAGAAGACACTGACGCGGTATTTAATAAACTTCACATTTTTAATATGCTAAAATTGAAGTTTAAGAAAAATTCCGATTCTGGTAATAATATTTGGCTGAATAGGGGGACATAGATTTAGTTGAAAAAACAATCTGTATGTTTAATTTGCATTATTTCTTTTTTTTTTTCTCTCACGTATATATTTTTATTGAAGGCAATCTTATACAAATATTTGAGATATTCTAAAAGGCATATAGCTCCCTAACATAGATTATCTCATAGACCATTGCTTATTAAGGAAGTGATTATCTACCACACCATTTGATAATATATTAGTACCTTGCTCCTACTTTGATATTATGTGAACAATATATCAATATATACATTATGTTTGTCTTGAGATATATTAATGGAGCTTGAAATAATGATTTTAATTTTCATCAAAGTTCAGTATATTTTGTTGTGAGTCCATTATATCCAATAATGTATACTGTTAAATTATCAAAATGCACGGCATACACATGGTATATAAATTTTTCGAAAATATATGTGGTACTGTTATTTGTATTACATTAATACTAGCTATTACTATATCTTTAAAAGAGTTTGTAATTACGGCAACAATTGTAAAAGTAGAACTACCAACATGTGTGTTAATCAAAATAGGATGGAAGGACACACAAGGTGGAAGCCAACTAATTAAATACTATACTGTCATGTAAACGGCATAGATGAAATGGTTTGAGGCCTTGACATCAAGAGAGAAGTAAGTGTAGGCACACAAATCTGTGCTTTATTTTGTATCATCATTGTAACTTCATGCTGAGAGAACACATTCCTTCTAAGTTCCAACTGTTAATAAGTTAGAATTCCAAGTCTGAATATATCATCATCTCTAGCTGTTGTTAATTAATCTGCAATAATTCCTGAGGTACTGGTTGTGGTTGAAAAAGAATCATCAGTTAGAGGCCTATCCACCGATAGTTCATCCTCATGATGATCCAATTCTGATATCACTGGTACTGCCTGTATTTTCTCCACTTCCCTCACCACCTGGCTCATCCCAGGACGATTCTCTGGGAACCTCTCAATGCAACGCATTGCAATCTGAAACAATCTCAGCATCCCTTCATGAGCATTCTTTTGCCTATAAATCTCTTTGTCAAATATCTCAGCAGTCCATTCTTCCCTCACTGCTCTGTGAACCCAACTGCATAGGTCAACTCCACCACAAGACCCTTGTGGAGCTGAGTAAGCTGATATTTTCCCTGTTAAGAGCTCTATGAGTAAGCATCCGTAGCTCCAAACATCAGATTGCACTGTGACTTTCCTTGCATAGCCATATTCTGGTGACTTGTAAACAACCATGCGCGGAACTGCTATTGGTTGTGCTATTAAGGAGGAAAGGCCATAGTCAGAAACAAGTACCACATCGTTTTCATCAAGGAGAACGTTTGAGGTTTTCAAGTTGCCGTGTGGGACAATGGAAGTCGGGGACTTGGTGTTGTTGTGCAGGTATTCCAGTGCTCGAGCTACGCCTTGTGCAATTGATAATCTTGAGTTCCATTTCAATGGTACCCGGTTTCCATCTCTGCCATCTGTAATATTGGCTCACAAGAATGTAGTGCTTTGTCATATGGAAGGGAAAAAGGACAGTTAAGTGGATAAAACATGTACCCTTTATTTTAGACAAAAATTACTTTGAAACTTGTAAAGCTTTGCTTGTTTTGCTTCTTAAAGTACTTCTGGGTAAAGTAAGAAAAATCTTACTTTCAACCAAAAAAAGTGTATTGGGAAGCTTGTTATCCAAACAAGTATTAAGGGTCCATTTGGTTTAGATTTTGGTAGAATTATTTTTGAAATAATTGATATTGAAGAAATTGATTTTAAAAGAATTGACTTGTGTTTGGAAAAGATATTAAAAAGTGAATTTAGAAAAATTGATGTAAGATGAAAAAGTAAAAATTAATATTTTTCGCTTTCACTAAAAATAATTTTTATGATAGTGAGTCACTTTTGTCAAAAGCAAAAATACAAAACAAACACATTTAATTCTTCTCAACTCCATTTTATTGAATACAACACTAAAAATGTTTGTAACCAAACATGCTATAAGTTGTAACTTATTTTAGTATCCTTAAAGATTTTGGGATTTTCGCCCATTCAAGATGATCATTGATGGAGGAAGAGGAAAAGAGGAGGAATGAAAGTGACATATAAAATACCATTTAGTCAAAAGCCTCGTCACCTTAGACATATAATCTTTATTTTGACAATCATAAACCTATCTTTAAGTATAGCTAAAAATTAAGACAAGAAAATGTCTAATAGTATATACAATTGTCGAGCATGAACTATTGAAGAATAAAGGCATGTATTATTGCAAAATAATAGCATATGCAAGTGATAAAACTTGTACAAGTGTGGAATAAAGTCATGTACTAGTATACATAATGCTATCATGAACTAGCATGTAAACTATTACATGACTTTATTTCACATTGGTTTATGCCTTTATTTTACATTTTTCATGTTTTTAGCGACACTTGAAGAAAGGACTATCGGACTTTTGTTGTCGAAAATCATGAATTCTCTAATTTGTAGACATAGCTTATTAGTTGAAGGACACTTGGACAGGGAAGTCTATTGCTTCTAAGTTGGAATTAGGTTCATATGTATATTAGGGGGTAAATTCAGCAATAAAAATAAGTAAATAAAAGGTGAATCAAGTTGTGGTAAATTACCATGAAGTCGAGAGAAAAGATTCCTATTCTCCGCATACCTATAGAGCAGCAGCTTCTCATCTCTGGAATGGTAGTAAGCAAGCAAGGGCAACAGATTTGGGTGCTGCAGATCAGCAATCATACGCAGTTGCATTGCAAATTCCCTCTGAGAGAGTGGTTTCAAGTCCCTTACCCTCTTTACAACGATGTTGGGCCCATCATGCAGCATAGCCTTATAACTATTCCCCATGGTTCCCTGACCCAGTGCCTCAGCAGAAGCTCTAAGAAGCTGACCCATTCGAAACCTTGGCTTTTCTTTGAAGAATATCAGTTCCTTTCTCTCTTCCACCGTCACCTTTGTTCCCTCCCCTATTTCTATCTTCTTCTCAGCACTGCTGATCACCACATCTTTTTCTTCCTCTATGGGAACCTGAACCACCTTCACCATTTTGTTCAGTTTCCTGGCTGTGTTATAGTAGAGGATCAAGAGCAATATAATTGCAAGCAGAAGAACCACAATGAAGATGAATAACAAAGTGTTAGTTTGATTTTTATCTGAAGAATTTTTTTGGACGTTACTGCTGTCTTGGCCTTGCATGAGTGAAGGAATAGGGGATAACCTGTTGCTGTCTTGGTCTTCAATTGGTAAAGGAATTAAGAGGTGGACCACATAATCTAGGATTTCCAGAATATGATGAATTGTCAAATAATGGTTGAAGAGTTTGGGTCGTGGCAAGTGTGCTCAATATAATGTAGCAACAACTGCAAATGTAATAAGTTGAAGAACAGAAGGGGAAATCCCCATGATGCAACTGAGAATTCAAAGCTGTCTTGCTTGCTAGGGCATGCAGATCTTGCGAGTGAAAAATGGCCTTAACTGCATAATGAAATCAAAACAAATTAGTTTTTCTCATCATCATTCTCCTGAATTTAATTGTCAAAAGAATTTACGCTAACATAATTCCTAGATAATAACAAGGGCATCTACCTGTTAATATTCTACTGAGAATACTAAGAGGTTAACTTTACATAGTTTAGTTCCAATCAAGGTTATATTTCCAGCTAGCAGATAACATTCGAGTGCATAGTTAAGTTTTGTGAAAAAACAGGTGGATTATTCTCCTTGTAAAACTCACGACGGCAGACATTTTCGTAGCGTGCAATTCTTCTGAAGGAATATGCGATTAGACGCTTAAAGCGAAGCATGAGATTCAGCCGGCATATCACTACGTGGTGAGCATAAAGAAAACATACTAGCATTTAGGTTTCATATTACATTCACTACAGAGCAGCTCAGTTTTCTTTTCTTTTTTCCCCCCTGTAATTATGCGCAATTACATGGTGAACAATAAATGTATCACTAATAACAAGTTAAACAGAGACAAATTTGCATTCATTATGTTACACTAATAGGGTTAGCTCATATTAACAATCTGCTGTTATAATACATGTTATTCTTAGGCTTTTCTTATTGATAGATGATGTGTAAGTACATTTGTAAGCACTTGACGAAACTGAAAATATGTCTTAACTCAGAATTAGGACGAATTTCCCTTAACCTAAATTTAATTTTTCGCATAAATAAAAAAAAAATCAATATGTAACATTTTGTAACTAGTAATTTTCAACAACCAGGTATCACGAGATTATTGTCTTTCACACCCATGTTTCAAATTAACCACTGTTTTATGAACATACATACAAGCTAAAGGTACACAATATACATGACTTTGATGAATGATAGGCACAGAAAGGTTTTCTTTATTTGATTTCTCAAACCTTTCTCGGTCTCAAGTTGCTATATCTCTTTCAGTTCATTTGTCTATAAGTAATCAACAAAAATTTGGCAATGTCAATTAGTTGTCAATTAACTTTTAAAGAGTTGTCAATTTTATAAGGAAAAAAATAAACTGTACTTGAAGAAAATGGCTGTCATGCGATTGTGACATATGGGGGAGAATTAATTAACACATTTGTGCCCATAATTTTAGATATTGTTTAAATATCTAGGGATCAATATATAAATAACCGGAGTTCTCTACGTTTTCGGTTTATTAATAATTAATAATAAATGTAAAATCCTTTTACTAAGTTTATTAGTGATATAACAAAATTTTACCGTTATTAATACATAATTTTCTACATTTATTCATAGGCAAATTTACCAAAATACAATTGAAATAACTAATTATTTATATGTGATTCCTTAAATATAATATCTGATACTATCCACAAAAGTAATGTTCAGGTAATAGTATTCAGGGACTGTGATGAAAATACATGCCTTGCATCGTCTTGCCCGACACATGATTAGACAAATTATTATTGGCTTGATTCAAAATTCTATCAATTCTTAAAAGTTAAGCCCTATAAGAAAACTATAATTATTGTTTAGTCCTAAAATATATAACTTTCTTCCATTATATTGAAAAATGATTCAGTTTTGCGTAGAACTAACATAACAACAGCCATCGATACTTCAAATTGTTAGTATAAGTTGTGAAACTGAGCATTCACGAATGATAGTGGTACAGATACTATAAATATCATTGATTCAATCACTCAAGCTAAAAGTCTAAAAGATAACAAAAAGCATGTTCCAATAACTTTGAATTACAACCGAGGCGATATTCTCATGCATTTCAATTAATCATTATTCCAGTTAATTCAAGGGGGCAAAAAAAGAAGATCCGATCCCCAAGTAGAAATCGAATGTGTAGCATGTCATGAATCCTTATTATTCATTAACTAATACTACCTTTTAACTATTAATTTCATTTCAAGTTTCTTTAGACGTCAAATTTTAAATCAAACTTCCAATAATTTTCTCATAGATATCCCTCAATATTGATTCGGAATCACCTCTGCCTTGATCAGGTAAATTAGAAAACTGACCTGCTTCTCACTATCTTGGCAGCCTGGCAACACTTCTGAGTCTTTCTCAATCGAAATGACAACCACAAATTTAATCCCTTCGCTGTATCCCATCTTGCTGGAAGAGGTCGATATTCAATTTTCTATGATATGATAGGTCACAAAATCGTCATATTCGTTCCTTTCACAAGATGGCAAAATATGCACTAGTCTAAAATATTTCACGCATGGAGAAGAATTTTCTCTTAATGATCTACACCCTCAACTTGCACCTTGCAGGTATTGGGTGATAGAAGAATTATATTATATTATTTATACGTATTTAACATAGGATATCATATCAATTCAACTCACATAGCATTTAGTATTGGATGAAATGTAGATATAACCTCATTCGAACCCACGTCTCATCTAGTACCAAATGAAATTAAATCAGTATGATATTTTATACAAAATATATACAAATAATTTTTTTTAATTGACAAGTAATTTCAATATGCCCTTGGAAAAAAAATTCTCCCGCACATACATATATTAATAAGAGAATTAAACTGTAGCCTCTCTTCCATCGACAGAAAGTGAAAAACGAAACTTGTAATGAATATATAATTCGTCGGAACCCTCCATATATATGTGTGTGTATTTCGGGTATATCATATAAGATGAGTAATTTATTATGAAAGTGAAATGAACAAATTTGAATCATATAACTATGTATAGATAGTTAGTATTGAAAATTAATTAACATAATCAATACTCATATACTCATTTAAAAAAGTCACATAACTTTATGTTTTAATCTTAACCGTTCATATAAGATTTAACAATCAAGATTTATTTTTTTCACTATCACAATAAACCACTCATTTCATATGATATGCTCCTTATATATATATAGGGGTATATTACATTAAATGAGTGATTTATTATGAGTGAAATAAACAAATTTAGGCCGTATAACCATATATAGATGATCAGGATTGAAAGTTAATTAATGTTATTAATGCTCGCGTGCTCTTTTAAAAAGTCACATGATTTTATATTTTAATCTTGATCATTCATCTAAAATTCAACGGTCAAAATTTACTATTATCACTTTTACAATAAATCACTTCTCTCATTTTATATATATATAGGGGAGAATCAAATAAATGGTTGTATACAAAAGTAAAATGAATAAATCTGAACCGTCGAATCTTATATTAATTGTTATAATTAAAAACATAATGTTATGTCGCTTTTAAATAATTATATGACCTTTTAATAACTTTTAATCGTAACTATCTATATTGATATTCTATGAACTCAAAATAACTATCTTCACCTTTTGTCGTGCCCAATCCCAGTGGCATCCATGTACTCAATCTTACCAAAAACATTAACTAAGTTTATATTTTCACCTGGCTCTTTACAGCCATGCCATGAAAAGTACAGTCGTAGCTTGATCAAATTTTCAAAGATTTGTTTTAGTTTAAAGTTCCAAATTCCAATAATCCTACAAGCCACATGTATGTATGTGTATAGAAGGAGATATTTTTATTAGCCAATGTGCTCCATATGTATTTAGTTATGAATGATGAAGATGAGATATATAACTTTTTCCATGTACATAATTCCCTTTTTTTTTTTCTGACTTTTGGTGTATAACTATACCGTCTGTGTGACTAAGCTAGTATACATTGGATATTATTGATGGTAGTGTAGCAGCATCCTCATATATCCCATCTCGTTCCCATGGAAAGCGAAGGCCTGAAGTGCGATAGTGCCAACTTGAAAGTGGTGGTGGCCGAGAGAATACCATAAAGTTAAGAACACTTTAATTGACAAGTGCAGTCAACGCTAATCCATCACGCGGAACCGTTTCCCCTTCTGCACTACAGCTATAGACGACAGGGGACCATGGCCATCACAAGACAAAAAGCTGTGTGCCAATCGCCACAATTCTGCCACTATATTATTGTACCTCCCCAACTCAATCTCATCAGTCCCACGCATATATCTATCTTGAGCTGAAGCTAACCGCATCAGTCCCACCCATATATTGCATGTACATATACAACTACACATGATTGGCACTTATATATATATATATATATAGGTTGTAGCAGCCGGCATTGCTTACTTATTCTCCTAACTTTGACCCCAAATGCCATAACACCCCTATATATACCTTCAATTCATCACACTCCTCACAGCATCACCCTCTCATTCAAACTTATTATTAGTGAAATTAGGACAACTGTTTCATTTATCATAGAAACTTTCACTTCATATAGTAGTGACTATACACAAAATTAAATGGAGGGTAAGGGTGGTTTCTATAACAAAAGCTTCATTCTAGTTTTTCTTTCATTTGCTTTGGCTGTTGTAAACACAGTGCATGGCCAAGGCACGCGTGTAGGGTTTTATTCTAGCACGTGCCCTCGAGCCGAGTCCATTGTTAGGACCACGGTTCAATCCCACCTTAAATCTGACCCTACTTTGGCTGCGGGGTTGCTTAGGATGCACTTCCATGATTGCTTTGTGCAAGGTTGTGACGGTTCAGTTCTCATTGTTGGCACCAACAGCGAGAGAACAGCACCACCGAACCTTGGATTGATAGGCTTTGAGGTTATTGACGATGCCAAGACACAGCTCGAGACTGCATGCCCTGGTGTTGTGTCATGCGCTGATATCCTTGCCCTTGCTGCTCGTGATTCTGTAGCTATGGTAATTAACAAACTAACTAGAATTAACTAAATTGTTCGAAATTTGAATCATATATACATATATATATGCTTGTACTGCATCGGATTTTTATTAGTTAAATGGAATCAATCATTTGATAATTAACTTGAGTAGCTCAATACATTAATGTGTGTTGATTTATAAAATTCTTACCTTCATGTGTTGATGCATTATATTGCAGAGTGGTGGACCGAGTTGGAAAGTGCCAACTGGACGCAGAGATGGGCGCGTGTCTCGGGCTTCAGACGTGAATTTGCCGGGACCTGGTGACTCTGTTGATGTGCAGAAACAAAAGTTTGCAGCAAGGGGCCTCAACACTCAAGACCTTGTCACCCTTGTTGGTAATTAAGTCTGCACCTTTCATTTCACCCTTAATATATATTCGTATATTAATTGTTGTTAGTTCTCTTTAGAATTTTAAATTGCAGATATGCTGTTATACATTGCTGATTATTCTACCCTTAACGCGTGGATTCTTTTAAATTTCATGTAATTAATGAAACAATGAATAATAATTCGATGAAGCTACAGCTAATACGTACGTGTTTTAGATTAGCTATATATATATATATGTTTATCTTCATTAGGGTTTGCATTTTAACTAAGTTGACTCGAACAGTATAATCTCAAGGTCAAGGGTGCAGCTCCTTATCCGTGCAATTATTTCTCAACTTTGGAACTAGCTTACTTTAATTTGTTTTTTAAAAAGCTTATAATCAAAATATTTTACATAAAACTGAAGTTCTCCCACAGCAATGAACTTTCTTCAAGCTTGAGACTTCAAAGTAACGAATCAGTTTTTGTGGATATATATATATATACACACGTACGTGCAGGTGGACATACCATTGGTACAACAGCTTGTCAATTTTTCAGTAGCAGACTATACAATTTCAATGGAACTAATGGTCCCGACCCTGCCATAGACTCTTCATTTGTTCCCCAGCTGCAAGCACTTTGTCCTCAAAACAGTGGAGGATCGAACCGAGTGGCTCTAGACAACGGTAGCCAAAACAAATTTGATACTTCTTACTTCAATAATCTGAGCAAGGGTAGGGGAATTCTGCAGTCTGATCAGGCACTGTGGACTGATGCTTCCACAAAGAGCTTTGTGCAGAGGTACTTGGGCGTTAGTGGCTCATTTAATGTGGAGTTTGGAAATTCTATGGTCAAGATGAGCAACATCGGGGTCAAGACGGCTCCTGATGGTGAAATTCGCAACATATGTTCTGCTTTTAATTAACTAATAATTAATCAAGATATCATAGCATAGTTTGAAAATTTGGTTTCCTCAGGCTTTACAGCGGTATAAGCCGGTGTGTCTAAGTATATGATGCATTTTAGTGTGGTTTTTCATTTTTCATCAAATTTTCTGATCAGAGAAATACTTTCCAAGTGTAAAAGTTGGTATAAATGGAAGAAATGTTAATAAACTCAAATAATTGTGTCAAGTTGCTCCATCTCTTTGGGACCATATGTATGATAGCTTAGCAAGACAAAAAGAAATGGCTTTTTCTTCTTTTTTTTTCCCAAGTTTCTGCAGGAAATCGCTGAGTGAAACAAAAATCTTAGATAATGTTACAATTAGAAAGTAATCTCAACAATGAGCTTATCAGCATATACAAACAACGAAAAAATGTCTATGTAAAATATCTATTTTTTAAAAAATATATATATGCACATATTGCAAACACTTATATTATAATAAAAATGTATGTGTGTGTATATATATATATATATATATATATATATATCAGAATAAAATAGATGAATAATATTCTAATATAAAGATATTACATTTAATTTTAAATTTTGACTTTAGCCTACAAATAATCTTAATAAGGTAGTCAACATAACACACTTAATAGTCTATAGTCTACAGCCTATAGCCTATACCCTTCTCCCAAACATCCTCAAAATTAAGAAGCATGAAGAGAGACACGCGTTTGTGGTGGACTGGTGGGTCCTAATTGAGAGGCCTCAACACGTGGCATAAAACTGTGAGATCCTATTTAGGCATAATATGCCTATCTCAATTGTAGGTTAGTTACCTAAGATTCTTTGCACCAATATATTCCTCGGACGCCTATCATGCTGAAGATGTGGCGGCGCGAGAGGGTCTGAAGCTGGCCAGGGATTAGGGTGATGCCCGAAATGTTGCTGAGAGTTTTGATAGACGGGAGGTTGATTTATCAATTATCATATCCAGCATGTATTTTAAGAGATGCATATGGAATTGGCTCCAGCTTTTGATTACTTTAAACCACAATTTGTTCCTAGGTCTTGTAACTCAATTGCTGACACGATTGCTAGGTAGGTTAGCAGCAGAGATGCATGATGAATTGTGGATTCATGAGGCTCCAATTTGTATTCGGGATTCGTTAGTCTCTACAGCTTCTGCTTGAAATATTAGTTTTTTTTTCATAAAAAATAATATATATTAATTAATCAATGTATACGTTGTCACTATGTAATATAGCAAAACCCTTAATTTTTTATATTGTCTGGCTACGATACACCAAAAAGTAAATAAATAAAATTCAGTTCCATTTTAGGTTGGGAGCCATTGTGCAAAAGAGTAGTATTGTTTGTATTCACACTTTATTAAACACCGTAAAAACATATTTTCATCTATCATTGGATGAGATGTAAATTCCAAACTAAATGGGGTCTATAACCCATCCAATAGTAAATAGAAATATATCGACACAGTGTCCCACAAATAATAAATACAAATAACATTTCTCCGGTGAAAAACATTTGTTGGTATAGCCAAAATACTGCTAATCATGAGTTCGGTCCTTTATTCATTTATTATCATGAATCATGATTTAGGTCCAATTTCTAAATTCTCCCATCAGTGGGTTATAGGTAAGTGTTTTGGTTGATGAACTCCAACGCCTGAGGACGAATCTCCCTCAATATACGCTTTTACATTTATACTAGGAGTTGAAAGTACGTTAATCTACGAGGAAATAAATTATTTATCATGAAAAAACCTAGTGGGTAAAGTACCAAGCAAAGCAAAAACAACCCATTGACTCGAGACTTTCCCGATTATGTCCACCACCAGACAATCCCACACCAGGCCCATCCAAAACGAATAACCAACTAGGATACGACACAGAGGATGCAATGCATTGGACAAGGGAAAAAAAAAATGCCATATTGACGGCTAAGAAAATGCTAACAAAAAGAAGAAAAAAATAAAAGGGAAAAAGAAATCTCTTAAACAAGACCAAAAACAATTTTTGACTCATTTTTCCAGTAAAGCTACAAGATCTTAAGCTCCTTAAAAGCAAAAAATAACAGTTTCTAGACTCCTTCCTACCGTACTGCCATATAAACGACAGGATTTGCTGCACCAAATTACCAGCAACTCGGACTTGAGTGTAACTATCCTTGATATTGTCCTCATTCAAGTCAACAATCTACAACAAATATAATAAGGCCCCACCCTCCAAATATATCCAGATTCAGATAATTAAACCCAAAATCAGCAATGCAATATCAGCTCCAACATTTCTTTATCAAAAAAAAAGAAAGAAAAATAATCCAACCAAAATAGAAAATGCTGGCCATATTTTACCCACCCATCTTCAAAACTTCAAATTTCTACCTGTGATATATATAAATTTTCATGGATAAGCTTAATGTGTAATTTTACTCATGTAGCCCATTCATGAAAACCTACCCATTATTTTTACCACCCAACCAAACACAACATAAGTGTCTAATACCCATGTTATTTTTCCCGTGGCATCTTTATTGTGAACGCCGTAGAATATAATGTGCAATGCTAACCAAGGTAATTTAGCACTAATAGCCCTCAAGCTTCAGCCGGACAGCCACCCACAAACACTATACACACACACACACACACACACATCTTGTAAACAAATAGTTCAAGCTGAACAACAGAATGCATGGACTATTGAGTCATAAGATCAGCCAATTACATCTCAAGTTTATAGAAAACAGACAGACAAAATACAGTGAATATGACAATTACCTTTGTAGTATCCAAGCACCGTTAAAACAGACTTAGAATGACAAATACACACAATGGACTCAATGTTCATGCTAATATACAGCCAGCTAAAGAAGACCCAAGGGCACTGTTGTTGTATTCTGAACAATTGCAGACATTACAAAGCTTCCAATTTGAGTGCAAAAGTTCAACACTTAATAGATCACAGGCTAGCACCTACATTAATTGAGCAAATTGAAGTTTCTACTTTCAGCTTATAAATTTGTAGTTGAACTACTTATTCATTTAAACTCGTCAGTCGTCACTTCTAGACCTGCAATGGCCACAAACGGTGGAGTTCAATTAACCCAGGGTGTATTATTCTACACTATGTGTTCTACCTTCTTTTTTTTTTTTTTTTTTTTTTGGTAATAAGTATTACAGTAAATTAATTCTTTCTAATTATCAAATTCCACCCTAATTTTCACCAGAGCATTGAATAAACTTTTCAAGTCCTTTGCACATCCTCAAAATTTGAAGTTAAAAGACTCTCAAAAGCATATAGTAAAAAGTAAAAGCCAATGACTATAGCAGGGTTAATATCATGGATATGTAGTCTTCTAACAACAAAATTCCATTATTTTTATAGAATGAACAAGGCCTCCCCTTCCATGAACGCAAAACTAGAAACAAGCTGATTGTAAGAATTCAAAAACAATTAGAAAAACGAAAAATTCACAGACAACATAGGAGAAATAGATTTAACTGCAAACATTGTCAGTACATGTAAACAAGAATATAGAGGCCTTGCAGTTACTTCTCCGTCAGCATACTAAAAAATAACAATAGAATTGTGAATAAACTATTATCATTACAAAAGCAGAATGCCTCTATAATGCAGAGAAATTAAAAGCTCCAATAAACCAACTGCATCCAAATCATGAATCAGAAAGAATACCTCAATCAGTTTCCTCAATCTCAACAGAGTACAATAACAATTCAAAGACAAATAAATCCACGCAGGGCATTAGCATTACAATCAAACAAACAACACTATACTATCATTAGTAAACAAATTTAAAACAGCTAACTAAATCACTTGAGAAAAAAACAGTATAAATATATATATAACTTACAGAGATAAAAAATAAAAAATAAAGGGTAAAAAAGAAGGAAAAAAAGAAGAAGAAAAGAAAGCACAACTACCAAGATTCTATAAAAGAAACTGAAATTCCGCTTACAGTATTAAGCTACACAAAGTGCTCTTGATCTTGAAACTGCTAAACCAATACATACTATACAGCAGCAACAGTTATCTTCACTTCACACTCAACCAATCACTTGGAAACCAATAGAATCTCAGGCTTCTTGACCTTGGTGGGCGTGTTAACATTCGATGAAGAATTCGCAGTGGCAGCAGCCGTTGCTGTCGCCGCCGCGGCTGCGGCAGCTGCCTTGGCAGCCTCCCTGGCCCTGTTATCGAGCTGAATGAGACTCCTGGTTGCAAGTATGGCCTGTGGCACCAAATCATGAGAAGCCCTAGCATACAAACACCTCACTGCGAAAGAAGCAGCATCCTTCACATCCTGAGTGTTCAAAGGACCCAACAAGCAGTGCCCCAAGATCCTCAACACCGGCTGCAGAATCTCCCAAGGCAAAGGGATCCTATCCCCCTTAGCACCCTTATTCTCATCATGGACCTTAGAATCTTCTGAATCAACATCAAAATCAAATCTTTGAATCTGCAAATTCCTCATATCTTCAACAACCTCCTCAATCTCAATCTCGCCATTTCCATTCCCATTCCCAATTCCATTGCGACCATCGTCGGCACAACCACCATTCTCGTTCTCGTTCCCGCGGCGGTCGAGCTCCCGGCGGCAGGGACAGTCCTGGCCGGCCCAGCCGGCGGCGAAGCGGCAGAATTCGAGCTTGGACCAGCTCGGCATCTGCGAGATCTGCGCGTAGTAGCAGTGCAGCGCGGTTCCAACGATGGTAGCTCTCTTGGTGGACTTCATGGCCACGTGCGGCTCAAGCGGCGGCGACAGAACCCCAACGGACGGCGGCCTCTCGCCGCCGCCTGCAGAGGAGGGCTTCCTGAGAGGCGCGTGGTAGATGGAGGGCTGGGAGAGGTCAGGGATCGTGACGAGGAGAGGCTTGCCGGCGCGGGATTTGGTCTCGGCAGCGTAGATAGCGAGGAGAACGGCCTCGAAGCCGGCGAGGGAAGGGGGATCGGAGTGGTGGTGGATGCGAGAGAGGTAGAGGGCGGAGAGGAGAGGGAGGAAGGAGAGGACGAGGAGGCGGAGGTGAGGATCGGAGGAGAGGAAGGTGTCGTAGAGCCAGTGGCAGAGGGGGTCGGAGGCGGAGCCCTGGAGGGAGGAGGAGACGGCGGAGTAGGCGGAGGGGGAGGAGAGGAGGGAAAGGGCGGGGCGGTCGGAGTCGGCAAGGGCGGAGAGGGCGTCGGAGGAGGAGGAAGGGAGGATGGCGGCAAGGGCGTGGATACGGGAGCGGGCTTTTGAGACAGACTCCCACCACGAGTGCATGGGGTCGTCGGAGGGAGGATGAGCCGTCGTGATGGTTGTGACGGAGGACGAGTTCGATGATGATGGGGACGAGTGGTGGTTGTTGCGGTGCTTCTTGTTGTTGTTGTGGTGGAAGTCCATCGTCGTGGGTGAGGATAGGGGAATTGCTCTCGCTCCTCTCCTTCCTTCCTTCCCCTCCTCACCGATACTGCGTCGTTTTGGAGAGAAAGAAAGTAAACTGGCAGAGAATTTCAGAGTGAGACAACCCCTATTCCGGTTTACAAGGTAAAAGCTCCTTGCTTTATTATCGTCATTATTTTAATAATTATTATAATTATTATTATTGGATGTTATTAAAAAAAAGTGATAAGAATTAATTTTAAGTTTTGATTTTATTGAGAAAAAAAAAGGACATATAGTAATATCTAACTTGAATAAAATTATCTCTTGCAACTGAAGTTTGAATTGAATTAAAACCTGATGTTGTTATTATTATTTTTTTTAACGGGAAACATTACGTTAATGAAAATTTGATAACTCCATTTTTTTTTTTGAAAAAAATGAGAAATGGGGTGTTGCTCATATTTTTGTTTGCTAAAAGGGTTTTTAGTTGATAGTTGAACAAACAACGTTGGAGACTCCGTCCCACTTACACAAAAAGCAAAGCAAAGCGAGCATTGGTTGATGGCATTAGCTGAGCATAGCAGCCTTGTTCCTTTCGCCTGTGGTGTGCCCCTCAATCTTTACTTCTTCAATAAGATTCATTCATAGCGAGGACACACAACACCACACTGCAGTACTGAAGCATTTACGCTCACATTTAGAGCACTTCTTCAGAGCCTACGTAGCTCAGTTCACCTCAACAATGGCCACCGCTGCTTTCACCAACACCTTCCTCTCTCTCACCTCTCCCACTTCTTCTCCATCTCATTCTCATCTCCTCAAAATCTCATCGTTCAGATTTCCCACCTCTAGATCTCTCCCTTTCGCTACCCACCTGAACAAGACCACCGCCACAAAGCGGTTTACTACGTTTTGTTCTTCGGATGCTGCAAATGCTCCTAAAGAAGACACCCCAGTTGAATTAAGTATGCGTTTTCATTGTCCTCCAATGATTTCAGAATCTGCCCACCTTCCAATTTTTTATTTTTCTTACAAACACGGCTTCTGGGTTTTGCTGTTGTTGCAGGGTACCCTGCATTCCCGACGATATTGGACATCAATCAGATTCGTAATATTCTGCCCCACAGGTTTGAGTCTTTCTTTTTCTTTTTTCTTTTTTGGATAATGGGTTCATCCCTTGACTGTGTTTGCTTTAACCTTTTTATTTAATTTCTTTGTTCTTTTGGTTGGGGGTGTGGTGTCATGCAGGTTTCCGTTCCTTCTAGTGGATAGAGTGATTGAGTACAACCCTGGAGTTTCTGCCGTGGCCATAAAGAATGTAACAATAAATGACAACTTCTTTCCTGGTCATTTTCCAGAGAGGCCAATCATGCCTGGTGTTCTCATGGTTGAGGTAAGTACCTCTATGCTGAGTGCTGCTACCCTTTGTGTAGTCCCCTACTCCCCTAAGATAGAAAATTTTGAGAGATCTTGTAACATAGAAGCGTGACAAGTAGACTTACTGCAACCATATGGTAGTTATCCCCTCATTAGTCAGGACCAATATTCCCTAGTGATAGAATATAGGACATACAAGATACAAGAAGCTCATATTTTGCTGGTTATTATCATGTATGATTACGACCAAGACTCTATAAAACGAGCCTGTTCAGTTTCATAATTTATATTGTGACAATTTCATACCTGGCCAATAAAAATGTAAATAAAAGGGACAAAGAAATCTAACAGGATCTCTGTTGTAAACTTTATAGTAGCGTTGAATTGTTGATAAATGTGAGGGGTCTTTTGAATTTTGATGCAGGCAATGGCACAAGTTGGTGGCTTGGTTATGTTGCAACCTGAGGTGGGGGGTTCTCGTGAGAATTTCTTCTTTGCTGGAATAGACAAAGTGCGATTTAGGAAGCCAGTGATTGCAGGGGACACCTTGGTTATGAGAATGACACTTATTAAACTGCAAAAGCGATTTGGAATTGCAAAGATGGAAGGGAAGGCATATGTTGGAGGTGAAGTAGTATGTGAGGGTGAGTTTTTGATGGCTACTGGATCTGGGAGCGAATAATTAGAGAAACCCTTCCTCCAAAAAGAGTTGATTTTGCTGCATTTATTTCAAGCTTCTTAGCATTCTTTTTGTTGTTCAATCCCGTACATTTTTTATGGATGAACACAGCCAGAATTTGGACCTTATGTTCTCTTGCTCAGGTTTCTTGAGAAGTACTTATTTATGGAATTCCCTGCTATCTTTACATTTTTGCTACATATAGACATGGCCCAACATGCACCTTTCAAGTATATTAATTGCTTTCACCACACACCTGGTTTTCGGAATGAAAGGTAGATGCTAGTATTTATATGAGATATCTACATCATAAGTTTACAATGCAGATAAAAGGTGAATCCATCCAATATTATAACATAAAATTTGGATTTTTCATTGAGGAAATTTGGCTCAGCCTCTTAATTAAAGTTATCTACATTCATACTTGTTCACAAGTCAAGGGCACCAAGGGGCGTCTTCCCTTGTCCAGCTTCAAAATAGAAAATCAACATAGCCAACATGGCAATCCTAGCATGCTTAATCTCAGCCAGTTTCAGCCTCTCTAGCTTCTCTGTATCTGGGATGTAAACCCCATCCTTGAGTGTGCCAGCAAAGCCCAATGGGTCAAAGAATTTGCCCCCAGGGTAACCTTGATCCCCTGTGGCATTGGCAAAGTTCTCAGCAGTTCTGGACCATGGAGTGGCCCATTCCACTGACTGAGAGTCTGGGTTGAAGAAGTCAACCCATCTCTTGCTCTCAACCCAACCCATGAGAAGCAACTGTGTGCCCAGAAGAGAACCAAAGGAGAAAGGAGCAATTGCATTAGGATCAGCTCCAGCCTCAAACCATGGAACTCCACTCCAGGCCTGGCCAACAAAGATGCCTACAACTGCAGTCATTGCCCACCTCCCATGAATGAGCTCAGCTTCTCTGTACCATTTGAGGAATGCTGGGTCCTTGCCTAGGCCTAGTGGGTCAAAACCATAGTCACCTGGCAACCTGCAGTTGCAACAACATTGAGCAAAGAATGCATCAAACTATGAAGAGAGACTAATAAGCAAAAGAGAAAAAAATAATCTAAAGTAGATAGACGGAGGGCTTACGAGCCATCAAGCCATTCAGGGTCAACGAAATTTCCACCACCTCTTACCCCAGGGAGCCATGACTTCTTTGGTGCAGCAGCAGCAGCAGCTGCCACAATAAGCCTTGTAGGACTAACAGCAGCACCAACTTTGCCTCCAGTAGCAGCAGCCAACAGGGTTTGGCTTCTCTTTCCTCCACATAAGAAGGAAGATCCCAACCCATTTAACAAAGCGCCAGATGTTGTAGCTGCCATCTCTCTTTTGCCCCCTCTCTCTAAAGCCTTCTGTAGGAATTAGAAAACTGAGGCTGGTTTGTAGTCTTGTTTGCAAATGCACACTTGTGATTTATCTGTGGGTAGAGGTGAAGTGGGAGAAAATCCGAGGGGCTTTCATAGCATGCCAACTAGGACTACCAAATCTGTAGAAGAAATCTTAATCCTTAGTGGATAGATTTTGGACCAATTGGAACCTGATCTCCATCACCATCCCACGTTGCATCCAACCCCGTGGACCACCACTACCTCACCAATAACCATGTTTTATATTTGGTATTTCTATACCTTATTCTGTTTTTGTCCATCTTTCTTAAAATAATTCCCAACAAAACCAATGTTAGTGAAATTGGTAAAGATGCTCAAAGGAGTAACATGCTGTTTCTCCTTGGATATAAACAAAAAATTATTACATTGTTAATGATGAGTAATAGTTAATTGTAATTAACTTGTATTTGTTGTGATAGAATTGAAAACTTAAATTTCATGTAAAAAGCGTACTAAACACCTTGTACAAGATTTAAAAAATATTAGTTAAGATGGAGCAACGTTTACTAAGAATATGACATTTTCTTAGCTACTTTGTTTGCATATATGTCAGCTAAATTCATAAAAGAAACTCTCCTCAAATGCTCTAGTCTTGAGGACATGGCTAGTTTCTGAAAAGAGTAATGTAACTATATAATTTAATTAAGGTTGAATACCCAGTTGTTGAAAAAAAATAGTGCAAGAGAAAAACACCATAAAACTCACCCAAGACAAATTGGTCTATCAAGAAAAGAAACACATTTCATGGTTCTTTACAATACAAAATATGGGTCCTCATTATTTCGATGAATTTATTTATTTTATTTATGTTTTTAATAGGAATTAATTCAAATTATTTTATAAATCATCAGGGATTAATTTGTCTTAAAATCATTTAAAAATATTGAAGAATGACTAACTTATTGTACATTTTAAATTGTAATGGATCATGGAATGTCTTTTTTATTATTCATTATTTGTCCGGATTTTTTAAAGTACAAATATGGGGGTTTATTCTCTAATTAAATAATCATATATTTTTAAAAAATCATAAACCCAAAAATATAAATTATTTGGAAAAAAAATTGAAACAAAAAATGCATCTTCAAGTTAAACGTAACCTACAAGATGAATTCGGATAAACTTGATTTTAAACACTAGCACGTCAAGGTACAACGTGTTTAAGGAAGTTCAATCTTTGTTTTTCGTAGTGTTGCTTTTTTTTTTTTTTGGATAAGGCAGAGGGGTTAGGAAGTTCAATGTAATAAGATTTTTTGGGTCCTGAGCCCAAAAGGTTGAGAAAGATCACTGAATAAGCCCTTTTTCTGATGTAGCCCAACTTTGTAGGTATCATTGTTTTATTTTTCAATTGTTGTAGTGTTCATAGTTCGAAACAGATCTTGACCAAAAAGGAAAAAGTTCGAAACAGATTCATAGCTCTGACCAAAACAAAAAGAAGATATTCATAGCTCCGACCAAAATACCGCACAGATTCACAGCTGTATAACGTGTCCTCGAGTCCGTTGGGGTAAGTACCAAATACATACGTTTGCGTAAATTTGTCATGATCTTTGCAATGTTTTTCTAAGGAAGTTTCCATCAATTTGGAAAAGAGTACGGTTTCATAATATATGATATTAAGCAACCGAGGTGATTTAATTACTCCACCAGAAATAGTTTTCAGTTAGGTTTTTCTGTTACCTTCCGTGCCTTATTGCGAGTAGAATGAAAACAATGAGTTAGTCAAAATTAATGGTAATATACATTTCAAGCGGAGATAATTTGTGTACAGATGTAGATGTAGATGTAGAAGTGGTTCACTTGTTACATCAAAATTGTAGACGGTTTTAGAAGTGGTTCAATCTGGGTATAACAAGAGAGAAACGCTCTAAAACTGTAGTACATCACAAGTCCAATGCAACTACTTTTACAGTGACCAATGACGGCATGTATTAAGTGCCTAGAGTGCTGGTGCACAGATGCAGGTCAATTAGTAGTTAGTACTGACGCGTTGATCTGGAATAATAACAAGGCAAAGTCTAATTAGGCATTCATTAGACTAATAATTTTACGTAATCGTGACTGAAATATCAGCTAAACTTATTGAGACCAAACCAAAAGGACAATTATGTACAAGCATTACTAATGTCAGTATAGTGTAAACAGTTTCCTGATTTTTTTTTTAAAGCAAAATGGAATTTTATTTAACAATCATTCCTACAGCGCGTTCATAATTTGGTCTGGCCCACCAATCCAGCTAAGCCCGAACATTATTGGAACGATTTCAAGTCTTAAAATTTGACTTAGTACACTTTTCGTGTCGGATTCAAGTTATACATCGAATTGATTCGGCCTAGACAAAGTTAGATAATTCCTTTTATATATATATATATATATATAATTTGTGATAAAATATTATATTTTAAAGTTTAATTAATATATTTTACATAAGTTGATGTTATTTTTATATTGTTATGGTTTATTTTGAATTTATATTATAAAATATCTCTTCAATTTTTATTCTTACTTGTAAAATTTTACAACTTTACTATGTATAATATCTAAATTCTTATATATTGTTCGAATGTTGGGTTGACCCAGTATATAATCGGGTTTTGGTTTAAAAAATTGATCAGATCTCAATTTCAAATTTTATCCAACTTATCAATTGTACACCCCTAATCTGAATTAGTAGTACCCATTTTTTTAAAGTCAAGATATTTATATGCCCAATAAATATGAGACATCCAACACATCATTTTTATTTTTACTCTTTTATTGTCTTTTTACTTATTTTTTTTTCCTTCTCTCTCTCTAGCTGACCAAGATACCTACACAAAAGGTGGTTCAAATAACATAACTTTTTTCTCCCTTTTTTATACACAGGAATGTAAGTAAGGTGAGGCACCCTTATACTGGCATGCACGTGCGAGTGCGTTAAATTGGGGGATCCAGTTAATGGAGACGGTGGACACATTCGCACTCCTCCTCTCAAATTGGGTCAGTCCAAAACTACCAAAGAATTCATTGATGTCGCTTCCGCCCACAATAGGGGATCTCTCTAGAGAGGATTTAAGGACTTTCAAATTAGGGAGGATTCGAGCCCAGAAATAGGTTAGAGTGGCCATACATTCACGACCATGAAATTAACCATTTCTACCTACTTCAGTTGGTCAATAGTAGTACCTTTTAACGCCAGCAAATCACAGATCAAATTCGGGTTTGCAGAATGGGAATGCGATTGAGAATGGTATGAACATCATTATTTGACAATGACATGGACTGGAATTCAGTTCCCACTAGACAAAACCTTCCAGGCACTATTCCATTAACGTTATTAAGAAAACTAATTAAAAGAATAATAATAAAAAAAAAAACAACGTCTTATGGTTTAGTATAATCTAAAGAATGAAAAGGACCTGTCACCTAAGTGAACTAACACTTCATCATCGCCATCCATATCATGCATGAGAGAGTTTGAAAAGCAAGAATTCAGCCGTGTGACTTTCTTATTTTTTTTGGGTAAATTCAGCCGTGTGATTTTGAATATTAAAATATACAACAAGGAGCTCCTAATTTGCTCAGCTTTTTTCATTGATAATTGCTGGAAATTGCTGGTTTACAAGGAAACGGCTTTAAATAATGTAAAAGCCCTCTACCAAAATAATAATAATAATAATAATGGCAAATTACACTCACCTTTCTAAATATTTGATAAAATTTATCCAACTTCCCCTTTACTTGTCAGGTGATTCTAACTTCTCCTAAATATATTATTCAATATGCGATAGAGAGTAGTGTAATAATTTTACAAACTCATGAGAAGTTGGTATAATTAGTGGCGAAACTAAACCCAAATTTTAGGGGGCGAGTACCAAAGGATAATGTATACAAATTCTTAAAACATATAAAAATTTTATACATAGAAAATTAAAAATTTGGCCCCTCAAGCCATACAAGCGGTTCTACTCTTGGGTGTAATATAGTTTTATAAACTTACGAATCTCCAGAGCACATTTTGTAAGTAGGAGAATGTTAATATGAATTTTACTAAATCTCAAGATATGTATGTAATTTGCTCTAATAATAATAACAAATAATGCACGTCTAGAAATGTATCAATGCGAGCTTCATAGTGAATATTTCATTGTTAGCATGCCATCTGATGCGGCAGCATGAGCGCCCCATCATTCTCCACCCATGTTCCTATCCTTTTTCTCTTTTGCTTTCGGAGGCACACAACGGCACAATGGTATAATAAGTGTTGTGTGCTCCCTTTTTGGCGAGGATTGTGGAATTTGCTTAAACATAATTGTCACTAATTGTGCCTATGCTTGTGATTTCGAATCCCACATGTTATAATCATTTGCAGCCACCGGACCCCAATCTCACAATTATTACATGTTTGTGCATCCCTGCCATTCAAAGATTTGAGTCAAAAAGTTTTCAACCAAGCGAAATTGCCTAGTCCCTAGTTGTAATTACCTTTCTTTTTCGTTCGCCGCATTGCCCCATGTACTATTGCAGGTGTTATCGTTATAGGCCAAAAGCCTAAAACCGAGGCAAGTCAATATGCTACAAATTTTGAAGTGTGACCACCTTCCTTCCCCTTCTCTCCTCCTATCTTTATCACCGTTTGATGTCCTCTCCCGGCATTGTTGATGATGTGCCAAAGCCAATCAATAAAATAAAGAATAAGATGTGATGTGGCAGCTCTACTCCAATGACCATAGTCCATGTAGCATGGTTGGAAAACACAACATGGGAAGCATCTTTATTAGGGGACCAGACCAGACTCATTATTATTATCGAAAGATCAACATGTGGACGGCTAGCTCATGCCCAGCATGCATTCCATATTGCTTTCCTTCACTACCCCTTTATGTGAAAAAATTAAATTAAATTAAAAATTCATTATTTGTAAAGATTATTTAAAAAAATCAAAATAACCGACTATGGTAATTTATTATTATAATAGTAAACCCCAAAATGCTTCCTATCAATTTTTAAATCTGATAAATTAGCTTGTGAGAAAAATAAATTGAAAAATTGATCTCTAATTAATTTTTTAAAATATTGGACAAATTAATCCTTAATAAAAATAAATGGACAAATTAGTGTATAACGTTTTTAATAATACAATTTAGCTCATCTAAATGATTGGGATGAGAATTGATAGATGAACTAAATTAACCAATTTTTAAAAGATTTGAGACCAATTTATCTAATTATTTTTATCAAAGGCTACTTTGGAAATTTACTCTTATTATAAAATAAATATTTAAAAGTAGAGCAGTCGCAAAGGAAAACTCACTTACTTGGTAACAAAGTTCTTTGTGGTGGATGAGATAGGATGAAATTAGTACATTATGCACGATGCCTGATTTTAATTTTTCATCGCTAATATTATTTTGTATCCTAGATTTTTTTTTTTTTTGGTTTAACAAGAATGTAACTTTATTTCATTAGAAATTTTCAAAGTCATCAATCTTCCCTATTGTTAGCTAGAAGCAAATCGTCTGTTCCATTTTTTTGTCCCTCATTCTGTCTCCCCTATTATAATAGTTGTCCTTCATGTTCCAATTTTATGTTAACAGTGTTAAGAAACTGAAATATTAAAATTCTTTTAGATGTCAAAATATGATAGGAGAACAGACAATTTGTATCCATATAAGCTAGAGATTCGAACCCATATTACTTGTTGGATCAAATATTTACCTTTTGGGACAAGGTTGGATTGGAACCTATATAATACAAATTACAATAGCTAACGGTCGAGAATCAGCTTAATAGGCAGGACTGAACAATGATGGCTTCATGGTAATGAGTTTAATTGCTGCTGGTCATCCTCAGGCATGTGGCATGATTGACCTTAAAATGAAAGAATATATCCTCTTCCAAATTCCTATTTACCTCAATAAAAAAGAAGAAGAAGAAGAAGAATTGGAGAAATTCATGCCAGCGATAATTTCCCGTTACATTTTGCGGTGTTTGAATGAACATTTTCCTGTACAAGCTTATGGCGAATGCACTCATAAATAGGTCATAGATTATGGCCCATTTTCCATGTAAATGTGTTCATCAACCTTAAAAGGATCTTTCAGCCAAAATGATTGCTTAGCGTTGCCCTCTATTGGCCATCATAAAATTCACTATGCTCTCCATATAATAATAAATAAATAAAATTTACTATGCTCACCCCACGTACCCCCGCCAGGCAATGCACTATTGACGCTAGGATTGACAAAGGTCCCCCACTCTATGGAGCACTGTTCAAATGCCAATTATCCTCCTCTATTGTTTCACTATTAATTTGCTGGCATTCGAGTAAAAACCAGTAGCATGGGCTTAATTAAGAACCACAAAAGATGAATACAGATACTGATTCCTAACTTTAATGGCATCCTTTTACAGTAAGTTGTAACGATCTCAAAGAGTGGTCCTCACAGTACAATTTAATTTAACTCCAAGTACGCCCCACCTAACAAATTATTGGTGTTGTTTTACAAACGAGTTTTACTATTTGTATTTATAATAAATGAGACATCTTATTGATACACTCTTATATATTATTGGGTAAAATAAATCACTTAAACTTAAGGAGATCCATATACTATTTAATAATAGATGAGATTGTATCGACACGATATTTCACAAGTTCACAAGTTGTGAAACCAAATAACACTTCTCTAAGGGACGGATTCACTTGGCAGTGATTGGGGGCATGTGCACCAATAAAAATTTTAGAATTTATATATGAGTATATGTTATTTTATCACTCCATTATATTATTAGGTTGACCCCACACTGAGAAAAAAATAATATAAAATATTTTATTAAACTTTTTGTCTCATTATCTAAATTTTCTGGATCCGTCACTTCTCTTTACAAATTATTACGGTCACCACTCGACCACGACTTCAATTCAGTCTATTTGTGTTTCAATTCATGACATTGTATTTGTACACTTGAATGAAAAGCAAACCTTACGGTCATCGTTTTTTTTCTTTTTCTTCATCTTAAAAATTTAAAAGCAGCAAAAGAAAAGTTTTTGGGTTCATTGGAAATGGCATCAATATTTTGGACAAAACAAGATCGAAGGAAAATGTGAAAGTGTTCCGGGCGTACATACTGTTATTTCTTCTTGTAGATTTGCTTTGAGACTTACTGCTTAGACTTTGCAACCATTGGAAACACTAGAAAATAAAAGAAAATTATAAGGATTTCTTTTTTTTTTTTTAATCGAGATCAAAATATCCATGGTCAGTAACAGTAATTGATCTCCTCATCGCTGGAGTTCTCCCAAAGTGATAAACGGTTGTCCACGAAATACTCTCCATTCCCATGAGTGAGAATCAAACCACCAAGCACATGGTTAAAGGATAAATTAAGTTACCACTACGCCACACCTCATGATTATATGAGGATTTCTTATTAACTTTGATTAGTCAACTTTAATTTCATCTACTAGTGGCTAAACAATGCACCAGAAAAAATTGGCAAACGTGTGAGCTCTTGTGTTAAAGGTAAAACTCTTGTACTTTAATTCTACCTTACGGTGGGTTTGGATATTGAAATTGAATTAGAATTTTAAATTCTACATTTGACTTTACTAAAGAATTGTAATATAATTTATAGAATATAGATTGAAAAGGAAAAAATATATAAATTTTATTGAGAAGATAAATATTTAATAAATTTTGAAATTGACAATTCATAAAGTATATATTATGAACGAAAATGAGTCTATTTTGATTGTTTTTGAATTATATAGAATTTGATTATGAAATTATAATTTCAATCTCAATCTCATATTTCATATTCAATTTCAGATGCTGAATGGACAATAATACCCTTTCTATTTCACTCTTTTCTATTTTTTAAAATGGCAATACACTTACATACTCGGGAAAAAATATTTAAAATAAAAGTTAATTAAGCTGTGAAAAAATGTTTATTATTAATCTCTTCTATTCTTTTTAATGTTATTATTATTGTTTAGTTAGTAAAGATGAATTTAATTATTCAATTTTCTATTTTTAAATATACTTAGTTTAAAAATGTATGTATCGATATTTTTTATCTTAATGAAATCATAAGTATATGAATTTATAAATACATTTGTAAATAACAAAATAATGTTGGAATGTCGACTGCGAGTGTTGAAATTTATGTTGGATAAGTTTGAACTAACTAAGTTGTATTATATAATGAAAGAACCTATAAACTCATCTTTTTCGTTAGTTGTATATTCAAATAGTGAATGTACTCAATTTCTCCTTTATCCATTTACCCATTAAGGAGTAAATTGAATTATGTAATAATGAAATCATGGTTGAGTTACGTATCAATTTGAAATCACTTCTTTTTATATATTAAATTAGAGAATCTATCTGTACCTTCTTCTTTTTTTGTTACAGATGAAAGTAAGGCAACAACGAAAGCCAACAGGCTCTAATCACGTAAATACCAACTCCCTAGAGTATACTCATGCAAGTTATGCAATAAAAGTGTAGGGGGAGTCTGCCAAAATCTAACAAAATCATCATTGATATTTCTCAATTTGGCCATACCATCAGCACATTAATTTATGTCGCATGCCCCATAGGACAAATGAATGACCCAATCCCTCGCCAATAAATGAGCAACCTCTGTAGGCTCAAAAGCACGTGAATGGTGTTTGGTCCAGGAGTTAGCTGTAAGGAAAGTAATGATATGGAGTGAGTCACTATCATACCACACTAAACGATAGCCGTTCTGCTAAACTCTTTCAAGGCCAACTCTGATCACCATGAGTTCCGCAAATAAAACAGAATTTGCCCAAATGAATCCAGAGAACCCTTCAATCCATAGCCCATTAGAGTTACACAGGACCCCGCCAAACCCTACACGCGCCATATCAGCAACCCTGTAACGACTACCATCTGTATTCAACTCCACTTCTCCTTCCTAAGGCCGAACCCAATGCATCTCATGTAGAATCACATTCCGGTGCTGATTTGAAGACAAATGCATATGGATGGATTGAATATCCGCAACAAGCAAAACTAATACCTTATCCACACTCCACAAAGACGGCTCAAATATTTGTTTGTTACGCCAACACCAAACCCACCACAAGGTAACCACAAATGGAAAAATAAAAGAGAATCTCAAATATGTATTAACCCACACAAATAAAGGAAGATTGAAGAAGTGTGGATTTTGACCAAAACCCAGTGAAATCCAAACAATCTTGGAGTGAGAATAGTTGTGAAGACAATGCAGAATGTCTTCCTCCCTAAGGCCACAACGCACGCACACTGGCGGTGGGACAACATGCCTAATAAATCTAAACTTAGCAGTGGGGAGGCTGAGTGATATAACTACCAAATCAAAATTTTGAACTTTTGAGGAACCCTAATCCAAATACACAGCCAAGATCCGGCCATATCCTTAGAAGGCCAGTCACTAATTAACTACTTATAACTACAGGTAGCTGAGTATTCGCCACTTTCCTGCCCTAGCCGCTGCCAAGCAGCATCATACTCACCCCAATATGGCAGATAAAGATTAGCTAGTAAGCGACGAGCTTCTTCAGGTAAAGGAGTACAAATGTTAATTAAAATGTCATTATCCATTCCACCAAGCTCCCACATTGCCTCTTCCCTCCCTCCATGAATCTTTCACAACCTGCTCATAATCCCTATGCATCGTCCAAGCCGTGAGAAATGAAAAGGCCATTCCCTCTTAGGATCCTTTTCAGTATTTTTATTAATACTAAATGCTAAATTAGAAGCTTCGATAAGTGCTGGAATTTTGGAATTTTTCGCAGCCTGAACCAACTTGCAGTTTTGCCGATTTTAGGATTGATTTTCTATGGAACCCGACTCGTAACTGGCTGGACTTCTGAATTGTAAAATTATATGTAATATGATGACAATTGAAGTCCAAAACTATATTAGTTGTGTGCTTATCGGTTAGTTTACTTCAGACTTGAATCGTTAAATAATATACAAGTCAAGCAAACATTATGAATATAAGTTATTTTATGAAATACGTTTAGCCTTATACCTTTCAAACAATCGTTTTAAACAAGGAAATCAATTTGTTTATATTATATATTATTAAGGTTAAAATAAAATTTTAATCTTATACATGTCATCAATTTAAAATTTAATTTTATAAAGAAAATTAAATAAATTTTTACACGTGCAATTATTTACAAAAAAGTTGTGTCGTCAACAAAAGATATAACTATGTAACTCAATTATCTTCATCTTAAAACTGTATTGTCGTCTAAACACTAAATAGCAATTCTTTCCCTCCTAGAGTAATTTTAGACTTTCAATTTGATAATCAAGAAGTTGAGTAATAGTATAACACAAAGGTATAAATCCAGCGGGAAGTAGGGATTTATTTACAAACGATTGCATGTATAGAGAGTATTTTTTTTTTTTTTTTTGCTGTGTAGGAACAAAATTCAAAATAACACTTATATAAATGGACCTAACATTAATGAATACATGCTAATTATTACATGTAAAAGGATTAGATTTTTTCTCTTTTTACTTTTAAAATTAGATTGGTCAAATTAAGATTTAAAGTTAATATCATATATATACTACCCAAACCCCTTACTACTAGAACAATCCTAATGACTGGGTTAGATTTTGTTCAAATATTTTATTATGAAATAAACTTTAAAATAAATTGCAAGTCAAGTTTTAATATAACTTAAATTTTCAAAATATGTCTGGTCCGAATATAGTTTAAGGATGCATATTATTTGCAGACTTGAGTAATAAGTGCTCTTAAAGTATTAATGAAAGTATTAATAAAAAAAATAAAAGGAAAAAAATTAAAATTTTAAATACATATATAATATTAGAAATTTAAAAACTTATTTAAAAAATATTTGTATTAAAAATTACGAAGCTCCTTGCTCAATTTTTTTTTTCCAAACACCAATGTGTTGGTTCGAGTTGGATTGGTTTATTATGGAAATACAATTATTTTAACATTGATTTTTTCTATTCACAAAATTTGAATTTAAGATCTTACTTGGGAAAAGCAAGTGTGAAATCAATAAGAATTAATTTGAGATCTCTTCCGATCACTTCATATTGTACTTCATATACAAAAATAGTTATCATAAAATGAAATACAAAATAATTAATTTCTAAATCAAATCAAATCAATTGGATTAAAATGAAATTTAGTTAATTTTAATTTTAATTTTGAAAATTTTCCAATACATAGTTTACACTTCGTTCTTTAGATCTTGCATATTTTATCGACGAGCACCAATTTTTAAGGTATTGTCTTAGCTTATTAGTTAGCTTTGGGTATACAGTTATATTAAAAATTGGAAGTAAGAGCTTTATTGTTTTAGTGATCCTACATGATTCAAGCAAGATTGCCTCCAACAGGAGGATATATGTGGATTCAATCAACAACAAAGTTTTATTTTTTTTTTTCAAAAAAAAAAGTAGATCTTTACAATAACTGTAATTATTTTCAAGTGATTCTTGCATTATGTAAAATTTGATTTAAGGAATTAAGAAAGGATTTCCAATAGTTCACCATCATTGCAGTCCATCCTTATTTGTAAGTGAAAGTTGATTTAGTTTGATAACTTTTTGTTCATTTTTTTTCTTTCTCTAAATGATTTTAGTAACATATTTATACATAGTCTTATAATTAGTTGATGAGTCAACAAATGTACTATGACATCATAGACCAAAATGAATATTTTAATTATATATTTTTTTTATCACAATTTGAAGCAGGATAATATTTGAAAATGGTTAGTCGTAATAATTAAAGATAAATCGCAGTCTCAAATGAACTTTGTTAACAATGTTAGGAGTTCGAATATTAAAGTTTTCATTTTTAAAGTACATGAATTAAAAATCACATTTATTTCAAAATTACATAAACAATTTTTAAAAAGCTATTTAGAAACTCAAAATTTTATCAAAGTTTAATTGTTAAAATTATCCGATATTAGCGATTTTGTATAAATAATAATTTATATTCCTGTATTTTATTAAATAATTATATTTTTCAAATGTTTTGATTAAATTTTAGTATAAATTAATTAATGTGATTTCTAGTTAAAAATTAAAAAATGTAGATTCAATTTTGATTCCTTAATAGCCTAATAATTTTTTACAAAATTATCTTATACTTTCATAAAACTTTTAAAACATTCAATTATGTATTATAACATAAAATTGAATAAATAATGGTGTAAAAATCTTTTGTATCCTTAATATATCAAAGTGAGTTAATGCTCATTTGAGTCATCGACTTTTCATTTGTGAGTCATTTTAATTAGTCCGTGACTTTCAACATGTGTCAAATTAGTCCCCAACATTATAAAATATGAGTCAAGTTAGTTCTTTATTTAATATTTTATCAATTAAATGACAATGTGTAATATTAAGTGATACTTTATTGTACATTGTGTTATCTGAAATAGAATGAAATTTAAAATAACTTATTTTGATATCTAAACTTACACAAAATAAGTCATTTTATAATTTATAATGAATATTTAAATGACTCATTTTATATAATTTAAAACACCTACATGAGTTATTTTAAACTTTATTCTATTTCAGATAACATAAGGTATGTCAAGGTATAACTTAAGGTTACTTATTATTATTTAATTCATAGAATATTAAATAAGTTGGTTAAGGGACTAAAATGATTCATATTTTGTAATATCGAGGACTAATTTGACTCATTTTAAAAGTCAGAGGCTAAAATAACTCATAAGTCTAAAGTGAGGGACTAAAATGAACATTAACTCTATCAAAATTGAATGATTCTATTATTTTATTTTATCTTCATAGGGAAGGACTAATCTTTTTTTTTTTTTCAATAAAGAAGAACACTTAACTTTTAAGAAGGTTTAAATAACATGTAGTTGCCTATAGTTTTACCAAATTTTTAATTAGATTTTTATAGTTTAAAAGTTTGCAATTAGGTCTCTATAGTGAATAGAAATTTACAATCAATTTCCTATAGTGTGTAAAATTTTTTGTAATCAAATCCCTTAAGATTATTACAAAAATGTGAGATTGACAACAATATTTATTGATATTTTATGATATGAGTGCACATGTAAGAAAGGACTTGACAATATTTTTATATCGATACTTTTCTAAAACTTAATTGAACTAATTATTGCCAAACAACAAAAGGATAAAAATATACTCTGATAAGTTTTAGCGATATTTTGACAACATTAATGAATTTTTAATTTCATAGGATTTCAAGCCAACCCATATGAATTTTGTAATAGATCTAATCAAGAAATATTCTATCTAATCTCATATTTTTATAATAGATGTTAAGTTTATGAACTTGATCATAATATATTGTTTACAATAAAAATGTATTTTGAAAATTTTAAATTACAAGGAATAAGTTTTGAATAATAATCACAATTTAAAAAAAAGTCAATTTTTAGTTTTTTTTTGTACAAGTTAAAAAGAGAAGTTTCTAAAAAAAAATAGTTTTCAATTTTTCCAGTTTTATATATAATGCTCATTTGGATTTCCTTATAAAAAAGATCTTTATTTAACTTTTTTCAAAATTTTTTTTTTTACAGAAGTAAAATACGTTATACGTTTGGATGTAAATAAGAAGATCTCTATTTATTACCAAAAAAATTTTATGCTATAAAAAGTATCTTTTTCTATAAGATAGAAATTATAGCTTCTCAAAAAGAATAATTTTTTTTCACTTTATTTAGTGATTCTATTTTTACTTCAAAATTTACATATGAAATAAAAATGTATTTTTAATAAAAAAGATTTTTTTTAATCAAAATAATGATATCCAAATAATCATATAGAATTTAGGTTGCATAATGAATTTTAAAAAATATAAAGGATTTAATTTTAATGTATTGAGAATATAAAAATTTTTTATATAGTTATTCAATCAAATTCTCATATTTGTATTACTTTTCAAATTGTGAATGTGAGACTCAATCATTTTCAGTGATTTGGTAACACATAATTAACCTATAATATAAAACAAATATATTCTTAATTAAAAATGTAAAAATTTTCAGGAACTGCTCCGACCCTTTTAAAATATTTGTTCACGTTTAGATAACTTCACATTTTAAAATATCTATCCACTTTTGTAATTTTACATTCCAATGCAGTATTTATTTAATTTTTCTATTAGTATCCCTAAGTAATTTCACTTACTAGCTATTATTTTTTTTCAAAACATTTCATTTGATATGGGTATATTTGTTCATTTACTATATTTTGCTCAATTTTAAATATATTTGTTATCTTTCTTAATACTTGTGCTTGTTCAAAAATAATACTTCATCTGTCCTTGAATAATTTTCCATTTCCAAAATTTGATTTGTCTAAAAATAATTATCCATTTAAAAAAGTTAAGTAGTAATAATTATTTCTTTTTAATAATACATTTATTAAATACTCCCTCTCTTTTAAAATATTAGTCAATTTAGGACAAACATAGAGATTAAGAAAGATAATAAATAATATTAATAATTGAGTTAAATATAGTGAATGAACTAATATCTCCTAATAGATTAATTAATATAACACAATATTTAAGGCAGAAACTAAAGAAAGTGCTTTAAAAATGTGAAATTTATTGGGTATTATCGAAAGAATAAAATTAACACTTTATTGAAATATGATATTACTTGAAAATGGACAGATATTCTAAAAAGAAGGGAATACTATTAACTTATTAATAAATGAGAAGAGAGAAAACTTAAATATTTAATAGAAGTAAGGTTAATTTAATAAATTATTTATAATTTTATTAATATTAATATTTTACTAATTATTTATTTAATTTTAATAAATATTTAAAATTAAATAATTATTTAAAAATGAGAGAACTAAATATTTTAAAAAGAAGGAGCTAATTAATTAATTAAACCCTTTTTAAGAAAACCATATCAGGCATCACAATTCACGCACGTATCCGCCACCCCACTTTCTCAAAGACAGGGCATCCTTAACTTTGGTGGGGAAACTTGGAAGCATAACTACACGACACGTGCACACTTCCCTGTTCAAATCACCCGATTCTCTTCCCACATGGCACACGGAACTGCCCCTCTCTCTCTCTCTCTCTCTCTCTCTCTCTCTCTCTCTCTCTCTCTCTCATGCATAACTCTCTGTTTGAAAAAAAAGTTGCAAGCTTTTATTTCACATCTTTTCATATCTTTTTTTTTCCTGAAGAAAATGATAATCCCACTCCACTACTTCCTCCCCTATTTAAACCCCCATCCCCACATTTTAACTTTCACATTTGTTCAGTCCTCTCTCTACACTTCCATTCCAAAACTCCGTATCTTTTCTCTCTCATTCTCTTCGTTTCAAGTTCAACAATGGCATCATCATCACCACCATCAAAGCTCTCACTCATTCTTCTCTTGTGTGTTGTGGCCATCTGGGCCGTTGATCCAGCTGAGGGTGCATCCCACCACGCGGCCCCAGCACCCTCCGTGGACTGCTCAAGCTTGGTGTTAACCATGGCTGATTGCTTGTCCTTTGTGACCAATGGGAGCACCACAACAAAGCCGGAGGGTAACTGCTGCTCTGGCCTCAAGTCTGTCCTCAAGACCGCTCCTCAGTGCCTCTGTGAGGCCTTCAAGAGCAGTGCTCAGTTCGGTGTCGTCTTGAATGTCACCAAGGCCACCACTCTTCCTGCTGCATGCAAAGTCTCTGCTCCTTCTGCTTCTAACTGTGGATGTGAGTTCATTTCCTTTCTCCTTATTATTCCCCACTTGTATTTTTTTTTTCCCTTCTATCTTAGATGTCTCTTCTTTGGCTTTCTGTTTGTCCTTTTTTGGGTGTGTTGTCAGGTAAAGTTTGGGGATGTTTTGGAAAGTTTTCATTTTTATGTTTATATGTGATGCGATGTCCTGTGTTGTGTGTGTTTACATTTGATTTTGATTTTGATTTGTGCTCCGTACCCTTTTTTCTGCTGGGTTTGCTTTGGTGTTTTCTTCCCTTTTCTGGATTCATGTGATTCACTTGTGGCTTTGTTGTTTGTTTTGCAGTGTCTGAAACTCCTTCTGCTGCTCCTGGTATGTTTCGCACCTAATCATATTCCCTTTTAATGTTTAAAATGTTTGTTCTTTATGCAATTTACAATCCTGGATGTGTAGTTTTTATGTTGAATTTTGATGCAAATTACAAAGGGAATCACATGCTTAGTCCTGTCCTGCTGCTAAAGCTTAAAATTAATAAGAACCATATGTGGTTTTGCTGGTTTTGTTTCTTCTGTTGCGGGATGTTTTCTTCTCTATATTCCTGTGTGTGTGTGTACATTACAGACGTTCTGATGTTTGTCTACCTACCACAGATGGGACAATTAAAATTCTCCCAACTAACCATATATTTTCTTGCTGTTATTTTTTTTACCCTTTGGGACTTGGTATATCTTCATTTGACTGTGATAAAGAGGCATTTAATTTCTATATGTTATATTGTTGGAGAGGACAAGATTTTAATTTTGAAATGTAAGTGTCTTCTATGTGCACAGAAATGTGAAATTTGAAACTAAAAAACTGTTATTCATAGACTTTAATTTTCTTTTTTAATTAACTCTGAAATGTGAAATTTGAAAATAAAAAACTGGTATTCATATATTTTAATTTTCTTTATTAACGCTGAAAGGTAAGTATCTTCTATGTGCACAGAAATGTGAAATTTGAAAAGTCAAAAACTGTTATTCATCCTTATCTTCTCTGCATGCTGATTAAAAATGCTAGCTGTCTATTAATTACTTTTTTTTCAAATATGCTGTCCAAGCAATAATAACTTGTCTGTATTGAATGAAAAATGTTAACCATTTTGATCTCTGGAGTTAGATTCGGACATTCTTGGTGTTTCTTATTCTAATTGTGTTATTGGTATTTCTTTCTAGTTGGAGCCCTCTCTCCACAATCTTCTCCAGAATCTGCAACATCTCCAACATCTGGTGCTGCTGCAGCTCCTGGTGGTTTGAGCGGTCCTGCGAACGAGCTATCCCCAACACCAGCCCCAGCTGCTGGGAACACAGCATCTTCGCTATTCCAAATTTCAGCTGGATCCTTACTTGTTTGCCTATTAGTTGCCACATTATCGGGCTTTTAAGCTGAGTTTGATTCCATTTTGAATGTAGGGAGACATGACATGGGGGAATATTTTGATGTTTTATTTGGGTTCTACCATTGGAGGCCTTCTAATTATGTGAGACTTAAAAGTAGATAGAATTCATTATGGGAGTGACTAGAACCTATTTTGCCGTTGTATTGTACCCTCTTTCTATTATATATATAAGTTCATATATTAATAATGAGTAGTCATAATATTGTTGTTGTTACTATTATATATATGTTGACAATAATATTTAAATGGGTGTGAATTGTACTTTATTGTGACAAGTACATGTGCCTAAGTTATGGTGTTCTGGGCAAGATGGCTTCCAAACGGAGTCCAATCCCAATTATGAACATGACAAAGAAACAAAATGAATAAATGATCTTCATCTAAGTCTCAGATGAGCGCTGCCAGTTAATGCTTGAAACCACTTTACCTTTCATGATTACCACAACTACCTTCCTCTGCAAAATTATTAGCTAGATAAGAAAAACCCCATATGATGGGTCCTATTGCTGCATTGCTGCATTGGCTCATTTAATAAAGGCTTGCAAATGGAGCACTGTTTAAGCACATTTGCTGCTCAACAATGGACCTATTCAGACCCAGCAAAAAGAGAAAACGGGCCTATTAGCAAACTGCATTAGGGGAAGAAACTATGGTATATAAAACGTGACCTTAGCAAATCATTAAAAACTACGTTTTGTAGCCAAATTATTGACACCCAGCTAAACCTGTTTGGCCATGTTTGTGGCCCTTTACCTAAGCAGAAAGGCATCACTGATCAGGTTTCCACTTTTCGGCGCGTGCTACAGGAAATTGAGCGAATGAAGCGCAACATTTTCTTTTCTTGCAATGCCTTAGCAGAAGAATTGCTTACTAATGATGTTCGTTGGGACAAATGTCTGAATATATCTGTGGCAATGTGGCATCATCGCGTAGACACTAGACACTAGGCAACAATGCCATGGGCCAACCGGGCACCGCATAAAGCTACTTTTCAAGAAACTAAATCATTAAGAGCATCAAGACATGTTCTATATTTTTCTAGCCTATAATTTATAGTTGAACTTTGCACAAGAAATACACCGACATCAAAAGCACATGTAATAGTACCTTTTTGCGCAACTACATTTTGGCCCTTGATGTCTTCCACAAACAGCAAAGTGGGGATGCGAGTTTCTGCAATTTAAAACAAATCTGCTATTCAATCTCTTTCTTGGTCAAGAATATGGGGTAGCTTTTCTTTTTATGATATTGGATCATTAATAGCATCTAAGGTGCGTGGTGTACCAGGGGGCCACAGGACCCCCAGTTTTATCATATTCTAAAATAGTGTGAGTGCCATGTGCATTGTTGGTAACTTTTTGTTTGGAGGCCAGCACCATTTTGTCCAGCAATGCTCGTCACTAATAAGAGGAAAAAACAGTGCAACCATTTTGAGTTATTTTCTAGCACAGATAAACCGTAATAAGCATTTTGGTCAGAATTAGATATGCTATAACTGTTTACTTCAAAGCAATCTTTACTAGTTCAATGTCCAAGTGGTCTATACTTAATTACGATACATTGAACCATTTTGTTTGGAACGGACTATTTGCAGTTGGTAAACTCAATTGTTGGTCTATCTTTGAATGAAATTACAATATGCAGTTGCTGTATATCAGATAACCCGGGCCTAACATATTTAAGCTCGTTTTGATAAATGATAGAAGATGACATTAGAGTGCAAGAGATGGACGCCTCCTTGTACATTTCAAGAGAATCTTAAGTCTTAACCTTTGGGAGCACAAAGGAAAAACTAATTCCGGGAATATATAAAAGTTTGTGGAGGAAGAGACATGGGAAACGGAAAGCTAAACAAGGTGACATGTTGCATGTTGCAAGGAAGAGTGCAAAACGGAACTCGAAAATCCATGGTCCTTATTTTCCGAAGTGGCATGATAACGGGGCCTTGGCGTACGCTAAAACTGACAAATTTAGCAAGGAATAAGTTCCATAGAGTTAAAAGCTTTGATATATTCCGGATGTAGCCATAACAATTTTGTCTTTTCATTTGTTTCTTTTCTAAGAAATATCTTGGGGAAATTTTATTCCTCACTTGCTTTTTTTTATTTATTTAAAAAATCTAGTTTTAGGCCACCTTTAATGTCCTTCAAGTTTAACATCTTTTATCCAAATAGAGGACTCTGGAGTCTAGTTTAATCAGCCATGTCATTCCTTGTGAGAAAAAGAGAGTCCTCTGCAGATACCCTCCCCCAAATAAGCAAACGAGCCGAGAGCTTCAAGTTTCTCTTTATTTTCAGAAACTCTTCCAAGATCTGTATTCAAGCCTCGAATACCCTGATCTGCTGGAACTTTTTAAAATGGTGTACATGAATCCACTTAAAAATTCTAATAAGAAGTTTGTTTCAAGATTTGAAATTATATTCATAGAAATCATATTTTTGATAATGATATTCTCAGGAAAGTTTTTCAGATATTTTAAATGAATTGATTGTTTAATATTAAATATTCTCAAGATTATTTATTGAAATTCATAATAATAAATTTAAAACTTATATATATATATATATTTTAGGAATATATGTTATAATTTCTAAAATATCACTAACACATTAATTATTATTATAATCCAAAATAAAAATTATAATTCTAGAAAAAAATAAATTCAGGGATATATCTTGATCAATACAAAATTAACAACTAATTTTTTAAAATTTATTCATCTCATCCAGATTTAATAATTAAATAAAATGCTAAAAGAACAATAACTAAAACAAATGAGAATCATACTTCCAAAAAAATAAAAAAAAATAAACAATAATAAATTTAGAAATATTTTTTTTTATCAATATATAGATAGCAATCAATTTTTTAAAAATTGTTCATCTTGTATAAATCTAATAATTAAATAAAATGCCAAAAAAATAACAACTACATGAAATAAAAATTACACTTCAAAAAAAGGAAAAAAAATCATAAACTCATAAATATTTTTTGAACAAATAATTGTGGGTTTGAGAGCATAATGGATATATAAAATGCATATGAGTGCGAGTAAATGAAAATTGGGGGAGTCAAATAGTTGAGGGGTATTCTTGTGTTTGTGCTTAATAATTATCATTTAAAGTCATGGAAATTTTTATTTTCATCTTTCATTATAGAATGAGATCTCACCAAATAATGAGAAAATATTTTTTTAGGAAATAATTGATATATGCTAATAATTTTGTAAAACTTTTAATAAATATAAGAACACATCATTCCTAAATTATTATTTTTAGAAATAACTAAATATATCTTGAAATAATACCCCATAAGAGATAGATGATGCACATATAAGTATAATTTTACACATTGTTTACGGATTAGAAGATCTAAGTGTACACAACTGCACATCTCATAGGTGCCACTTTGGTGCTTGATCCAACTTTTAACAAAATAAATAAATAATATGCTACTGAAATTATTTGTCTCGGCACAACCCATGGCAACTATTAATATGGTTGTATGTGAATCTGACAAAAAAAAAAAAAAAGAAGGTTGATTGAGATTCCTTGATGAGTGATATTCCTGCTTATAATTAGATGCAATCACAAAAGTAGTTATGCACAATTTGCGCCGAGATACTGGCAAAGTGGATCAATTTTCACCCTATAAAAAAAGAAATTCAACAAAGATGATTAATATTATTATTTTTGGTAATATTCAACTCCGATTATTATCGGGCTAAAGAAAGAAGCGAGTCCAACTAATAGTTTCACAGCCAGAATTTGTATATAGTTTGGCATTGACGTCGTCCACACCAAGAAAGAGTGGGGCTGAACTACTTGCACACATCATTGGATATCCACTATTCATTAAGGCCCAAATTTACCTTCGCAAACTCCAACTATTTCGGTATCGTTTTGATGCAAACATATGTTTCATCGATCGTATGATTTACTTTTGATGCTTAATGGCCAAACAAATGGCTAACCAAACCTCAATTAACAAGTTCAAACTTTTTGTGCACAGCATTTGATTGGTAGCAGAGTAATGTTAGTTATATAATAAAGTTGTATAAGAATCTTATATCAATAATAATAATAATATTTTTTTATTTTTTTGTAAGAGTGTGTATTAATGCACTGAAAGACAAAAATATATTGTCAGCATTTTGTATGATTGTTGTACACAAATATTATTCTAGCTTGGTTCCTAACATGAGCCTAAAATGAAGGTAGCTCTTTTAATATTCTGACAATATGCTCGATTCATGAACAGAAATTTTGGATATATAGCATGAATGATGACTTATGCTTACTACATAGAGAAAATTGGTATCTGTCAAAATCTCCAACTGTTTGATCAAGGATGTTACCTCATCATCCCACGTTTTTCCTCTCTGGCATTTTTCTTTTCTTAAGAAGTTCTATATGAATGACTTAGTATTCATATATCGTGTTTAATTTCGCTTTTGTAAGGTGAATATTGATTTTGAAATAGAATGATTTGTGTTTGGTAATTTTTCTAAAAGTGATTCTGATAGACAATATTTTTTTTTTCATTTTTTCTTATCAATTCTAGAAACAAAAATTGATTTTAGCTAAAGGATATCAAACATGTTAAAAAGTAAATTGATTTTTGCCTCTAAGAATCAATTCTCAAGGCTGCAAAACCAAAAATGCTGATAAAAGTTGCACTAAGGGCCACATAGAGGAACCAAGCCAGTTGAGGCATGTCCTAAAATCACAATAAGGGCCTCATAGCGGAACCACACCGGTCGATACCAAACTCAATGATTAAACTCAAGTGTGGTGACAATGCTATAAAAGATTTCACGGGTAAAAGTAACTGAATGCTAAATTGATAATAAAAGGCTTAATACAATACCTTTTATTCTCATTACTTGTTTAGGAGCTTCAATATATTAATTGGATATGACCGTGAAAGATGGGAAAAATGATATTTCGTGCGAAAATGCATGCTGTACTCCCTTTGCATCAATCATTCATTGCCTTGATCCCAATACATTGTACCTTTTGACCAGCCGGCAAAATTCAGAAGAAAATTCATTGGTTGTATGCATCAGTCAAACAATTGTTTGTTACCTTTATATTTTACTGTTTGTTGGCATCCCACTAAATAAACATGTGCTAGTTATGTGCACCAACCATGAAATTTTTATACTTTTCTTTTGCCAACAAAATAAAACTGGATTTAATTTTATTCAGGTCTATTCGATTTTTTTAAAAAAAATTCGTTTTCGGGAGTCAGACACGTCTTTTACTTTTATTTCCATTTTACTCTTTTTTTTTTCTATCAAAGAAATGTAGAATATGAAGTACATAAATAACATTAAATATTTGAACCATAGGTGCAACAATAATAATAGTAATCAGTATACAATTACCTATCAAATGTAGCCTGACCCTGACAAAAATAGAAAGAAAGGGTTTCTCTTTGCTTAACTGTTACCTTGAAGAAAGCGTTTAGATTTTGAATGATTCAACAGCTAAACTTTCATTTTCGTTGAAGTTTCAACGTGTTAGTTGCACAATTATAAAATAGAAGTTATCATCACGGGTTCAAAGAAGCATCCTAGCTCCTTGTTCACATAGTCTCAAAGATGAATATATATATATAAGTGAACCATCCGTTCTGTTTTTCACACTCACTCTCATTGATCAAAAGATAAGAACAAAAACAGCTAGAGAGAGAGAGCAATGGATGCTTTATCCCTAAGCTCAAGCCTAAGCATTTCCAAGCCATTTCATTGCCTTCCACTCTCAAACAAGCAACAAAGGCCTTCTCATCTGCACCTAACTGTTTCATGCAGAGCCACAAAGGTGAAGGGTTTGGAATATGACATTAGCAATGGCAACTTCTACAAGATGCTGTGTCTGAGTCCCAAAAGTGCAACCACGGATGAGATAAAGAGGGCCTATAGATCAATGGCGCTTCAGTACCACCCTGATGTGTGCTATGATCCTTCCATGAAGGAGGAGTCAACAAAGATGTTTGTGCACCTGAATGCTGCTTACAAGACCTTGTCCAACCCCATGCTTAGAGAACAATATGACTGTGAATTGGGTTTGAGAAGCAAAATGAGTGTTAGTTTAGATGATGATGATGATGTTGGGAGTTGGAGGAGTGGGTGGCAAGAGCAAGTGGTTGAGTTGAAGACCAGGTCTCGTAGACGTATGGAACAAAAGGGGGGATCATGGAGCAGCAGAATGAGGACACAAAACAAGAAATAGCTAGGAACCCATCATTCTCTTGCTATGAGTGGGAGCTTGTTGCTATTTTTTCATTTGGCATCGTTGAATTGGTCTAGTTTTAGGAATTGATTCTTTCATTTATATTTAACTATAATTAACCTGTTACTTATAATCTCTTTGGTAGACGAATGTTATGTTTAGCATCACAAATGTATTTATTCTTATAGCAGTGAACAATTTGACAAAGTATTGGATTGGATAATTCGGTTTTACCAAAGTTATTTATGCTCTGAAGAACCAATCAATTTTATTTCTTAACATACTAGTTCAAAACCAATATACTTAGACCCTTTTTGCAGATATAATTTTAAATGTAAAGCAATCATGGACTCACGAAATTTCATTTAGGCAGCCAAGTTTTATTATTAATTCCGATTGAAAATATAACATTGCAATGACTTGCATATGTAATTATATATCATAGACTAAGGACATAAAAAAACTCAATTGTGTATCTTTATCCGTCTCAGTCATCTCAAAATTCTGATAAGTTTGATCGAACTATTACATTAGAGTCAATTCAATTATATCAAGTGAACAATCCTTGTATTACCAAGGCTAATGGATGTTGCTCAAGTTGTGTGTTATAGGCTTGAGTGAACTAACATAAATACTGTATTTTAATTAACTTGCCTCACTAAGTTTCTAGCACCATATTTGTGTATGAGGCTTTTTTTTTTTTTTAAATGTTCTTTATGTGCTTCTTCTGTCTAAATTTTCATCGTTTCTCTACTCAGACATTATTTCTGCATTGTTTAATAATGGATTACACTTCTTTTAGTCGGTCCACATTTCACCCATCTTATCAGCCATTACTATAGCAAAGTATGTTATGACTTGGTGACAGTATTCTTAGTGTATTAAGAAAAACTATTTCTTTTAATCAGTCCACATTTCACCCATCTCATCATTCATTACTATAGCTAAGTAAGTTATGACCCGGCGACAGTATACTTAGCATATTAAGAAAAACTATTTATTTCACTTCATCCAAAAAAGATCATGTCAATGCTGAAAGCTTCAAGTTAACAAAAGTAATCTGTAAAAATCAATCACTATGTAAGCCTTAGAGCATAGCAGTGACATAGGAAACATTGTATAATGAGATCGTGAGGACTAAATATTATCACCTTTCTCCATAATTCTTTGATGGAAAGTTTCAATTATAATTTTCTTTTGAGAGAGAAGAAAATTCAAAGTCAAGAAGCGAGGCGGCTTATTTCACACGGGTTTCAAGTCATGGCATAAAGGAAAGAAAATGCAAATGGGGAATAGCGGTAGATGACATTAAATTGTCACGTATCATCACCACCAGAACCAAGTCACTTGAGCAGATTTCCAACCACCCCATTCTCCAATTTTATTGTAATGAGGACCACCAGGTCCACCATGTCCATATGAAGATGCTAACAAATGCCAAGGCAAAGGCAATTTTCTCACATGTTGACTCTGGCTCTGCATATCCTTTGCTGCCATTTAAGGTACATTACACTGAAGTGCTTTTACAAGCAGTCCAGAACTCTGCCCTTTTCACCTTTGAAATGCTCTCAAGGACTCCCACTGGAGAAATGTGACCCATCACTGTCACCCTCCTAGACTCCAGATCTATACTGAATGATTCAACTCCTAAGATTGTAGATTTAAAAGCGTGTTAGAACCTTTACCCCCCAAAATAAATGTCACAACCTCAAGCATAATTTTAAGTCATTTGGCTTAACCCCCAATTTTACTTGAATGCAAAACAGAAACTGCTGCTTAGAAAAGTGCTGTTAGATTCTAACTATAAAATATTTCAAATTATGTTCACAAACAAATTCTGATTATTTAAAGTGTTTTTTCCCCCCTATTTTTACTATGTGAAGTTATAAAACTAGCATGGCTGATTACCTTCCATCTTTGACAGATGCTTTTTCACTTTTCTAGCACATCCTTGACAATCAATAGCAACACGCATCACAACCACCTGCATTTAACACCCTTCCAAGTTCGTGATAATGAAATTTCAAATATCATAGTGTTTGTTTAACATTTCTCAATCACTTTTAAAATATAGTTTTTGCAATATTTATATCGCATCACATGCAGTCTTAAGGAGATTTGAATGAGATTCCCATCATTCCAAGACAATTCAGAATCATACTATATGACCATATGACTATATTCTATATAGCTCTAGGACACGTACGTTCGTTGGTGGAGAACCAAAGGAAGAGAAAAATAAAATGGACATCTTACATAGAAGGGACAAAACCAACGGTGTGGCTGGCATCATGTAATACCATTTGTATTGTTTAATAAAATGCCCATTTGAAATAAAAAGGACATAGTCATTCTGTTTTCTCTCAGGAATATGCATGGGGCTGTGACAATTGAAAAGCACGTGAAATATCTTGAAACTTCTGCAAATGACAAATATGAGGAAGACAAATAATGAGGATTATTTGTTTCCTTGCACACTGCAACCGTGACACTACATGTGGTATAGTCCTAGCCATTGCTCTTGATCTAAGTAATCAACTGAAGGGGAGAGGGAATAGTTTCTAGTGAGTTTTGTTGACCCAGTAACCCTTGTGGAAGGAAAAAGAAGAAAAAGCCAACAACACCAAAATTTATGAATGAACCGTCTAGAATCTAAACTCCATTTCCATTTTATAGCTTCTTTAGTTCATTATGGCTCTGCTCTTAGTTTTGACACATAATTTTGATTGCTTTGATGATTATCATATACCCGTAGCTGTCTCACTGAAAGATCAAAGAAGGTACTGTAACTTTCAATAACTAACTGTCTATTACTACTACTACTACAGAAGAATTACTGCATTTCCATTATTTATGGGCATTGTAAAAGCAGAAAAACAAGTGTGATTCATGAAACAGTGATGATAGTATAGACCTGGGTTCATGTTGAACCTTACACAGCTAAATATTCACCATTCAAAATCTATTATAGAAGGATATATATTATATATGTAAACATTTAAGAACAAAAGGCGGATACATTGCCACTTTTTGGGTTCATGGTGAACCCAAGACTATATTATCATTTGTCCTCATGAAACTCCATATATTCTATTAATTTGTAAGATAAGCACTACACACACACACCCACAAAAAGAAGAAATTAAGAAAGAGAAGTTGTTCAAGGGAAAATGACATTTGCATGATTGAACGTAACAAACCTGAAAGACATCATCTGTTGGTGCTTTCTGAAGTTCCCTTGGTTCATTCGCTTGATCTTGATCTTCTCCTCCCTGCGTGGTCTGTGGAAACGGTTTGGACCTACGAGACTCACCAAGTTTAGAGTACTTGGCATGTTTGATCAACCCTATATCATCAAGAGAAACACTCCTGTCAAGCCTCCTAGGCACAACCACAGATCGAGGATTTCGGGTACTCATGCACACTGCTGTTGATGCCTGTGAATGACACATGAAACCCCTTCTCATTTTCTTGTTGCTGGTTTTCAGGCTCATCATATGTTACCAAGCAGAAGAGAGTTTTCAGGAGCAAGGAGAATATGAACGATGCTGAGCAGAAAGGCAACAAAAGAGGGTGTGGTGTCAAAATCTACTATTGTAATGCTGACGATTGTTTTGTGACTGAGAGAGTGGGAGAAAGTATATTGAATGGAAGAGAAATGCTTTCATTATGACCCAAGCTAACAATGGCTTCACTGGCAGTGTATATATGTATTTGTCATTTTGTCTATTTTGAATGTAACTATGATATAGAAGTGTCCAAAATCTTGTCCATATCAGTGGTTAGTGCTGAGGTATTGACAATATATAACCTCCTTTTGATATGAATAAAAAGGACATGTTAGAGGAGCAAGTTGGTCCATAAGGGTGAAATTCAGATAAAAGCATAATGAACATATTTTTTTCTTACTGTTATATATTTTACTGAACAAATCAAGTTTCATATTTCCTTTTGGGATAAGGTGTAATGAGATGAGGCAGGCTAAGCCAAACAGTACAAGTTTGTCTTATTTTCTTAACATTTTCTAATGTTTGAGTTATTTAGTAGACGAACTTAGGGATGAGAACATGAGGTGGGGTAGTAGGAGAGGTTAGAACCAAAAAGGCTTCATCTTCTAGTGCACTCATTTTTCCCCCTAGCTAGCTATAAGTCATTTTAAGACAGATAGATACAAACAAAGTATCTGATATATCCACCACACAAATAGGATTAACCTCAAAGAATCCATCATCTCGATGATATATTAGCTAAATATATTGACTTTTCAATAAATTAATTTGTCCAAAACGAACTACTATTATGGAAAAGAGGTCAACTTTCTTTCAAGCCTTTTTGAAAAAAAGTTATAGCATTAATCAAGGCTGTGTGGCAGCATCCAGTGGGAAAACTGAAAATGTGGTTGGATAACAATGAATGGTCAAAGGATCAGTTAAGGTACAAAAAGTTAAGGTGGTTAAAATCAGCGAGGAGGAGGCACATCAGTTACAAATGTTGGGCCTCTGATCATAATAACGGTGCTGGCAAGTGGCAACTGAACAGATGATGATCCATTAATGTTGCATGAATTGACCTTCCTTCTTATTTGCTGGAACTTTGTAATAAATTTTTTGTAACTAGGTGTCATGTTCCACAGAGAGGTTTTAATTGTATACAAGTGGCTTCTTACCCCACAGGCGCACTAGTCTCGTATCCTTTCACCTTAAAACTTTTGAATCACTATGAGGCAGATAATCAAACGAAGACGGTATAACAATAAGTAACAAATTAAAGGGTATCAGTAACCGCATTGCATTTTGATCAGACATGAATCAACATCAATATGTAGCATTGTGGTTGGAGAAATTAAGCAATCCAATGAGAACGTTATCTGATTTTTCTGAGAGGCAGAGAAAACGTCCTCATCTCTTTATAGTCTCTTCTCCTTGAGATAAATGTGTTTACGTCAACACTACTTGCTCCAGCTGCCACTGTACTCTTCAAGGGAGAAACTATTAGCTGCTCACAGAAACATCAGTTAAGCTTGTGCTCTACCAACTTATAAGATGGCATTTCAATTTTAGAGGACCCATTCCTAAAAAATTCAGCTGAAATTTAACTTTATAAGTAGACTAAGTACGGTCCAAATAATCTTTCCTATTGAGAGTGCCAACATCATATTTGAAAGACACAAATTACCAAAAATAAAAAATCTCCAATTATGCAGTAACAAAATGAAGTAATCTGTGATCATGCAGTAACAAAATGAAGACTCTTTAACACTGTTTCATGTATCCTTGTATGTAGTCCAAGCAGAAACCTTTCTTATCTTTTCTTACATAGGTTAAATGTCTATGGCAGAATTATGAATCATGAGGCTAAACATATGAAGTCAAAGTGACGTTTTAGAACATTAGTGAGGAGGTGTGGTCCATCAAATTGCCGCTACTGAACTCCTTCCCTTCCTCTGTCAAATACTAGTGCTTTCCGCAGAATTAAATACTAGGACCACCACCATTCAGTCATTCCCTTCTGTTAAGTCCTTCCGAATCCTTAGCATTGACTAGTAATTCTTCCACTTCAGAGAAAAGTACAGTACTATAAAATGCAGGACCCAAAAAGCTTCAAACTGCAATTTGGAGTAATGTTATTATATTCTAGTGTTAACCATAAACTCTGTATATGACAATGACAATTCGAAACACAATTTAAAACTATAAAAATACATTAGTTGATATTGGCTGACGTACAAGATTTATCGTAAACTCAAATCTATATCAATATTTTTCGAAAGCTAAGGTTGATCGACTGAGATTCAAGAAATTCTTCAACTAATACCTTTTCCTTATTGGAGGAAAATAACAAGTGAACTTCTGGAGAAGCAAACTCCTAAGGAGCAATGAATAGATTTTTTTTTTTTTTTTTTGTTTTGGCTTCCAGGATATCCACTTAATAGAATATACATAGATTTTACAATGATTAAAAACTTACTATAACTTTTTTGGTCATATAAAACAAAAGAAACAAGTTACAATCAATAATAAATAAAAAAATACTTCTTACTCATTATAGAAATATTCATGTAATCATGTTATTGATTGTAAACTATATAATGGATTAGTGCCAAAAGAAAAATCATATGATGGATTTACACATTGTTCTCAAAATTAACTTGAAAGTTAAATAAAACACTGAAGTCATTTTACCTAATCAAGGACACAGTCGAGCTGAATTGTAAAATAATAAAATTCAACTGCAGAACTATGATGGTAAAAGTGAAAAATTAAAATATCAAAGTGATTTATAGCAAAACATTTGAAAATGTTACTTCGATTAGTATGTTAAATTTAACATACTTTAATTTATTTTCACCTTTAGCTTATAATAATTTTATTAACTTTGATAATTTAGATAACGTGCACATGTTTTTCTATTTTTTCTATTTTGCAGTGTTGATTTCATCTTGATAATTGAAACTGATGATAAAAAAAATTAAATGATTGAAAATGTTGTTGGTGTACACAAATTGTTATTCAAGTACAATCTTTTTTAGCAATACTGATTTTTCTAATTATATCTAGAGTTGATGATTATTATAATAATATTATCAAAATTATATTTTCTATTATTACCTATATTATTTAACTTATATTTGTTTTTAAATGTTATGAAAATTCAAATCCTTTTTTCCAATTAAATCCCTTTTTATTTTACATTATATTGGAGTGCCACTATATGCCTTAAACACTTTCAATTTGAAAATTGATAAAACTTGTTTTTACACAATACAAGAAATTGATGGCTTCACAACTGTGAGAGAGTTAAAAACACTGATATATCATTTCGCATTGATTCATACAACTACTTTTTCAGAACAATGAATATTTTCCATTATGTACCTGTGCGTCACACGAGTTTTGAATTGAATAGTAGCAAAATGCTTTTATGTAGAAAAATTTTATGCGATTTACAGCTAATTTAATAACAAAAAGTAAAAAATAAATATATTTTTTGAAACAATTTTTATTCAAGGATTTAACTCATCTAAAGTGATATGTTTATCTTGTCCAACAAATGAGTGAAATGCACTTCCCCGAAAGAAATAATAATGAAATTAAGTGTGGTAGACTGGTAGTGTTTATATAACAATTAAATTTAGGAAGTGAAATAATTTGAGTTAATCTGATTTATACTTCAATTCTAGTTTAGTATAATTATTATATAAAATAGAATTTGGAGTGACTTGAAAATCAATCCTATGTTTAAAATATATCAGATATTATTTGAAAAAATTAAAATAAAAAATAATTTTATTTTATTTATATTTAAATTTTAAAATTAAATAAATTATCATTAACTATAAAAATTTAAAATCAAAGCAATTAAGTTTCATATCGAGTTCGACAAATAAAGTGATTTTTTTTTTTCATATATCTAAATAAATAATTTGATATATAAATTAATCAATGACTATTTTTCACTATTACAATTTACAAACACCATCAATAGAAATGGATTTGCTTCCAAAAACAAACAAATAAATAGTAATGGACTTGGAACTTGGTCAATAATGCATCAAAGTCTGTACATTATTTTAACCTAGGGAAAATGAAGGAAGAAAAAGTCTGTATTTGAATGTGTGCTTTTGTTTAATAATAATAATAATAATGAGAGATTAATATTAATTTATTATGAATGTTAATAATTTTACATTATCATTTAGTCACACACTTATTCATAGAAAATTTAAGATAATGAATAATTGATTTAAATAGTTTTACTTATATAATATGTATGATTGAACGTCTACATAAATATTTTTATATTAATAATATATTAAAATTAAATCAATAATAAAAATGATATAGCTATAACATTTATTTTGGATAGATATTACTGCTTTTGAGTAATAGTACTTATGTGAAAAATAACTAGAAATTAGCTTTTATTTATGATTTAAATATGTTTTTGTTAAGAAATTGTTTGTTTTGGTTTTACACTAAATATTTTTAAAACTATTTAATTTTGGTTCATATCTTTAAACTATCTAAGCTAAACATTGAACTACTTAGAAACCAAAATCTGAATCAACTTTTTTTTTTTTTTGAGAGCCAGAAACATATTTATTTTCATACTTCAATTTGATTCGTAAATTCTTTTATTCATGAAACTTATAAATATTCGATATACCTAAGAATATATCCTATCCCAAAATTGAAGGAAGGTTTCTTGTCTCAACCACCAATAAAAAAAAGAAGTAACATTACTTATATGCATTTAAATTTTATGTTCAAATAGTTTATACCGTTATCTGATTAGATCATTCTATTTATATGACTTTATAAGTAATAAATGTAAAATTTAACTATTAATATGATAATATATAATTAAATATTAAGAAAAATTAGAATAAATAACTAACTTAGTCCCTTAACAAAATTTCACAATATTAGTTAGTCTCTCAAAAATTGAAATTAAATATGCGGTTCCTCAAGATTTTAATAATAGGGTACATTAGTCCCTCTATATATATGTGATTCTTTAAACACTAATAGAATTACACATTAACCTGTTAACATGATGTTAAGTGATGTATATGTCATTTGAAGTGGAATATAGTTTAAAACGATTTATTTTGGGGGTTGAAATTTATAAAATGAGTTATTTAAATCTCTATTAGAAGTCTTAAAGTGATTCATTTTATATAATTTTAGATATAAAAATGAGTATAATATGTTTCAAAATAGATTTATTTAGCTTGTCTCTAACATTTTAATGACACTTCTTCATTGTACTATAACACACATGTAAGTTCACTAATGAAAGACTAAATTCTAAACCCTAAACCCTAAAGACTAACATAAAGACTATTGAATCCATCATTTTTAATGTTAATAAACTATGAAATTAATTTTATTTTTTAAAGGATGAAATAGTCCGACGTAGAAGTGTGGAGATACCAAATAGAGGATTCAATCTTTTTTTGGTACAAAATAGAGAATTCAATCTAAAAAGTAATCTCTTATAACTCACATATGCATACTTTTCGCATATTCTTGCAAGTCTCTTCAATCACTACACAACACTCGTCATATGGTTTGTTCAAAATTCTTTTTCCATTTTTTTTCAAAATCTCATAAAATAAAACCAAAAAATTGTCCGCAGTTATGTGAAAGATCTAGACAGCACACCAAACCGCCAAAATAAACGGCAGAGATTGTCCCAACTCCCGGGACAGAGAGAAAAGGATAGGATACCTTTCACGCAGTTGCGTTTGCACTTTGACATACGGAGAGTGACACAGGCGATGCCTATGTTAGTGTTAGAATAGAATCTACAAACCTCTCTCTCTTTCTATGCCTCTGTCTCTGTCTCTGTTTATGATCCATTCCGTGTCAGAGTAATCTGTCCTTGTCCGAACTTTCATTCCTTCACTAAATTCCCCGTTCTTCAAAACATAGGTTTTGCACAAAGTAACCATTTTTTTTATCAGTTTCGAAGTGATTCCTTTCGCAGGTACCTATTTGACTTTCTGGGTCCTTTTGCTACTTCAATTTTCGAGTGTATAAAATGATGGGCATTGTGTTGTTGTTCTGATGAGTCCTTTCTCTGCTGGAGACTTGGAGGGTAAGTTGTTTGTGTACTGAATTGTTGATTTTTTTTTTCCGGCTTTTCTATGTGGTTTTCTATGTGGTGAGTGTTTGTTGTTTTGTTCTTTGGTCCCTTTTTCTGTTCTATGCTTGCTTGGATTCTTGTTTGTTGCACAGCTCTGGTGTGTTTTTTATTTGTGTGAAGGGTGAAATATTTTATTTGAATCTTTGATTTATTTATTTATTTATTTTTCAATCAGGGACGTTTTGTTTTGGAAGTAGAAGGATTTTGCTGGCAACTTGTGATTGTACTCACTTTGCTTGAGAATTTATGCCTTGTATAATGCATTTTTGTGTCCTACATTTGGTAGATTGTATGCTAAAAAAATGATAAAATAAATGGCAACATGTACTGAATAAAAAATTAACCAATATGGGGAGCATGTTGACTCCAGGGAGGTGATACAATAACTGCCTTTTATATTCATACTTACACGATTTACTTCATTTTGTCTATTCTTGTTGTCCTTCCTGTGTCAGATGTGAAGATTTTAGCCCCTAATTTTCTGTGAATATTCAAAACAGCCAATTTAGTTCCTTTTTGCTTTGCATTTAAGATTGGGCTATCTTAGATTTCTGGTTTTACTTTGTTTTAAGGAGTAATTTGTCCAAATCTATCTCGTACTCCTCACTCAGCCGAGTTGATTAAACTTTAAGCATTCATTGATATATGGTTTTAGCATTTGTGTGTGTGTGTGTGCGCGCGCCCGCGCGTGAGTGTGTGTGTGTGTGTATGTGGGGTGTGTGATGCAGACTATCTCTTTTAGTCTCATGCATTCTGAATTTATGCATGCCTATATTCTAGTGTTCTCTTTACTTTTTGATTGATTTACTTGGAGAAATGTTAGTGTAAATGGATTATGTGCTCTGGTCAAAAGCTTATGCTTATTAGATAAATCCATTATTCCATTGTGTGGTAACAGATGATTTAGAATGATGATGTTCTCGAACAGATTTATCTTGGAAGCTTGGTGTTCTTGGTTTTTATTTTAATTTGATAGTGGTTTTAATGGGGAATATACTGAGTCTTAATAAGTCCAAGACTAGATGGAGGGATCCCTGCGAGGTTTTGCAAGATGAAGCTTGCAAGAGGCAGAGATTGTTATCAAGCTCCTGTGAGGACAATTCGAGATTGATTCCATCCCTTCCTGATGAGATATCAACTCAAATTCTAGCTAGAGTTCCTCGAATTTACTATTTGAATTTGAAGTTAGTTTCTCGTGCTTGGAAGGCTTCCCTTGTGAGTTCTGAACTATTTTCTGTGAGAAGAGAACTTGGTACTGCAGAGGAGTGGCTCTACATATTAACCAAGGTCAAGGATGATAAGCTTTTATGGTATGCCTTGGACCCTCTTTCCAGAAGATGGCAAAGGTTGCCACCAATGCCAAGAGTTTCCTTTGAAGATGAAGCAAAGAAGGGTTTGGCTGCCTTTCCCCTTCGAATGTGGAGCATGATGGGTTCAAGTATCAAACTTGCTGATGTGATAATGAGCTGGCTTGGGAGGAGAGATGCCCTGGACCGGATGCCATTTTGTGGTTGTTCCATAAGAGCTGTTGATGGTAGCATCTATGCATTGGGAGGATTTTCAAGAGCTTCGGCAGTGAAATCTGTTTGGCAGTATGATCCTGTTAAAAACACTTGGACTGAGGCTAGTCCAATGTCTGTTGGCAGAGCCTATTGCAAGACAGGTATATTAAATAATAAGCTTTATGCTGTTGGAGGGGTTACTAGTGGCCGTGGTGGACTAAGCCCCCTTCAATCTGCAGAAGTGTATGACCCTCATACAGGCATGTGGTCCCAATTACCAAGCATGCCTTTTGCAAAAGCTCAGGTGCTGCCTACTGCTTTTCTGGCTGATTTGCTCAAGCCCATTGCCACAGGAATGACTTCATATAGGGGAAGGCTATTTGTTCCTCAGAGTTTGTATTGCTGGCCATTTTTTGTTGATGTTGGGGGTGAAGTTTTTGATCCTAATGTAAATTCATGGCTTGAAATGCCAGATGGCATGGGCGAAGGTTGGCCAGCAAGGCAAGCTGGAACAAAGTTGAGTGTTACTGTCAATGATGATCTATATGCACTTGATCCTTCAAATTCTCTTGACTGTGCAAAGATCAAGGTATATGATTATGAAGGTGATAGCTGGAAAGTTGCCGCAGGAGATGTTCCTGTTCATGATTTCACTGATTCAGAATCTCCTTATCTTTTGGCTGGTTTACTTGGAAAACTTCATGTCATAACTAAAGATGCCAGTCACAACATTACAGTGTTTCAGGCAGACATACAAGGTGATCTAGCTTCAGCCCAATCCATGTTGTCATCTTCAGACTACTCATTTGGTGAACACGCTGAGTCTTCTGCACAATCCAGGATTTGGAGGGTTCTTGCATGTAGGAATGGCAGATCTGCTGAGCTAGTTAGCTGCCAATCCCTTAAAATTTGATTTTTTTTTGGGGAGGTAAGAGTCATCTTATGGTTATGATTTCTGAGCATGTTTGTGTTGGTTGGTATGATTGCTAATAAGCCACAATGTCAGAGAAGATTTTACAATTGTAAATGATGTTCTTAACTAATGATTCTCACTTCTCAAGCTGTTGGCACTCATTTTACCCTCGTACACAGAAAAAACTATACAAAGAACATTCAAAACACGGCATATAAAATCTGATGGTTTTCCGGATCCTTTATTTACATTTGAGTAGCATTTGGAGTCTCGGTAAAGTTATTTAACGATAGTTGTTGTAGAAACCCAACTTACTTTCTTGCATTGCCAAGTGTTCAGTGTTCTTACATGTTGCAGCCTTGAAAAATTTTCAGAATAACGATGGAAGAAAACGGTTTCATGGAGGTCATGCTATTAATCCATGTTAAGGATCAAACAAATCGGTGGCATTCCATTTTGCAAAGCCTTGTTCACACAGGCAATGGGTGCATTTGTTTCAGATTCTTTTTGTCCCCCCAAAAGCAGTGATCTTGAAACTTAAATTTTGGACTCATTCGAATGTGAATTTTTCCCCGAAAATCACTTTTTTCACAAAAAAAGAAAAATCACTTTTTGTAAATTAAAATAATTTTACAAAATAATCAGAATCTCAGAAAAATCAGTTTCAACTTATTTGTAGGAGATAAAAAGAGCAATTTTTAAGGAAAAAAAATAATTATATTTAAAATTTTACTTCTTTTAAAATTTGAAACAAAGGCATCTTTTATATAGCTAAAATAGTTGAAAATTAATTTTTTTAGTAGCTATTCTTTTTAATTTTAAAAAAAAAAACCAAAAATTAGCTTTTTTTTTCAAATTCTAATTATTTTTAAAAATTATTCAAATAAATAAAAAATAACTTTTTCGGTTGAAAAAATGACTTTCTCCCAAAACAATCACATCTAAACACGTTGAATGTAATGCTTGCTTATCCTTGAAGGAAAGCAAAGCATCATCCTAGCCAAGTATACTATTTTAGAGAATATTACATTTTAGAAAGTAAAGTGAAAAATTTTCACCCTTAGATTAATAGAGCAAAGAAATCTTTATTTTTAATTTTATTAATCCAAAGATAAAATTAAAGTGATGATCCAAATCTTACTAAAATACTAAATATCAGCACATATACATGTAAACAATAATAGAATCGCATTTGTTTTCATAAAGATCTATACTCCTTTCCAGGATTTTTTTCACAGAAATAAACCAAAAAAAAATAATAATAATAACAACCCAAATAAAACTTTCAAACATTATTTAAATGGATGAACTAGTTTGATATTGTTAAGCGATTTTGTAAGAGACTACAACAAATCAATTTGGTCATAATTTTATAGGAGCCTTCCCTATGAAATCAGACACATTAATTAATGTGTGTGATTTCGTAGAAGAATATAACGAAATCAAAGTAATCATTTGACAAAAGTTGGTTTCTAGTTTGGTTAGTTTGTGTACTACATTTTCATATAGAGATCAAGGGTTTAAATCCCATCTCCAACTATTCCAATTTTTTATGATTATTTTAATTTTTTAATAAATAGTAACAAAAAAGGACCTGGTATTATTAATTTATTTATGCAAGAATCATATATGCTTGAAAGGGGAATTCTTTGACTATTTTGATGAAAAAAAATCATCTATTTATTGTGAAAAAATTGGGCCGAAATATTTGCAAATTTTTTATACAAAATTTCAATTTCATTATATAACACAAATATATTATAATTGCTAGATTATTAGATTAACTGATTTAGGATTCAAGTGATCTTTGAAGTTACACATGACTTTAATCCTGATTGATTTTTTTGTTTTCTTCCGGCTTCTTCTGTTTGCCAGTTTCCATCCGAGCGGGTCAGGATTAGACACTACTGTCCAAACCAACAGGCCACTTGGTAAATTAGCCATTTTTCATTTTTCGGCGCCTTTTCATTTTCTTTAATTGTGCTAAGGTGGTTGGATTAACTATATTCTAAATTTTTATATTTCATTAATTTAATATTTGGTTGAGTTTATTTTATTTTTGGAGAAAAAAATTTCAGTCCAACATTTTTTATATTATTATATTATATAAAATTAAAAAATTATCTTATGACTTAAATGGATAAAAAATGCTACAACATCGAATTGAAGATTCAACTGATATTTTCAATGACTATATATTTGATTGCATTTAGATGATTACGTTGTTTTTTTATTTAAAAACTTCATTTAATCATATTGATAATTTAATATAATTGTCAAAAATAGGAAAAGGTAGAGGTGAGATTTGAACATTTGACCTCTATATGAGAATATGATTACTTTCATTTTATCGTACCCTTCAATGAAATAAGATACATTTATTAATGTTTCTTGTTTTATAGGAGACTCCTATCAAATTATGACTAAATTGATTTCATTGTAGCCTTCTATGAAATTGTCTAATAATATCAAAACGTTTTCTCCGCGTAAATAACGTTTGAAAATTTTATTTTGAACGTTAATGTTTTTTTTTTTTTTGTTTATTTATGTGCAAAAGACCTCATTTGTAACATACATAGCTTACGTGTCAACTTTGCCACTTCTTTACCCCGTGCAAATTACGTATTTCCTTTTTCAGTTCAATAATGACCACTTGATGAAGGTTATGTGATCCGAACATGAACATCACACAAAAAGATGAAAACAGAAAGCAGAGGGTGAAAATCATATTTTCCTGTAGATCTGCATCCACCAGTGTCTCCAACCTCTGGTCCTTCAGAAGTACTTTAACCTGCACTCAAAATAATGTCAATTGACAACAATGACCATTAGTCGTTGGCGGAGACTGCATGTAGACTCCACATTAGAGATCGAACCAATATAAATCGTTGGTGTCATCTTCTCATCCCTTGCTCTCTTGATATTTTATTGCATTTAACTTTATGTTAGCAGTTGGCAAAAATTTCTAATAGCATGTCAGTAACTTGCATAGTTGCGTTTTCATATTTGTCTCATCCCGTAGCAAGAGATATTATGAGATATCTCCTAGTAGAAATAAGATTTTGCGAGAATGTTTTGATTAGTGTTTTAAGTGTGCAGGAAGAGATGAAAAAAGGGACTTGGATTCAGCCTCCTCCTCAAATCCTCAAGTACCATCAAGCATGTGATGATCATTTATCAGTGTTTGGACAGTTGATAATTTTTTTACGAGTAATGTTATATGTACAATAAGATTGCATAGTAAATATACACCACACATCTTATCAATCATTAGATGTGATAAGCGAGTGAAATGAGTGGGGACCGCTCATCATATTTAATGGCGATAAGGTGTGAGTACACCTAACATTATTCCTTTTTAACCAGAGAGTTGAAGTTTTTACAAAAACAAACTTTATTTCTTGCATTGACTAGTGTTCAGCATCCAGGTATTTTGCAGCCTTGAAAACCTCCAAAAAAGAAAAAAAAAAAAACATTGGGAGAAATCTGTTTCATGGAGGTCATGCTGTTAAGCAACAACCACTATTGTACTTGCATTATATTTGAGAAATAAACTTGAATTCAAACACAAACCAGTCTTCTGTAAACAAGGATAGCCTACTTTTCCAAAGATGAGTTTAATATCCAATCTCCGATTTCTTTACTCAAGTAAAATAAAAAAAGAAAGAGATGCTACATATTTTCCTCGTTTTTAGTTGTTTACATGTATGTCCTCTTTTTTCTTTTTTTAATGGAAGTTGATTGAAAACGATTTTCTTGTTTCAAATTTTGTGCATTGAAATAACATATATTGAAGTTGATTCAAATCGACTTTTGTTTTGCTAACTTTTCAGGCAAAAGTCATATCATATCCAATCATGTCGGGTGAATCGACTTCATAGTGCAATTTCATCTTTTGACAGACTGTCAGGTATAGTGTAAACTTGGTTGTAATCGACTACATAGAAAGTCAATTGTAACCGAGTTTACACTGTACTTGACAGTCTGACATTGTTTTAGAAAATGATTTAATCGGCTTCCAAAGTCGATTAACCCGATTTTTGGCCACACTGCATTCATAAATACAGCTTCTATCTCAGTTTGCATATCGAAAAAACTTAGTGAGTTAGTATACAAATTTTGATGGGAATATGATTGAGAGTTATATTCATATTCTTGTCCATTATGATGGTGATATTACAAACATAATGGAGGGCGAGACATTCTGTAGTGATAATTAAGCTTGGTTAATTGTTCATCCATCTATTAGTTTGTTGGAGTTGTAGAGCTGAATATTAGAATTGTATTTTATTTTATCAGAATAATGGGTGGAAATTTATTGGACGGACTGGATACTAGTTAAAATTTATTTTATTATTAAATATTAAAATTTAATTTAAATGAATGGTAAGTTAATTTTATGTATACATTTTTTTGTTATTGCAATAAATAAATATATAATTAATTTTAAGAGTGAGCATTTAGACTAATTAACAAACTTTAATAAATTTAATTTTGTTTTTGTTAACTTTATTTTAGTGGCATATTTAATTTAGGCCGGTTTTGCATCCTAAGATAATGTTGAATTTTAGTTTTTGTTATAATTTATTTATTTTAGGCCCATTTTGCATCATAAGGCAATGTTAATTAATGTGGTGTTTGGTGTAGTTTTGACATTTTGTATATTTTTACTTTAATTTGCTAAATTTAACATCATGTCATAGTAAATATGTGATACAAGATACACGAATTCTGAAAACAAGGCGTTATAATTTGATGGTAGCACCAGAACCGCGTATGGAACCCTTTCTTAGGCAGGCTAGTTTGTGGTATGTCACGTAGATGGTTCCGGTATGTGATTATGACAGAACACTCGAAAAGGCACTTGTGGAGCGTTAGAGGCCTGAGTTACACACTTTTCATCTCCCGTACAAAGTACCATCACCCTAGAGGATGTGGTCTTTCAGCTAGGTTTGCATGTGAATGGACTACCTATCAATGGATACATTGGTGCATGGGAGAAATTTTATGAGCAAGATATATGATCAATATATACAAATCTACTTGGTGCTGTTCTAAAGGAGAAGAACATAAAAGAATTTTTGGTCAATCTCAGTTGGTACACAAAAACATTTGGATCATTGTCGCAGAATGCTAATTCATAGATGGTTATTCGTTATAGAAGAGCTTTCATTATGGTTCTATTTGGTGGGGTCATATTCCCAGACAAATTAAGGTTATGAAGTGGCTTTCTCTTCTTATTGATTTTTATGAGACTGCAAAATATAGGTGAGGCTTATTTTCATTTAGCCTAATATTAATCAGCATCCTATAAAATATTTTTACTATTTACTTATTATTACCCTCGTACTCTTCTAATATTCTACTCTATAACTCCAACAAACTAATAGGTGGACGAACAACTAACCAAGCTTGATTATCACTATAGAATGTCTAGCCCTCTATTGTGTTCATAATCTCACCATCATAATGGACAAGAATATGAACATAACTCTTTGCAATATTCTCAACTCATTGAATTTTTTGGTATGCAAATTGAGCTAGAAGTTGTAATTATGAAGGTGGTGTAGCTAGAAATCAGGTTAAATCGATTTCAGAAGTCGATTCAAATCATTTTCTAAAACAATATTAGACTGTCAGGCACAATGTAAACTCGATTGCAATTGACTTCTATACTAACTATATAGTACACAAGTCGATTGCAATCGAGTTTACATTGTACTTGACAGTTTGTCAAAAGTTGAAATTGCGCTCTAAAGTCGATTTGAATAGACTTCAGTCTAAAATAACATCACCTAACATATTCGACATGATATGACCTTTGCTTGAAAAGTTAGCATAACAAAAGTTGGTTTGAATCGTCTTCAATGTTATTTCAGCGCAAAAAAAATTGAAATGTAAGGAAATCATTTTCAATAAACTTCCATTAAAAAAAATGAGGACATATATAAACAACTGGAAAATGGGGGAAGTTTGTAACATCTATTTTTTTTTTTTAAATTTTATTTGAGTGAAAAGGCCCCAATCTCCTGGCAGTACATTTAGTGAGGTGTTTTAGTTGAGTTAAATATCCGATCTACTAGCCAGTTCATCTCATCTTTCCGCCACTCGCCAGTTCATCTCATCTTTCTGCCACTCCTCCCATTTCTCTGCCAAACCATCACCTTTTAGCATTCTGACCACCTCAGACATCTTAGGCCTTTTTGCAGGGGAGATTTGTGTGCATAACAGGGCCACTTGGATCAGCTGCTCTACCTCTTCTTCATCATAATTTCCCCCTAAATCTGCATCCACCAGTGTCTCCAACCTCTTGTCCTTCATAAGTCTTTTAACCTGAACTCAAAATAATGCCAATTGCCAACAATGACCATTACTCATGGGTGTTAATATGTGAAAATATCTGATGCAACAACAACGAACTAAAGAACAGCCACGAAGAAGATAGGAACAACCAAATCAATTTTATGTTGCACTTTTAAAGCATAGATGATTCATACAACAAATAACCAGTATGCGCAACAAAATGAGGTTTCCAAACTTGAGCCAGGAATTTATAGCAAGGAATAGAAGTTATCAGTAGCACCTACTTCAGAAACCAATTAATTGAAAATTTGACAATGGAATGATATTTACCACAAAAATACTTCATTTAACATGAGAAGTGTCTTTAGAAAGCATGGGGAAAAAAAATACAAAATCAAACACTCTAACAGCAAATCAGTATTCTAACATGAGGAACCGTGTGAGGAGACAAATAGGTAACAGGATTAGCAGAAGTTTTTCATGTACAAGTAAGTAACATCAAACAAGTTACCAATGGCACAATTTCCGTAAACTGAATGCCTACCCAATCAAGTAAAGGGAACACATCATCGTCAAGTTGTCGCTCAATAACCCTCCGTCCAGTTATTAGTTCATGAAGCATCACGCCATATCCATAAACATCAATCCTCTCTGATGCCATTCCGGTTGAGATGTACTCTGGTGCTATATACCCAGGTGTACCACATACACGGGTGGAAATACCTTCGTCATCCATAATATCATTGTAATCCACCAGCTTTGCTATACCAAAATCTACAACAACTGCTTCAAGTCCTCATCTAGGAGTATGTTATGAGGTTTGACATCACGGTGTATGATCTTTGGGTCACAATGATCATGCAAATAAGCAAGCCCCATAGCAGATCCCAGTGCAATACCCTTCCGTTTTGGCCAGTCAAGTGGCGGTTGCGACTCTGGACGACCTTCAGCAACACAGTCAATATATATAAAATTTGAGCTTTACCATGTATATAAATCAATATTTGTAAGTCCTGCATACATTCAATAGCTTTTGAGCTACTTAGAAAAGGATCTAGTGTGGATCCACTATCAATGTAAAAGTTTTTGCAATTACATTCAATCATGTATTACACATCACCTAATGCACTTGATTTTGATAACAACTATCAGAAAGGTCAAACTTAAATGATGTCCGTAACACATAAAATATGTGCTAAACAGTCGATCAAAAATAAAATAATGATATATTTTCACATGATCATGCATGTGCCCCTGCAAAATAGTATCTCAGAAATACATGGCTGTTATTTCATGTTCATTTTTTTTGTTACAGTTGTTTCATGTTCATGAATAAATCAAAGTGAGCTGTAAATGAATTTGACAGGGAAAATTAACACTGGTGTTTCTACAGGAAAAGAATGTATGAGCGTAATTAATTTCACTAGAGGAATAAAAGGAAAAAGAGGTAAAATTATTAATGAGAGTGCCGCATATGAAGGACTAGACCAGAGTAGGCAAATAAAGGTACCGTGTAACCAAGATGCTACACTTCCATTAGGCATGAAAGGATACACAAGCATCTGTTCAGTAGGGGTCAAACAACACCCTTGCAGCCGAACCAAATTACGATGCACAGCCATGGTCATCGTTTTCACTTCAGTTTGAAATTGAAGCTCCTCAAATCGGAAATGTGCTTCTTCAAGCCTTTTTACTGCTACAAGAGAACCATCAGCTAAGCATCCTTTATAAACCTTGGCAGACCCACCTCTTCCCAGAATGTTTTTGCTACTAAAGTTATCTGTAGCGACTTGCAGCTCAAGCAGTGAAAACTTTTTACAGTGATGAAGGTAAACTTCAGGATCCTCCTCAGCTGCCAGTAAAGAACACGCACAAAATGTTGGTAAATCAGTAATGGATATCAAATGCAGCTTTAACCAGTGGATATACCATCTTTTATGCGTTAGTCAACTAACCTGGAACATCAAAGAAATAATCCTGTGGTTTCTTTCTTCGCCAATACACAAGTGCAATTGTAGGTGCTGCAAACAATAGAGCAGCACCTGCAGCAACTCCTCCAACATTAGCTCCAGTGGAACTTTTACCTACAAGGATTAACAGAATTAAATGGGTAAGCATAAGTGTATTCAAAATCTTCAGTTGTGATTGAATAGAATTTTTCTGGGAGAAAAAAAAAGGTTCAACATTATTATTAACTCCCTCTCTTGAAATAGAGTTGAGACCGCGAGTGACATCTGCCTCAACAAGCTATAAATACTTTGAAGCATGCAGAAGAAGCTACGCTTAAGGTATATCCATAAGCATTGAAAACTCTTCAATAACAGTCGGTTCATCCTTTTAAATAAATTTAAATGTTTGAGAATGAAAAAACTCAGTACAAGCACCTATCACAATTGCAGAATAAATATTTGGAAAAAGCTATATACTGTGTAGCCTATCAGTTAGCAACACTCATCTTTCGCCTTGCCCTTTGTTAGCAAAAGGTGAAGGAGTTGATAGGTATAGAAAGGAATGAGGTGAAGGTAGCTTTTAATGGTTTAAAATTTTAGGTCAAGTGATTCTTTTAGATGGTATCAAAACCAAGTTGACATTATAGCATGTTTGGTTCCGCATTGAACCATCACTAACAGGACTTTACAGCCCAAAAATGGCAAAATCGATTCTGCCCTTTTATCTTTTTGTTTGGTTATCTAGTGGCATGATTTTCAAAAGTGAGTTAAGCCTCCAAAAGCAATTCTACTTCAAAGCAACATAGAGTTGCTTTCATGGAGACAACAAATCACTTATTTATTTTTACAAGGCACTTATATCCATAATTTTGTTAGGAGGATGGCTAATAGTATAATAATTATATTCAACGACTCAGATGCTCTTTAACATCATATGCGGACTCTTACATAAGAGGGCAATTTAACAGTTATATCCTCAGCTAAAGCTTTTAAAGTTATTGTTTGACAGATTAAATCCATTACCACCAATAAAACAAACATCAACAAACCTGAAGCAGTTTCTGGCGGTGGAGCAGGAGTGGATGTATGATTCAAGCCAGGATTATTTTTAAAACTGCGAAGTGGAACTCAGGGATTAGCAGAATTTTGATAACTCATACCTTGGCCCCCAATAATAATAGTAATGACATAAACAAAATTATTTGCACCAACCAGTGGGGGGTAAATAATGAAAACGAACCATTTACTGGAACATTTCCTGTTAGCTGGTTGTTTGATAAATCACTAGATTCCACAAAACCATGATGTCAGATTTCTCAAAATAATACATATGATATGACACTAATCTAACCAGGCATCCTCATTTGCAGTAAGGAGTTAATGCCAAATCTAAGGGAGTAACACTCACAGGACTTGCAGTGAACCAAGGGTGGTCAAAACCATGGGAATGTCTCCAGACAAAGAGTTATTGTTGAGACGCTTATTCAGGGTGCAAGGCAAATTAGTTTGTAGATAATAAACTATTGATAGAGTAGGATCATAAGAAATGTCAGCACCGTGGCAAACACTTGAGTATTATTTGTGGTGGGTGTGCGTGCCATAATAATTGCTTGTTACTAAAACTAGAAGACCAGGGTACATAACAATAGTTCTACTTGACAAAGTGAATTGGCCGCATTTGATCAATATGTCTAATCCAAACATGAGGTGCATTCACTTAGAGATATTTACAAATAAACTGGTGTAATCGTGAACACCCATTTGGTTCCCCAAGGATGGAGATGACATCAATTTGGTCCTCATTGATATCAATTTAATCCCACCATTATGAAAGTAACATCTAGACCACCATCACCCCTAAGTGTACAGTCCATCATGTGGCTACTCATGAGAAACTATTACACTGACTTTGCATCTTTAATCCATTGAGAGAATGAATTGGTGAATATGCACATGAAACACGGCTACAGTTACCGCGTCTTTGACAAAGATTAAAGGAAAAAACAACTCTAGTATTACTTGCACAATAATCGCCAAACTTGCGGGCAAATTTTGCCAATCAGCTAAACAGTCTGAAGTTGCTTTTACTACACCAACCAAGCTGTGCAGTATCATCAATCATCATCAATCTCATGTGAATATGTAGAATGATACATTTGCATCGAAGTTATTGCAGGCTCTAGTGGTAGTGGAAATTAAATAGTCATATTTCATACTGCCTATTCTAAAACTATTTTGAGTCTGAATGTTATAAATACAAATGCTTAAACGTAAATGAATAAACAAAATGAAATAGATTTTCATAAAATTTTCAGATTAAATATTTGAGATGAAGGAAAGCAAGGCATACAGGAAACGTAGTTGTCCAAGTTTGCCCAATGTGTCTGGTATGGGACCAGTTAAATTGTTCAAGTAAAGATCCAAGCTCACCAAGTTCGTCAAATTTCCAAGCTCGTTTGGGATTTTCCCAGCTATGTTATTACTATGAAGTCCCCTGTCATTGAAAAGAAAATTATACTATCATTTCCAAAGTAAAAATGTCTAATGACTAATTAAAAGATGGCAAACACATTCGCATGAATGGTAAGCAAGGAGTCAAAATCTAATAGAAGTTAGTGTGGTGAAAACTGAATAGCACAAAAATATATTGATGGCTTGTCTGGTATTCAATATATAGCCTTTTCTTCAGCCATTTATTTGACTGTCTCTAAAGACCAGCTAATGTCAACTTAAATCTTAGGAAGACCCCAAAATTTGATAACGAAAACTGCTGCTCTAGAAAATTGATTGTTTACAATAAAAGATGTGGAAGGAAGAAAACTACTGGTTATATGTTAAGACCCCAAACAACCAATAGAAATAGGGCAGAAGAACTTAAAATTCTGACGTTGTGATGGAGAAATAAAAAACATAATGCAATTGAGAAAATTATTTTATTCCATGCATGTTAGGATCACTAAATTTATATCAAATAATGTACAACAATGTTTCTGTGATAAGAACTAAGAAGATATCATAACTTGTGGGATTTATCAGTTGAGTTGCTTGGTTCACATGGTTTACACTGCCCCAGATTAATTATGAGATTGTATAACGTCTCCATATCTTCCAAGTTTGGAGAATTTTCTCACTACTGTAATAAACAATAGTGCCATAAGTAATCTTTTGATGAAAAATTTGTTGAGAAAAAGGGAAAACAAACTATCTCAACACCATTCATTAATCTCCACAAGGGGTGATAGTCAAAGGTAAATTGCCCTGAGCGCCTTTTTCGTTTTTCTCAGAATGAGTAACAAATGAACAGAGAAGAGTTAAGTGTCAACCTTACTTTGAGAGACGGGAGACTATGGAGGAGGGATGGGAGAAAATTATTTGTCATGAAATGAGTTGATGCTTGGCCACTCAATATACTGTAGTTTAAGATCACCTTTAAAGAATATAAAGAAAGTAACAGAAAGAGTATGAAAAAAAGGAATATCAATCAAGAGGAAGCAGAAATAGAGTTAAGCATAATCTACACAAGAAAAACAGGCAAAATTTCCCAAGGATAGTATCTGATTGACAACTTACAAGTATTGCAAATTTGGGAGCTGACCAAGTTGAGGAACTAGTATACCCGAAAGGCCTGCATATCCAAGATCACTGACCAAAGTAGACACAAACATATTTTTCACTATGTACACAAACAGCAATAAAATCACTGCTAAAAATGAGATGAACGACTTACACACTGGTCACGCTATTATCACTGCTGCAATTAACACGAAACCATGTGCAAGGATTGAGAAGGGTGGAATCCCAGCTTTGAAGGACACCATTAGGATCAGATAAGCTGTTCTTCAATGCATTTAGGGCATCACCTGTCTTAGAAGCGATGTTCAGGACGCATACATCCCCAGTTGTTAAATAATTTGTAGTAGAAAACAAAAGGAGTGTCAACATAAATGCTGCTCTATGAAATTTGTGTGAAATATGAGAAATAGAAAAATGAAGCCCAACTTTTTTCAAGTCTTCAACATGAGATCCTGTCAGTTCTATTTGGTAATCGAACACGTGACACAGTAACAAACAATTGAAACTAACAACACAGCTGAAAGACAACCAAAACCAGCAGCTAATAAAAAAGGAAGGAAAACAAAAAGAGCATGAGTATTTTTGTAACCGTGTTCATTTAAACTCCTGTACAATGGTAACAGGCATTCATGTAACAATTGAAATGTCACCACTCACCTTCTGCATTGCCAGAAACCTTATGCACAACATCAAGCACCAAAATTGCACAAAGAAGAAACGATCCCATGAAACACAAAATCATCACCTGCTCCATGTTTCCTATTCTCTTCAACTGCACCCCATGAGCCTCATACTCATGATGATGACTCATGAGCCATGCTTAAGCAGTTGATTACCACAGCCACATGCCCTCTTAATACTAGCTGAGTTACATCATACCCATCAAGCTCAAAGGCACGTTGACTTCATTGACCCAAAGAATATAACAGAGGAGAACTTGAAGATAAACCAAAACCGAAATCTGATGTGGTTCCGAGTTCCCTCCTTTTTTCCTCTGTCAGTTCTTACTTCGGAATCTCGTGTGAGTGTTCTAAGTTTTAGCTTGAAGTGCATGCAGAGGGGTTTAAGAAATGAGATAGAGAGGTTCCCAAGCTTCAAGTCAACGTTTTACAAAGTTGGGGAAGACTGAAGAGCCCAGTCAATGAACGTTGTTTTCTCTGCTTGAGAAATTTCTGCTTCTTGCTATTCTTTACTTTCCTTTCTACTACTTTTTTTCGGCTTTTTTTCCTTTGTTTTGTAATCTTGTATGGATTGTGAAAAGAAAGTGCAATTCAGATGGAAACTGAAAATTATATAGAGAGATTGATTTCATTTTGGCTTTGGTGTTGGCTTGGAAGCAGTAAGAAGAACTTGAAAATTGGAGGGTCAAACACGCACGGTTGTTGACTGCCTGCCCTCGGCATGTACGAAGTGGCTTCTGTATAAGGTGCTTACTCAGTTGCCAAAGGCAGTAAATGTCTATGCTGCCATTGACATTTAACCACATTTTGAAAATGTGGCTATTGGTGCTATCCGACTCTCCGAGTTTTGACTTCGAGATCTGGAAGGTGTGCCACGCCACATTCCGCTTCGCATCCGTCGGCGGCGGACTCGTCATGAACAACCCGGCGGCCGTCGCTGTCACTCACGTCCTCCACAAGAAGCACGACTTCCCGTCGGTGAACGGCGTGGAGGAACTCCTCGTCCTGTCCATCGGAAATGGAGCGCCGACGAAGAAGGTCGGCGACGTCGGCAATTGCTCCACGAAAATGATGCAGCAACGCAAGCCCTTCATCACCACCACCCCCACGACCAGCTCACGGTGCTTCCCTTCGCTGGCTTTCCCATCGACAATTTCACTCCCACTCCCTCCACGGCCGTAGTCCACCTCGACTCTGTCTCCTCCACCTCCTTCCACCTCGAATTTGGGGATAAGATTCTGAGTTGGGGTTTTCTTTTGAGAAGGCAGAGCCACTGTTGCAGAGGAGAGGGTGTATGAGGGGAAGCGGCGCAAACCCATCAGCGGAAGGCTGCGAGCGTACGACGGCTCTGACCAGAGGCGGGCTTGCAAAGGGGTCGACGATGGTGTTGCAACAAGGCGGAGAAGCTTTACGTTGGTGGTGCGCGAAGGGCGTGAGTGCGCCGTGGCGATGAGTCCGTGGAAAACAGAGGTGCGACGGAGTTTGGAGCGGGGCTGCGGCACATGGTGGGGATGTGCGGCGGCGGCGGCGGTGCTGGAGGTGGGTTTCAGGTTGGAGAAGGATTGATGTGGAAGAGGAGGATCAAATGGGTATAAACTCTCTTTGGGCACCATAGGCAGTTGGCGCTTGAGAATCCACCTAACTATAATACACACGTCATACATACAATAATTATTAAAAAAGTTTCTTCGTTCTTTTGTGCTAGTTGATGGTGTTGGCTTGATTTTTGTCAGCAAGTGGTTTTTCATTTGTACGGCTCTAAATGAAGGTTTAAGCAAAAAAGAAAAATTTAACCAAAAAAAGTGCTAAGACTTTACGTGTATATATATATATATATATATATAAAATTCTCATTTTATTAAAGTGAGAATTCAAATATTATAAAAATACAAAATATTTGCGCCCTCACACACACACACACACATATGTATATGTATGTAAACAATAATAGAATTGCATTTATTTTCATAAAGATCTATACTCCTTTCTAGGATTTTTCATACAAATAAACCAGAAGAAAAAAACTTAGCAACCCAAATAAAACTTTCAAACATTATTTAAATTGATGAACTCGATATTATTAGACGATTTTATAAGTGACTGCAACGAAATCAATTGGTCATAATTTTATAAGTGTTTACTATGAAACCCGACACATTAATTAGCGTGCCTAATTTTGTTGAAAACTATAACAAAATCAAAATAATCATTCGACAAAAATTGGTTGCATGTTTGATTGGTGTGTGTATTATATTTTCATGTAGAGGTGAAGGGTTTAAATCCCACCTCCAACTATTCCAATTTTTTATGATTATTTTAAATTTTTAATAACTAGTAACAAAAAAGGGCCTATTATTATTAATTTATTTATGCAAGAATCATGTATACTTGAAAGGGGAATTCTTTGACTATTTTGATGGAAAAAAAATCATCTATGTATTGTGGAAAAAATTGGGCAAAAATATTTTTAAATTCTTAATACAAAATTTCAATTTCATCATATAACACAAATATACTATAATTGCTAGATTACTTAGATTAACTGATTTAGGATTCAAGTGATCTTTGAAGTTACACACATCTTTAATCCTAATTCATTTTTTTTTTTATTCTTCCGATTCTTCTGCCCGCCAGTTTCAATCCGAGAGGGTCAGGATTAGGGACTACAAACCAACAGGCCACTTGGGAAACTAGCCATTTTTCATTTTATTTAGTTGCGCAAAGGTGGTTGGATTAACTACATTTCAAATTTTTAAATTTTATTAATTTAATATTTGGATGAATTTATTTTATTTTTTTAGAAAAAAAATTCAGTCCAACATTTTTTATATTATTATGTGATATAAAATTAAAAATTTATCTTATGACTTGAATGGATAAAAAATGCTGCAATATCAAATTGAAGATTCAACTGTTATTATTAATAACTATATATTTTATTGCATTTAGATGGTTACGTTATTTTTTATTTAAAAACTTTCTTTAATTACATTTGATTAATATAATTGTCAAAAATTGGAGAAGGTAGAGGTGTGATCTGAAAACTTGACCTCTATATGAAATTATGATTACTTTGATTTCATCATAGTCTTCAATGAAATCAGATACATTAATTAATGCGTCTGATTTCATGAAAGACACCTATAAAATCATAATCAAATTGATTTTATTGTAACATCCTACGAAATCACCTAATAATATCAAAATAGTTTCTCCATATAAATAACGTTGGAAAATTTTATTTTGGTTGTTAATGTTTTTTTTTTTTTTGTTTATTTGTGTGAAAAAGCCGTCATTTGTAACACATATCTTACACGTCAACCTGCCACTTCTTTACCCCGTACAAATTACGTATTTCCTTTTTCAATTTAATAATCACCACTTGATGAAGGTTGTGTGATCCGAACATGAACATCTCACAAAAAGATGAAAACAGAAAGCAGAGGGTGAAAATCATATTTGTGTGCATAATAAGGCCACTTGGATTAGCTGCTCTACCTCTTCATCATCACAATTTTCCTGTAAATCTGCATCCACCAGTGTCTCCAACCTCTGGTCCTTCAGAAGTCCTTTAACCTGCACTCAAAATAATGTCAATTGTCAACAATGACCATTGGCGGAGACTGCATATAGGCTCCACATTAGAGATCGAACCAATATAAATCGTTGTTGTCATATTCTCATCCGTTACTCTCTTGATATTTTATTGCTTTTAACTTTCTGTTAGCAGTTGGTAAACATTTCTAATTGCATGTCAGTAACTTACATAGTTGCGTTTTTCATATTTGTCTCATCCCGTAGCAAGGGATACTATGAGATATCTCCTAGTAGAAATAAGATTTTGCGAGGATGTTTTGATTAGTGTTTTAAGAGTGCAGGAACAGAAAAAAATCAAAAAAATAAAAAGGGACTTGGATTCAGCCTCCTCCTCAAATCCTCTAGTACCATCAGAGTATATCGTCATTTATCAGTGTTTGGACAGTTGGTAATCTTTTCACCGGAGAGTTTAAGTTGTTACAAAAACAAACTTTGATTTCTTGCATTGAACAGTGTTCAGTATCCAGGTATTTTGCAGCCTTGAAAAACTTCCGAAAAAAACATTGGGAGAAAACTGTTTCATGGAGGTGATGCTGTTAAGCAACAACCCCTATTGTACTCTGCATTATATTTGAGCAATAAACTTGAATTCAAACACAAACCAATCTTCTGTAAACAAGGATAGCCTAGTCCCCAACATTTTCGTACATTTCCGAAGATGAGTCTAATATCCAATCTCCTGACAGTCCATTTGGTGGGGTGGTTGAAATTGAGTCATCTTCATTTAGTGAAGATGAGTAAAATATCCGATCTACGTGCCAGTTCGTCTCATCTTTCTGCCACTCATCCCATTTCTCAGCCAAACCATCACCTTTTAGCATTCCGACCACCTCAGACATTTTAGGCCTTTTTGCACGGGAGTCGTGTGTGCATAACAGGGCCACTTGGATCAGCCGTTCTACCTCTTCTTCATCATAATTTCCCCCTAAATCTGCATCCACCAGTGTCTCCAGCCTCTTGTCCTTCATAAGTCTTTTAACCTGAACTCAAAATAATGCCAATTGCCAACAATGACCATTAGTCATGGGTGTTAATATGTAAAAATATCTGATGCAACGACAATGAACTAAAGAACAGCCACGAAGATGATAGAAACAACCAAATCAATTTTATATTGCACTTCTAAAGCAAAGATGAGTTACAACAAAAATAACCAGTATGGGCAACAAAATGAGGTTTCCAAACTTGAGCCAGGAATTGATAGCAAGGAACAAAAGTTATCAGTAGCATCTACTTCAGAAAAACCAATTAATTGAAAAATTGACAATGGAATGATATTTGCCACAAAAATACTTCATTTAAAATGAGAAGTTACTTTAGAAAGCAAGGGGGAAAAAAATACAAAATCAAATATTCAGCAGCAAATCAGTATGCTAACATGAGGAACCGTGTGAGGAGACAAATAGGTAACAGGATTAGCAGAAGTTTTTCAAGTACATGTAACTAACATCAAACAAGTACCAATGGCAAAACTTCCGTAAACTGAATGCCTACCCAATCAAGCAAATAGACATAATCATCGGCAAGTCGTACTCCACCCATAACCTTCCGTCCAGTTATTAGTTCATGAAGCATCATGCCATATCCATAAACATCAACCTTCTCTGATAATATTCCGGTTGAGAAGTACTCTGGTGGCATATACCCCATTGTACCACATACACGGGTGGAAATACATTCCATAATATCCGTAATATCATCTTTGTAATCCACCAGCTTTGCTAAACCAAAATCTACAACAACTGCTTCAAAGTCCTCATCTAGCAGTACATTATGAGGTTTGACATCACGGTGTATGATCTTTGGGTCACAATGATCATGCAAATAAGCAAGCCCCCTAGCAGATCCCAGTGCAATACCCTTCCGTTTTGGCCAGTCAAGTGGCGGTTGCGACTCTAGACGATCTTCAGCAACACAATCAATATATATAAATTTCGAGCTTTAACATGTATATAAATCAATATTTGTAAGTCCTACAAACATTCAATAGCTTTTGAGCTACTTGGAAAAGGATTTAATGTGGATCCACTATCAATGTAAAAGTTTTTGTAATTACGTTCAATCATGTATTACACATCACTGAATGCACTTGATTTTGATAATAACTATCAAAGAGCTCAAACTTAAATGATGTCCATAACACATAAAATATGTGCTAACAGCCGATCAGAAATAAAATAATGATATATTTTAACATGATCATGCATGTGCCCCTGCAAAATAGTATCTCAGAAATACATGCCCGTTATTTCATGTCTATTTTTTTTGGGTACAGTTATTTCATGTTCATGAATAAATCAAAGTGCTGTAAATAAATTTGACATGGAAAATTAACACTCGCATTTCTGCAGGAAAAGAATATATGAGAGTAAAGCATTTCACTAGAGGAATAAAAAGAGGTAAAATTATTAATGAGAGTGCTGCACATGACATTAATCCTTCTTGAAGGACTAGACCAGAGTAGGCAAAAAAAGGTACCGTGTAACCAAGACGCTACACTTCCATTATGCATGAAAGGATACACAAGCATCTGTTCAGTAGGTGTCAAACAAAACCCTTGCAGCCGAATCAAATTACGATGCACAGCCATGGTCATCGTAAAAACTTCAGTTTCAAGCTCCCCAGTGTGTGCCTCTTTAAATCTTTTAACTGCTACAAGAGAACCATTAGCTAAGTGTCCTTTATAAACCTCGGAAAAACCACCTATTCCCACAATGTTTTCGCTACTAAAGTTATCTGTAGCAACTTGCAGCTCAAGCAGTGAAAACCTTTTAGGGTGACGAAGGTGAACTTCAGGATCCTCCTCAGCTGCCAGTAAAGAACACACACAAAATGTTGGTAAATCAGTAATGGCTATCAAATACAGCTTTAACCAGTGGATATACCATCTTTTATGCATTATTCAACTAACCTTGAACATCAAAGAAACAGTCCTGTGATTTCTTTCTTCGCCAATACACAAGTGCAATTGCGGGTGCTGCAAACAATAGAGCAGCACCTGCAGCAACTCCTCCAGCAATAGCTCCAGTGGAACTTTTTCCTGCAACGATTTACAGAATTAAAAGAGTAAGCATAAGTCTATTCAAAATCTTCAGTTGTGATTGAATAGAATTTTTCTGGAAAGGAAAAAAAAAAAAGGTTCAACATTATTATTAACTCCCTCTTGAACTAGAGTTTAGACCGCGAGTGACATCTGCCTTAACAAGCTTGCAGAAGAAGGTATGAAAAAGCTCAGTCAAGCACCTACCACAATTACAGAATAAATATTTGGAAAAAGCTATATACTGTATAGCCTATCAGTTAGCAACACTCATCTTTCGCCTTGCCCTTTGGTAGCAAAAGGTGAAGGAGTTGGTAGGTAAAGAAAGGAATGGGGTGAAGGTAGCTTTTAATGGTTTAAAATTTTAGGTCAAGTGATTCTTTTAGATGGTATCAAAACCAAGTTGACATTACAGTATGTTTGGTTCTGCGTTGAACCATCACTAATGGGACTTTACAGCCCAAAAATGGCAAAATCAATTCTGCCCTTTTATCTTTTTGTTTGGTTATCTAGTGGCATGATTTTCAAAAGCGAGTTAAGCCTCCAAAAGCAATTCTACTTCAAAGCAACATAGAGTTGCTTTCATGGAGACAACAAATCAATTATGTAAGGGTTTATTTTTTCTAATTCGTAAATTTCCTTATTTATCCTTTATATTTATTTTTACAAGGAACTTATATCCATAATTTTGTTAGGAGGATGGCTAATAGTATAATAATTATATTCAACGACTTGGATGCTCTTTAACATCATATGTGGAATCTTACATAAGAGGGCAATTTAAGAGTTATATGTGGACTCTTACATATGTGGACTCTTTTAAATCCATTACCAACAATAAAACAAACATCAACAAACCTGAAGCAGTTTCTGGCGGTGGAGCAGGAGTGGATGTATGGTGCAAGCCAGGATTATTTTTAAAACTGCGAAGTGGAACTCAGAGATCAGCAGAATTTCGATAACTCATACCTTGGCCCTTGATAATAATAGTAAGGACATAAACAAAATTATTTGCACCAACCAGTTGGGAGTAAATAATGAAAATGAACCATTTGCTGGAACATTTCCCGTTAGCTGGTTGTTTGATAAATCACTAGATTCCACAAAACCATGATGTCAGATTTAACAAAATAATACAAATGATATGACACTAATCTAACCAGGCATCTTCATTTGTAGTAAGTAGTTAATGCCAAATCTAAGTAAGGGAGTAAGGCTCACAGGACTTGCAGCGAACCAACAGCGGTCAAAACCATGGGAATGTCTCCAGACAAAGTGTTATTGTTGAGACGCCTATTCAGGGTGCAAGGCAAATTAGCTTGTAGATAATAAACTATTGATAGAGTAGGATCATAAGAAATGCCAGCAATGTGGCAAGCACTTGAGTATTATGTGTGGTGGGTGTGCGTGCCATAATAATTACTTGTTACTAAAACTAGAAAACCAGGGTAGATAACAATAGTTCTACTTGACAAAGTGAATAGGCCGCGTTTGATCAATATGTCTAATCCAAACATGAGGTGCATTCACTTAGAGATATTTACAAATAAACTGGTGTAATGGTAAACACCCATTTGGTTCCCCAAGGATGGAGATGGCATCAATTTGGTCCTCATTGACATCAATTTAATCCTACAATTATGAAAAGTGACATCTAGACCACCATCGCCCCTTAGTGTGCAATCCATCATGTGGCTATTCAAGAGAAACTATTACATTCACTTTGCATCTTTTATCCATTGAGAGAATGAATTAGTAAATATGCACATGAAACACAGTTACAGTTACCACCTCTTTGACAAAGATTAAAGGAAAAAACAACTCTAGTATTACTTGCACAATAAGCACCAAACTTGCGGGCAAATTTTGCCAATCAGCTAAACAGTCTGCAGTTGCTTTTACTAGACCAACTAAGCTGTGCACTATCATCAATCAATTGTGAATATGTAGAATGATACATTTGCTTCGAAGTTATTGCAGGCCCTAGTGGTAGTGGAAATTAAATATTCATATTGCATACTGCTTATTCTACAGCTATTTTGAGTCTGAATGTAAAAAATACAAATGCTTAAAGGTATATGAATAAACAAAATGAAATAGATTTTCATAAACTTTTCAGATTAAAGATTTGAGATGAAGGAAACCAAGCCATACAGGAAACGTAGTTTTCCAAGTTTGCCCAATGTGTCTGGTATAGGACCAGTTAAATTGTTCAAGAAAAGATCCAAGCTCACCAAGTTCGTCAAATTTCCAAGCTCGTTTGGGATTTTCCCAGTTATATTATTACTATAAAGTTCCCTGTCATTGAAAGAAAATTCTACTATCATTTCCAAAGTAAAAATGTCTAATGACTAATTAAAAGATGGCAAACACATTCGCATGAATGGTAAGCAAGGAGTAAAAATCTAATAGAAGTTAGAGTGGTGAAAACTGAATAGCACAAAAATATATTGATGGCTTGTCTACTATTCAATATATAGCCTTTTCTTCAGCCATTTATATAACTGTCTCTAAATACAAGCTAATGTCAACTTAAATCTTAGGAAGACCCCAAAATTTGATAACAAAAACTGCTGCTCTGGAAAATTGACTGTTTAGAATAAAAGATGTGGGAGGAGGAAAGCTACTGGTTATAGGTTAAGACTCCAAACAACCAATAGAAATAGGGCAGAAGAGCTTAAAATTCTGACGTTGCAATGGAGAAGTAAAAAACATAACGCAACTGAGAAATTATTTTATTCCATGCATGTTAGGATCACTAAATTTAAATCAAATAATGTACAACAATGTTTCTGTTATAAGAACTAAGAAGATATCATAAATTGTGGGATTTATCAGTTGAGTTGCTTGGTTCACATGGTTTACACTGCCCCAGATTTATTATGAGATTGTACAACTTCTCCATATCTTCCAAGTTTAGAGATTTTTCTCGCCAGTTTAATAAACAAGAGTGCAATAAGTAATCTTTTGATGAACAATTTGTTGATAAAAAAGCAAATCAAACTATCTCAACACCATTCATTAATCTCCACACGGGCTGATAGTCAAAGGTAAATAGCTCTGAGCGCCTTTTTTGTTTTTCTCAGAATGAGTAACAGATGAACAGAAAAGAGTTTGTATATATATATATATATATATATATATATATATATCAGAGAAGAGTTACGTGTCAACCTTGCTTTGAGAGATGGGAGACTATGGAGGAGGGATGGGAGAAAATGCTTTGTCAAGAAATGAGTTTGATGCTTGGCCACTCAATATACTATAGTTTAAGATCACCTTTAAAGAATATAAAGAAAGTAACAGAAAGAGTATGAAAAAGGAATATCAATCAAGAGGAAGCAGAAATAAAGTTAAGCATAATCTACACAAGAAAAACAGGCAAAATTTCCCAAGGATAATATCTAATTGACAACTTACAAGTATTGCAAATTTGGGAGCTGACCAAGTTGAGGAACTAGTGTACCCGAAAGGTTTGCATTTCCAAGATCACTGACCAGAGTAGACACAAACATATTTTTCACTATGTACACAAACAGCAATAAAATCACTGCTAAAAATGAGATGAACGACTTACACACGGATCACGCTATTATCACTGCTGCAAGTAACACGAAACCATGTGCAAGGATTGACAAGGTTGGAATCCCAGCTTTGAAGAACACCATTAGGATCAGATAAGCTGTTCTTCAATGCATTCAGGGCATCACCTGTCATAGAAGCGATGTTCAGGACGCATACATCCCCAGTTGTTAAATAATTTGTAGCAGAAAACAAAAGGACTGTCAACATAAATGCTGCTCTATGAAATTTATGTGAAATATGAGAAATAGAAAAATGAAGGCCAACTTTTTTTCAAGTCTTCAACATGAGATCCTGTCAGTTCTAATTGGTAATCGAACACATGACCCAGTAACAAACAATTGAAACTAAAAACACAGCTGAAAGACAACCAAAACCAGCAGATAATAAAAAAGGAAGGAAAACCAAAAGAGCATGAGTACTTTTGTAACTTCATTAAGGGTATATTTGTGAGTTTGGATTTTGGAGGAGAAGGAAAGGAAGGGGAGGATTTATAGTGTAAAATTATATTATAAGTGCTCCTTCCCCTTCCTTCCCTTCTAAAACCCAAACTCACGTACATACCCTTAACTCCTGTATAATGGTAAGAGGCATTCATGTAACAATTGAAATGCCACCACTCACCTTCTGCATTGCCAGAAACCTTATGCACAACATCAAGCACCAAAATTGCACAAAGAAGAAACGATCCCATGAAACACGAAATCATCACCTGCTCCATGTTTCCCATCCTCTTCAACTGCACCCCGTGAGCCTCATACTCATGAGCCATGCTTAAGCAGTTGATTACCACAGCCACATGCCCTCTAAATACTAGCTGATTTACATCATACCCATCAAGCTCAAAAGCACGTTGACTTCGTTGAACAAAAGAATATAACAGAGGAGAACTTGAAGATAAACCAAAACCGAAATCTGGGGTGGTTCCAAGTTCCCTCCTTTTTTCCTCTGTCAGTTCTTCCTTTACAATCTCATGTGGGCGTTCTAAGTTTTAGCTTGAAGTGCATGCAGAGGGGTTTAAGAAATGAGATAGAGAGGTTCCCAAGCTTCAAAGCGTTAATGTTTTGCAGAGCTGGGGAAGACTGAAGAGCCCAGTCAATAAACGTTGGTTTCTCTACTTGAGAAATTTCTGCTTCTTGCTATTCTTTACTTTTCTTTCTACTACTTTTTTTTTGGCTTTTTTTTTTCCTTTGTTTTGTAATCTTGTGTGGATTGTGAAAACAATGTGAAAAGAAAGTGAAATTCAGATGGAAACTGAAAATTAAATGGCGAGAGTGATTTCATTTTGGCTTTGGTGTTGGTTTGCAAGCAGCCAGAACTTGAAAAATGGAGGGTCAAACACGCACGGTTGTTGACTGCCCCGACCACCATGCCCTCTCCATGTACGAAGTAGATTCTCGGTGCGTTTGCAAATCATTAGAATTCAATTCTATAGTGAAATTGTATTAAATTTGATACTTTAAAAATAATTTACGTAAAAGAATTAAAATTTTATAGAAATTAAAATTCAATAAAATTTTAGAATTGAAATCAGACTAAAAAAATATATGATTTAATGTGGAAATGAAATTATAATAAATAAAAATACTGAAATAATTTTACTTGAATATAATATTTTATTTTTAACCCATTAATAAAGGATAAAATAGTAAAAATAATTAAATTAACTCGTTTTTAGACTCATTCCCAATCATTCAATTATTTAATTTACTAACTTATTTCAAATATAAGAATTTAATTTAATTATAATATAATTGAATTCCTAATGGAATTCAATTCAATTCTATTTCATTAAAAATTTCCGAACACCTTGTCTATATAAATATAGTACATGCATACAATAATTTTAAAAAAAAACAATTCATACTAATGTGGCAAGTCACACTTGACTTATGTCATACCTCGTGCCCATTTTAGTAAACTAATTAGGGCATATTTGATTTGAGTTTTCAATTTTTATTTTTAATGTTTCAATTTTCTAGATTATATAAAGGAAATATTGAAAATACTGAAAATAACAAATTTTAGAGTGTGTTTGGTTTGTGAAAATATTTTATGCTTTCATTTCCTATTTTCATTTTTTGAAAAATATTTTCATTTTCAATTTTTAAAAATTTGAAAACATGTTTGGTATGTTATTTTCACTTTTGTTAATCATTTTTCTCTTGCCCAAAAGAAGCATCTTTGTTATGACTCCCTCTTTGGATCACAACAATGGCCACCACATATGATGCCCACACCTTCGACCCCCACTCCCTCCGCGACCTCTACTGCCGCACCCGCCTTATCCTCAATTGCATCGGCCCCTTCCGTCGCCATGGTGAGCTCGTTGTTGCTACCTATGTCGCTGCCAAATGTTACTACCTCAACATCACGGACAAGGCGGAGTTCATGGAGCATGTGGAGGCCAAGTACCACGAGGGGGCAATGTTCTCATTCTACACAAAGCACCAGAAGTCCCCCTTCGCACACCTGCCTTGGGACTCCGGCTCCCTCCGCTTCAAGTTCGTCCTCGGCAGCGCTCCGCCGTCCCCATGGGATGACTTCCAGTCCCACCACAAGACCCTCGTCATCGTTAGCATCTGCCACTGCCCTTCCTCCCCCAATCTCGACACCATGATTGACCAGTTCTCGACTGCCTACAAGTCTTACGCTTCCTCCCTTGTAGATTGCTGTTTTGCGTTCTAGTCGGACAATTCTCAAGTTTGACTTCCATTTGTCCTCGTCCCATAAATCATCAAAGGTGGTGGTGGGTTTGGGAGGATCGGAGGGTGGGGATTGAGGATCAGGGGTTGTTAGATTGGGATGTGATTGAGAGTGAGGACCATCGAGAGGGGTGAGCTTGGTGGTGAGGGGCTAGGAGGGTGACAAGAACAAAGAGGATGGAGGATTGACGGAAGGAAGAATGTTGAGGACAATGATGATAAAACTATAAAAATACCACCACCTCAAACTAAAAACAATGAAAATGACTTTTTGACGTTTTCAAAATTTTCAAAAGTTTTGATCATTTCCTACAATTACTTTTTGTATATATATAGCTTTTAAAAAATATTATAATTTTTAAAAAGATCAATTTTAAAACTTTTTATAGAAATTTGAAAGAGTAGCTTAAAAAACTTAATTTTTAACTTTTTTACTTATATATAAAATTTGAATTTCACAATATTTTTTAACTATAAAAGTATAAAACAAACGCACCGTAAAACAGAAATTCAAAACATACTCTTATAGAATTGTTTAATGGGATTTTTGTGACAAACACAAAACTGTTGGACGCCAAATCTTTACTTTTCATATCTCGATTTCAGGAAACAAAAAAAAAATGCTACTCCTTTTTAAGGGTTGTTTAACGTCTGTGTTCCATTTCAACGCTTAATTTATCTTCCTCGTCAGAATAAGAGCATGGGTGAAGGTTGGCCAGCGAGGCAAGCTGGAGCAAAAATTGAGTGTCACTGTTAATGGTGATCTATATGCACTTGATCCTTCAAATTCTCTTGACAGTGCAAAGATCAAGGTATATGATTATGAAGGTGATAGCTGGAAAGTTGCTGCAGGAGATGTTCCTCTTCATGATTTCACTGATTCAGAATCTCCTTATCTTTTGGCTGGTTTACTTGGAAAAACTTCATGTAATAACTAAATATTCCAATCACAACATTACAGTGTTTCAGGCCGACATGCAAAGTGACTTAGCTTCAGCCCAATCTATGTTGTCATCTTCAGACAACTCATTTGGTGAACATGCTGAATCTTCCTGCAGAATCCAAAAGTTGGAGGGTTCTTGCTGGTAGGAATGGTAGATCTGCTGAACTAGTTAGCTGTCAATCCCTTAAAATTTGATATTATATATATACATTGGTTGGGGAGATAAGAGTCCTCTTGTGGTTATGGTTTCTGAGCATGTTTGTGTTGGTTGGCATGATTGCTAATAAGCCACAATGTCAGGGAAGATTTTACAATTGTAAATGATGTGTAACAAATGATTCTCAAGCTGTGTAAACATTCATTTTACCCTCGTACAAAGAAGAATATACAAAGTAGGATCATTCAAAACAGCATATCAAATTTGATGGTTTTCCGGATGCTCTATTTACATTTGCGTATCTCATCACTTCGTAGCACTTGGACACTCGGTAATTTCTTTAACAAGAGGAGTTGTAGAAACACAGTAACTTTCTTGCACTGACCAACAGTGTTCAGTATTCTTGCATGTTGAGCCTTTAAAATTTTTTCGAAATGACAAAGGGAGAAAACGGTTTCATGGAGGTCATGCTATTAATCCACGTGAAGGTTCAAACTTCAAAGTTCAAACTAAAAGGGTGGCGTTCCATTTACAAAGGCATGCCTACACAGACAATGTAATGCTGACTTATCTTTGAAGAGAAGCATCTATCAGCCTAACCAAGTACTAGTTTTACAATACTACCAAATACCTGCATTTATCTATAAAGGATGATAGAATCGCATTTATTTTCATATAAGATCTGTAATCATTTCTAACATACATACAATGACAAGTTATGGACGCTCTATGGCCTACAAATTACAAATTTCTTTTTCTAATTTAATAATCACAACATGATGATGAAAGGTATGTGATCAAAACATGAACATCACACAAAAAGGTGAACACAAAAGGCACAGGGTGAAAGTTATGCACAAATCTAGGGATGGCAATGGGACGTGTGTTTAAACTGACTCGTCCCGCACCTTTTTTGAATTAGTCCCTTCAGATTTTAAAGCTGAAAACCTGCACCCTACCTGCTCCGACTGCTATTATATATAGATAAACCCGAACCACCCTGCCCTACACTTAAAACATGCCCCACATCTGGTGTAGGGGCAGGTAGGCAAGTACATCCGGGTAGGGGAGTAACTGTCATTCTTACACAAATCCATAGTATATAGCTAATCAAACAAGAAGCTAGGAATTGTGTATCTGCTTGCTGGTTATCATTTGGGACCTGACAGTTCATCTGGTGGGATTTTTGAGGTTGAGTCTAATATCCAATTAGCAGTGTTAAGATGGGTGTGGATGAAATTTAGCCGGATCATCTCCTCTTTTTGCCATTCATCCCATTTTTCTGTCAAACTACTACCTTCTAGCATTCTGACCACCTCAGACATCTTAGGTCTTCCTGCAGGGGAGTCTTGTGTGCATAACAAGGTCACCTGGATCAGCCGCTCTACCTCCTCTTCATCATAATTTCCCCCTAAATCTGCATCCACCAGTGTCTCCAACCTCTTGTCATTCAGAAGTCCTTTAACCTGAACTCAAAATAATGTCAGTTGCCACCATTAGTCATTGGTGTTAATATGTAAAAATAACCGATGCAACAACAATGAAAAAGAACAACCAGAAGAAAAGAATCTAAAATCTGGGACAGAAAAAGGAACAGCCAAATCAATTCCATATTTTACTTTTAAAGCAAAGGTGACTTAATTCAACCATAAGTAACCAGATAGACGACAAAATGAGTTTTCAAAACTTTAGCTAGGAATGTATAGCACTTAGCAAACATGAACTTCTCACTAAGCATCGAAGTTACAAATTGCACCTCCTAAAGAGATCAATAAAAAGAACAGACATTGGAATGATATTTAGTACAACTACATAGACAGTTAATTGGGAAAAAAAAGACCCCCATTTTTCAATTAAGGAAAATCTTCGGTTGTCAGAAAGGGGACTTTAGAAATAATCATGGAGGAAAAACAAAAAATCAAACTTACACAAAGGAATTAGTATGCTAACACGAGGGACCGTGTGGTCAGTAGAAGCGTCTCTTCTCATGTACAAGTAAATACATCAAACAAGTACTAATGGGACAATTTTGTAAACTGAATCCGTACCCAATAAAGCAACATGACATCATCATCATCATCATTGGCAAGTCGTGCTAGATCAAAAGCCCTCTGTCCAGTTATTAGCTCAAGAAGCGTCACTCCATATCCAAAAATATCAGTCTTCTCAGAACACATTCCATTTGAGAGGTACTCCGGTGCTATGTGTCCAATTGTACCACATACTGCCATGGTAACGTGCGTATCTTTGTCATCCATTAGCTTTGCTAAACCAAAATCTCCAATAACTGCTTCGAATTCCTTATCCAGCAATATATTAGCAGCTTTGACATCACGATCAATAATCTTCTGTTGCACAATGTTCATGCAAATAAGCAAGTCCCTTAGCAGATCCCAATGCGACATGCTTCCGTTTTGGCCAGCCAAGCGGCGGTTGTGATTCCAGACTCTCTACAACAAGACAATCAATATAAAAATATAATTTTAATACGGAAATACGAGTTGTGAACTTTTAGCATATCAACATTCAGTTGCTCTTGAGCTATTTAGCAAAGGATTTGATGTGGATCCACCATCAGCATCAAATTTTTTCCACACCATTGTGTTTGTGTATGTACCCTGGCCAGATAACATCTCCCAAATACAAGATTGTTATTTTCACGTTCATGGAAAATGAACACTTGCATTGCTACCAAAATAAGATATGTGAGACGAAAGCTTTTTAACTTGAGAAATAAATAGAGGAAAATTATTGATAAATTGATGTAAGTCACATCATTAATCCTCCTTAAAGGGCTAACTAAAGACCAGAGTAGAGTAATAAGGATACCTCGTAAACAACATGCTACACTTCCATTAGCCATAATGAAAGGATATACAAGCAACCGTTCAGTAGGTGTCATACAAAAACCATGCAGCCTGAGCAAATTAGGATGCACAGCCATGCTGATTATTTCCACTTCAGTTTGAAATTGAAGCTTAAGCTTTTATTTCAAGTTTATTTTTTCACAAACTAAATCTGTTATCAAAAATAAATTTTTTAATAAAAAACCTGAAGTATTTTCTTTCGGTGGAAGAATGTCTGGTTGAACTGGAGTGGATGGTGAAATCAAGCCAGGATTATTTGCATAACTGTAAAGGGGAACTCAGAGATTAGCAGAATTTCGATTACTCATCCCCTTGATAATATATCATAATAATAGTAATGATATAAACAAAATTATTTGCACCCACTTTATGGGAGTAATTAATGAAAATGAACCATTTACTGGAACAACTCCTCTTAACTGATTGTTCGATAAATCACTAGATTCCACAAAACCATGACGTCAGGTTTCACAGAATAATACATGACAATGCCTAGCTCGGCATCTTCAGTTGCAGTGCTTCATGCCAAATCTAAGTAAATAAAATCATACAAAATATTAGAAGTAAATAAAATCGTTGGGGTACATGATCCTTGAAATTTAATAACACATGAACTCTAATATTAATAATAATAATAATAAAAACTCATTGTCGTTTCTATGTGCAATAATTTCAAAATTTTAATATTAATGCTGACAACCAAACATTATAAAGGATGTAAATCAACATATTGCCCAAAATCATTGCCATTATGACCTTAGTCTCAAAAAATATAAAGAGGAATATGACCTAGCTTTTATTTTAGCCTTAATTTGAAAACTGTAAAGAAACTTTTATGTGCCTAAAAACAAAAAAACAACGACCAGACTAGTGCCCCCGTTTTCTTTTTTCTTTTTTTTTTTTTAATTTATCAAATCATTTCTTTCCAACAAACCATTTCCATGAGCAAAAATTTATGATGTTGTACACTTGAATACAAAATGGCAAGACGTTTATGACATATTAAGTTCATGAAAATATTAACTTTGATGACGAGGTGATAACGTACAAACTTGATAAAATTCACGGAGTTCAAGATCATAAACACAGCAAGAATTGACTAAGTAATTAAACTTAATAAGAATATTTTAATTTTAATCTTCTCAAGATAGTTCGAAGTCACAAATAAGACTTCAAAACATTTCTCTTGGATTACTTATAAAGTGAACATTACAACTACTCATACTCCCATCTTATAGTGTAGGAGGAGAGAGGTGCATCCCAAGCAAGTCTTTAATGAGTCCCTATAGTTTTGGTTGTGAAAGAGGAGAATATTATGGATGTTAATGACTAGCCATGAGGTGTCCCATGAACCTAGACTCATTTTCATCGTTTTTTTTTTTTTTTTGAATGATTAAAGAGAGGGAATTGGGGTGGAATTTGTGTCTTGATTGATAAAAAAGATTGTGATATTATAACACATGCAAACAAAAATAATTACTAATGGGTTAAATCATATACTGTAATGGGGTATAAGGGTTTATATGTATATATTAATTAAAAATATATACACTAATCGTGCAATAAAATAAAGTGCTTATGCCCAAATGTTATAAATCTCATAATAAAAGGAAGATAATTTTTAATGGGTATAGTGAAGAGAACGGTGAGTTGTTGTTATTATTATTATTATTATTTTAAAAAAACTTTACTCAGTAAAACAATAGAAATAGATGTGTTAGACCTAGTTCTTATCCTTGAATTATCCACCAGAGAGTGTAGAGACTCATTCACAAATTTTCGGGTCAAAGCCCAATAAAAGTTACATGGAGGATTGGGTCTTAGGCCTAATAATTAAAATATTCTTTTTATAAATTCAAGTTGAAAACTTGGGATGTTCCAAGGACGAAAGTATTTGCTCACATTTTTATTTACATTTAACTACACTTAATAAGTGTGGTTAAAAGAAATTGATTAATTACCACCAAGCTGGATCCACGTGTCTAACTTTTATTCATCACCTTATTACTGCATTATTCCTTACCAAAAACACAAGGCACCCTAGAACAAATACATCCAAGTTTGGATATTGCGAGGATATGAGTTTACATACTTTTAGCATTGGCAAGGGTGTCAAAGGGCCGGCTAGCACGTTAAGCCTCGGCCTGTTAAGCCCGCAAAATAAATTAACTGAGATTCACTAGCTCCTTTACTTGCAGATCAATAATATAATAGCAAAAGTCATATAATCGCCCAAATTGTTTAAGACCCAATTGCAGGTCTAATATATAAATATATTTTTTTCTTGATAAATTTAACTTTGAATTATTTTATATTTTTTTATCATTGTTTGTTTTTAATTTTGCCAACTTATGTTATTATTATTTTTTTTTGGTCTAGAGTGGACTTGTGATTTGTGAATTGGTAATGGATTGACAAATAGGCTGGGCATAGGTTTCTGCTCTTCATTGCTAAACTTGCAAGGCAAAAGACAAAAGACTTGAGTGAGTGAAGCAACATGTAAAAGAAGAAAGATAATGGGTAAATAGATCAATCTATTTATCCACCAGGTGAATGAGTTGAGCTGATAATCAATAGATTTAAATAGGTCCAGAGTTTTCAAACACTATCCACCTAATTTTAGTGGGGGTAAATAGACTAACCCAATGAGTTTGACCCACTTTAATGGTCTCTTTTCATTATACATTTATTAATTTTTTGGAATATGATAGTATTTCTTGAGTTAATATTGCTCAAATTGGATAGGATCACTAGGATAGCAAAGTTCTTCCGCAGTTTGCATACCTAGTACTCAAATATATTATTTTATCAAATAAGATATAAAATTTTTAAAAATAGATATATTTTTTATTCCTCTTTAATAATTTAAAGATTTAGTGTATGTTAAAATTAAATATTTAAGTCACTTGCTATCATAACATCATAAGACAATATTCTAGTAAATAAGTTATTAGAGATTAAGTTTAATAAATTGATAATATAATATAAAAAAATTATGTTATTATTCAATGAGACATTGCATGTTGGTATTCTTTGTGTTGATAACATATTTACTGAAAATTCATGGCTTGAAATGCCTGGAGATGTAACTAGATCAACCCAACTTGATGAACCCGACCAACTCGAACCAAACCAATTAAATTGGTTTGGTTTGGATCGGGTTATTGGGTTACATTATGTAAAAATTAATTAAACCCAATAATAATTGATTCGAATATCGAATTTTATAAATTTTAACTCAATGACGACTCTCACACTTATGTTTATCGATATTACCAAACTATATATATATGTGAAATTAATTAAACTTTAGAGATTTAAAGTTTGTGATTATATTTTAAAAAGTTTTACAAATTTTTTTTCATTTTTATTGAATTAAATATAAAATAATAATAATTTGGCAACTCGATCACCCGAAACAAACCAAACCAATCAAAATTGGTCTATTCCGATTCATTTTCCTCTCAAACTCGAACCTATCCTACTCGATGGTACCCCTAGAAATGCCCATTGGCATTGATGGTGGTTGGCCAGCAAGGCAAGTTGGAACAAAAATTGAATGTTATTGCTGTCAGTGGTGATCTACACGCACTTGATCCTTCAAATTCTCTTGACAGAGCAAAGACCAAGGTCTATGATTATGAAGGTAATAGCCGGAAAGTTGCTGCGGGAGATGTTCCTATTCATGATTTCACTGATCCAGAATCTCCTTATCTTTTGGCAGGTTTTCTTGGAAAACTTCATGTAATAACTATATACAGATGCCATTCACAACATTACACTAGTGTTTCAAGCTGGCATGCAAAGTGATTTAGCTTCTGCCAAATCCATGGTGTATCATCTTTAGACAACTCATTCAGTGAACATGTTGAATCTACAGCAGAACCCTGGAGAGAATCTTGGAGGGTTCTTGCTAGTAGGAGTGGTAGATCTGCTGATCTAGTTAGCTGTCAATCCCTTAAAGTTTGATTTCTGAGTATGTTTGTGTTGGTTGGTACTTGGTATGATTGCTAATAAGCCACAACATCAGGCAAGATTTTCCAATTGTACATTATTTCCTTAACAAATTATTGATAAGATGTAGCATTCAGGTTACCACCGTGTACGAAAAAATTAGAACTATACAAAGTAAGATCATTCAGAATACAGTATATCAAATCTTATGGTTTTTTGGATCCATATTTATATTTGAGTATATCATCATTTAACAGTGCTTGGACACTGGTAATTACATCACCGTTGTTGCAGGAAAAAACTTTAATTTCTTGCATTGTCCAGTGTTCAGTATCTTAGCATGTTGCAGCCTTCAAAAATTTCCAAAATAACATTGGGAGAAAATTGTTTCGTGAAGGTTACGCTGTTAAGCAACAAGTACTATAATATTTTGCATTTGAGAAATAAACTTGAATTCAAACACAGACCAATCTTCTGTAAACAAGCAGGAAAGATGTTGTTTCCCTCAAAACTATCTGGGTGGCATTCCATTTAGAAATGCATGTCCACACTGACAACGTAATGCTTATCTTTAAAGAGAAGTGTATATCAACCCAATCAAGTACTAGTTTTCAACACTGCAAACGATGATAGAATCGCATTTATTTTCCTATATATCTATAGATTCTATACTCATTTCTAAATTCTAACATAAATACAATGACAAAAGTAATGGGCGCTTTGTGGCCTACACTTCACCTTGGCCACTTGGTTACCCAAAATACAAATTACAAATTTCTTCATTTTCTATAATAATCACAACATGATGAGGGGTATGTGATCTGAACATGAAAATCACCCAAAAAGATGAAAACAAAAGGTAGAGGGTGAACAAATCTGAAGTATACAGCTTTCAAACAAAAAGCACTGCCACACAGCATTGTGTATTTGCTTGCTAGTTGAATATTCAAAGATCATCTAGGACCTGACAGTTCATCTGGTTGGATGTTTGAAATTGAGTCTAATATCCCCCAATTAGCAGGGTGAGGATGGGTGTGGTTGAACTCTTGCCGGATTATCTCCTCTTTCTGCCATTCATCCCATTTCTCTGCCAAACCATCACCTTCTAGCATTCTGACCACCTCAGACATCTTAGGCCTTTCTGCAGGGGAGCCTTGTGTGCAGAACAAGGCCACTTGGATCAGCTGCTCTACCTCTTCATCATTATAATTTCCCCCTAAATCTGCATCCACCAGTGTCTCCAACTTCTTGTCCTTCAGAAGTCCTTTAACCTGCACTCAAAATAATGCCAATGGCCAACAATGACCATTACTCATAGGTGTTAATATGTGAAAGTAGCCAATGCAACAACAATGAACTAAAGAACAACCAGGAAGATTATAGGAAACAACCAAGAAGGTTCTTTAGAAAGCATGGAGGAAAAATTAAAAAAATATTCAACAATGAATCAGTATGTTAGCATGAGGAACCGTGTGAAGAGACAAATAGATGAGGGGATTAGCAGAAGTTTTTCAAGTACAAGTAACTAACATCAAACAATTACTACATGGGACAATTTTCGTAAACTGAATGCCTACCCAATCAAGCAACATGACATCATCATCATTGGCAAGTCGTGCTAGATCGAAAGCCCTCTGTCCAGTTATTAGTTCAAGAAGCATCACACCATATCCAAAAACATCAGTCTTCTCTGAAGACTTTCCGGTTGAGAGGTACTCTGGTGCTATATGCCCAATTGTACCACGTACTGCAGTGGTAACATGAGTATCTTTGTAATCCATCAGCTTCGCTAAACCAAAATCTCCAACAACTGCTTCAAATACCTCATCCAGCAGTATATTAGCAGCTTTGACATCACGATGAATAATCTTTGGGTCACAATGATCATGCAAATAAGCAAGCCCCCTAGCAGATCCCAATGCAATACCCTTCCGTTTTGGCCAGTCAAGTGGTGATTGTGAATCCGGACGGTCTTCAGCAACACAATCAATATATATAAATTTTGAACTTTAGAATGTATAAAAATCAGTATTTATAAATTACACACACACACACACAGATATATATATATATATATATATATATATAAAATGAGCATGAAAATATAAGTTTTCAAAATTAAACATACGAACATCCAGGAGCTCTTGAGCTATTTAGAAAAGGATTTAATGTGGATCCACTACCGATGTAAAAAATTTTGCAATTACATTCCATCATGTATTACACATCACCTAATGCATTTGATTTTGATAACAACTACCACAGAGGCCCAACTTAAATGATGTTGGTAACACAAGATTGCATGATAGTATAAAAGGAAAATATGGGCTAACAGTTGATCAAAAACAAAATAATGATATATTTTCACAGGTCATGCATGTGCCCCTGCTAGACAACATCTCAGAAACACATGACTGTTATTTCATGTTCATGAATAAGTCAAAGTGAGCTGTAGATAAATTTGACATGGAAAATTAACACTTGCATTTCTACAAGAAAACGATGAATGAAAGTAAAGCATTTCACTTGAGGAATTAATACATCTACAATTATTGATGAAAGTGATGCATATCACATTAATCCTTCTTGAAGCACTGAATGAAGACCAGAGCAGACAAATATGGTACCTCGTAAACAAGATGCTACACTTCCATTAGGCATGAAAGGATACACAAGCAACCTTTCAGTAGGTGTCATACAAAATCCTTGCAGCCGAAGTAAATTACGATGCACAGCCATGCCGATCATTTCCACTTCAGTTTGAAATTGAAGCTCCCCACCCTGGGCGCGTTCCTCTTTAAGTCTTTTTACAGCTACAAGAGAACCATCGACTAAGCGTCCATTATAAACCTTGCCAAACAAACCTCTTCCCAGAATGTTTTTGCCACTAAAGTTATCAGTAGCAACTTGCAGTTCATGCAGTGAAAACCTTTTAAGCTGGGCAAGGTGAACTTCAGGATCCTCCTCTGCTGGCAGTAAAGAACACACACAAAATGTTGGTACATTAGATGTGGCTATCAAATACAGACACAGCTTTAATCAGTGGATATATCATCTTTTCTGCGGTAGTCAACTAACCTGGAACATTAAAGAAATAATCCTGTGGTTTCCTTCTTCGCCAATATGCAAGTGCAATTGGAAGGGCTGCAAACAAAAGAGCAGCACCTGCAGCCACTCCTCCAGCAATAGCTCCAGTGGAACTTCTACCTACAAGGATTTACAGAATTAAATGGGAAAGCATAAGTCTATTCAAAATCTTCAGTCGTGATTGAATAGAATTTTTCTGAAAAAAAAAGGTTCAACATTATTGTTAACTCCCTCTCTTGAATTAGACCATGAGTGACATCTGTCTCAACAAGCTATAAATATTTTGAAGCATGCAGAAGAAGCTATGCTTAAGGTATATCCATAATCATTGATCATTCTTCAATAACAGTCGGTCCACCCTTTTATATAAATTTAAATGTTTGAGAATGAAAAGGTTCAGTGACAAGCACCAGCCACAATTAGTGATTACTTAATAAATATTTGGAACGAAAAAACTATATACTGTATAGCCTTTCAGTTAGCAACGCTCATATTTCGCCTTGCCCTTTGGTAGGAAAAGGTGGAGGAGTTGGCAGGTAAAGAATGGAATGAAGTGAAGGTAGCTTTTAATGGTTTAAAATCTTAGGTCAAGTGATTCTTTTAGGTGGTATCAAAATCAAGTTGACATAGTGCTGTAGAGTTCAATTGTTGTTCCCAGTCTTATGATTTCAAAACAAAGTTGGAGTGTGCTTTCAGTTAAGTTAGTTGTAAGCAGACTCTTACATGAGAGGGCAATTTAAGAGTTATATATCCTCAGCTTAAGCTTTTAGTTGAAGTTATCATTTGACAGATTATATCCATTCCCAACAATAAAACAGACATCAACAAACCTGAAGCAGTTTCTGGTGGTGGAGGAACTGATAATGGAGTGGGAGTATAGGATGATTGATTCAAGCCAGGATTATTTTCAAAACTGTGAAGTGGAACTCAGGGATTAGCAGAATTTTGATAACTCATACCTTGACCGTCGATAATAATAGTAATGACATAGACAAAATTATTTGCACCAACCACTTGGGAGTAAATAATGAAAACGAACCATTTGCTGGAACATTTCCTGTTAGCTGGTTGTTTGATAAATCACTAGATTCCACAAAACCATGATGTCAGATTTCGCAAAGAATACATATGATATGACACTAGTCTAACTAGGTGTCTTCATTAGCAGTAGTTCATGACTTCATGCCAAATCTAAGTAAAAGAGCAACACTCACAGAACTTGCAGTGAACCAACAGCGGCCAAAACCATGGGAATGTGTCCAGACAAAGTGTTATTGTTGAGACGCCTATTTCAGGGAGCAGGGCAAATTAGTCTGAAGATAATAAACTATTGATAGAGGAGGGTCATAAAGCAAAGTGGCTGACACTTATCAACTAGTATGTATGGTGGGTGTGCATGCCATAATAATTACAAGCTACTAAAACTAGCAGACCAGGGTAGATAACAAGAATTCTACTTGACAAAGTGAATTGGCCACATTTGATCAATATGTCGAATCCAAACATGAGGCGCATTCACTTTTAGATATTTACAAATAAAATGGTTAATGGTAAACACCCATTTGGTTCCCCAAGGACAGAGGTTAAATCAATTTAATCCTACAATTATGAAAAGTGACATTTAGACCCCTGAGTGTACAATCCATCACGTGGATATTCATGAAAAACTATTATTTTGACTTTGCATCTCTAATCCATTGACAGAATGAATTGGTCAATATGCATATGAAACACAGTTACAGTTACCATGTCTTTGACAAAGTTTAAAGGACAAAACAACTCTGGTATTAGTTGCACATCAATCACCACACTTGCAGGCAACTTTTGCTAGTCAACTAAACAGTCTGAAGTTGCTTTTAGTAGACCAACCAAACTGTGCACTATTATCAATCATCATCAATTTCATGTGATTATGTAGAATGATACATTTTCTACAAAGTTATTGCAGGCTCTATTGGAAATTAAATAGTCATACTGCATACTGCTTATTCTACCACTATCTTGAGGCAGAATGTAAAAAATATAAATATAAATGCTAAAAAGGTAAATGAATAAACAAAAATGAAATAGATTTACATAAATTTTCAAGCTAAAGATATGAGATGAAGGAAAGCAAGCCATACAGGAAGCATAGTTTTCCAAGTTTCCCCAATGTGTCTGGGATGGGACCAGTTAAATTGTTCGAGTCAAGATCCAAGCTCACCAAGTTCGTCAAATTTCCAAGCTCGTATGGGATTTTCCCAGTTATATTATTACTAGAAAGTTCCCTGTCATTGAAAAGAAAAATATACTAACATTTTCAAAGTAAGAATGTCCAATGACGAATTAAAAGATGGAAAGCATGGGGTCAAAATCTAACAGAAGTTAGTGTGGTGAAAACTGAATAGCACAAAAATATATTGATGGCTTGTATAGTATTCAATATATAGCCTTTTCATCAAATTTATTTATCTATCTCTAAAGACCAGCTGATGTCAACTTAAAGGAAGACACCAAAATTTGATAACAAAAACTGCTGCAGTAGAAAATTAATTGTTTACAAAAAAGATGTGGGAGGAGGAGAACTCTTGGTTATAGCTTAAGACTCCAGAACAACCAATAGAAATAGGGCACAAGACCTTAAGAGTATGTTTGGATTAATGGAGTTGGGTGGAGCAGAGTAGTATTTTAACTTGCTTCATTGTTTGGATTTGCCAAACTTGGATGGAATAAAACAACGATGGATGAACTCCATTCTATCCAATTTCATCCATTCTTCTCAACTTTCTTCCCCTTCAAATTGGGCGGAATGGGATGGCATGGAAAGTACCAAAACAATGGAGCGGAGCAATTGTTTCGTTCCGCTCCACTCCATTCCATTCTAATCTACTCCGCTCTACTCCACCAATCCAAATGTACCCTTAAATTTTGACATTGCGATGGAGAAATAAAAAACATATTGCAACTGGGAAAGTTATTCTATTCCATGCATGTCAGGATCACTAAATTTAAATCAAATAATGTACAGCAATGTTTCTATGATAACAACTAAGCAGATATCATAAATTATCAGTTGAGTTGCTTTGTTCACATCGTTTATGCCGCCCCATATTTATTATGAGATTGCATAACGTCTCCCTATCTTCCAAGTTTGGAGATTTTTCTTGCTACTTTGAGAAACAAGAATGCAATAAGTAATCTTTTGATGAAAAAACTGTTGAGTACAAAGCAAAAGAAACAATCTCAATACCATTCTTTCATCTCCACACAGGCTGGTAGTAAAAGGTAAACTGCGTGGAGCACTTTTTTTATTTTTCTTTTTTTCCCCCGGAATGAGTAACATATGAACAGAGAAGAGCTTTATCAAAAACGAAAAACAATTCATCAGAAAAAAATTATATGTCAACCATACTTTGGGGGATGGGAGAATATGGAAGAGGGAAGAAAGAAAATGCTTAGTCAAAATTCATACAATATTAAGATTAAAGAGGAAACCTAGGTCCTTTTCTATTTCAGGTAATGTAGTCCACTAAATTCTGGAGGCTTTGAAGGAGTGAACCAAGAAATGAGTTTGATGCTTGGCCACTCAGTATACTATTGTTTATGATCACCTTTAAAGAAAGCAACAGGAAGAATGAAAAAGGAATATCAATCAAGAGGCAGCAGAAATAAAGTTAAGCATAATCTACTCAAGAAAAAACAGGCAAAATTTCACAAGGATAATATGTGATTGACAACTTACAAGTATTGCAAATTTGGAAGAGAACCAAGTTGAGGAACTAGTGTACCCGAAAGGTTTGCATTTCCAAGATCACTGCCCAAATACAAATATGTTTTTCACTTCATAAACAAACGGCCATAAACCCACAGGTAAAAATAGAGATGAATGACTTACACACGGGTCACGCTGTTATCGCTGCTGCAAGTAACATGATACCATAAGCAAGGATTGGTGGAATCCCAGGTTTCAAGAACACCATTAGGATCAGATAAGCTGTTCTTTAATGCACTCAGGGCATCAACTGTCATAAAAGCAATATTCAGGATGCATACATCCCAATTGTTAAATAATTTGTAGCAGAAATCAAAACGAGTGTCAACATTGATGCTACTCTATGAAATTTGTGTGACATATGAGAAATAGAAAGATGAAGGCCAAATAAAAGTCCTATCCTACCAATGAACAATTTGGGTGAAGTATGTTAGCCAGCCATTCTGAAATAATGAAGGCTAACCAAAAGTCACTCCCGGGGCATGTTAATCTCAGAACACGTTACAATCAACAATTGTGGTGAACTAAACTCCCCGAGCATAATGTTAAATATTTTTCACTTTACAATATGCAAACAACCCAAGCTAACGATATAGAGCACCAGAACATCAAAAATATTATCAAAATCCTCAATTCTCTGATCATATTCTTTTAACAAAGATGATAAAACAAATTAACAAGACATCTGAAAGACAACCAACAGACAATTAAAAAAGGAAGGAAAAAAGAAGAGCAAGAGTAATCTTGTAACCATGGCATTTATGTAACAATTAAAATGTTACCACTCACCTTCTGCATTGCCTGAAACCTTAAGCACAACATCAAGCACCAAAATTGCACAAAGAAGAAACGATCTCATGAAGCATGAAGTCACTCGCTCCATGTTTGCTATCCTCTTCAACTGCACCCCATGAGCCTCATACTCACGATGACTCATGAGCCCTATTAACACTAGCTAATTTCCATGTTACCCATCAAGCTCAAGCACGTTGACTTCGTTGACCAAAAGAAAATAGCATAGAACTTGAAGATAAACAAAACAAAGCCGAATTCTGGGATGGCTCCAAGTTCTCCTTTTTTCCTATTTCAGTTCTTACTTTGGAATCTCATGTAGGTGTTCTAAGTTTTAGCTTGACGTGCAGGCAAAGGGCTTTGAGAATTGAGATAGAGAGGATCCCACAGCTTCAAATCCTTCAATTCCACTCTTTGCAGAGTTGGGGGAAGACTAGAGAGCCCAGTCAATGAACGTTGTTTTCTCTACTTTTGAAATTTCTTCTTGCTATTCTTTACTTTTCTTTCTACTACCTTTGCTTCTTTTTTTTTATTCCCTTTGTTTTGTATTCTTGCATGGATTGTGAAAACACTGTGAAGAGAAAGTGAAATTTGGATGAAAATGAACCGGAGAGAGTGATTTCATTTTGGCTTTAGTGTTGGCTTCGAAGCAGTAAAAAGTAAGAACTTATAAAAAAGAGCTGTGGAGTTAAATTTTAACACCGAAAAATAAAGGCTGATGCTAGGATACAGTTGAGAGTCAATGCCAATGCTGCAGTTGCCTGGGTGGAAGCACATGGACATGCCGCGTGGGTGATTTTAGCCACGTTTTTCAAATGTGGTTAAACGGTTTGAAACATGTAGCTGAATATCATCAGAGTCTCCGCCTCCTTCCCTGGTTCTCTCTTCCTCTTCCATGGCTCCACCCTCACTCCCCCTGCCTCCGCCACAACCCTCCCTCCTCCGACGACCTCTCCTCCTCCCAAATGCCTCTACTACTTTTTGAGCTAAACCCCAACTCAGATAATCACACTTCAAACCCCAACCAACAAATCAAACAATCAAAGCCTCACAATCAGATTTTTTTTTTTTTTTGAAAAAAAAACACACACACACACACACACACAACAGCAATTGCACAGCACAATCGTTAACCACCATGGAAGCCACACTACTCAAAGTGCAGCCACCATCGCCGTTGCACTATTCCCATCTGCTGGAGCTGCACACTGCCGCAATCCAAGGTCAACCTGTTCCTAAACCGCCACCGCATCGACCTTCAGCGCGCTGCCGGAGGAGCTTGTGTGTCGCGCTCCACCATCGTACCAGCGCCCCTTCTCTTCCGCCGTTCCCGTCGTCCATTGTGGTTGCGCCCTTTTCCGCCATCGCCTTCAAGTGAAAGTGAAAGAGGCGCTCGTTGAAGAACAGTACGAGTTCGCAGCGGTGCTTGACGACCTGCTTGTCGACCTCTTCTTGACTTATTGGGTCTTGACGACATCGATCGAAGGCGTATGAGACCAATTATAAACAAAGCACAAGCTATGTTGAAGACATTGGATCTCAAAACAAATTAAAGACAGGGGTAGCAAAAGTTGGGGCAGAATAGCGGCTTGCTTTTGAATCACAGCACCATAGACAGATACAAAAACACTTATTATATAATATATAATGATCCCCTCCATGATCCCCCTACACTCGCGACTGGGGAGAGGTCGTCGGAGGAGGGAAGGGTGTGGCGGAGGTAGGGGGAGTGAGGGTGGAGCCATGGAAGTGGAAGAGAGAACCAGGGAGGAAGTTGGAGACTGTGATGATATTCAGCTACACGTTTCAAACCGTTTAACCACATTTGAAAAACGTGGCTAAAATCACCCACGTGGCATGTCCGTGTGCTTCCACCCAGGCAATTGCAGCATTCGCATTGACTCTCAACTGTATCCATCTATTGAACATTCATATTATACGGTATCACATGTTAATTATAGGAACCTCCCTTGAGGTTCTTCGTAATTACACTTACATCCTTTTAGATTTTAAACATTACACTTATTTCCCTTTAGTTTTTAATACTTACATTTACCTCCCTTATTTCTAAATAACTTTTCAAAATTCCAATATTATCCTTCATTATACCAGCCCTTCCCCACCGACACACCCACCCACACACAGACCAACACAAACGCGCACACAGAGAAAGAGAGAAACGGAGAGAGGAGAGACAGAGAGATAGAGAGCCGGTAGAGAGAATGAGAGAGCAGAGAAAGTAAAGAGGCTGCGGCAAGGGGAAAGGGGGTGTGGCCCCCCAGCAATGCTTCGCGGTCACACAGAGGCTTTGCGGTGGTGAAGCGGCGAGCTTGACAGATCTGAAGCGGTGGTTCGCAGTTGTTTGGCACGATGGTGGTGGTTCGGCATTCAGTTTGCAATGATGATGGTGGTTGCGAGTGCATGCGGCAGTGGTGGCTTGGTTGGTGGCAGAAGGCTGCCATGGCTTCTCCCTTTTCTATTTTTTTTTTTCTAAGTTTGGTTGTTTATTTTTTATCTTGGGTTTGTTCTATTGTTTGGTTTTGTTTTGTTTCTGGCTTGATTTTGATTGGGTTGTGGATGGTGATTATAGCTTTGATGGAGGATTATGATTCTGAGTTCAAGGTTTGTTCTTGGGTTTGTTCAAGGCTCTGATGGTGATGATTTTTTCTGGCGCTTTCATTTACTTTAGGGTCTCTTTCTTTGCGACCTTCAAGCATAGCCAACAAAGCTCTCAGCAACTGCAAGGATTTTGTGCTCGCTTTGCAGCAAAGATTCTAATTCTGATTATGATCCAATCATTAATTTTCCCATCTAGGTCTTGTTGAAATTTTGTTGGGGTTGTAAATTATGTGCTGTTGTGTTTGAAAGTTGATTCCTTTTCACTTTTTGGATTCTGGGTATCAACTCTAGCTTGTGAAGGATAAATAGAGAAAAGAAGAACAGCACCCAAAACCCATTCAAGCTTTCGACCAAAAAAATAAAAAGCCCTTGTAGCTGAAGGATGAACAACATAGGCGGAGAAGGAAGAAGAATAGCGTACAAAATGAAAGGGGGATGAACAGCATACCTTCAAATGGAAGAGAGGGAATTGAGTATATGGGTGTTGTGATAGTGAAGGTGATATGGTAAATGAGATGGTGGCTGTTTGGAGGTGACGAAGGTGGAAGATAATGATGGTGGTAGCCATGAGGTGGTGGCAATGGGGATGGAGGAAAAGGGAAAGGAGGAGAAAGGGTAATTTTGAAATTTTAAAAAGTTATTTAAAGATAAGGGAGGTAAATGTAACATTTGAAAACTATGGGGGTTAAGTGTAATGTTTAAAATTTAGAAAGGAATAAGTGTAATTACGAAGAATTTCAAGAGAGGTCCTTGTAATTACCCCTCGTTATGAAGTTGATACCACGTAATAGTTATAAAGTTATAAAATGGGTATTTTAATACACACTTTTTGAGGTTTGTTAAAAAAAATAAGAGGGTCAAACACGCACGGTTGGTGTCTCGTTGACTTTCCCTACCGCCATGCCCTGCACGTACCAAGTTGCTTCTATTTCTATTAAAAACACTCAGACATATAAACATTAGTCAACACACTTAAGTCAACTAATTAGTTTCATAATACTTTCTTCTTTTCAACCTTTTCGCCCCTTTTATTTTATGCCTCACTTGTGGCTCGTTTACCTCTTTTTTTTTTTTTGGCCCCTTCTAACTGGTAAGATTTAATTAGTTGGTGGTGTTGGATTCGATTTTTGTTAGCAGGTTTCAATCAAAACAAGCTATTACTATTAGCATGTTTGGTTTTCGTTTGCACAGCGTTAAATCATGGATTAAGCAGAAGTTAGTTTCTTGTAAATTTTACTCAAATTACGGTTTGGGAGCTGCAAATAGAAATTCAAGCATGCATTATATAATAGAATTTATGGATACATGAGGTTAAAATATTATATGACAGGATAAATTTATTATTTTTTATATAATATATAAAAATATTAATCAAAGAAAAAGAAAAATTTATGATTTTGTTCGTACAATAGTGTTGTTTGTACAATAAGTGTGGAAACGTTTTTTTTTTTTCGGTACACAGAAAAGTGGAGGCGAATGGTCTGAAAACTTTGGGCCAATCAAGTTTGGGGCCAGAAATGGATTTTTATTACAAATAGAACCTCTGTTTTGGTCGTGAAATGGAACTGTTATACTCAGACCAAAAAAAAGAAAAAGAATTGTTATACCAACGCACATTGATCATGGACCTAAGAAACACTTTACATTTGTCAGACAGGAGGGAATGGTTTTGGTTACACTCCACAACAAACGCGTTTTGGACAAAATTCAAACATAGATCGTGGTCGTCCATTTTCAGATTCAGCACATTTGTTTTGGACAAAAAGTAAAAATACAAAAGATGAACTCACGAATTTATGGAAAATGCAAAGTGATTTCCATTTTGAATAATATTTATAGTTTTTTTAGTTTTTAAGTGTGAACAAATCAAAACAAGTCCAAGTGTCCAGCTGCATACTGCGAATTACATAGCTAAAAAATTATGTTCAATTATCCCTTATTCCCACAAAATAACAGAGTCATAACTGAAAAATCAAAAAAGAAAATTCAATCTAAATCAGAAACTTAGCAAGTTCACATAATCAGTTACTAGTTTACTGCTTGTGTTGCTTAATATAGGTTTTTTTTTTAGGTTTTTTCTATTCCAAATTATAAGTCAATTTTAAATTTCAATGATGTACTAATCATTTTATACATGATTAACCTCTCTATTTAATTAGAAAGAGAATTAATGTAGGTGAATTTATTGGTGTACTTATTATATGGAGAGAGAATGACTAGAGATTGAATGATAAAAAGAGTATTTGTGTTTTTCACTTTTATTTTTTAGAAGAACAATAAATTCAATTATTACTTTAATTTCTATGTATAACCCAAAAACAATATATGTTAATCAACTGAGTGTGGAATTTGTGTCTTGATTGATAAAAAAGATTGTCATATTATAACACATGCAATGAAAATAATTACTGATGAGTTAAATCATATATTGAAATAATGGTGTATAACAAATACACGTCTCAGCTTAGGTTTATATGTATATATTAATTAAAAATACATACACTAATCGTGCAATAAAATAAAGTGTTTATGCCCATATGTTATAAATCTTACAATAAAAAGAAGATAATTATTAATGGCTATAGTGAAGAGAACAGTGAGTTGTTGTTGTTGTTGTTATTATTATTATTCTAAAAAAAATCTACTTAGTAAAATAATAGAAACAGATGTATTGAACCTAGTTCTTATCTTTGAGTTATCCGCCAGAGAATGTACAGACTCATTTACAAACTTTCAGGTCAAAGCCCAACAAAGGGTACATGGAGAATTGGTTCTTAGGCCTAATAATTAAAATATTCTTATTAGAAATTCAATTTTGAAAACTTGGGATGTTACAAGGATGAAGGTGTTTGTCCACATTTTTATTACATTTAATGACACTTTATAAGTGTGGTTAAAAGAATTTAATTAATTACCACAAGCTCCATCCACTTGTCTAACTTTTACTCATCACCTTATTACTGCACTATTCCTTACCAAAAACACAAGGCACCCTAGAACAAATACATCCACGTTTGGATATTGTGGGTGGATATGGGTTTATGTACTTTTAGCATTGGCAAGGGTGTCAAAGGGCCAGGCCAGCACATTAAGCCTAGGCCTGTTAAGCCCGGAAAATAAATTAACTTAGATTCACTAGTTCTTGTACATTCAAATCACTGATGTAATAGCAAAGGTCATATAATAGCCCAAATTGTTTAAGATCCAATCGCAAGTCTAATATATAAATAAATTATTTTTTGTAAATTTAATTTTAAATTATTTTATATTTTTTTTATCATTGTTTTGTTTTTGAATTTTGCTAACTTATTTTTTTTTTCTAGAGTGGACTTGTGATTTGTGAAATTATTAATTGGTAAGAGATTGACAAATAGGCTGGGTATAGGTTTATGCTCTTCACCGCTAAACTTGCAAGGCAAAAAGCAAAAGATTTGAGTGACTGAAGCAACATGTAAAAGAAGAAAGATAAATGCGTAAACAGGTCAATCTATTTATCCACGAGTTGAATGAGTTGAGCTGATAGTCAATAGGTTTAAATAGGTCAAGATTTTTCAAACACTATCCACCTAAATTTAGTGAGGTAAATAGGCTAACCCAATGAATTTGACCACTTTAACGGTCTCATTTCATTAAATAGTTATGAATTTTTAAGGATATGATGGTATTTCTTGAGTCAATATTGCTCAAATTGTGTAGGATCACTATGATAGCAAAATTCTTCCTCGTGAGTTTGCATGCTTAGTACTCAAATATGTTAGTTTATCAAATAAGATATAAAATTTTAAAGAATAAAATTTTTTTATCCCTCCTTAATAATTTAAAGATTTAGTGTCTATTAAAATTAAATATTCTTATCTTTTAAAATTAAATATTTAAGTCACTTGTTATCATAACATCATAAGACAAGATTCTAGTAAATAAGTTATTAGAGATTAAGTTTAATAAATTGATAATATAAAAAATATATGTTGTCATCCAATGATACATTGTATGTTGGTATTCTTTGTGTTGATAACATGTTTACTGAAAATTCATAGCTAGAAATGCCTAGGGATGTAAGCGGACGAGTCCAACCTAATGAATCTAACTAATCCAAACCAAACCAATTAAATTAGTTTGGTTTGGTTTAGGTCATCGGATCACATAAGGTAAAAACCAATTAAACTCGATAATAATTGGTTCGGGTATAGGATTTCATAAATTTTAACCCAATGACAACTTGATCATATATATTATGATATGCATTTTTTTATATAGTATATTTAGTAAATAAATCATAATTATGTTTATTGATATTAAACTATATATATATGTGTGTGTGTGTGTGTGTGTGTGTGTGTGTGTGAAATTAATAAAACTTTAGAGATTTAAAGTTTGTGATTATATTTAAAAAGGTTTTGTAATTTTTTTATTTTTATTAAATTAAACATAAAATAATAATAATCGAATAATTCGATTACCCGAACCAAATTGAGCCAATCAAAATTGATTTGCTCAGATTCATTTTCCCCTCAAACTCCAACCAACCCAACTTGATTATGCCCATAGAAATGCCAATTGGCATAGATGGTGGTTGGCCAACAAGGCAAGCTGGAACAAAAATTGAATGTTATTGCTGTCAATGGTGATACACATGCACTTGATCCTTCAAATTCTCTTGACAGAGCAAAGACCAAAGTCTATGATTATGAAGGTGATAGCCTGAAAGTTGCTACGAGAGATTTTTCGATTCATAATTTCACTAATTCAGAATCTCCTTATCTTTTGGCAGGTTTACTTGGAAGACTTCATGTAGTAACTATACATAGATGCCATTCACAACATTACACTGGCGTTTCAGGCTGGCATGCAAATTGATTTAGATTCTGCCAAATCCATGGTGTGGTGTGTCATCTTCAGACAACTCATTCAGTGAACGTCTTGAATCTACAACAGAACCCTGGAGAGAATCTTGGAGGGTTCTTGCTAGTAGGAGTGGTGGATCTGCTGATCTAGTTAGCTGTCAATCCCTTAAAATTTGATTTCTGAGTATGTTTGTGTTGGTAGGTACTTGGTATGATTGCTAATGAGCCACAACATCAGGCAAGATTTTACAATCGTAGATTATTTCCTTAACAAATTATTGATAAGATGTAGCATTCAGCATACCCCAGTATACAGAAAAATTAACATTATACAAAGTAAGATCATCATTCAGAACACAAACAAATCTGACAGTTTTTTGGATCCATATTTATATTTGAGTATAGTATCATTTAACAGTGTTAGACCGAGGGAAGTCAAAACCGGTCAAGAACCGGGAAAAACCGAGAAAATCGACAAATCGGACCAATTATACCAGTTTGGAACCTCTTTTTTTTTTTTTTTTCCTAAGCTTAAATATTGATATCTTGTGACAATCACAAAGCAAAAATGAAAAAAAAAAGGGCATTAACAAAGATTGTTGAGTTGTTCTTCTTCTCTCTTTGTCATTCACATGTTGCTCACAATAGATCTCGCTGGTCAACAACAAATATTATTTTTTAATGCTTTATGACCATGTTATAATGCTGAGACTAGAGAAATTTTATACGGATTATATTTATTTTTATAGACCTATGAATATTTTTTTTTGTGTTAATTATGTTAATGGTAATGATTTAGTATTTTTTTTTATGTATTCTATATATATATATATATATATATATATTCCGATTGAACCGGTTGGACCTCTAAAATTTTAAATCAGTACCTTGACCAATACACTGCCCGATCCAATTTTCTCTTCCTTGACTAACCAAGTGCTAGTTTTCAACACTGCTAAATTATATATATGCTTCCAAAAACGATGATAGAATCGCATTTATTTTCCTATATATCTATAGATTCTATACTCATTTCTAAATTCTAACATAAATACAATGACAAAAGTAATGGGCGCTTTGTGGCTTACACTTCACCTTGGCCACTTGCATACCCAAGATACAAATTACAAATTTCTTCTTTCTCTATAATAATAACAACATGATGAGGAGTATGTGATCTGAACATGAAAATCACCCAAAAAGATGAAAACAAAAGGTAGAGGGTGAACAAATCTGTAGTATACAGCTTTCAAACAAAAACCACTGCCACACAGCATTGGGTATTTGCTTGCTGGTTGAATATTCAAGGATCATGTAGGACCTGACAGTTCATCTGGTTGGATGTTTGAAATTGAGTTCAATAACCCCCAATAAGCAGGGTGAGGATGGGTGTGGTTGAACTCTTGCCGGATTATCTCCTCTTTCTGCCATTCATCCCATTTCTCTGCCAAACCATCACCTTCTAGCATTCTGACCACCTCAGACATCTTAGGCCTTTCTGCAGGGGAGTCTTGTGTGCATAACAAGGCCACTTGGATCAGCTGCTCTACCTCTTCATCATTATAATTTCCCCCTAAATCTGCATCCACCAGTGTCTCCAACTTCTTGTCCTTCAGAAGTCCTTTAACCTGAACTCAAAATAATGCCAATGGCCAACAATGACCATTAGTCATAGGTGTTAATATGTGAAAGTAGCCAATGCAACAACACTGAGCTAAAGAACAACCGGGAAGATTATAGGGAACAACCAAGAAGGTTCTTTAGAAAGCATGGAGGAAAAATTAAAAAAATATTCAACAATGAATCAGTATGCTAACATGAGGAACCGTGAGAAGAGACATATAGATGAGAGGATTAGCAGAAGTTTTTCAAGTACAAGTAACTAGCATCAAACAAGTACTACATGGGACAATTTTCGTAAACTGAATGCCTACCCAATCAAGCAACATGACATCATCATCATTGGCAAGTCGTGCTAGATCGAAAGCCCTCTGTCCAGTTATTAGTTCAAGAAGCATCACGCCATATCCAAAAACATCAGTCTTCTCTGAAGTCTTTCCGGTTGAGAGGTACTCTGGTGCTATATGCCCAATTGTACCACGTACTGCGGTGGTAACATGAGTATCTTTGAAATCCATCAGCTTCGCTAAACCAAAATCTCCAACAACTGCTTCAAATACCTCATCCAGCAGTATATTAGCAGCTTTGATATCACGGTGAATAATCTTTGGGTCACAATGATCATGCAAAAAAGCAAGCCCCCTAGCAGATCCCAATGCAATACCCTTCCGTTTTGGCCAGTCAAGTGGTGATTGCAAATCCGGACGCTCTTCAGCAACACAATCAATATATATAAATTTTGAACTTTAGAATGTATAAAAATCAGTATTTATAAATTACACACACACACACACACACACACACACACACGCATATATACATACATACAAACATATATATATATATATATATATATATATATAATTAGCATGAAAATATAAGTTTTCAAAATTAAACATACGAACATCCAAGATCTCTTGAGCTATTTAGAAAAGGATTTAATGTGGATCCACTATCGATGTAAAAAATTTTGCAATTGCATTCCATCATGTATTACATCACCTAATGCATTTGATTTTGATAAAAACTACCACAGAGGCCAAACTTAAATGATGTTGGTAACACAAGATTGCATGATAGTATAACAGTTGATCAAAAACAAAAAAATGATATATTTTCACAGGATCATGCATGTGCCCCTGCTAGACAACGTCTCAGAAATACATGACTGTTATTTCCTGTTCATGAATAAGTCAAAGTGAGCTGTAGATAAATTTGACATGGAAAATTAACCCTTGCATTTCTACAAGAAAACGATACATAAGAGTATAGCATTTCACTTGAGGAATTAATAGATCTTAAATTATTGATGAAAGTGAGCATATCACATTAATCCTTCGTGAAGGACTAAATGAAGACCAGAGCAGACAAATATGGGCACCTCGTAGACAAGATGCTACACTTCCATTAGCCATGAAAGGATACACAAGCAACCTTTCAGTAGGTGTCATACAAAATCCTTGCAGCCGAAGCAAGTTACGATGCACAGCCATGCTGATCATTCCCACATCAGTTTGAAATTGAAGCTCCCCACCCTGGGTGTGTTTCTCTTTAAGTCTTTTTACTGCTACAAGAGAACCATCGGCTAAGCGTCCTTTATAAACCTTGCCAAACCCACCTCTTCCCAGAATGTTTGTGCCACTAAAGTTATCTGTAGCAACTTGCAGTTCACGCAGTGAAAACTTTTTAAGCTGGCCAAGGTGAACTTCAGGATCCTCCTCTGCTGGCAGTAAAGAACACACACAAAATGTTGGTACATTAGATGTGGCTATCAAATACACATACAGCTTTAATCAGAGGATATACCATCATTTATGCGTTAGTCAACTAACCTGGAACATCGAAGAAATAATCCTGTGGTTTCCTTCTTCGCCAATATGCAAGTGCAATTGCAGGGGCTGCAAACAAAAGAGCAGCACCTGCAGCCACTCCTCCAGCAATAGCTCCAGTAGAACTTCCACCTACAAGGATTTACAGAATTAAATGGGAAAGCATAAGTCTATTCAAAATCTTCAGTCGTGATTGAATAGAATTTTTCTGAAAAGAAAGGTTCAACATTATTATTAACTCCCTCTCTTGAATTAGACCATGAGTGACACTTGTCTCAACCAGCTATAAATATTTTGAAGCATGCAGAAGAAGCTATGCTTAAGGTATATCCAGAATCATTGATCATTCTTCAATAACAGTCGGTCCATCCTTTTAAATAAATTTAAATGTTTGAGAATGAAAAGGTTCAGTCACAAGCACCAGCTACAATTAGTGATTACTGGATAAATATTTGGAAAAACACCTATATACTGTATAGCCTATCAGTTAGCAACACTCGTGTTTTGCGTTGCCCTTTGGTAGGAACAGGTGGAGGAGTTGGTAGGTAAAGAACTGAATGGAGTGAAGGTAGCTTTTAATGGTTTAAAATCTTAGGTCAAGTGATTCTTTTAGGTGGTATCAAAATCAAGTTGACATAGTGCTGTAGAGTTCTGTTGTTGTTCCCAGTTTTATGATTTCAAAACAAAGTTGGATGTGCTTTCAGTTAAGTTAGTTGTAAGCGGACTCCTACATGAGAGGGCAATTTAAGAGTTATATATCCTCAGCTTAAGCTTTTAGTTTAAGTTATTATTTGACAGATTATATTCATTACCAACAATAAAACAAACATCAACAAACCTGAAGCAGTTTCTGGTGGTGGAGGAACTGATGATTGAGTGGGAGTATAGGATGATGGTGGAGGAACTGATGATGGAGTGGGAGTATAGGATGATGGTGGAGGAACTGATGATATAGTGAGAGTCAAGCCAGGATTATTTCTAAAACTGTGAAGTGGAACTCAGAGATTAGCGGAATTTTGATAACTCATCCCTCGACCCTCGATAATAATAGTAATGATATAAAGAAAATTATTTGCACCAACCTGATGGGAGTAAATGATGAAAATGACCCATTTACCGGAATATTTCCTATTAACTGGTTGTTTGATAAATCACTAGATTCCACAAAAACCATGATGTTAGATTTGGCAAAGAATACATATGATATGACACTAGTCTAACTAGGCATCTTCATTAGCAGTAGTTCATGCCAAATCTAAGTAAAAGAGCAACACTCACAGAACTTGCAGTGAACCAACAGCGGCCAAAACCATGGGAATGTGTCCAGACAAAGTGTTATTGTTGAGACGCCTATTTCAGGGAGCAGGGCAAATTAGTTTGAAGATAATAAACTATTTATAGAGTAGGGTCATAAAGCAAAGTGGCAGACACTTATCAACTAGTATGTATGGTGGGTGTGCATGCCATAATAATTACAAGTTACTAAAACTAGCAGACCAGGGTAGATAACAAGAATTCTACTTGACAAAGTGAATTGGCCACATTTGATCAATATGTCCAATCCAAACATGAGGTGCATTCAGTTTCAGATATTTACAAATAAAATGGTTAATGGTAAACACCCATTTGCTTCCCCGAGGACAGAGGTGAAATCAATTTAGTCCTACAATTATGAAAAGTGACATTTAGACCACCACTGCCCTCAGTGTACAATCCATCATGTGGATATTCATGAAAAACTATTATATTGACTTTGCATCTTTAATCCATTGACAGAATGAATTGGTCAATATGCATATGAAACACAGTTACAGTTACCATGTCTTCAACAAAGTTTAAAGGACAAAACAACTCTGGTAGTAGTTGCACATTAATCACCAAACTTGCAGGCAACTTTTGCCAGTCAACTAAACAGTCTGAAGTTGCTTTTACTATACCAACCAAACTGTGCACTATCATCAATTTCATGTGATTATGTAGAATGATGCATTTTCTGCAAAGCTATTGCAGGCTCTTGTGGAAATTAAATAGTCATACTGCATACTGCTTATTCTACCACTATTTTGAGCCAGAATGTAAAAAATATAAATATAAATGCTTAAAAGGTAAATGAATAAACAAAAATGAAATAGATTTACATAAAAGTTTCAGACTAAAGATATGAGATGAAGGAAAGCAAGCCATACATGAAACGTAGTTTTCCAAGTTTCCCCAGTGCGTCTGGTAAGGGACCAGTTAAACTGTTAAAGAAAAGATCCAAGCCCACCAAGTTCGTTAAATTTCCAAGCTCGTATGGGATTTTCCCAGTTATATTATTACTATAAAGTTCCCTGTCATTGAAAAGAAAAATATACTAACATTTTCAAAGTAAAAATGTCCAATGACTAATTAAAAGATGGAAAGCATGGGGTCAAAATCTAACAGAATTTAGTGTGGTGAAAACTGAATAGCACAAAAATATATTGATGGCTTGTATAGTATTCAATATATAGCCTTTTCGTCAACTTTATTTATCTATCTCTAAAGACCAGCTAATGCCAACTTAAGCTTAGGAAGACACCAAAATTTGATAACAAAAACTGCTGTGGTAGAAAATTAATTGTTTTCAAAAAAGATGTGGGAGGAGGAGAACTCTTGGTTATAGCCTGAGACTCCAGACAACCAATAGAAATACGGCACAAGACCTTAAGTGTATATTTGGATTGATGGAGTTGGGTGGAGTAGAACAGTTTTTCAACTTGTTTTATTGTTTGGATTTGCTAAACTTGGATGGAATAAAGCATGGATGAACTCCATTCCATCCAATTTGATCCATTCTTCTCAACTTTCTTTCCCTTCAAATTGGGCGAAATGGGATGGCATGGAAAATACCAAAATAATGGAGCGGAGCAATTGTTCCGCTCTACTCCACTCCACTCCACTCCATTCTAATCTACTTTGCTCTACTCCACCCAACTCCCCAATCCAAACATACCCTTAAATTTTGACATTGCAATGGAGAAAAAAAAAACATATCGCAACTGGGAAAGTTAATCTATTCCATGCATGTTAGGATCACTAAATTTAAATCAAATAATGTACAGCAATGCTTCGATGATAAGAACTAAACAGATATCATAAATTATCAGTTGAGTTGCTTCATTCACATCGTTTATGCTGCCCCATGTTTATTATGAGATTGCATAACGTCTCCCTATCTTCCAAATTTGGAGATTTTTCTTGCTTCTTTGAGAAACAAGAATGCAATAAGTAATCTTTTGATGAAAATTTGTTGAGAAAAAAGCAAAAGAAACAATCTCAATACCATTCTTTAATCTCCACACAGGCTGGTAGTCAAAGGTAAACTGCCTGGAGCACTTATTTTTTTTTCTTCCTCCCAGAATGAGTAACATATGAACAGAGAAGAGCTTTATCAAAAACGAAAAAAACAATTCATCAGAAAAAAATTATATGTCAACCATACTTTGGGGGATGGGAGAATATGGAAGAGGGAAGAAAGAAAATGCTTTGTCAAAAATTATACAATATTAAGATTAAAGAGGAAACCTAGGTCCTTTTCTATTTCAGGTAACGTAGTTCACTAAATTCTGGAGACTTTGAGGGAGTGAACCAAGAAATGAGTTTGAAGCTTGGCCACTCAATATACTATTGTTTAAGATCACCTTTAAAGAAGGCAACAGGAAGAATGAAAAAGGAATATCAATCAAGAGGCAGCAGAAATAGAGTTAAGCATAATCTACTCAAGAAAAACATGCAAAATTTCACAAGGATAATATGTGATTGACAACTTACAAGTATTGCAAATTTGGAAGAGAACCAAGTTGAGGAACTAGTGTACCCGAAAGGTTTGCATTTCCAAGATCACTGACCAGACAAAAATATGTTTTTCACTTCGTAAACAAACGGCCATAAAACCACAGGTAAAAATAGAGATGAATGACTTACACACGGGTCACGCTGTTATCGCTGCTGCAAGTAACATGAAACCATGTGCAAGGATTGACAAGGGTGGAATCCCAGCTTTGAAGAACTCCATTAGGATCAGATAAGCTGGTCTTTAAGGCATTCAGGGCATCACCTGTCATAAAAGCAATATTCAGGATGCATACATCCCAATTGTTAAATAATTTGTAGCAGAAAACAAAACGAGTGTCAACATTGATGCTACTCTGTGAAATTTGTGTGACATGAGAAATAGATAGATGAAGGCCAAACAAAAGCCCTATCCTACCAATGAACAATTTGAGTGAAGTATGTTAGCCAGCCATTCAGAAATAATGAAGGCTAAGCAAAAGTCACTCCCGGGGCATGTTAATCTCAGAAAATGTTACAATCAACAGTTGTGGTGAACTAAACTCCCCGAGCATAATATTAAATATTTTTCACTTTACAATATGCTAACAACCCAAGCTAATGATACAGAGCACCAGAACATCAAAAGTATTATCAAAATCCTCAATTCTCTGATCACATTCTTTTAACAAAGATGATACAGTTGGAGTAAACAAATTAACAATAAATCTGAAAGACAACCAACAGACAATTAAAAAAGGAAGGAAAAAGGAAGAGCAAGAGCTCTCTTGCAACCATGACATTTGTGTAACAATGAAAATGTTACCACTCACCTTCTGCATTGCCTGAAACCTTAAGCACAACATCAAGCGCCAAAATTGCACAAAGAAGAACCGATCTCATGAAGCATGAAGTCACTCGCTCCATGTTTGCTATCCTCTTCAACCGCACCCCATGAGCCTCATATTCATGATGACTCATGAGTCCTCTTAACACTAGCTGATTTCCATGTTAGCCATCAAGTTCAAGCACGTTGACTTCGTTGACTAAAAGAAAATAGCTGAGAACTTGAAGATAAACAAAACCAAAACCGAATTCTGGGATGGTTCAAAGTTCCCTCCTTTTTTCCTATTTCAGTTCTTGCGTTGGAATCTCATGTGGGTGTTCTAAGTTTTAGCTTGAAGTGCAGGCAAAGGGGTTTGAGAATTGAGGTAGAGAGGATACCCCAGCTTCAAATCCTTCAGTTCAACTTTTTGCAGAGTTGGGGGAAGACTAGAGAGCCCAGTCAATGAACGTTGTTTTCCCTGCTTTAGAAATTTCTGCTTCTTGCTATTCTTTACTCTTCTTTGTAACTACTTTTTATTGGCTTTTTTGTTTTTTCCTTTGTTTTGTATTCTTGTATGGAATGTGACAACACTGTGAAGAGAAAGTGAAATTTGGAAGAAAATGAAAATTATAAGGAGAGAGTGATTTCATTTTGACTTTGGTGTTGGTTTCGAAGCAGAACTGTAAAATAAAAAAAAAAATGAGTTTGGTGTAAAATTTTAACGCAAAAATTTAGATGTATATTAAAATATTTATTTTATTATACTATTATTTCTAATAGTTATAAAATAGTGCAGGATAATATAGTCCTCACCATGTTTTAGACTATTAGATGATTTACTTATCTTCTCATTGGATACTATTTTAATAATTTAGATTTAAAGTTATAATAAATATATTAAATAATAAATTAAATAATACATTTAAAAAACTAAATAATATTTTTTGCACTAACAAAACTATCCTTCCCTCATTTTTTTTTTTCCCCTTTCAACCTTAGTGTTGTCGGAGCCTGCCAGGTCGACGCGACCTCCCAACTAGCATTTCAATATCACATGTCAACAACTATAAAATTTCTCGTTGCCATGCAAACACCACGCAATGAAGAATTATCTTTTTTTTCTTCTCTTGTAGTGGTTGTAAGTGCAACGATGTCAAATAATAAATTAAAAAAATCGAAGCAAAAGCAGGATTAAAGGATGTTCATTGGTGGTTTCAGTATATAAATTTTCAATCTTGATCACCACCTTTTTAAGGGTATAAGCTGTTCAGATCAACACTTGCAACTTTTTACATGATCAGCATATTTTTATGGGTTATACTATGGCATTACGAAAAACATTTCCATGAACAATAAGAAAAAACTATCTAAAATGAAAATCGCAGAAAAGGAACAACAACAAAAATGAAAGAGGAATAAAAATAAAAAGAATAGAACTGAAGGTTGGATCAGAGTTGATGTTATGGTGGTGTTTCACATGTAGGGGTTTCAGAGGGAGGGAAAAAAAAACGATGGAGTGAAGTCTCTTTTGAAAAAGAAAGAACGATGGAAAAAAAACTAGATGAAAAAAGGGTCAAAGTCTTAAGATGAAGAGTTGGAAAGTACAATTGGGACAATTTAATAATTTAGCCATTTAAGTTTAAGGCATGTGTAATATTTTAAAAGATATAGAAAATCAATTTATCTTTTACTATTATAAAATAGATGTTTAAATAGAGCCTCACTTTTGCATTTGTTAACACGTGTATACATTAGTCAACACACTTAAGTCAACTAATTTGTTTCATAATGCTGTCTTCTTTTCAACCTGTTTGCCCCTTTTATTTTATGCTTCACTTGTGGCTCGTTTACCTTTTTTTTTTTTTTTTGGCCCCTTCTAACTGGTAAGATTTAATTAGTTGGTGGTGTTGGATTCGATTTTTGTTAGCAAGTTTCAATCAACACAAGCTATTACTATTAGCATGTTTGGTTTTCATTTGTACAGCTTTAAATCATGGCTTAAGCAAAAGTTAGTTTCTTGTAAATTTTACTCAAATCACGGTTTGGGAGCTGTAAATAGAAATTCAAGTATGTATTATATAATACAATTTATGGACACATGAGGTTAAAATAGTACATGACAGGATAAATTTATTATTTTTTATATAATATATAAAAAGATTAATCAAAGAAAAAGAAAAATTTATGATGTTGTTAGTACAATAGTGTTGTTTGTACAATAAGTGGTGAAAAACAAAAGTTTTGCGGCTTAAGTTTTGGTAACAGAAAAGTGGACTTTTCTGCAGATGGTCTTAAAACTTTGGGCCAATCAAGTTTGGGGCCAGAAATGGATTTTTATTACAAATAGAGGTCGTGACAAATGGAACTGTTGTACTCCGTCCAAAAACAACAACAGAAAAATAACTGTCATACCAACGAACATTGATCATGGACCTAAGAAACACTTTACATTTGTCAAAGTTTTTGCTTACATACACACAAACGTGTTTTGGACAAAAAAAACCATGGATCGTCGTCGTCCATTTTCAGATCCAGCACATTTGTTTTGACAAAAAAAAAAAAAAGATGAACTCATGAATTTATTGAAAATGCAAAGTGATTTCCATTTTGAATAAAATTTATAATTTTTTTAGTTTTTAAATGTGAACAAATCAAAACAAGTCCAAGTGTCCAGCTGCATAATGCGAATTACATAGGTAAAAAATTATGTTCAATTATCCCTTATTCCCACAAAATAACAGAGTCATAACTGAAAAACAAAAAAAGAAAATTCAATCTAAATCAGAAACGTAGCAAGTTTACATAATCAGTTACTAGTTTACTGCTTTTGTTGCCCAATATAGGTTTTTTTTTAATTTTTTTCTATTTAAATTATAAGTCATTTTTAAATTTCAATGATGTATTTAATTAGAAAGAGAATTAATGGAGGTGAATTTATTAGTGTATTTATTATATGGAAAGAGAATGAGTAGAGATTGAATGATAAAAATAGTATTTGCGTTTTTCACTTTTATTTGTTAGAAGATCAATAAAATTCAATTATTACTTTAATTTCTATGTATAACCCAAAAACAATATATGTTAATCAACTGAGGGTGGAATTTGTGTCTTGATTGATAAAAAAGATCGTCATATTATAACACATGCAATTGAAATAATTGCTGATGAGTTAAATCATATACTGAAATAATGGTGTATAACAAATACATGTCTCAGCTTAGGTTAATTATATGTATATATTAATTAAAAATATATACACTAATTGTGCAATAAAATAAAGTGTTTTTGCCCATATTGTTGGAAAATATTAGATTAACGCAGCGGAATATATAAAATAGTGGTAAATAAAATTTTTCCATCACATAAACTGTTCATGAGGGACAGAAAACACGGCCAATAAAATTATATTTCATTGGATTGGCATCACCTTATATTATTTAGAGAACATAAATGCTTAGAATAAAGATGAATTAAGCGGGATACCTCTTGTAGCAAAGTCCTGTAGAGAATAGGTGTTCGTCTCACAGAAATGTAGCCGCACAACCGCACGACCTCTAGCTTGTCGACACAAACACGATCTGCCAAGAAACTCTTTATTGTCCAAGTCCCGTTTTTTGTTACCCTTGGGAACCTAAACTATTATGGAGTGGGAGATGGAGTGTTTTTTCTCAGAACAGATAGATCCATCTAGCTCAATAGGTTTCTTTTCCTTTTTATAAAAACAAAACAATGAGCCATATTCTCTCTCCTCATTATATGTCAGATTTTTTTCTTTTGGGTTGTGCAAATATTGGGATGACATTTATGTCAAATATCAATTCTCAATTGATTCCCAATTAAAAAAAATTATTTAAAAATTGAATTAATTTATATTTAAAATCATTCTCATTTTAAATAGGCTAATGTAATTTTGGTATTTACCAAAATAGCATTATCTCACATATAGGGCATCAGATGCAATATATGAACCTAAACTTGAAAAGATCAAAATGCACCTGGCATAGGTGTCTAAAATATGGAGCTTTCATATAAAACCTTTTGAGGATGTACCACCATGTTAAATTTGACTTCGGGATGTACTAGCAACCCTGCATGCAAATTGCAAGTCCAATTCGGTAATTAATTTCTAATTAACTATTTTAATTACAATTAATTCGTTCTTGGCATATGCATGTTCTATTGTGTGTGACTAACTAGGTTCATCATTAGTTGGTAATGAGATCACGAAATCAAACTTTTGATCTTGTTGGAAACTCATCTCCAAACCTGGAGTACATTTCCAAACCTGAAGCATAATTTCCTAAATACCCTTGGTTCTCATAAGTCATGGGTAATACTCAGCACAGCATGTCATGACCACCCAAATAGTGGTGAATGTATCAAGTAGAATATTCTAGTAAACCAATAATCATATCTTCCATGCACTCAAATCCTTTCATTACAGTATCCCAATCCAACCAGGGTCATGGATAATGTCAAACCCTACATGGATTCTGAGTTTTTTTTTTTTTTTCATTCTTTGATCAATATAACATAAACTAGAAACTCATTTTCTATTTAAGTTCAAGTACCTCGCCCAAGGATTTCATGATAAAAAATAGCTCCTCATCCATAGGACCTTCATTTACATGAGGTAATGAATCCCATCTTGAGTGGTCACATATCTCCATACATAATTAACTATAGCCACAAACTGCTTGATACCAATGCATGGCATGAATATACGGAGAGTCGCAAACTATAGCTACCTGTGTGTAAGATAACCATGTCATCTCAGGTCTAAGGATTATATACACTACTATAATATAGATAATATTTCATTGACATTAGTAAAATTACCATGTGAAAATTATCTATTTGTCACATTCAACCCACTTATCCTATAAGTGTCCACATATCTATTTTGACATCTAATGTTGTATAGTATGAGACTTCACTACTCCATATTCATTAATATCTCATACTAATCATGGAAATAGACAGAGGTGACGATCTTCTGGAATAAAATGCCCAATTTGAAATCCTATGATCGTGAACTATTTTAAAGATATTGTACTAGACTACTTCGTCACTCATATTTTCAACTCTTGAGAATGAAGTATCTAACAAATATCTTATGGACTTATTCCAATAAACATAAATTATGTATAAAAGAATAATAAACTGCCATTAAAAGGAATTATTAATACATATATTTATTCACTCTAGGGCATACAACTAACACATATGTTATAAATCTTACGATAAAAAGAAGATAATTTTTATATAGTGAGGAGAACAGTGAGTTGTTGTTGTTGTTATTATTATTATTCTAAAAAAACTTTACTCAGTAAAATAATAGAAACAGATGTATTAATCCTAGTTCTTATTCATGAGTTATTCTCCAGAGAATGTAGAGACTCATTTACAAACTTTCAGGTCAAAGCCTAATAAAGGGTATATGGAAAATTGGTTCTTATGCCTAATAATTAAAATATTCTTATTAGAAATTCAATTTGAAAACTTGGGATGTTACAAGGATGAAGGTGTTTGTCCACATTTTTATTTACATTTAATGACACTTTAAAAGTGTGGTTAAAAGAAATTAATTAATCCACTTGTCTAACTTTTATTCATCACCTTCTTACTGCACTATTCCTTACCTAAAACACAAGGCACCCTAGAACAAATACATCCACGTTTGGATATTGTGCGTGGATATGGGTTTACACACTTTTAGCGTTGGCAAGGGTGTCAAAGGGCCGGGCCAGCACGTTAAGCCTCGGCCCGTTAAGCCTGGAAAATAAATTAACATAGATTCACTGGTTCTTGTACTTGCCGATCAATGATATAATAGCAAAGGTCATATAATAGCCCAAATTATTTAAGATCCAATCACAGGTCTAATATATAAATAAATTATTTTTTGTAAATTTAACTTGTAGCCGAGGCTTGTAGTCAAGTGGCAAATCAAATTGCCTCTGGGAAGCCACACTACTGAGGGCATGCGAGTTCGACTCACATAGAGGTAGAGTCCTCATTAAGTCCCTCAACCTCCCTCCCCCTGTGTGTGTGAGTGTGTGACCCAAAAAAAAAATTTAACTTTAAATTATTGTATATTTTTTTACCATTGTTTTGTTTTTGAATTTTACTAACTTGTGGTTTTTTTTCTAGAGTGGACTTGTGATTTGTGAAATTATTAATTGGTAATTGATTGACAAAAACGCTGGGCATAGGTTTATGCTCATCACTACTAAACTTGCAAGGCAAAAAACAAAAGATTTGAGTGACTGAAGCAACATGTAAAAGAAGATAAATGGGTAAACAGGTCAATCTATTTATCCACGAGTTGAATGAGTTTAGCTGATAGTCAATAGGTTTAAATAGGCTAAGATTTTTCAAACACTATCCACCTAATTTTAGTGGGGTAAGTGGGCTAATCCAATGAGTTTGACCCACTTTAACGATCTCGTTTCATTAAACGATTATTAATTTTTAGAGATATGATAGTATTTCTTGAGTCCATATTGCTCAAATTGTATAGGATCACTAGGATAGTAAAGTTCTTCCTCCTGAGTTTGCATACCTAGTACTCAAATATGTTATTAGTTTATCAAATAAGATATAAAATTTTTACAAATAAAATTTTGCTCATTCCTCCTTAATAATTTAAAGATTTAGTGTCTGTTAAAATTAAATATTCTTATCTTTTAAAATTAAATATTTAAGTCGCTTGCTATCATAACATCATAAGACAAGATTCTAGTAAATAAGTTATTAGAGATTAAGTTTAAATAATTGATAATATAAAAAAAATATATTGTCATTCAATGATACATTGTATGTTAGTATTCTTTGTGTTGATAAAATGTTTACTGAAAATTCACAGCTTGAAATGCCTAGGGGTGTAAGTGGACTAGTCCAACCTGATGACTCTAACCAATCCAAACCAAACCAATTAAATTAGTTTGGTTTAGTTCGGGTTATCGGATCACATCAGGTAAAAACCAATTAAACCCAATAATAATTGGTTCGGATATAGGATTTCATAAATTTTAACCCAATGATGACTCGATCATATATATTATGATAGGGATTTTTTTATATATAATATATTTAGTAAATAAATCATAATTATGTTTATTTATATTAAACTATATATGTATGTGCAATTAATAAAACTTTAGAGATTTAAAGTTTGTGATTATATTTTAAAAAGTTTTACAATTTTTTTCTTTTTTATTAAATTAGACATAAAATAATAATAATCGAGGAATTCGATTACTCGAACCAATCAAAATTGGTCAGTTCGGATTCATTTTCCCCTCAAACACAAACCAACCCAACTTAATTATGCCCCTAGAAATGCCAATCGCCATTGATGGTGGTTGGCCAGCAAGGCAAGCTGGAACAAAGATTGAATGTTATTGCTGTCAATGGTGATCTACATGCACTTGATCCTTCAAATTCTCTTGACAGAGCAAAGACCAAGGTCTATGATTATGAAGGTGACAGCCGGAAAGTTGCTGCGGAAGATGTTCCTTTTCATGATTTCACCACTTCAGAATCTCCTTATCTCTTGGCAGGTTTACTTGGAAAACTTCATGTAATAACTATATATAGATGCCATTCACAACATTACACTAGTGTTTCAGGCTGGCATGCAAAGTTATTTAGCTTCTGCCAAATCCATGGTGTGGTGTGTCATCTTCAGACAACTCATTCAGTGAACATCTTGAATCTACAGCAGAACCCTGGAGAGACTCTTAGAGGGTTCTTGCTAGTAGGAGTGGTAGATCTGCTGATCTTGTTAGCTGTCAATCCCTTAAAATTTGATTTCTGAGTATGTTTGTGTTGGTTGGTACTTGGTATGATTGCTAATGAGCCACAACATCAGGCAAGATTTTACAGTTTTAGATTATTTCCTTAACAAATTATTGATAAGATGTAGCATTCAGGTTAACCCCGTAGACGGAAAAATTAGAACTATACAAAGTAAGATCATCAATCAGAACGCAGTATATCAAATCTGATGGTTTTTTTATCCATATTTATATTTGAGTATATCATCATTTAACAGTGCTTGGACGTTTAATTTCATCACCGAGAGCTTTAGTTGCTGCAGGAAAAAACTTTGATTTCTTGCATTGGCCAGTGTTCAGTATCTTAGCATGTTGCAGCCTTGAAAATTTTCCAAAATAACATTGGGAGAAAACTGTTTCGTGAAGGTTACGCTGTTAAGCAACAAGTACTATAATATTTTGCATTTGAGAAATAAACTTGAATTCAAACACAGACCAATCTTTTGTAAACAAGCAAGAAAGAAGTTGTTTCCCTCAAAACTATTTGGGTGGCATTCCATTTAGAAATGCATGTCCACACTGACAATTTAATGCTTATCTTTAAAGAGAAGCGTATATCAACCCAACCAAGTACTAGTTGTCAACACTGCAAACGATGATAGAATGGCATTTATTTTCCTATATATCTATAGATTCTATACTCATTTCTAAATTCTAACATAAATACAATGACAAAAGTAATGGGCGCTTTGTGGCCTACACTTCACCTTGGCCACTTGGTTACCCAAAATACAAATTACAAATTTCTTCTTTTTCTATAATAATCACAATATGATGAGGGGTATGTGATCTGAACATGAAAATCACCCAAAAAGATGAAAAAAAAAGGTAGAAGGTAAACAAATCTGTAGTATACAGCCTTCAAACAAAAAGCATTGCCACACAGCATTGTGTATTTGCTTGCTGGTTGAATATTCAAAGATCATCTAGGACCTGACAGTTCATCTGGTTGGATGTTTGAAATTGAGTCTAACATCCCCCAATTAGCAGGGTGAGGATGGTTGTGGTTGAACTCTTGCCGGATTATCTCCTCTTTCTGCCATTCATCCCATTTCTCTGCCAAACCATCACCTTCTAGCATTCTGACCACCTCAGACATCTTAGGCCTTTCTGCAGGGGAGCCTTGTGTGCATAACAAGGCCACTTGGATCAGCTGTTCTACCTCTTCATCATTATAATTTCCCCCTAAATCTGCATCCACCAGTGTCTCCAACTTCTTGTCCTTCAGAAGTCCTTTAACCTGCACTCAAAATAATGCCAATGGCCAACAATGACCATTACTCATAGGTGTTAATATGTGAAAGTAGCCAATGCAACAACAATGAGCTAAAGAACAACCAGGAAGATTATAGGAAACAACCAAGAAAGTTCTTTAGAAAGCATGGAGGAAAAATTTTAAAAATATTCAACAATGAATCAGTATGTTAACATGAGGAACCGTGTGAAGAGACAAATAGATGAGAGGATTAGCAGAAGTTTTTCAAGTACAAGTAACTAACATCAAAGAAGTACTACATGGGACAATTTTCGTAAACTGAATGCCTACCCAATCAAGCAACATGACATCATCATCATTGGCAAGTCGTGCTAGATCGAAAGCCCTCTGTCCAGTTATAAGTTCAAGAAGCATCACGCCATATCCAAAAACATCAGTCTTCTCTGAAGACTTTCCGGTTGAGAGGTACTCTGGTGCTATATGCCCAATTGTACCACGTACTGCGGTGGTAACATGAGTATCTTTGTAATCCATCAGCTTTGCTAAACCAAAATCTCCAACAACTGCTTCAAAGTCCTCATCCAGCAGTATGTTAGCAGCTTTGACATCACGGTGAATAATCTTTGGGTCACAATGATCATGCAAATAAGCAAGCCCCCTAGCAGATCCCAATGCAATACCCTTCCGTTTTGGCCAGTCAAGTGGTGATTGTGAATCCGGACGATCTTCAGCAACACAACCAATATATATAAATTTTGAACTTCAGAAAGTATAAAAATCAGTATTTATAAATTATGCGCACGCGCACACACACACACACATATATATAAAATAAGCATGAAAATATAAGTTTTAAAAATTAAACATACGAACATCCAGGAGCTCTTGAGCTATCTAGAAAAGGATTTAATGTGGATCCACTATCGATGTAAAAAATTTTGCAATTGCATTCCATCATGTATTACACATCACCTAATGCATTTGATTTTGATAACAACTACCACAGAGGCCAAACTTAAATGATGTTGGTAACACAAGTTTGCATGATAGTATCAAAGGAAAATATGTGCTAACAGTTTATCAAAAACAAAATAATGATATATTTTCACAGGATCATGCATGTGCCCTGGTCGACAAAATCTCAGAAATACATGACTGTTATTTCATGTTCATGAATAAGTCAAAGTGAGCTGTAGATAAATTTGACATGGAAAATTAACACTCGCATTTCTACAAGAAAACGATATATGAGAGTATAGCATTTCACATGAGGAATTAACAGATCTAAAATTATTGATGAAAGTGATGCATATCACATTAATCCTTCGTGAAGGACTAAATGAAGAAAATATGGGTACCTCGTAGGCAAGATGCTACACTTCCATTAGCCATGAAAGGATACACAAGCAACCTTTCAGTAGGTGTCATACAAAATCCTTGCAGCCGAAGCAAATTACGATGCACAGCCATGCTGATCATTTCCACTTCAGTTTGAAATTGAAGCTCCCCACCCTGGGTGCGTTCCTCTTTAAGTCTTTTCACTGCTACAAGAGAACCATCGGCTAAGCGTCCTTTATAAACCTTGCCAAACCCACCTCTTCCCAGAATGTTTTTGACACTAAAGTTATCTGTAGCAACTTGCAGTTCACGCAGTGAAAACTTTTTAAGCTGGCCAAGGTGAACTTCAGGATCCTCCTCAGCTGGCAGTAAAGAACACACACAAAATGTTGGTACATTCGACGTGGCTATCGAATACAGATACAGCTTTAACCAGTGGATATATCATCTTTTATGCGTTAGTCAACTAACCTGGAACATCAAAGAAATAATCCTGTGGTTTCCTTCTTCGCCAATACGCAAGTGCAATTGCAGGGGCTGCAAACAAAAGAGCAGCACCTGCAGCCACTCCTCCAGCAATAGCTCCAGTGGAAGAACTTCTACCTACAAGGATTTACAGAATTAAATGGGAGAGCAGGAGTCTATTCAAAATCTTCAGTCGTGATTGAATAGAATTTTTCTGAAAAAAAAAAAAAGGTTCAACATTATTGTTAACTGCCTCTCTTGAATTAGACCATGAGTGACATCTGTCTCAACAAGCTATAAATATTTTGAAGCATGCAGAAGAAGCTCCATGCTTAAGGTATATTCATAATCATTGATCATTCTTCAATAACAGTCGGTCCATCCTTTTGAATAAATTTAAATGTTTGAGAATGAAAAGGTTCAGTCACAAGCAGTGACGGAGCTTCACAGGGCCCCCCCAAATTTTTTTCAAAATTTTATATATATATATATATATATATATATATATATAAAGAAAATAAATTTAAATTTAAATCTAATAAAAATGTAAGAAACTTATATAATGTCATTCAATTATATCTTTTTATAGATGTACAATTTTTCAAATAGTTAGTATGAGAGTTAAATATGTATAATAAATAAAAAGTGTGATATGTTATACTTTATAGATTACGTTATTCTATATAAATGAGTTTTATCAACTTAAAATCAATTAACTTGTCTTTTAATTAAAAAGAAAAAGATCACATTATGATTAAGTATCGTTTTAGTTTTTTATAATACATTAAATAAGCAATTATAAGAACAAATTCAATGTTGACAATGAATTTGTTAACTTTGTGCTTTACTTATATGTGTAAGGATGCTTATAAAATTTTTGTATGTTTGGGAATATAATGTAGAAAGAAAAGGTTTTTTTTAATTTAAATTTGAAATGACTTTAAATGTTTGAATAAAAAATAAACTAAAATTTGAAATTCACTTATAAGTGAAGACAGATTTTTTAATTTTTTTTATAAGCAAAAATAATTACTTTAGCATTTTAATGCTTTTATTAAAATAATCCTAAGTTGCAAATATTATAAAATATAGAAAATTATTTGATACTTTTTAGTAATTTATCATATAATAGTCATTATTTTCAGATAATTCAAATGAAAAAACAATACACAAAATTCACTTTTGAACTAGTACAACCAAACAGAAAATTAATTTTGAAATAATCCATTACAAAAAAAAAATTCAATTATAAATGTATTCAATTATTGAAATAATTTTAATCTCAAAATTAATCCAAATATACATTAGTATTTATCATGTTAGTTAATTACTATAAAATTTATATACAGATATGCAGTTAATTTTAATTTGATTTGATTCTTGCAATTTAATTGACATGTGAAACATTTTGACCCCCTCAAAATTTTTCTTCAAGCTCCGGCACTAGTCACAAGCACCAGCCACAATTAGTGATTACTGAATAAATATTTGAAAAAATAACTATATACTGTATAGCCTATCAGTTAGCATACACTCATATTTTTCCTGGCCCTTTGGTAGGAAAAGGTTAAGGAGTTGGTAGGTTAAGAACGGACTGGAGTGAAGGTAGCTTTTAATGGTTTAAAATCTTAGGTCAAGTGATTCTTTTAGGTGGTATCAAAATCAAGTTGACATAGTGCTGTAGAGTTCAATTGTTGTTCCCAGTCTCATGATTTCAAAACAAAGTTCAAGTGTGCTTTCAGTTAAGTTAGTTGTAAGCGGAATCTTACATGAGAGGGAAATTTAAGAGTTATATATCCTCAGCTTAAGCTTTTAGCTTAAGTTATTATTTGACAGATTATATCCATTACCAACAATGAAACAAACATCAACAAACCTGGAGCACTTTCTGGTGGTGGAGGACTTGATGATGGAGTGGTAGTATAGGATGATTGATTCAAGCCAGGATTATTTTTAAAACTGTGAAGTGGAACTCAGGGATTAGCGGAATTTTGATAACTCATCCCTCGACCCTCGATAATAATCGTAATGATATAAACAAAATTACTTGCACCAACCTGATGGGAGTAAATGATGAAAACGACCCATTTACCGGAACATTTCCTACTAACTGGTTGGTTGATAAATCACTAGATTCCACAAAAACCATGATGTCAGATTTCGCAAAGAATACATATGATATGACACTAGTCTAACTAGGCATCTTCATTAGCAGTAGTTCATGCCAAATCTAAGTAAAAGAGCAACACTCACAGAACTTGCAGTGAACCAACAGTGGTCAAAATCATGGGAATGTGTCCAGACAAAGTGTTATTGTTGAGACGCCTATTTCAGGGAGCAGGGCAAATTAGTTTGAAGATAATAAACAATTGATAGAGTAGCGTCATAAAGGAAAGTGGCAGACACTTATCAAGTAGTATGTATGGTGGGTGTGCATGCCATAATAATTACAAGTTACTAAAACTAGCAGACCAGGGTAGATAACAAGAATTCTACTTGACAAAGTGAATTGGCCACATTTGATCAATATGTTATATGTCCAATCCAAACATGAGGTGCATTCACTTTTAGATATTTACATTTGGTTCCCCAAGGACAGAGGTGACATCAATTTAATCCTACAATTATGAAAAGTGATATTTAGACCACCACCGCCCCTCAGTGTACAATCCATCATGTGGATATTCATGAAAAACTATTATATTGACTTTGCATCTTTAATCCATTGAGAGAATGAATTGGTCAATATGCATATGAAACACAGTTACAGTTACCATGTCTTTGACAAAGTTTAAAGGACAAAACAACTCTGGTATTAGTTGCACATTAATCATAAACTTGCAGGCAACTTTTGCCAGTCAACTAAACAGTCTGAAGTTGCTTTTACTAGACCAACCAAACTGTGCAATACTATCAATCATCATCAATTTCATGTGATTATGTAGAATGATACATTTTCTCCAAAGTTATTGCAGGCTCTGGTGGAAATTAAATAGTCATACTGCATACCGCTTATTCTACCACTATTTTGAGCCAGAATGCAAAAAATATAAATATAAATGCTAAAAAGGTAAATGAATAAACAAAAATTAAATAGATTTACATAAAATTTTCAGACTGAAGATATGAGATGAAGGAAAGCAAGCCATACAGGAAACGTAGTTTTCCAAGTTTCCCCAATGTGTCTGGTATGGGACCAGTTAAATTGTTCAGGTAAAGATCCAAGCTCACCAAGTTCGTCAAATTTCCAAGCTCGTACGGGATTGTCCCAGTTATATTATTACTGTAAAGTTCCCTGTCATTGAAAAGAAAAATATACTAACATTTTCAAAATAAAAATGTCCAATGACTAATTAAAAGATGGAAAGCATGGGGTCAAAATCTAACAGAAGTGAGTGTGGTGAAAACTGAATAGCACAAAAATATATTGATGGCCATTGGCTTGTATAGTATTCAATATATAGCCTTTTCGTCAACTTTATTTATCTATGTCTAAAGACCAGCTAATGTCAACTTAAGCTTAGGAAGACACCAAAATTTGATAACAAAAACTGCTGCGGTAGAAAATTAATTGTTTACAAAAAAGATGTGGGAGGAGGAGAACTCTTGGTTATAGCTTAAGACTCCAGAAAACCAACAGAAATAGGGCACAAGACCTTAAGGGTATGTTTGGATTGATGGAGTTGGGTGGAGCGAAGCAGTATTTTAACTTGCTCCATTATTTGAATTTGCCAAACTGGGATGGAATAAAGCTGAAATAGATGAACTCCATTCCATCCAATTTCATCCATTCTTCTCAACTTTCTTCCCCTCCAAATTGGTCGGAATGGGATGGCATGGAAAGTACCAAAACAGTGGAGCGGAGCAATTGTTCTGCTCCGCTCCACTCCATTCCATTCTAATCAACTCCGATCTACTCCACCCAACTCCACCAATCCAAACATACCCTTAAATTTTGACATTGCGATGGGGAAATAAAAAACATATCACAACTAGGAAAGTTAATCTATTCCATGCATGTTAGGATCACTAAATTTAAATCAAATAATGTACAGCAATGTTTCCATGATAAGAACTAAGCAGATATCATAAATTATCAGGTGAGTTGCTTCGTTCACATCGTTTATGCTGCCCCATATTTATTATGAGATTGCATAACGTCTCCCTATCTTCCAAGTTTGGAGAATTTTCTTGCTACTTTGAGAAATAAGAATGCAATAAGTAATCCTTTGATGAAAAAATTGTTGAGTAAAAAGCAAAAGAAACAATCTCAATACCATTCTTTAATCTCCACACAGGCTGCTAGTCAAAGGTAAACTGCCTGGAGCACTTTATTATTATTTTTTTTTCCCAGAATGAGTAACATATGAACAGAGAAGAGCATTATCAAAAACGAAAAAAACAATTCATCAGAAAAAAATTATGTGTCAACCATACTTTGGGGGATGGGAGAATATGGAAGAGGGAAGAAAGAAAATGCTTTTTCAAAAATTGTACAATATTAAGATTAAAGAGGAAACCTAGGTCCTTTTCTATTTCAGGAAATGTAGTCTACTAAATTCTGAAGACTTTGAGGGAGTGAACCAAGAAATGAGTTTGATGCTTGGCCATTCAATATACTATTGTTTAAGATCACCTTTAAAGAAAGCAACAGGAAGAATGAAAAGGAATATCAATCAAGAGGCAGCAGAAATAGAGTTAAGCATAGTCTACTCAAGAAAAACAGGCAAAATTTCACAAGGATAATATGTGACTGACAACTTACAAGTATTGCAAATTTGGAAGAGAACCAAGTTGAGGAACTAGTGTACCCGTAAGGTTTGCATTTCCAAGATCACTGACCAGACACAAATATGTTTTTCACTTCGTAAGCAAACGGCCATAAAACCACAGGTAAAAATAGAGATGAATGACTTACACACGGGTCACGCTGTTATCGCTGCTGCAAGTAACATGAAACCATGTGCAAGGATTGACAAGGGTGGAATCCCAGCTTTGAAGAACTCCATTAGGATCAGATAAGCTGGTCTTTAAGGCATTCAGGGCATCACCTGTCATAAAAGCAATATTCAGGATGCATACATCCCAATTGTTAAATAATTTGTAGCAGAAAACAAAACGAGTGTCAACATTGATGCTACTTCATGAAATTTGTGTGACACATGAGAAATAGAAAGATGATGGCCACATAAAAGTCCTATCCTACCAGTGAACAATTTGGGTGAAGTATGTTAGCCAGCCATTCAGAAATAATGAAGGCTAACCAAAAGTCACTCCCGGGGCATGTTAATCTCAGAAAATGTTACAATCAACAATTGTGGTGGACTAAACTCCCCGAGCATAATATTAAATATTTTTCACTTTACAATAAGCAAACAACCCAAGCTAATGATAGAGAGCACCAGAACATCAAAAGTATTATCAAAATCCTCAACTCTCTGATCATATTCTTTTAACAAAGATGATACAGTTGGAGTAAACAAATTAACAACACATCTGAAAGACAACCAACAGACAATTAAAAAAGGAAGGAAAAAGGAAGAGCAAGAGTACTCTTGCAACCATGGCATTTATGTAACTATTAAGATGCTACCACTCACCTTCGGCATTGCCTGAAACCTTAAGCACAACATCAAGCGCCAAAATTGCACAAAGAAGAAACGATTTCATGAAGCATGAAGTCACTCGCTCCATGTTTGCTATCCTCTTCAACTGCACCCCATGAGCCTTATACTCATGACGACTCATGAGTCCTCTTAACACTAGCTGATTTCCACGTTACCCATCAAGCTCAAGCTCGTTGACTTCGTTGACCAAAAGAAAATAGCAGGGAACTTGAAGATAAACAAAACCAAAACCGAATTCTGGGATGGTTCAAAGTTCCCTCCTTTTTTCCTATTTCAGTTCTTGCTTTGGAATCTCATGTGGGTGTTCTAAGTTTTAGCTTGACGTGCAGGCAAAGGGGTTTGAGAATTGAGGTAGAGAGGATCCCCCAGCTTCAAATCCTTCAACTCAACTTTTTTGCAGAGTTGGGGGAAGACTAGAGAGCCCAGTCAATGAACGTTGTCTTCTCTACTTTAGAAATTTCTGCGTCTTGCTATTCTTTACTTTTCCTTCTAACTGCTTTTTCTTGGCTTTTTTGTTTTTTCCTTTGTTTTGTATTCTTGTACGGATTGTGAAAACACTGTGAAGAGAATGTGAAATTTGGATGAAAATGAAAATTATATGGTGATAGTGATTTCATTTTGACTTTGGAGTTGGTTTCGAAGCAGCAAGAACTATAAAATAAATAAATTAAATGAGTTTTGGTATGAAATTTTAACACAAAAAGTGGATGTGTATTAAAATATATATATATATTTATTTATTGATCAAGAGTTTCCATCTTATCAATTATATCAAGTTTTGTTGGTATTAAAATATTTATTTTACTATATTATTGTATCTAACAGTTATAAAATGATGCAGGAGGATAATATGGTCCTTATCATGTTTTAGACTATTACCTAATTTACTTATCTCCTAATTGGATACTATTTTAATGATTTAGATTTAAAGCTATAATAAATTTATAAAATAAAATAATAATTTTTGCACTTACAAAACTATCCTTCCCTCAATTTTTTCTTATTTTCCATTCAACCTTAGTGTTGTCGGAGCCTGCCCAGGTCGACGCGACCTCCCAACTAGCATTTCAATATCACAAGTCAACAACTATTAAATTCCTCCTTGCCACGCAAACACCACGCAATGAAGAATTATCATTTTTTTTGGTCTCTGGTAAGGGTTGTTACCGCAACGACGTCAAATAATAAATTAAAAAAATCGAAGCAAAAGCAGGATTAAAGGCTGTTCATTGGTGGTTTCAGCATGTAAAGTTTCAACCTTGATTGCAACCATTTTAAGGGTATAAGCTATGGGTTATACTATGGCATTACAAAAACTATTTCCATGAACATTAAGAAAAAACTATATAAAATGTAAATCGCAGAAAAAGAACAAAAAAAAAATGAAAGAGGAATAAAAATAAAAAGAATAGAACTGAAGGTTGGATCGGAGTTGATGTTATGGTGGTGTTCGACATGTAGGGGTTTCAGGGGGAGAAAAAAAAAACGATGGAGTGACTATAAATCTCTTTTAGAAGAGAAAGGACACAGAAAAACTAGATAAAAAAAAGGGTTAGTGTCTTGAAATGAGGAGCTGAAAAGTAGAATAGGAATAATTTAATAATATAATCATTTAAATTTAAAGCCTATATAATGTTTTAAAAATATGAAAGATTAATTTATCTTTTACAATTAGAAAATAGGTGTTTAAATAGAGAATCACTTTGCATTTGTTAAAACAATTAGAGGGTCAAACACGCACGGTTGTTGTCTCGTTGACTGTCCCTGCCACCATGCCCTGTAGCTTCTATCTCTATTAAAAACACGTGTATACATTAGTCAACACACTTAAGTCAACTAACCAGTTTCATAATGCTTTCTTGCTTTCAACCTGTCTGCTCCTTTTATTTTATGCTTCACCTGTAGCTCGTTTACCCTTTTTTTTTTTTAGCCCCTTCTAACTGGTAAGATTTAATAGTTGGTGGTGTTGGATTCCATTTTTGTTAGTAAGTTTCAATCAACACAAGCTATTACTGTTAGCATGTTTGGTTTTCATTTGCACAGCTCTAAATCATGGATTAAGCAAAAGTTAATTTCTTGTAAATTTTACTCAAATCACGGTTTGGGAGCTGTAAATAGAAATTCAAGCATGCATTATATAATAGAATTTATGGATACATGAGGTTAAAATAGTACATGACAGGATAAATTTATTATTTTTTATATAATATAAAAAAAGATTAATCTAAGAAAAAGAAAATTTTATGATTTTGTTAGTACAATATGTACAATAAGTGGTGAAAAAAAGTTTTTTTTTTGGTACACAGAAAAGTGGACTTTTCTGCTGATGGTCTTAAAACTTTGGGCCAATCAAGTTTGGGGCCAGAAATGGGTTTTTATTACAAATAGAACCTGGGTTTTGGCGGTGACAAATGGAACTGTTATACTCAGACCAAAAAGAAAACAGAAGAAGAACTGTCATACCAACGAACATTGATCATGGACCTAAGAAACACTTTACATTTGTCATACAGAGGGAATGTTTTTGGTTGCAATCCACGCAAACGTGTTTTGGACAAAACCTAAAGATAGATCGTCGTCGTCCATTTTCAGATTCAGCACATTTGTTTTCGACAAAAAGTAAAAATAAAAAAGATAAACTCATGAATTTATTGAAAATGCAAAGCGATTTCCATTTTGAATAAAATTTATAATTTTTTTAGTTTTTAAATTTGAACAAATCAAAACAAGTCCAAGTGTCCAGCTGCATAATGCGAATTACATAGCTAAAAAATTATGTTCAATTATCCCTTATTCCCACAAAACAGCAGAGTCATAACTGAAAAACAAAAAAAGAAAATTCAATTTAAATCAGAAACTTAGCAAGCTCACATAATCAGTTACTAGTTTACGGCTTTTGTTGCTTAATATAGGTTTTTTATTTTGGTTTTTTTTATTTCAAATTATAAGTCATTTTTAAATTTCAATGATGTAGTAATCATTTTATACATGATTTACTTATCTATTTAATTAGAAAGAGAATTAATGGAGGTGAATTTATTACTGTATTTATTACATGGAGAGAAAGTGAGTAGAGATTGAATGATAAAAAGAATATTTGTGTTTTTCACTTTTAATTTTTGGAAGATCAATAAAATTCAATTATTACTTTAATTTCTATGTATAACCCAAAAACAATATATGCTAATCAACTGAAGGAGTACCTTTCATTCCATTGATTTGTGAACGATGCCATTCACATTTATTTCTTTGGAGTTAATGCAGCATTGGTGCAGGTTCATTTAACGTGAGTTTGATTTTGTGTTTGTAGAACTAATTTTGTTAGAATTGATTTTAAAGTAAAGTAATTTATGCTTAATAGCTTGATTTAAAAAGAAATTTTAATAAAAATTAATAAGATAAAAAACCTTAAAGTAACAATTTGTCACTTCTACAGCAATCAATTATGAAGCCCAAAATTGATTTTGGAGTTGGATCCAAGCTAGAAACCAAACAAGTGAGAAAATGCACAAAATCAATGGTACTTCAGAATTGATTCTAGTCAAAATTAAACTTGTTTCCAAACACACTGTTAAGCTAAAATTGTGAATGGAGGTGAGGATCACATGACTGGAAGTCCCAACAAACATTAATTACCAATTAATCACAGTATTATAATTCTTCACGACATGCCATAATCATGTCTTGTTTGAGGCAAGCAACATCTGCCCCATCACCTCTTTCAAACCAAACAGAACAAATTGTCCCAAGTGAATCATATCAGTCTAGCTTAATTGCACTCTTACTTGAATCTAACTCTTTCCATATTTTGATCCATTGTGTGCCACATACCGCAATTTCTTCATATTTTAGCTCTTGATAAATAGAAACCTGTACGAAATATGTACAAGAGGCTTCCCTTGTCCCAGCCTCCACAGTTAATAATCATTGAAACAACCAGTATCCAGCTTACATGGGGATCCATCAGGCATCAGTAACTTCCTTGTTTGAACATTGCGAGTTTATTTTAGCTCTTTGGAGATGCTTTAAAAAGAGTTACATTCTAAGTTTGTTCGACTATTTTTTCACCTTAACCAATTATTTTGATATCATAAGAAAGGGAGGACAACTCAAATCAATTTTGATATCTATTCTTTCAAGATACATAGAGGGTGGGCCTCAATGCATAGATAATGTTGCTTACTTTAGATCACTAGATCACAAGTTCAAATCCTGAAAATAACCTTTTCACAAAGTGGGATAAGATTGCATATATTTATCCTCCCCAAACCGTACTAGATGGAAGTCTCGTGCACTCGGCCGTTCTTTTTATTCTTATAAGTTAGATGTTAACTTGATGGAGCTAACTGAGTAATTATCATAAAAAAATGCTGATATTAAATTTTTGCAGAAAATCTGAGCATCTCACTTTCACTAAGAAGCAATGATGGAACTGAAGAAATAGCAAGTGGGATGTTGTAAAGGCAGACCAAGTGACCTCAATGAGAAGCAAGTAATCATCAATCCAACAAACCTAATGCATCCATACACCATACCACTTTAAATCATTCTATACCAACTTTGAGCTTATCCACAAGCCTTCAGAATCATGCATGATCGATTGTGCCCGTGATGGCAACTACCTTTCTCAAAGCTACAAACAAAATAGAGTATGGCCCAGTGTTGCTCACTGCTCTGCTCTCTAAGGTCAAGAGTTTACTTTCATGTATAGTCACCCTGACCTGTCTTACAAGCATGTGTGTCAACATTTGAACCCTTTTTATGGAAAAGCCTTTAATGCAACATTGCAAGTTGCAACTGTCTTAAACTTTGGATGGAATTTCCTCAAGTACAAAGATGATGATGACGACCCGTGACCCCTCAACTAGTATAAGCAACACTAACACTAACAACTTATGTACCAAAAATAAAGTGAATAAATAAAAGCACCATTTCGTGCAATGATTTTACTTTTGGGCCTCGGTTTCTGACAATTGGTTAAGACTTAAGAGATTCATTGTAACAAAGGAAAGCAAGAGAGCACCATGTGAGGGTTCACTCGCCTTTTTGTCGCTAACGCTTTCATTGCACTTGAAGTTTCCATGCGGAACAATGGTCCAAAAGAATCAACTTCATCGATAGGATCCCGAATCCTTGATCTCATATACTCAAGATTTTAGTTTAATTCACTTTTTGTGGCCATATTCGATTCATTCTGTTATTCTTCTACCACTTTTTAGCACCACCTTCATCATCATTTAGCATATTCTTTTCTTTTCCCATCATGTTCTAGATGCATAAGCTCTATTTCTTGGACCTTTTCATTTTCCATTAATTCATTTACTGTGATATATATGAGTTTCTAGTGAAAACTTGTAGTTAAAATTAAGCTAAATATCATATTTCAATTAGATACATCGAAAGGTAATAATAGTTCACAAACTTTGCAAGTTTATGTTTCGTTTGTAAAAATGACTTTTAGGGGTTTTTATTTCAAGGTTCGAAATTAGGTTCCCAAGAATGCGATTCCTAGAAACAATATTTCTAAGAATATTATTCTCGGGTATCTTTAAAAAATTATTTATTTAACATTAAATATTTCCAGGATTATTTGTTAAGATTCCCGATAATAGATCAAACTTGTTTGTTTTATAATCTATATTCCTAAAAGTATATGTCATAATTTCTAAAATGCCCTTAACACAACCATAAAGAGAGAAAATGTCAAATAATTGAGGGGTTGTTTAGTAATTGTGCTTAATAATTGTGATTCTCAAGTCATAAATATTTTTTTTACCCACCCTTCAACTTAGGAATAAGATTTCAGTAAATTATAGGAAAATATTTTTTCACAGAATAATTAATATTTGGGAAAAATTTTATAAAACTTGTAACAACTGTAGGAACACATCATTCCCAACTATCTATTCACGAAAATAATTAAATATACCATGCAACAAACGACCCAGTAGTTGAAAAAATTTTTTAATTGCATACTTCGTTTGTGATCTACACCAACTAAATCATGATAAGGTTTTTTTCAGTATTTAATTTATATATAATGTCAATATTTAAAATTCACATAAATATTGAACCACGTATTACCATGTTAATAAAATAATTTGATTTAACTACTTACTAACTATCTTCAAAGTTTTATAAGTATGAAGCATATAAACATTCTATTCAACAGCCTAAAAATGTAGCGAGATGTTTTTTATTATCCACCTAAATTTGAGTTTGTAAATTAAAAATATAATTTATTTTATATGCACCATTGGTAAAAAAAAAATACACATACATCTAATCATACATAATTATATCAACTTTTACAAATAAAAAAATAATTAAATGACAATGTATGTAGAATTTGTTTACGTTGTCAAAGTATCAATGTTAATTTCTTCAAAATAACAAAATCTACTCTACTGTTCATCAATGTCTAGTCATCTTATTTTCATATATCATTAAATTCATTTTTTTAATATCAAAATAAAAATGTATCTCTATCCAAAAAAAGGTATGTAATTGTATAATTCTATGCTTTTCATATACAAATGGGTAGTTACAAATTTTTAAAATTTAAATTTAATTGTATTTTGATTTATAATAGTGTATTCAATTGATAAATTATTAAATTAATAGATTGAGCAAGATAATTTAATAGCAAAACTTAGTAGTAGAATGTAGTTTGAATTTTATTGTAAATAGCAAAGAAAGAGGAAGTATAGTGATTCTACGAAGGGAAAAAAAATCTAGGCTTTTCATAAATAAATGAATTGTTATAAATTTTTAAAGTATAAATTTGATTGTGGATTGAGAGAAAAGAAAAAGTAGAGTAATTTAGGAAGTTGAGTGATTTTAGATTTTATGTAATAATTTTTTGTTTCTTTTAGATGTAGATATATGTTACCTTATTGTTGGGTATATTAACATTATCTTTAATTAGTCTCACCATAAGCAACACTACCTTGCCGTCCACGCTCAAATGGAACTTAATCAACATATCCATGTACCTTTTCCGTGGACATGACTTATCTTGTTATCAATCATAGTCAGAATTTTAATTAATGTCATGGTGATTGATTGGAAGAATCACATACAGCTAGTTCCATAACTACTAGCCGAGAAAAAAGCCACAATCATGCTTGATTCTTATTCAAGTTATGCGATAGTGGGACCCCCATCATGCAAAATCCCCATACAATTGAATCCAAATCAATATGGGATTAGTCCAAATTTTGGGAAGCGGAACAACAGCTAACAAATGGATATGGACACATATGGTTGTTCTGCCTACCATTTCTGCAGAATCAGTAGTTATAAGCTCATTGTTGAACTAAAAATCAACAACAGCCTGTGGTTACGCCAAAGAAATAGAAGGATGGATGAAAGGGTTCCACATGTGAAGTTCATAACAGCATTGAAGGGCCAGCACAAAGTTAGTTAAGCACTTGAGCTTAATTTGATCATATACACACCATGTTTGCGTGTAATCCATGCTTCATATAATATTAGATGCTTTTCTGGCATGTCCACTGTCTCTTGGGATAATGTTATTTAATAGACTAGTACATCTTCGTTCATATTTTATCTTTCAAAAAAGAAAATATGAAAGTTTTCTTGTCCTATAGCAGCTTAAGAGCTCATAGTTCGCCATTGTTTTTAATTTCATTTTCCTTCTTTGTAATTTGCGGAAACGTGCATTGCTATGTAGAGTGATTGCCTAAGCTTACCAATGCATGCTATGATATTACGGGAGAGGATCGTTTCATGTGCACATCCTCATCACTGATCCAGCGATCATATGTAATTTGCACGAGAAAACATCTTGCCCCTAATAGATGATGCAAATTCAAACCACTGTGACATTTACTACGAATAAAAGAATTATAAAAATTGGGGAGGGGAGGGAACATATCTATTATCTATAAACTCTTTGAAGAATGTCTTTGTTAATAGCACATGGTTGATAGAAGAAGGATGGGGGAAGCTGGCTACCATCCCAAATCATGTACTAATCATTAAGATTTATATTAAAATAATCAAAATACAACACCAAATACTACCTACTAAATTTGAATTGAGGACTGGATATATATGGAACTACAAATTTTTATCACAAAGATATTCACCGACCCAAGCCTAATTCCTTGAAAAGATTTGTCCTACCCCCCGGCGGGGGCAAAGAAAAGAAAAAGGTATAATAATATGTTAATCTATTCCCTATGGAAGGTTCAGTGAACATGGGGGTAAACCTTTTTAGTAGAATGATGAAAGGGACAGAGTATAATAGTCAGAAACCACTTGCAGGAAGTTGCTAATAAAGAAAAAGTATAATTAATAAAGAGAAAAAGATGTTTTTATAACCACTAATTAACTTTGAATTTTGTTGAATCGAGTTTGGTATGTTGTTTTCAATTTTCAGTTTGTAATTTTTAATTTTTTTAGTTTTCTCTTCATAAAAATTAAAAACTAAAAACAACAAATCAAACACGCCCTTAGATTTCAAAAAATATTGCCAGAGTTTCTCGATTGAAACATCAGATCATTTGATTCGTATAAAAACGGAATAGCATTTGTCTAGACTAAAATTTGTAACCGATAACCAGGTGAGTCTGCAATATATCAACTAATTAAGGGGAGAGTTCTTCATGTCACTATGTCATTATGTCATACAACATAATATGAATGAAATGAAGCATGGATCATAAACCTCTCATAATCTTCTTCCCATGAATATAGTATAGATCTCATGAATATAGTATAGATCTCATGAATTTAACATATCATAGTTTTGAGTCAGGGAACCATGCAGTGATTGCTCCTTAACTAATATGTTTTTATGGACTAATTATTCCAAACAGATCCTATGATTTTAGTTGCAGCTTTTCATCTAGAATCAAGAAAACAGTAGTGAAGCATTGATTGGAGTTCATGAGGGTTATTGGTTAACCAATAGCTGGCAGAATGAAATTCGGTGGCTTTCCAGACTTACCAAACGAACCTCACGGTGTCTTTTACTCTCATTGACTTTGGTGGCATGGAGTTGTCACACATGGAAAGACCAAAAAAACACAATAATCAATCTGTTAATGTAGAGTTTGATAGGTCTTGTTAAACAAATTACCATCTGATTCTAAAGAAATTAGCATATATAGATGCAGTGTAGTGGTGTGATAAGTGTGGGTGGGCAGCCCTATTATACAGTTTGATTAGGAGAAATGTTATCAATGATTTTAGATGCAATGTATTTTCATTTATTATTAAATGAATATGGATGTGACATTTAAAATAGTTAAGTGAGATTCACATATTATTTAATAGTAGATGAGAATATGTCTACACAGTGTGGATGAAATGTTATATTCAACAGCATCATTTATTTGATTAGTTGTGGTGAATTTAAAAAAAAAAGACACACATTACTGTTAACATGGACATGACCAATGTATATGCAATCCACTGTGCATGTCTTTTTCATACAAATAAATAAAGTCTGCAAAAGGATCGCACAAAAACTAAATCGTACTATTTAAGCAACATGGTTTTTGTCCACAACGTAAAAGTATAGTACTTTACCCTATTTAATTGCGGGAAGAATAAATGGGTTAATGGGTCCATGTGTAATGTGACTCTCGCCCTTCATAAGTGTTTGGCGGGAAAACTAGGGCATCAATGGTGTCACGAATTTCTGGCCTAGCGTTGGGCCGTTGCAATTGACTTGACAGGCTTCCTACGAACTCGCATTCTGATGTCACACTTATTGAGGGACGATGCAACATTACATGCGACTACGGCTGTTTTTTAAACAATACTAAAATCTCAATTTAGTAATTGAGATTGTAGCGAGGGATAAATTAGGTCATCGGATATAGAAAGTCTCGTAATAATTTCTCAAATTTATATATAAGGATAAGTTAATCTCTTTATTAATTTATTATCTGTACTGGTAATGAAAATATCTATATATTCTGTTAATTTTTTTACGTATACTGTTAATTTTCACGATTAATCTTAACTTGTCTTACTCCTTTATTCTGTGCAGAACAAATGATGATTTAAAGTTACAGTATTTCTTCTGAACAGAGACTTATGATGAGAGAAAAGATAAAAAAGAAGGACTACATAACCTTGTTTAGATAAGTGACACAAATTAGAACTTACTATTAAAATTAATAATATATGTAAACAAGTTAATAGTACACGTAAGTAAGTTAACGAGACACAGCTCAAATGATAATTTAAGAGAGGGATTAACTTGTCCTCATTGATAAAATTTGAGGAACTATTATGATATTTTTTAAATCTGATGGACTAATTTATCTTTCAATATAAATCTTAGGGAGTAAATTGGTTTTTGATCTTTTAATCGATAAAATAAAAGGAAAACTACTGCTGTTTATTGTATTTGATTCACCCTGAAAAAGAGTTTTTAATATTACTTGTGGTTTCCCTGATTCGTTATTATTATTAGTTAAGAAATATTTAATTATCCTTATAATAAAATAAATTCAAATGTAATATTATTGATAATATAATTTTTTTAATACTATTATTTAATTAAATAAATGAAGGAAAAGTACTATTACTACCTGCGTCAACAAACATAATTGATTTTCATACTCCTTGATTAAAAAGTTTTACAACTATTCATCATGAGTAAACGTCTAGCATATACATCATACGACTCAAAAAAGGTATCAATCACACCAATAATACTGTTATTAAGGTAGCATTCGGTAGTAATACGAAAATGTTGAAGACATAAATGTATTTGGAAAATGAGACAAAAATAAAAACTCTAAAATTATCTCCATTCCAAAATAATTTTTTATTAACTTTTGTAGCTTTAAAAAGGAGAGATATTGGATATATGTATATGAGATACAAATATAAATTTTTTTTGTTAGAAATATTACTTTAAACATTTTATATTTTATTTTTGTCATTCTAACATTTAATTTTTCATCAAATTATAATTTAATATTCTTTATCTTTTCTCAATCACTATGTACAGTACATCACTATCAAACATAATTTTATCTCCATCTCTAACATTATCTATGTCTCTACTATCTCGTTATCTATATCTTTTCTGTCTCGAGACAAATATCAAATGCAATATAAGGGAGCTATTACGTGGAAAAAAAATATTGTTCATTCTTTTTATGATTTTAGTACTATATATTCTTAAGGTATGTAATGTGTACATCTCAATTAAATATCGTTATACTCATCCTAACCACACACATCACTATCGAAAATAATTATTTCATGTTTTTATAACACATAGCAAGTAGAGCCTCTGAAAAAAAAATTACAAAATAAAGGAGAGAACTCTTTATTCTTCCTTTTTTTTTTTTTTCATTTCAAGATTTGAGGCCACAACAAAAACAAGTCAGAAAACGAAACTGCTCCTAAGATCCATCGAAATTACGACCCCTCATCATTCATGAACAGAACATTGCATCTTTGTGACAGCTGCACAAAGGATTTTACTCCCTTATGCTATATATAATTGGTAGCTTTATTATTAAGAATTAATGCTGTATCCATCAAAATTGGTAAATGTCGAACAAAAATTTAAAGCAAAAACTATTTTATAATTTTTTCTCACAAATATCCTCCAATAAGAGGCAATTTTATTCGAGTATTGGAGATCTCACATAGAGCATGATATTTCTAACACCAATTTTTCTATACTTAGGTCACAAACTCAAAGCCACTAACTAGGAAAAAGAGTACCTGCTACTCCAACCAATTAGTGTGGGTTAAAAAAATTAAAACTATTAATATTCATCAAGTAAGTTAAAAAAATATTAAAATGATTTGTTAAGACAATAAGAGAATTCTGTAAAAAAAAAAAAAAAAAAAGACAATGGGAGATTTAACCCCTAGTGGGGCAAATAAGGAAGGATAGAGTCTAGGGCAGGCACCACATCATTTAATTAATTTCAAAGAATAGAGGTGCATTATGCACTTTGACTTACTGGCATAAATTTATCTTTTACTATTATTAAATATTTTTTGGTCATCCAATTAAGTCGAGGATCCCAAGCCTAAGATTTTAATATACTTTCACATTCATCATCAACAAAGAAGTTTTTTCCCAATAAGTATCTTGACTACATAAATGAAATGACACTAATATGTTTTATCATGCTATAGTTATAGAAAAACTATTTAAGACAATAGGAGATTTGGATTAACAAGGAAGGACAACAAAGTGGACAAGGTAGGGATTTACCAATTTAGAGTCTTGGAAAGGTACCACATCATTTACTTAAAAGTAAAGATATTTAAACTCAAAATATGGGACACTCAAGACATTTAAAGAAAAAAGAGAGAATATTGCGGATAGACAAGATGAAAGGGGGAAAAAAAAAGTAGATGGTGAGTAATGTTTTTATTTTAAAAGTGTTGTGTGTGTAGATAAGAAAAAAGGAGAATTGAAATAACATTACTCTTTTCTTAAATAGAGAATATATCACATATCCACACTTCGATTTATTTGTATAACTTTATTTTATACAATTATTTAATATTTTCTGTAAAAAATAAAATAAAATTCATCCAAGTAAGTTGAGGATCACAAGCCTAAGATTGTAATATACTTTCAAATTCATCAACAAATAAGCTTTTTCTCAATAAATGAGTTGAGCACATAAATGAAATGGCAGTAGTATGTTTTATCAAGCTACGATAATCGAACCGCATAAAGAATATATATATATATATATATATATATATATAGTTAAAGAAAAACTATTTAAGTCCAATCCTTATTGATAACTTGTTCCATAATTATAAATCGAGTAATGCTACAATAAAGTTATACAAATAATCTCACATCAACACTCAATATTTTTTTTTTCCTCATGAAAGTAGATATTAATTTACTAAAAGACAAAAAAACATTAAATATTACTGTAAGATTGTTGTATAACTTCGATATATACAAAACATTATTCTTATAAATCATAACAAAATATGAACAGCAAAATGGACCATATAAATCAACCTTCCCATTTAATTTGGCATTGTTCAGGAATATGACAACCCCAAATCACTTATTTGATCCAGCCTAAGATCCTCACAGGATCAACTTGGTATTCGGGACCCCCCAGCTAGATAAGTAGATAGAAAACACAAGGTCACAAGAATCACTTCTCCCCTTTATACTTGACTCATAGGAAGAAAGAACCTTTTCCCATGCAAAATTTGTGGCCACTTGCTTCAACAGCTCCCTCACACTACTTGATCTGTTTTTCTCTCTGTTTTATTTACGTAGAGAAAGCCTTTCCTCTGTTTTCAACTTTTCCATCCCAAACCCCACGCAGGCTAGCCGCCATACTACCCTCACGTGATTTACCATCTCAGGCAGACTGCTCTGTGCTGATCCAGCAGTCCATTCCAATTTACCAGACAAGAAAAAAAAAAACAAAAACAAAAAGCTTTCTACACATTATTATTAGAGATTAGTTTCTACACACCAAACAGTGTAACATTATCATCTAATCATATATTATTACAATATATATTGTCATTTGAGTTAAGGTGGTTATGTCTCACACCTACACCTATTAACAGTATGAAAAATAAATTAAACTCTTAGAGATATTATAATTATCATGCAATAGAAAAAGGTTCTTTGGTTTCACGGACTAGTTTAGGCTACACGAGCTTCTGATCAAAAAACAATAGAGATTCCTTCCGTTGTTCTCTTTGGCTCTCTGCCAAAAGCACCTACACTTATTAGGTTCCCTCCCTTCTTCCCACTCAAAACACCCATCACATTCACGGGCTGCTAAAAACAAAACGTGTTCTTAATCTTAATGCTTCTTCCCATTTTTTTTTCTTCTTTTTAAAATAGTCCTCTATGATCACTCTAACGCGAAAACATGATATGTCTATATATAGCTCGTTGGATTCATAACAAGCATACCCTTTTTGCTTCTTCTCTTTGTTTGAGTCCCCAAAAGGCCGCAATGGCCTGCCCTGAAAACAGAGCACCGAAGGTCGTCTCTGTTTTCCTCTATTTCTTGTTTCCTTTGCTGAGTTCTAATGGAGTTTCGAGCCAGAATGGTCCCGTTTTCGCGTGCGACGTTGGGAAGAACCCTGCATTGGCGAGTTACGGGTTCTGCGACAAGTCTTTGGGTGTGGATGCGAGGGTCGCAGACCTTGTGGGAAGGTTGACATTGCAGGAGAAGATAGGGAACCTCGTGAACTCTGCTTCGGACGTGAGCAGGCTCGGGATCCCGAGGTATGAGTGGTGGTCTGAGGCACTTCATGGGGTCTCGAATGTTGGTCCTGGGACCAAGTTTTCCAGTGTTGTCCCGGCAGCAACCAGTTTTCCAATGCCGATTCTCATTGCGGCTTCTTTCAATGCTACGCTCTTTGAAACCATTGGAAGGGTGAGCTTTCTCTGCTCCTCCTTCTTCTCATCATCTTCTGCATCGTGACTTTTCACTTTTATTATTATTATTATTGTGGTAGTTCTGAAGGATTTCTATCAAAATTGCGAAAATGTGATGCATTTCATTCTTTACTCAATGAAGAAAGTTGGTGTTAAGTCACTTAAGTGGGTGGTTCTCATAATGCAGTGATTATTGATTTAATGGAGTTATTAGGAAAAGAGAGAAGATAGTACGTGTGAGATTTCCCTTTTTTTTTTTTTTTGGTTTCTTTCTTCCCTATGCATAATGCAATGAGGCTTAAAACCTGAAACTATTGGTTATTGATTAGGAGAAGAAGGTGGGGTAGTTACAGGTTTGGTTTTTCAAGTCTCAATGCTTTTGACTTATCTTTTGGGTGCAGAATTGTAATTGAACAATAGTAATACAATAACGAATCAAACAAAATGCAGGTGAGTTAATCAGACATTACAGCTTGCATATTGAAGCGGGAGCAAAAGAGAGTGGTTGATGTCGATTTAATAACAGTGACAAAAAAATAGATCACTTTCTAGATTATTAGATGGTACATTTGAATAAACATTTACCAAATCTCTTTCAAATAATTCAAATGCAGAGCTTTTGACATTTGTTCTAATTGAAATAATCAATTTGGTAAAATAACATGCATGCAGTTAAACTATTGATCTTTTTCTATAATGGTGTTTGTGTCTAACTAATTTTGGTGACCACCACAGGTGGTTTCAACAGAAGCCAGGGCAATGCACAATGTAGGATTGGCTGGTTTGACATATTGGTCGCCAAACATAAACATATTCAGGGATCCAAGATGGGGAAGAGGCCAGGAAACACCAGGTGAAGACCCTTTGCTCACTAGCAAATATGCAGCAGGCTACGTTAGAGGTCTCCAACAAACTGATGATGGTGACCCCAACAAGCTCAAGGTTGCCGCTTGTTGCAAGCACTACACTGCCTATGATCTTGATAACTGGAAAGGCATTCAGCGCTACACCTTCAATGCTGTGGTAATCTACCATTAAGTACAAGTTCCTTGTGTTTTTATGAAGGATGGGAATAGAGAATCATTTTCTTCTTCTTCTTTTTTCCCCCATTTTTTATTGTTGTTGTTTTGCTTGTTGCTTTTGTTAGGTGTCACAACAAGACTTGGATGACACGTACAACCCACCATTTAAGAGCTGTGTGATTGATGGGAATGTTGCTAGTGTCATGTGTTCCTACAACCAGGTTAATGGAAAGCCAACCTGTGCAGACCCTGACCTCCTTAAAGGGGTTATCCGAGGCCAGTGGAAACTAAATGGGTATATATATTATTTGAATCCTCCTAAACCTTTTATAATATTTTTCAGTTTTTTATGTTAGTTGTTAATCTTGTCTTTACACTAATATGAATGTATGGGCCATGCAGATATATAGTTTCTGATTGTGACTCAGTAGATGTGCTTTTCAAAAATCAGCACTATACCAAGACCCCTGAAGAAGCTGCAGCCAAATCCATTCTGGCAGGTAACAACTACACGTGAGAATACTATACAATCACATGTTCACATGCAACTGCTGAGTTACCAATTAATTTTAATTTAGTTACAGGCGAAAGTCTTGTATTTTAAATTAATTAAAATTTTTGACAAATACTATTGTTGATAAAAGCAAAGAGTTTGTCGCATTGTTGTAATAACAACAGTTATTTATGTTGTTTTAACTAGGTGATATTATAGCCAAATCAAAGCTATCTATTTACTTATATTTTTCATATGCAAATTATTTGATTTCACAGGGCTAGATTTGAACTGTGGAAATTTTCTTGGCCGATACACTGAAGGTGCTGTCAAGCAAGGGCTTCTGGATGAAGCAGCCGTTACCAAAGCTGTCTCCAACAATTTCGCCACGTTGATGCGTCTTGGTTTCTTTGATGGTGATCCAAGCAAGCAAACTTACGGAAACCTTGGCCCAAAAGATGTCTGCACTCCAGCAAATCAAGAGCTTGCCCGTGAAGCTGCAAGGCAAGGGATTGTGTTGCTTAAGAACAGTCCAGGGTCACTGCCTCTGAATGCCAAAGCCATTAAATCATTGGCAGTTATTGGTCCTAATGCTAATGCTGCTAGGACCATGATTGGAAACTATGAAGGTATCAACATTCCAAACTATTGTAATTTGGAGAAAGAGAAAAGATATTTTGACGTCATCCTCTTAAACATAAGTTGATACGTTTTAAAGTGCAATGAAAAGTTTTAGAAAGGGAAATAGTGGGAGAGTACATACGGTGGACCCCATCTTTTGTGTGCGGGTGTCATTGTATGTCTCCCTTGATTTATGTTCAAATATGAGTGTTCATTGAAGAAATTCTTAAATGCTCTCAAAGTAAATTATTACTTTTTCTCCGATATATTAATTGCATGTCACATAAGTAGTGCTTGAGAAGAAAAACGTAGCCTGCAAAAATAGGTGGTTGAGTGAACCAAAATAGATGTGGTGTGCAACTGATAAAGCAAAGCAAGAGCAAACACAAGAATTTTTCTCCTAGTTGGTCAAACACATGACCTAGAGTTAGAGACATGGATCAATGAGAAACAGGCCAAATTTGGATTTATTATTTATTTCAACGCAGAAGGACCAAACTTATTAACTGTGGCCTGTAAGTTTGTTATCTCCACTTTCTGCTTAACATCACATTTTAACAAGTTCCTCAAAATGTTGCAGGCATCCCATGCAAGTATACATCACCCTTGCAAGGCCTAACAGCCTTGGTCCCTACAACCTATGCTGCTGGTTGTCCTGATGTGCAATGCGGCACTGCCGCACTAGATGATGCCAAAAAGGCTGCAACCTCAGCTGATGCGACCGTGATAGTAGTGGGAGCAAGCCTAGCAATAGAAGCAGAGAGCCTTGACAGAATCAACATCCTTCTCCCAGGACAGCAACAACTTCTGGTGACTGAAGTTGCAAAAGTCTCCAAGGGACCTGTGATCCTTGTCATAATGTCTGGAGGAGGCATGGATGTGTCCTTTGCCAAAACCAATGATAAGATCACTAGCATCTTATGGGTTGGTTACCCTGGAGAAGCTGGTGGAGCTGCCATAGCTGATGTGATCTTTGGGTTCCATAATCCAAGTAGGTCATCACAGCCTCATGGTCTCACTCACCACTCATATCAGACACAAGTGGTTTTAAATTGCAGCCGCAATATTGCTATTGCGGTGGCCTCAGCAATTGTATCACAGCAACAATTGCGGCTGTGTTCACAACTTTTTCCACAATATTTTGCATTATAGCGCCACCGCAACTGCAATTTAAAACCACACCAATAAGGACACAATTTTGATTCTAATTTGTGAATTTTTTTTTTTATAATGTAGGTGGAAGGTTACCTATGACGTGGTATCCACAATCATATGTGGACAAAGTACCAATGACCAACATGAACATGAGGCCTGATCCTGCCACAGGTTACCCTGGTAGAACATACAGATTCTACAAAGGAGCGACTGTTTTCTCATTTGGGGATGGAATAAGCTACTCCAGTATTAAGCATAAGTTAGTTAAGGCACCTCAGTTGGTGTCTGTTCCCTTAGCTGAGGATCATGTGTGCCGTTCCTCAGAGTGCAAGTCACTTGATGTTGCTGGTGAGCATTGTCAGAACTTGGCATTTGATATTCACCTTAGTGTCAAGAACATGGGGAGAATGAGCAGTAGCCATACTGTGTTCTTGTTCTCTAGTCCTCCTGCAGTGCACAATGCACCCCAGAAAAACTTGCTGGGCTTTGAGAAGGTTCACTTGGCAGGAAGATCAGAAGCATTGGTTACATTCAAGGTAGATGTTTGCAAAGACTTGAGTGTGGTTGATGAACTTGGCAGCAGAAAAGTTGCCTTGGGACAGCATCTGCTCCATGTGGGAAACTTGAAGCTTCCTTTGGGTGTCAGGATTTGAAACAAAGCCTTCAAATCATCAGCACTTAGTTTTTTCTTCTTTTTTTTTCTTAATTTCCCTCATTGGTTTGCTTATAAGAATTTTTGAAGGGGACCAGAAATTGCAATTAAGAAAAGGGGACCCGAAATAAGTTTGAGGTAGTTGTATCAAATTTCTCTTATTCAAATAATAAAAAATTAATCAAAATCAAGTTTATAAGTGGAGCCTACATCTTTTATTGTCTTTTTTTTTTTTTGTTCAGTGTTTGTGTGAGAGACTAATTCATAATCTAAATAATATTATAGAGGCCTCTTTGGGGAATGTGTTACAACCTATGAATCCAATGGGGTTGGCATACTGTTATTGAAGAGACGTGCTATCAGCATTATCGAACCGTGGTTAATCTTGAGATGAAGGTTCTTGCTTTTCCTTTTATGTTTTGAAATTTTATTTTTGTGTGTATTTTTTTTCAAAAAAAGTAAGTAATTATTTTTCTTTGGAACCTTGAAAAATGATATTTCTCTACTGTGATGTGCTAGTTTGGGCTCTCGCTCCCTGTGTTAATTATTTGAGTTTTTAGTAGGGATACCTTCTATTATTTAATTTGAATTTAAAATTAATGCTCATATTAATTCTATATAAAATTTAAATTATTTTACAAATCAAATTATGATTGGAACATATTAACAATTAATGGAACTGATCACATAAGACTTGTCCACTGCAGCTACTGATGCTAATATGGAGATATCACAAGAACCCGAACTGTCTTAAATTCATTTGATTTTTGGTTTACATAGATTACAAAATGTCAATTTTGCTTATAATTGTAAGAATTAATGGTACTTTAGTCAATTTTATTTCACTGTTATATTCTTTTTACATTAGTGAAGACTATTTGAAAATCAAAAGTTAAGAAGTTGTCTAATTGGCATAAAGCATATGTTTGGGGTAGATACGTGTCTTGAGAGTATTAAAAAAAAAAAAAAAGGAGAAATGTGCCGAATTATAAATAATAACTCAATTTAATTTGAATACACTGTTTATATTGTTATTAAATCAAATTATCTTATTTATATGGCTTTTAAAGTAGAGGAATGAGAATTAATTATTTTTTTACTATATATAATTGAATGACTATATAAAAAAAATTATTGCATTAAAATTAAACTCATAATATTTTTTAAAAAAAGTGAAATATAGTAACTTCATTTGGCTCTTGGCAATCAGTTTGTAGATATTTTAATTTAGAATGGTTTCCGTTTGTGTTATTCTTGAATGTAATTAATCAAACTTAGAGGTTGCACCCATCGTTCTAAAGTATATGGCATATTTTAGGATTAAAATGATAAACTATAAAACAATTTAGGATTAAACATATTTATAATTCTATAAATAAAGATAATTTTGATTCTATTTTTTTTGTTTTGATTTTTATCATCTTTCCTAAATTATGGCACAGTTAAATAGTGATAGTTATATCAATAAAAATAAATAAACTATTTGTAATGACTAAATATAAAATTTTCAATATATGTAAAGATTAAATGCATATTTTAAAATATTTATAGGGATTTAAAGTTTGGATTTGAATCCTTTAAAATAATCTTAGAGAGCAAAGTAAAAAGTTTCACTCTTATATCAATAAAGTGAAAAGGTCCCTACTTTTAACTTTATTAATTCATAAGTAAAATCTCTTTAATGATGTGGCATATTTATTATATTCATTGATTCTCGAATGTAACTCTAATAAGATGTCTAGTCTTGTATTTATTTTTAGAATTTCATTGCAATTAATAAAATATAAAATGTTACATAGTTATAAATGTTGTCAAAATTTAATAGCTACAATAATGTGACTTACAATATAATATAATTTCATTGATTATAATAAAAGGCAAGGCCTACTATATAATAAAGTGTCTAATAAAATCAAGTCAAGATAAAAAAAAAAAGGAAAAAGAGCATTTAAGTCATTAGAATTGATTTTGTAGTGAAAGATTTGAATAATATTCATGAAATTCTAAATTTAAATTTTATTGTGATTAATATAATTTTTTAAGTTAAAAAAAAGTGTCTAATTCAATTAAAACTGAAAAAATATATAAACGAAATCTAAAATTTCTAATACTTGCTGTGTGTTGTCATAAAACGGGCCATCATTTATTGGGCTGTGTTCCTTTCTTTAGATCTTGTTTCTTAAGTTTGGACTACGACTGGACTTGGTGTGTAGTAGATGGAGGCTATGGGCCACCAATCCACTGTCGTGTTGCGGCACGCTAATTGCTAGAGATAAATTGAAGTTGTACCTAAAAACAGATTGAAGAGGGACCAAGAAAAAAATGAAGAGGGAGAGGGAAAGGGGGATGGCATTTCTGTAGTCAATTGTGCCTATAAGTGGAGATTTGTTATGGTGGAAAGTCGGTGCTTATCTCAATATATATATATATATATATATATATATATATATATATATATATATATATCAAGGGCATTTTTTTCCCCTTGTTACATTACTCGTTACTTTGTCTGATCCAAAATATTAGTTGTTTTTAAATTTTTTGTCTAGTCCAAAGTATAGGTCATTTTTATATTTTAAGAAGCCATTGATTATTTTTTATCTATTTTATCGTGATATTTATGATGAGTAAGAGTGAGTGAATATGAGCATGATTATGTAATGAAAATATAATTTATTAAGAGTGTTAAAAAGTATTTTCATATTTTAATTTTATTTTTTTAAAAGATCAATGAGATGCAATCATAACATTAATTTTTATGCATAACCTTAAAAGACTTATATTGCGGACCGAGGGAATATATAAAAGTTCTATCATGATCTATCATATCAAAATTAGAGATTTTTTAGGAGCTCACTTCTTATGTAGTTATTTATTTCATGTGTGAAGCAAAATTGTTAACGTTTTAATATGATTTATCTAAAGTTGTACAATTTTATTGGTTGTAATTATAATTTATACATCTTTAAAATTAACTTCCCCATTTATTTTTCTCACTTTTTCTTTCTAAATTTTTAACTATCTCTCCCTTTGCAACCTTCATGTTTCAAAAACACAAAAAAAACCCCAAGTAATCAAACCCAAAAACACCATTTTTCTATTACTTCTAAGATCATATCCTTCAATATAAAGCTTAATCTACTCATTGACATCTCCAATTCTAACTGAAAGGATCATCATCCTACATCATTATCAAGAAGGCTCCACTACCTCCTTTGTAAAAGAAAGGATCTTGCTTGGTTTGGTGAGGTTTTGAGTGAAAATGCACTTAAAGAAATCATTACAAGTAAAAATGCATGCTTGCTAAATGTAGGGATTTCTTGAAAACCTCTTTCAATCTAGTTTTGTTTTTTGAAAGTTTTCAAATAATTAGGCTGGGGTTTTTTTTAATCATATGTTAGAGTTTAAATATTGATGAACATGCTTGATTGGGGGTAGTATGTGTTGCTAAGAAGCTTCTTTGATCAACTTACATCTTGGTGTAGTGTGCAGAAAACTCGGATTGAGTCTAATAGTATGTTTGTAAAATTTTTAAAACACATTTGGAGATATCTTTTGAGCTGAAATGTTTTAATATTGAAGCTAGCATATTGAACTACTTTCTTGTATTTTTCTAGGATCATTGGTGAACATTTACTAATTTAAAAATTATGAAACTATGACTGAAACCTATTATATCTGGATGTTCTATTTTTGACCATTGGATTTTTCCATTTTTGTTATCCCATAAAATGATATAATTTTTTATACGTTGTTATGGACATCTTGAAGTATATCCCTAATTTTTAAGAGATTTCAGGCTAATTTTCTATTTTTAAAAATTTATGGATTTTGACAGATTGCTTAAGTAGGTAGGTTCTGACCATTAATTTTGTATAATTTTTTTAATCTAGCAAAAATTTCTTTTAAGTCAATTTTTTACAGATTAATATAGACATATTGAAGTACCTCTATGAATTATTTCAGCTTATTATTAAGATATTTTATTAATTAACTAAAATTTTCTTTAAGACTGAAATTACAAGGCATGTGTTGTACAATCTGAAATGTGACTATGAGTAATATGCCAATGATTTTGTGCCTTGTACACTATGTAATTTAGTCGTTGATGGTAAGTATATATGATTATTATGTTTGTGAATATGACATGGAGCATGAAACATGAGTTGTCAAATTATTTCAGAATAAAGAAGAGATTAAATCGTGAAGGAATGCATACCTGACCACTTATAAAGATTAAATCGTTAGAGAGAGTGACTCTGACCACTTATTGGATCCCCTTCAACATCGAGTGTACTTAGCTAGGAATAGTACTGTGTGAGAGTCAGAGAAAGTAAATCCGATAATCATGTATAAGAATGAGCACAGTCCTGATAAACAATCTATTACCATGGAGTGGGAAAGACCATTTATGTTAAGGGCACATGAAATTGAGAAAAATATAAAACTCAAGAAAAGTAAACGAAGTTAATTAAGGAAGTGAAATATAATGACCCAATCTAAGCACGTGAGAAATCTCATTCTCATGTAAGCCTCATGACCTATTAACTATTTTCGCATGCATGCTCTACTCATAAAAATCCATTAAAATATAAAATTTCTCTTTTTCTACATACAAATTACATGTTCTTTAATGTTCAAAATAATCAAAATCATCAAAATAATCAAGTTTGCATTTTCATAATGTGTCTCTAAAATCTGAAGTCATAATATAACACATAAATATATGTTGCTCTGTTTCAAAATGTCCATAAAATTAATACAATTAAGTCATTAAATATAGAATACGAATATCCTATTATAGGATGCAAAATGCAAAACATGAACTAAGATTCGGAATTCTACTTGTAATACACTGGAGCACTCTAAACCCATGACAATAATGCTGACCACTGGAATCTAGTGATGCTGGAAGGAAGATGGCTGGGAAGTACCCTCAATAATTACAGTATCTATAAAATATGAGAAGAAATAGAGGAGTGAGTTTTGTAATCAGAACTCAGTGAGTAAGTCCTCACATGAAACCCCATTTTATTGGACACCAAGGAAACCATGCATAATAACATAATAACATTAATAATACTTAAAAGTCTTATATACTGAAGTATACATATATATAATTATATATGTTCAAATCATCATTTTACAAATTCAAAAACAATTTCCTCAATTTACTTTCATATCTAGAATCATACAAGCTTATAGGGTAGTAGCTCATTGAAAAACAGTAATCTCTACTCTGTGGGTATTAGTTTCTTGTGAACTAGGGCCCCTAACTGATATTTTAATGGTTTCTCGTGAACCACATCCCTCGTGGACTAATTTATTATATGGATAAATTGTCCCTCGTGGACCTTGGTACCAAGGTTAATGATTAATTCCAACCGTTAACTCATTAACTGCTTCTTTAGACCTACCATATAAACTAAATAAATAAATCTATGTAAATTTGAAACCTTTAAAACTTTTAGTTCTCTAAGAGCTCTGAATCTATTTGATTCTAACAGTTTGATCTTAGCATAACTGTGGCTATGAAATCATGCTCAAAGGATCACCCTTTGTAGACATTTGTGATTTCATAAAGCCCACAAAATATGTAGCTGTCAACTATCCTGAATCTCATGAAGATTCAAGCTCTAAAATCCTTTGTATTTAATTGTATAAAAAATACTTCAAAGTATCAAGCTTTTCATAAACTAGAAAGCTTAATATCATACTTTGAAATTATAAGGTCTAAAACCTTATTTCCAATCCTTTTCTCTAAATTTCATATTTGGTTATAAAACTATATCACTAGTTCTAGAATCAATTGAAACAATGATAAAAATCTCTAACAATTATGATAGTCTCAATGCATTGAAAAAGGGGGGGGGGGGGTTGAATCAAGTGTATATAAAAATTTCTACACACAAAGCAAAGAGTTAAAAAGTTCACTAGATATCTCTTAAATTTTTAGGAAACTTTCAGTTGAAATAGAAAATCAATTTAACAGAGCAACCTTTTTAAATCAAATTTTTGTAAGCAAAATAATCAATAATATAGAGTAAGAGAGAATGCACCATATAATTTACACTGATTCGACCTCAAAATGAGATTTACATCCTATTCTCACCCCTTTCTAGATGAGCTGACCACTAATATCAAATATTCAATGCAACAAGGTTTCCAAAACAAAGCTCACAGTGCACTCATTGTAAGTTAAACTAATAACAATGAGACTTGTCACTCATAAAAAGATCAAATGGAGCTAAGCTCCTTACAAGGACAAGTTAGCACAGCATGATGAATCCGTCACGATAAACCTTACAAAGTTTCTTAGCATTTTGAATGAAAAATAATCAACAACTCTCACTAATGACAGCAATAGCACATAAAGCTACTTCACAAATATACCAAAAACTTGAAAGGAGAAAAAGGAATGCAGTAAGTTTTTAATTTTCATTGATAAACACTATATTTTTCTGCTCTGCTTTTTGCTCACATGTTTCCTTAAGAAGAGAACATTGTTGACCGTTGCAGTGGATGGAAATGACTGCTGCAGTGTGTCCTTGCTCCTATGAGCTGTCCATTTTCAAAATAGTGTCCTTTCCTATTTTGTCCATTTGTGGAAAGAAGCTTTTCTCTCTCATGTGAGTTGTGTTGTCCTTTGTACCAGCACCCTTGTAATGGAAATTTCTCGATAAAGCTGAAATAGATATATTCTATACAACATGCCATGTTAGCTTATAAAACAGTTATTTCAGAGTCATGCGACTGGTGCCAGTTATCTGCTGAATGTTTAGGAGATATATTGTTGAGTTTATTACTTGGGATGAATCATTTAAAGTGTTAGTGCATATAATGAAAGTATTAATAATCATGATGTTTGACATTATTTAAGTTATCTAAAGCCAACAAATTACATATATCATCAATTCTACATAAAATTAGTATAACAAACATGGCCTCATGAGTTTTATAAAAAACAAGTTTCATGCTCTAAAATCAGAAATTTTAAAACATATAAACCAACAGTAGCTTCAAATTCTTGTACATTAATCTCTAAACTCAACCAATAAGTTGTATTTTCATGAAAATAACATCTAATGCACAACATAAAGATCACATATGTGAACCCATTCACTTGGAGGGATAAGATGCACAAACATAACGCCAACAGGACTCTTGGAAGCAGAAATGACACTAATATCTGACATAGAGGTTATAGAACTCTAAATCAACTTCTAAAACCTCTAAATATCTCAAATCCACACCTTCTAACAAGGCAGAAAACTTATCTTCCTTGAGAAGCATTGAGAAACACCTTTAAACAGGGAAAGCTTGAAGGAAATGAAGCAAAATAACATACCTTTAAGCTTGGAAAAGGAGAAATCTAAGTTAAACTTTGAAGAAAAGGAAGAAAATGAGATTTTTGGGGTGAGAACCACATTTTCTGGGTGAGAACTTGAGGTTGGGGGTGAAATGGGTGTGTATTCTCGAAACCCCAAAATGAGGGGTTTTTATTAAAATTTTGACAACTGCAACGCTCACCTCTCCTGCACCGCCTTACTGTTCCCCAATCGTTGTAGCGCATAATGATTTTTTTTACTTATTTACATTTCTTAATTTTAAGTTAGCTCCATTAACTTTAAAACATAAATGTAAATAAGGAAATACCCCCATTTAGATTCAAATGAAATATCAGAAAAATCAAAATTCCAACAAATTAAAATCTAAATTTTAGATTTTAGTTCAAATATGGGAATTGTTGCGATTTTATAAACTTGTATGCTAAGAATAGAATGTTTAAAGGTTTCATAAAATTCATTAAAAATCACTCTTTTTACTTATTTTTCTCTAGGAAATAATTACCGGGACTTTTGGTCTCAAGAATATGGCTTTATCATATAGTATTCAAAGAACATGTAGGGTCCAAACTTAGTAAAATTTAGAACTCGAAACGATAGATAAGGGTAACTGGCACTCTTCTTAATTCGAAAAAATTTTCCAACCTTTTAATTTAAAATTGGGGTATTACATGAAAAGAGTCATTGCATTTATCATATGTATACTTATATTATTTTGAATTATTTGCCCATGATAATTTATTGTAAGTTGGAATATTATGATGCATGTAAATTAAATTGAATGCTTTTAAAAGAAACTCACTTCGGATGGATGGTTTTGAACGTTAAAATGAACATTTATTATATTAAAGCATGATAACTTTTTTCTTTAATAAATCAAAGTACTTGGGACGATGACGATGACATTGATTGTTGTGTATTTTGCATACCCTACTGAGAATTTCGTAATTCTCATCCTTTATATTTGTGTGTTCCCATGTTATCTTCATATAGCTCAGGAGAATAACGAAGCCACCCGTACTATAGGTGCCTGAATTAAAATATTCTAACTACCAAAGATCACTGTCAAGTATTATATATGTATAAATGTTTAAGAAAATAGATGTTTTGTGAAGGCTCATAGAAGAGCCTTTTTATCTATTTGGATATGTATTCTATAGTATTACTGTCATATTATACACATTATGTACTCTTTAATTGCTTTGTTTCCTTTTTATATATTCAAGTAGAACTGTGAAATAGTTGCTGCATAACTCGTTTGAATATGCTGTAAATATTTAAGCAAGTTCCACTAACTTACTAGTAACAACTCTCAAGTTTGGTATTATGGCTTAAGGATGATGTTGTCTTTGAGAAGATGTTACATCCTACATCTTAATTATTTGTGGCTTGAGTTACATTTATTTAGAGTTTAGTCAACTCTAGGTACTAGTAATATTTTTGGAAAAAATGTGTTAGTTCAAATAAATAAAATCAATTATTTCAATTATTAAAAAATTGTTTTATGAGGTCCAGATATTCATCTTGTGATTCTAGTAAAATGACACCTAATGAAATATAGGAATCAAGTGTGTGCTAGAAAATCAAACTGTGATTATCCTGCCTCCATGTTCCCAGTTTTTACCATATAATATGTCGGCACCTTATTTTGTAGCAGACTGTTCCAGACCAGAGTTTTGGAAATAGATTAAAGAGATAAAACACTACCTTAATCCTTGGGTTCATGAGCTTGTGAGGAAATGGTGAGAAAATGGCATAGTTGGGAACTCCCTCCCATGTGGCTTGGGCAGAGAACGGATAATGCCAGCCCTTGGAGGTGGTGATGGATGAATGGAAGCCTTTCCTCTTCCCTATGTGTCAGGACGACGCTTCAGTGTCTCTTCCTTACTAGTTCCCACTGTGTTTCCAGATCGAGGGCGTCTTTCTGGTTGCCCTTTACTAGTTGTGGGTGTCACTATGAGAGGGTAGTCTATGGGTGTTGTTCTGTTTACAGAGGGGTGAAAGGGATTGTGGCTTTTTCGTTGTTATGTTTTGGTGCCCTTTGTTGTTGTGTGTGTGTTGTTTAGAGAAAAACATACCTTTGGGATTTTTGTTTCCCTTGTTAAAAAAAATGGGGGTTGCCTGTCTCTTGTGTCCCTTATGTCCCATAGCCTTGGGAATAGGAAAAAGAAGCTCTAATGCTTGCTAGCTGTTGATAGAACAGTAGCATGTATAGTGGGTGAAAGGCCGTGAACAGTAACAGCTTGCTTTCATCATGAAATGGGTTAGCAACCTTTCAACCATTTGGGTTTTGGGCCAACGTGCATGCTATACTTGGGTCATTTTGTGACATAGTGTGTGGGTGTGGTTTATCTTACTACTAAAAATGGGTTCTCTCGCAATAGCTGTTTCTCTCTCCATTTTCCCATGCGCGGCGTCCTTATCAGTGGGCTAAAAAAAAGGCTTCTTCACATCTCTTTGGATTGCCCCTTATGATCCCAAAGCCTACCAAACCACAGTAGAGTTAGTTCCCTAGATCCTAATATCAACCCTTCAAGGTCACACCGTAATGGGCTTCATCCCGTGTACCCATTACCTTGAGAGGCTCATATTAGGATTCATTTTCTTTGCCATTATCATCATGATTAGTTATTCATTAATCATGCTTTAAAACTGACTTATAAAAAATGACCAGGAACACAGACTAAAATGGAGTCCATACAAATTCATTTATTTAACGGATTCTTAAGATTGTGATTTCAAATTTGACCCCACTTTGATGCCATTGCCAAAATAATTCGACTTAAATGGCGTTTTATAAAAGAAGTCAATAATTTTTTTTTGTTACAATTAGGATTTATCAATAAATTTGTGTCAATGAAGCAAAAATTGCAATTATTATTATGGCGTTAAAAATACAATAATTATTATACCATCGCCGAAATAATTAGGACTTTTCTGTTTGAAACATAGTGACAATATGGCTAGTTATTATAAAAAGGTTTCTGCTAACTAATGCACTGGTTAGGGTTATAAATAAAAGTTAAGTTTAGTTTCAAAACTTTGTTATGACTGTAATGCTTTAAAGACATAAGGTTTCATTTTTTCAATGAAAATATTTTCTTTTTTATCTCTTTAATTATTTTTCTTAAACTAATTATTAAATAAATCCTTATAAAACAAACTCGGCAAAACCGCTAACTAATTGCCCAATTTCCTTTCTTATAATTAATCAAGGGTGTTGGTTAGAGGAAACTGACAGGCACAAACCTCGAAAAGGTGGGACTTCATATTAGGCTAAACCACGCTAGCGCTTGTACAGTTTCTTTATGAATCATAAATCCGTAGTTCAGTATCATCAACTTGTTTTGTCTCCATGGCAATCGATCAATAAGTACAATTATTTATGAGATTCTATTTAATCTATGTTTTTTTTTTAATCACAGTATTTCCAGACAATATTCAATATTACTGGTTACGGATGATTCTATTTAATAAATTTGACATATTTATTATAAGAATTAATAATTAGATAATATTTTACAAAAATATGTGCAGACAAATGCAAGATCAGCTAGCAAGTGGTTATTTTAGTTTAACAAGAGTCCTCTAATACGAGGATACCTATGATTTCTGCAAAAAAAAAAATTTAGAAAAAAGAGGAGATGTGTTACATATTTATTAATTACATTGGGCATCATATATTTTTATGGTAAACCAAAAAAAAAAATTGCCTACTTGTTGAATTTCGTTATTTGCACTATTATTTTATTCATCAAAAAGTTAAATAATAATTTTGCCCCTCCATGACCTTGTCCGAGATTCGATCGAGAGCGTGGTGAGCAAATATGGCTTGTGTGAATGCCAAGGGACAGTCAGACTTTTGTAATTTCTTTCGTTAAGTTCTGGAAAATAAATCCAAAAAAGCTCAATGAATATATTAAGAATAATAATGGCTTGCTTTTGATTAACGCCAAGAGACAAGCGAACAAATTGACCATTAGCTTACAATAAAACAAAAATAATTTCTTCGCTATTATCGATTACTTTCATTAAGTTGACTATACTATGAATTGTTTTTGGTGAACAATTGTATTATAATTGATTTGAATCACTGACTCACTGTGCAATTTCTCTGCCTATTATTATTATTATTATTATTAGTAAGAGGAATTTTTAAACAGCTATTCCAAACGTAAAAGACTAAGAATGTATTAAACTCTTAAGAAACATACAATTTATATAATTTCAAAACAAAAATTGTGAATTTTTTTTGCACAAAATAGTAAGGGATGTTTGATTTTTTTTTTCAACTTTTCAGATTTTATAGAAGAAATACTGAAAATTCTGAAATTATAAATTTTAGTTTACTAATTTTAATATTTTCTTTATAAAATTTTAAAACTTAAAAAATAAAAATAAAAAATAAAAAATGAAATTAAACAGATGTAACGTTATTTTTTTATTCAACAACTTTAAGTTACAACAACTTTGAGTTACCAACTTAACATTACGTAGAATTTTTTTTATTATTATTCAAAATAAGAAGTGTGCCTAGACCTTGATTGATTCTTGTGAAGCGATCATAACTACGTCGAGCGTGCCTACATAGTCGTACAAAGTACAAACCACAAAGTATCTCTCGACATTCATCATGATGCATAAGATTTGTGCCCTTCTTTTTTTTTTTTTCGCTGCATAAGATTTATGCGGTTGACCACACGGGATTAATACTTTTTAAATTTATTTTTGCAACACAGAAAAGGGGAAAATGGGCCCAAGGACAATTATTTATTATAAAGGAAAAATGTTATGTCCAAAACGAAACGGAAAAATGTAATAAAAAATAATAATATTATTTCAACATATATTTTTGAGTGCTCTATTTAGACACTTATTTTATTATTATTAGATGAGATAAATGAATAAAAATAAATATTTATTATAATCTCATCTAATAATAAAGAAATAGATAGTTATTAAAATAATATTATTGAATAAAAAATAATTTTTTCATCTAAGTTCAAAAGTTTTGTAAGGAATCTTATGCCTTGAAAACTTGATGATTATGTCTTTTAATGAAAAATTATAGTTTTTAAAATCTTCATATGTGTCGTTGGGTAGACAAAAACCAATAAAAAAATACAATAGACTCTTATTGCTTTGTGGGGACCCGGCGGGTGGTGTCACAAATGGATCTTCACAGAGCCTGCCCATGTGTAACACACTCCAATTATTGGTGTCTGAATCAACCATTCCCTCGTTACCACGTGTGAATCGCGTTCCATTTTCGCACCGAGTTTGGGCCCACCATTTCTTTTGTCGATTTGCCGCGTGGGCCCATTGGGCATTTCCGGGCCGCGCACGCGCTCGAGACGCAGCGTGCGCCGTAAGAGGGTTGAAACTTCTGCAGGTCCCGTTGGGTGCTGTTACGGTCGTGCGGTTAGGTCCATTGATCTAGATCTGCGGCAGTTTTGGGGAATGGGGAACCGCCACGTGGAGTACCCGTTTTCCATTGCTGGAGGAAAAGTTGTAGTGCAGCCGCGGTTTTCGTTTTCTGTGAAACTGTTGGATGCAGCGAACTGGCCGTGAAGCTTGGATATCGCGGATTGACGATTGCGTGAGCATGTGAGTGCCGTGACTGGTGGTTTGGCTTTGGGCTTAAAAAATTTCAATAATTTGATATATTAAAAAATAATTATCCATCTGATTATTGAATCAAATGTTTTTACTTATATAATTTTTTATGTTGTATTTATGAGAATTAATTATATTTATTAGTATGATCTTATATATAATTGAGTGATAACATAACTTTTTAATAATTTGAAGCTTATATTCTTTTACACTATCAATATATTAAACTTGTTTTTAACATATCAAATACATTGGAATTTAATAATAAAAAAATATATAATGTTTTCAATATATTAAACTTATTAAAAACTTTAACATATTTTTAATTTTAACTCTTTAAAAGGTATTATTAGGGCACTCATTAACTTATGTTTTTAATAGAATATAAATAATTTAGTTAAAACCTGAAAAAGTTAGGTGACTGAATTAAGTTGACGTGTCATAAGTAGATATAAAATTTGTCTAAAATAATATACAAATTGCACCAACAAGAATTTGATTCCCTTGAGCTTTTGGCGATCGTCATACGTAGGCAGTTTTGTCAGTCAGTAATAAATTAAGATAGAATAATTTGTTTTGGACTAAGTATTTAGCGGACTTGTGGTCATAAGATTTTTGCTATTTTTTAAAAGGAGGTAACATGTTCGTGATTTTTGAGGAAATTAAATTAGTTTAATATACAATATTTTATCAGAATGTCGTACATAGACGTTAAAAACAAAAATTATAGAATTATATTTATTCTTCACTGTAAATTAAAAATTACATTTTAATATATTTGAAAATAATTTTTAAAATCGTTTATCCCATAAGTTTTCCTTTCTGAGTGCAGACTCGAGAAGCTATTAAGCTGGCAACGGACCTAACAATGGCGTTAAGGACGATGCCACCACTCACAAAGGACTTAATTGGCAAGTTACCGCGTCTTATACATTTCTCATCATCTTGTTTGGATATGCACAAAATTGTAAGAAATTGGGGGCCATTCAATTAAGCCAAGCAACTAGATGGTTTTAATCTTCGATGATAACCTTGACTTTTCCATCGACTCCAAATGCTAAGAAAGAAGAAGAATTGGAAAAAGTGAGTTACTAGTTTAATGCCGATATAAAACAAGCGACTAAATTTGATAGATAGTATAAGGGTTAATAATATCTAAAAAATTGATTTTTTATCACATATTTAGTGTTATATATTATAATATGTTATTATACGATCAAGTCATTTTTTTCTTATTACTATAGAATTAAATTATCAAATCCGAAGAGGTCTCATAACACTTGATTGTAATACTTTTATTAACCAATTCTAAGTTAACATTGACTTACTCTTCTACATCAACGCCCACCCCTATCCACCGCTTTTAGTTGCTCGCCACCCATTGGTTGTCACCCTCCACCCACCAGATGCCCTCTGCCCTCGCCAGTCACCACCCGACCGCTTGTCGACCGCCAGTCATGTGGCGCACCAAACAATGAATAATATAAAAAACTTATATAACAAATTTCTTATATTATACTATCAGATCTTATACTATCATATTTAATAGTATTTAGCCTTATCTTATAAGATGAACTAAACAATGCTTTAAAGGTTCACACTACTAAAGAAGTTTTGATGTTTTTCTAAAATAAATTTATAAACTGAAATTGACACAAAAGAGAACTGAATTATAACAATTGATTTTTCTTATATCCAATTTTTGTTATAATTTCAAATTACCTTATATACCAAAAAAAAAAAAAAAAAGTTCCAATTGCTTGTTTGCTTAAAACAATTGAGGAGACAGAAAGAGGATCACGAAGGACGGGGGCCATAGAGGGAAGAAAAATCCCTACAGCAATGAATTGGGTATTGGATCTTGTGAAGCTTAATCAATCTTGATAGCTGACGTATGACTACCTAATAATCTCCTTTTTCTAATGCCTTGCTCCAGTAGGACTTCGTGTCCCACCGTCTAAAAACAATTCAACAAATTACTATTACATCACACAGTTGTAAGTCAAAACTATTGAACTCTCAAATCTAAGCCAACTATTTAGAAGAAGAAAAAAGAGAGGAAGAAAATGAATCTTCTTATATTAGGAATTGTCTAACTGAGTTGCCCAAACGGAAGCCGAGGCTGATGCTTGCGTCATCATGCCCATCTCAACCCAGCTTTCCAGATTCTCACTGAAATAGGTGATATCAATACGCTACGCTTATCCTCACACACACAAAATTGAACACCAACATCGTCTATTCCCCTGGGTCATCACATCGTTGACTTTGTAGTCTTTCAAAACATCAACGGCCAAGATTATTGCACGGAAACATTGTCACCGCAGGGGAACAAATCCCCACGTCTTTTGTTCGACGTTGTTAGACGCGAGCGCGCCACGACAGCCTCTGCCTCCACTGGCGAAAGACAAAACACAAACCCCCAGAATGGACAAATCGCCAAAAGACAAAACCACCCTTCGGCCTGTCCACACGAACCCTCACACCAGGGGCAAACACGGGATTCCACTGCAATATCCTTTTCGACGAAAAGTATGCATGCCCCGCAAGCATGTGACGCCTGTCCTCGCCCACTTGCCGTCAAGGACCTTCTTGTCATTCCACAAACCCTCGATATTTTTTTTGGCTTCCCATGATGCCATTTACTCACCAAAGAAACTTTAATTTTTCGACAAAATTAAAAGAAAAAAAGCACCAAAAAAAAAAAAAAAAAGAATGAGCCGCCCCTGCTTTATTTATTAGCAGGGCTTTTATTACGTAACGAGTCTCTCTCTCTAGCGTGTGACTTCGCTTCTTTCTTCTATCTCTGTGGTTTTTTCTTCTTGTAGTTCGTTGGTTTTGAAGATTCAAGGGGTTGCAGTGATTCCCAGATCTGGAAACTCCCTCTCTCTACAATTCTCATCGTTACGGTAGTATGTTAAATCTGATTTCACTTCCAATTTTTTTTTCCGTTAATTCGGTTTTTCTGTGTTTCTGCAATCGGATTGCTGTGTAGTTGTTGTTGGATTTTTCCATGCTGTTATGGCTTCCTCTTTTTTTTAATTCTGTGAATTATTTTTCTTAAATGTTGCTGCTGTTGATCGTGTTGTTACTAGCTGGTTTCTCATGGCCTTTGCTAGCTTTTTTTTTTTTCCCCTTATGTTGTTGGTTGGTGCTGCTACTGTGCAATTGGTGTGTTGGGTTCTGGGGTTCAGAGTATGGTTTTTTAGCTGGGGGATTCTTTTTGGGTGTGAGTTGATAGTCTTTTCTGTTGCTTTCTATGTTTTTTGTTGGTGAATTTGCTAGATTTGGTTGTTAGGAGTGGTAGGTACTCTTTGATTTTGTTTGTCTTCTACTCATTAAGTTTGATGGTAAAATTTCACGAATAAGTAATAACAAGATCTGCTTGTCTTGATTTTTCTTTTTATTTCGGTTTTGTCTTTTCATGTTGGTATGATGCAGCAGGTAACTTGGTATCCTTTCAATGGTTGATTCTCTCTACATAAAACCTTGGTTTTATTTTCATTCTTTTTTCAGTATTTTTCTTTTTCATTTTAACAAGATTTTAGTTCCAAGATTCCAAGCAATGTGTGGATTTCGTGTTTTGTTTACATGAATCTATTGCTTTCATACATGGAAGTTGCAAAATTTACTTCACTGCTGCTGTATCTCTTATTGTCATGTGTGTACTTCTAACTTATATATTTTTTCATGAGCACTATTAATTTCCAACATGCACACTGGTTTATGCCTATCTTATTATTATGTCATCTTGATTGAGTAGTTGAAGCCATGCTGTTTGTGTAGTATAGTATGCTATGTTGGCTTTTGTGCTCTAGATGATAATTCCTCTTTTATGTTGATTTTTCATAGCTTGAGGCTTGAATTGCTTCTTGTGCTCAAATTTCATGCAGGAGCATCTTTAACATTCTCTTCCATATTTTGAAAGCTGGTTTCAACTGGAAACCTTGAAAGTAAATTCATATATCAAAAGGATTTTATGGCTCTGAACTTGCATACAAACAAGGTCAGGATGGATCTCGCACCTATTAAATTGGCAAAGGTCAGAGAACTCCTCATGATGTTTTCAGTTTCCTTCTTATCCCTTTCTTTGTTTGAAGTGCTATCTATTTATTTATTTATTTATTTTTCTTTTGATTTTGTTTCAAGTCAAAGCTGTATATATTTAACATTCTCTTCTTGAAAGATTTAAGGTTATCCCTTAATGAAATGATTTCTGGTGTACATACATCAAGATGCTTTTCCTTTATACTATTTTTCTGGGCTGAGAATGCTTATTACAACTTTAAATACCAAATTTACATCTCTTACCAGACACATCCTTGTGGGTAATATAATTCAAGACGCGTCTTCCATGTACTGCCCATTTTGAAAAATATGTTTTGTCATATGAATTTTAGTATACTGTTGGGAGATTCTTGCCTGTATATGATGTCACCATCTTTCTTCCCGTCATACTTTATGGATCATTTTTTTCTTAAATATTTAGGAAGAGTTCATTCATCACTTTGCACAAATAGCATAAAAGTTCTTCTCAAACTTGTTTTTCCAGTTGCAATGCCAAGGTAGAATTTTAAACTGCAGGCTACCATACTAAACCTATGCATGCAACTTTGTTTGAACTCTTGGATAACTGAGACAAACTTCCTGCTTCATTCTCAATTTCTCATAGCATTTTAACTGTGTAAATCCATTTTGAAAATTTTCTATGCCTTCACTAATGAGAGTATTGTGTCTGTCTTCACATATTTCCTACATATGAATCTGTTTGTACCTTTGTATTTCGTTCTGATGTGTGAAAAAGGTGAGATGTGAAAACTGGCATTTCCTTTTTCTTTAAATCACACGAACTGACCTCTTTGTCTTGGCAGTAAAGGGTGCATTGTGGGTTTCTAAAAAGAATGAAGTTTCTCCCCCTTGCAAAAACCTGCGCCCAAAACAGAAAAATAAGCATTAATTCATAAATTAGACTTATATTCTCATTTTTTTGTTAGGGTTGATGAAGCTTGATGATTTGTCCACAAGGAGCACGCTAAGCTCCAGGGAATTCTTGACATCGTTAATAGCCAATCTTATTAAAGGTTTCTTTCCGAGAGATGTTATAAGATACTTTTGGCAGAATTAACTTATTGAAAGATTTTGTGAAGCTTTTTCATGGGATATTGTGAAAATGGACAGATCAGATACATCGGGCTTTGTAAGTGGAGGAGGCATATACTGGAGTATCTTTCCTAGTCATAAAGTTCTGATAGGTATGTGGATCTTGTAGTAGCATGTGGTGAGCTGTTCCCCTGCTTCAACATTCTGTAGCTGTAGTACACAACATCTGGATAATGGATTTAAACAAGAAGGCTGTATTGTCTCCTCATGATGCTGAACTTAATAAAAATGAGAACTTTGGTGACACTACGTTATGCTTGAATGGCATTGGATTTGGAGAGACCAATGCAACTAGTTATAGATGTACTGAGAGCAATCTTGGGATGAAGTTTTCAAATGTCTCTGATGATGGCTGCAGATTGGTTCTGGGGTTGGGCCCAACACCAATGGCATATGACGATGACTACAACAATTTGGGGTTCAATAAAAAAAAATCAGCCAACCCGTTTCCTCAGCACATGTCATCTGAATGTGATTCAATGCTTCAACTTGGCCTTTCTGGAGTTAATGAGGCATCAAGTGTGCTAGACTGCTCAGGTTCAACTGAGACTGATGTAAATATGCAATGCTTTTCAGGCCAAACATTTGCTGAAAATAATTATCTAAGGATTCCTGTTGTTGATGAGGGTTCTACCTCAGCAAAGAAATCAGGTGGTTATATGCCATCACTTCTTTTAGCTCCAAGAATGGATGCTGCTAAAAGTTTGGTGCAGCCTCAAGAACTAATTCTTGGTACAAGACATCAGCTGTACCTCGAACCATCCAATGCTACCAATTGCTCGTATGGAACAACCACGTCTGGTCTGCAGGCTACTGAGATAACTTCAGAGAATCGAACAAGCAATCCTAAGAGATGTAGATTTTTTGGCTGTAGTAAGGGAGCTCGAGGTGCTTCGGGGCTTTGTATTGGACATGGGGGTGGACAAAGATGTCAGAAACCAGGATGCAATAAGGGTGCTGAAAGCCGCACTGCTTATTGTAAGGCCCATGGCGGAGGGAAGAGGTGCCAGCACTTAGGTTGTACTAAAAGTGCTGAGGGGAAGACAGATTATTGCATAGCACATGGTGGTGGAAGGCGATGTGGGTTTGCCGATGGTTGTACAAAAGCTGCACGAGGTAAGTCAGGACTTTGCATTAGACATGGAGGGGGTAAGCGATGTAAGATTGATGATTGCAGCCGGAGTGCTGAGGGGCAAGCTGGGTTGTGCATCTCTCATGGGGGTGGACGCCGTTGTCAATACCAGGGATGTACCAAGGGTGCGCAAGGGAGCACTATGTTTTGCAAGGCACATGGTGGTGGGAAGCGTTGCTCGTTTGCAGGGTGTGCCAAAGGTGCTGAAGGGAGCACTCCACTGTGCAAGGCACACGGCGGGGGCAAACGTTGCCTTTTCAATGGTGGTGGTATTTGCCCAAAGAGTGTACATGGAGGCACAAACTTCTGTGTTGCTCATGGTGGTGGAAAGAGGTGTGCTGTTTCTGGCTGCACCAAAAGTGCACGTGGCCGTACTGATTGCTGTGTGAGGCATGGTGGGGGGAAGCGATGCAAGTTTGAAGGCTGTGGGAAGAGTGCTCAGGGTAGCACAGACTTCTGCAAGGCCCATGGTGGAGGAAAGAGATGTAGCTGGGATGATGGAAAATGTGAGAAGTTTGCAAGGGGAAAGAGTGGTCTATGTGCTGCTCACAGCAGCTTGGTGCAAGAGCGTGAAGCCAACAAGGGGAGTCTCATTGCACCAGGAATTTTCCGTGGTCTTGTACCTGCTGCTTCCACGGCTTGTAGCAGTTTTGAGAACAACAATTCTTCTTCAGGTGTAAGCGTTGTGTCTGACTCGTATGATTCTATGGAAACACCAGCTAAAAGACAGCACCTAATACCCAAGGAGGTGTTAGTTCCACTCTCGATGAAATCACCATCTTATCCAAGCTTCTTGACTACCAAGAAGTCAGAGCAAGACGGAAACAGCCTTGGCATCAGGGGTGCCAGCTGCAATGGTGCTCGGAAAGGCCTTGACTTTGAACTGCCGGAGGGCAGGGTCCACGGTGGCGACCTCATGCTGTATTTCGGAGGGAATCTCAAGAACGCGCTCAACGGCACCTGAAATTGGAGGGAGAGTCTGGTGACTCAGTAAGCTGTAGATTCATTTTAGGATCTAGGGACCGTTATGTTTCCATCATGGAATTGTGTATATGGTTTGTGCTGCTTGTTGAATAACTGGTGTATAGTTTGGGTGTTGATTATTAGCCATTAGGCTATTATTGTTTGTGGTGTCAGTACCATGGCTTTCATTCGTCAATGTAAGGTGGCAATGTTAAATTTATCACATAAAACCACTGCCACAAACAATGAATCTCTGCATTTGCTGCAATTCAATCATCCTTTTGTTCATCAATCCTTAGTTTTATTTTGTTTAACACGTTCCGCCAGTGAACCTTCTTAAGTCTTCAAGGTGAATCTGTTAACACTGAGAAACACAGTCGCCTAACGCTTGCACAGTATAAATTAGAGGTTTCTCCTATAACAAGTTCTGGGCACTCGAAAAGCTGCAACTTTCTGGTCTTCCTCTTCCCTCTCAATTTTTTCTCTCTGCAGAAGAGCCAACTACAATCTGAAACCGCATGGATGGCCATTTTCATGCTTGTAATTTCTTTCCTACGTTTTTTTCGATTTTCCTTTTCAGTAAAAAAATTGTTTGCTGCCATTTCGTGGTTTGATTCTTCGATGATTTAATGAAAAATTCACGGCACAATCAATATAGTTTATTTAGTGAGGAATCAAATGGCGTTCCGAAAATATTCTCGATTCGAACCAGAAAACTTTCGGCGTAAGTTCCTCGTGGATTTTCGTGCTTGATATGCAGGAATAGCGATGGTAAGTGCGCAAAGAAGCGGCAAGATGAAGGCTCCGGAGGTGAGGGCTTCGAACGAAAACGTTTCGCCGCTGCAGATGGAGACGGGCAATCAAAGAGGACGCTACCTCCAATCGATGACCATGAGTCCAAGATTCCATCCATTCGCCGAGAACATCGACGCCGGCTTGCCTCTCGGCCGATATTTCTTCGCCGGGTCTCCGATCGCTGGCAAGGTTGTGACCGGCGGCGAGGCATTCACTTCTCCGACGTTCGGCTCCAGCAAATACAGGTCCGCTAAATCACAACAGCACTGCGGCGGCAGCAGTTCGGGGAGCAGCAGCAGAAGCAGCTTCGGTCCTCGCGATAGGTTTTCGCTGTCGCCGCTGTCTTCGGTGGAAAACTTGGAGATGGCGCCGCACATGTCGCCGCCGACGTACAGAACGCCGGTGAAGGTGGAGGAGGAAGTTCTTGTGATGGATGACATTCTGGTGAGGTCAGGAGGGAGGAAAGGAAGATCTTCATCGTCTTCCACTTCCTCAGGGCGTGGGTCATCATCGTCGCCGTGGGTGAAGGACATGCTCAAGACGGAGGTCTGCACAGCATTGGATGAATCGGGCGGAAACTGCCGCAATAATCCCAAAACCCAGGTTGGTTCGCGCCACTCTTTTGGTTTTAGCATCCATAATTCAAGTGGTAGAAAATTATAGGCTTATAATGAAAAATAAATATCATGTAGACTAAAATCAAAATTTGATGTCACTATAGTGAACAAAATGATATTTAAACCTAAAATCTCTAATACTAATGAACTTGGTTCATTATTATTTATTATCCATATTTGTTCTCTAATTAGATTTGATTTGGTTGGCCTAGTCATTAAACTGGTGTGCTCCAGCATCAACTGCTAGGGCAGGCCGAGTGCTATTAGTAGTTCATGTCGTTTGTCAAAGGAGAAATGCCTAAGACTACAACAAGGCTTTCAAATAGGGCTGAAGAATTTGATTTGAAACGTTAGAGCGATCTTTTATATATATGACGTGGTGATAATCAAACTCCAACAAGAGTGTATGCCTCTGACAAACCCAAAAAAAAAGAAAAAAGAAAAAAAAAAGAAAACAAGGGTGTATATAAAAGCTTCGTTAAAAAGCAAAAGTTTTAGTTGTGTTCAAAGTTGTACAGGGTAAATCTCAGATTCTTATTGCTCTCAAGATCGTCAGGTCTGTATGTTGCTACAATTTTATCCATAATTCGGTCATTTAAGGGTTTGCTTCTTGGTTGTGGTTCCATGTATGGATGTGAAGAATGATCCTCACCTTGTTAATTTTGCCTGTCAGTTTGGTTTGAAATCAATCAATGAATGAATCTTTACTAAACTATTTTGGGTGCCGACAGTCAAAGAGGTTGTTCCATACTGATACTATCCTAATTGCCTTTTCCAAACATACTTTCTTGAATGTTCTTCCGGGGTTGGCTCGGGGTTTAAAGAAATTGTTGATGTTCGAGTATAAGATAGCTGATATGAAGAAAAAAGTGCGAGATCTTTTCTTAGTTTTCTTTATCGTAACCTCTGTAGGTGGGGTGGGTCACCGAATTTATTAGTTTCTTTCAGTTTTGTTTCCTTTTCTTGATGTGAGGAATCACAAAGAGGCAAGAGTCAAAATCTTTGCTGTTGCAGCAGGATAAGTATTGGTTAAGATTGCAAGTGTGCTCAATAGTCTTGTAGATGCTAGACTCAAATGTCAAATCTTTGAAAACTTCTATCCTATATTGTTGTAAATTAATAAGGGGAAGAAGCAAATAGCATGCCTTTCTGATTCAATGTCAATGGGAAATTAACTGCCTGTATTTGGTATTTGATGGCTTGATGCTACAATAGTTGCGTTTGCGTTGAAAAGATCTATACCTTGCAGTTTGCTCACGGAAAAGAAGAGATTCACCCAGCTCGTCTCTCCATGAAGTCCAGATCTGAGGTAAATAATAAAAAGATGTTTGTCATCATTTCCTTTGACATAATAAACACCAAATTAATGTGCAATTACTTCTTGGGTTTTGCAGGCACAGACGGGCAGATCATCTTTGAGTGCAGGATCAGGCGTGTATGGCTCAAATAGCCGCACTGTTTATCAGCACCATGCAGCAGCTGAATACAGGGTCACAAGATCCCAACCAGTTACACCTGTTAAACTTGAACCTCCGTGTACCCTTGCCCCTACCAATCCCAACACTTCAAGTGACTGGTCACCCTTGGATGATGGCATTGAGGTTGTCCTCCCAAATGGTTCAGATAAAGCTCCATCAAGGGAAGAAGTTGATTCGCATATTTCCAGTGTCCTCCATGGCCGGATTTCTAAACGGAGATTACTGGTATTTGTAAAACTTTGTGAGGGGCATGATCCCGTGATTGATAAAAAACCTCCTCACTGATGGAAAGATACTACTGCACATCCCCCTTAGATACCCTAAAAAGCTAACACCATAGTTTCTACTGCCATTTGAATATTTTTTTTTCCCTCTCTTCCCATTTTTTAAGCGAATACAATTTTGGTCGGCTGCATTGATATGGGTAACTGTGGTGACTGTTCCTGATCGGTTGATGGCCAGATTACAAGTGTTGTACATTCGTGTCAGAATGATGGCATGACTACATGAAATAAGAAAAAACAGCATCAGCATGGTCTGGTTTGATTGAGATAGTCTCTTTTTTATATTCTGCATGTGAACAAAGTTCATTATTCTTCATTTACAACTGGTACAGTCTAAATTTTCAGGTTCAAGATATGAGAAGAAGTTAGTTATCAGCCCAATTCATAATTGGCCTGACCTAACAGAAGAATTAGATTAACAAGTTCATTGGTACTTGACTAGTGCACTAATCGTCCTCTGGTCTCCATATTGCATGAGAAAAAACTACAATTGCAAATGATATTATCCTAGTGTAGCTTCTGGGATCATCATTAATTTGATAGCCATGGAAACGGAAATAATTTTCTCTTTTCTATTTATCGCATGCTAGATACAAACGGTTTCCTATCCTTCCTGGGAATCAGAATTGTAGGATTTGATGGAATTTCTTTCCTTTTAGTCTAGGGTGAATTTGATATGCCGGTAAAAATTTTCTTGATAACTACAAGGATTAAATTAAATTTACATATAAATTTAGTCCATAAAAATTTATCTTTATCTTTACTACTACACTAAACTCACCGTAACATATCAGTGCTTCGCCCATCCAAGAAACCCCTGACCCGTATCAGGGAAATGGGAGGTCAGTGCAAAGTGTTTCAGTGCAAAGGTGTTTTTGTGAGATTAGTTGCTTTGGAAGTTCGAAAACAAGAAAAATCATATCTTTGTTTTGCCCAACATAAATTCTCTGTCTGAAACTTCATTCACGATTATGATCATAGTTTTACTGCATGACTGTTCTCCTTCCAATTGATGTAGATACTGTGAAATAGGCTATATTTTCACTATTATCTGCAATTCGTAAAGAATCTGTTTGCTCGCCGGCCCACGTAAACACATGGGTGCATCCCCATCACAAAAATGAAAGCAAAAGGCCACGTCACCACAGTCAAACCACAGTCCAGTCCAGCAAAAGAGAAATCAATCTAATCACCAACCCAAAAGCCTTATCCAAATCCAACACACCAATGACTGTTATCAGCCTCTCCCTCTCCCTCTCCCTCTCCCTCCCTCGCTCAAACCACTTCTCCCTCTCTTCCCCAAAACGATTCAGATTCAATCCCCAATCCTCCGCACAGCTCTCCCCCACCTCCTCGTCCCCTCTCCAAGCCCCATCCCCTCCTCCCCCCAAAACCGGAGTCATCGTCATCGGCGCCGGCCTCGCTGGCCTCGCCGCCGCCATTCACCTCAACTCCCACAGCATCCCCTTCCTCCTCCTCGAAGCCTCCGACGCCGTTGGCGGCCGCGTCCGCACCGACATTGTCGACGGCTTCCTCCTCGACCGCGGCTTCCAAATCTTCATCACCGCCTACCCTGAAGCCCACAAGCTCCTCGACTACAATTCCCTCAACCTCCAAAAATTCTACTCCGGCGCTCGAATCTTCTACGATGGCCAATTCCACACCGTCGCCGACCCCCTCCGCCACTTCTTCGACGCCGCCACGTCCCTCGCCAACCCTATCGGATCCATCGCCGACAAGCTCCTCATCGGATCCACTAGAATCCGTGTCCTCACCAGATCCGACGAGGAGATCCTCACCGCACACGAGGTCCCCACAGTCGAGCTCCTGAAGAAGCTAGGGTTCTCCGATTCCATCATCGGGCGATTCTTCCGTCCATTCTTCGGAGGAATCTTCTTCGACACCGAGCTCCAAACGACGTCGCGCCTCTTCGACTTCGTCTTCAAGTGCCTCGCCCTTGGCGACAACACTCTCCCGGCGAAAGGAATATCGGCGATCCCGGAGCAGCTGGCGGCGAAGCTGCCGCCGGGATCGATCCTCCTCAACTCGAAGGCAGTTTCCGTCGACCTCAACGCCGTCGTATTGCAGAGCGGCGAGGTTTTGAGGAGCGAGATGGGAGTGATCGTAGCGGTTGAAGAACCGGCAGCGGTTAAGCTTTTGGCGGGAAGGAACGGCCCGGTTCAGAGAAAACTGGTTCGGAGCACGGTTTGTGTTTATTTCAGTGCGGACCGGGATAAGATCCCGGTTCGTGATCCGATCCTGTTTCTGAATGGGTCGGGTAAGGGGATTGTGAACAATATGTTCTTTGCCACTAATGTGGCCCCGTCTTATGGGCCACCGGATAAGTCTTTGGTTTCGGTGTCTCTGATTGGGCTGTTTGAGGGTGATTCTGATGATGAGCTAGCGGGTAAGGTGGTCCAGGAGCTTTCGGGTTGGTTTGGGGAGAGAGCGGTTCGTGAGTGGAAGCATTTGAGGACTTACCGGGTCGGGTTTGCCCAGCCCAGTCAGTGCCCGCCCACGGATCTCAAGAAGGACCCGAGAATCGAGCCCGGTTTGTATGTGTGTGGCGATTACTTGACCTCGGCCACGTTTGATGGTGCTTTGGTCTCTGGAAGGAGAGCTGCAGAGTGTTTGTTGAAGGATAGAGCCTTGACTACGGCTTAGGAGTCTTGTAACTTTGTGTGTAACTATTTATATTTCGATAAGATAGATAATGAATTTGTTATAGTACATGCAATCAATCAATCAATCTTGTATATGTTACTTGATAAGTTAACTATTTAAGAAATGGACATTATCTGTTCCGCTACAAAACCTTCGTAAGACTTCAAAGTAAAGCTGTGAGAACTGAGAAACGCAATCGCATGACTGACACTCGCACAGTATAAATTAGAGGTTTCTCCTACAGCGAGTTCTGGTACTCAAAAAGCAGTAACTTTTTTTGTTTTCCTCTTCACTCTCGATTTTTCTCTCTGCAGAAGAACAGAATTCACTCCGAAACAGCGTGAATCGTCATTTGCGTGCATGTGATTTCTCTCATAATCTCTGTTTCTTAGCTTATCCTTCTAAGAAAAATTTTGGTTTCCTCCATTTTGTGCTCTGATTCTGCTTTGATTCTTAGATGAATCCATGAACATTTTTCTGAGAACTTCGTCAATTTTGGTGTTTGGAATGCAGGAATAGCGATGGAGAGCGCGCAAAGAAGCGGCAAGATGAAGGCTCCGAAGGTGAGGGCTTCGAACGAAAACGTTTCGCCGCTGCACATGGAGATGGACGATCAAAGAGGACGCTACCTCCAATCGATGACCATGAGTCCTAGAGTCCATCAATTCGCCGAGAACATCGACGCCGGATCGCCGCTCGCTCGATATATCTTCGCCGGCTCTCCGATCTCCGGCAAGGTCGTGACAACCGGCGAGGCCTTCACTTCTCCGACGTTTGGCTCCGGCAAATACAGGAGCGCTAAATCGCAACACCACTGCGGTGGCAGCAGTTCGGGGAGCAGCAGCAGCTTCGGTCTTCGCGGTAGATTGTCGCTCTCGCCGCTCTCTTCGGTGGAGAACTTGGAGATGGCGCCTCACATGTCGCCGCCTATGTACGGGACGCCGGTGAAGGTGGAGGAGGAAGTTCTTGTGATGGATGACATTCTGGTTCGGTCAACGCCGGGAGGAGGAAAGAACGGAAGATCTTCATCGTCTTCCTCTTCCTCTTCCTCAGGGCGTGGTTCGTCGTCTACACCGTCATCGTCGCCGTGGGTGAAGAACGTGCTCAAGACGGAGGTTTGCAAAGCATGGAATGAATCAGGAGGAAATTGCCGCAATAACTCCAAAAACCAGGTTTGTATTGGTTCGCGCCATAGTTATACATAGTTAATGGGATTGATGTTTACTCCATACTTATTGTCTTGTTATAATTTGTGCATGTCATAAAGAAAAATCTTTAAATTTTGACGGTACATATTTACATATTGTATTATCAGTATCAGTATAAGAGTAGAATCTCGGGGCATGCATTTTTCTAGTGGTGATGTTTTTTGCATCTTCAATCTTTTTTTCATTCTCCTTTTAGGTTTTGGTCTTTATAGGGTTAAACATTTGACTTTTAATCCCTAAAATTATGTTTCAATCTGTTATTATTTAAGGGTGTGTTTGGTTTTAGGATAAAAATGGAGGATAATTTGCCCCCAATTTCACCCCTCCAGCTATACATACTATCATTTCTATTGTTGTCATTTTCATGAATGATCAGCCTCTTTTTATCATAAATTATTGGTCTTTATAGTTTAACTCATGGGGTTTAATTTTGATATATTTATGGTGTAAATTTTTTAATAGTGTCATCTAATTAAATCGTATTTGTATGACTTTTTAATAATAATGGTGTAAAAGTTAATCATATTTATTATGGTAATATATGATTAAATGACAGTGTAAAATTTTTGTAGATGATTTGTATGTTAAAATTAAATCCTTAATTTATTTTAGTTTTGGTCTCTAAAACATCAAATTTCAAATGATAGAAAATTATGAAGACGTAGACTAGAAAAGTAATATTGAAGAGACTAAAATCAAATTGGTACAACAATAAGAACCGAAATGTTATTAAATCCCAAAATCTTTAATAATAAATAAAAATAAATAAATTTTGATTTTAGCTGCTGTTATTATATTGTCTATGTTAAATATTAAATTGAGTAATAGATGGTCAACTTATTCAATTCTACATGATAGTCGGCAATTATACATTGTAGACTAACACCAAATAATTTTAATAATGTTAGTTGGAAACAAAACCCTCAACTCATTCAATTCTACGTGATAGTCAGCAATCATATGTTACATACCAATACCAAATAATTTTAATGTTTAGTTGGAAACAAAACCTTTTAAACAGAATTTGGAGACTAAAACCAAAATTAACTTATTTTATTGGTATGAAAAAAATATTTTAAGTTTATTATTTATTATCAATATTTGTTCTTTAATAAGATTTGATTTGGTTCGCCTAGTCGTTAAACAAGTGTACTTCGGCATTAACTACAAGGGTAGGCCGAGTGCTTTTTGTGCATGTAGTTTGTTAAAGCAGAATGCCCCAATTAAACTAAAAGACTACAGCAAAGCTTTCAAATACGGCTGAATAATTTGATTACAACGTTAGAGAGATCTTTATATATATGAGGTGTGATAATAAGAATCCAGTAAGTGTATATGCCTGGGAAGTCGTGGTTGACAGCAGCTCTTTATCTTGCTTGGGAAGTATATATAAGCTTCTTTAGAAAGCAAAAGTTTCAGTGCTGTTTAAACTTTGAAGTTTTACAGGGTGATCTCATTGCCCCTCAAGATTGTCAGGTATGTAGTAAGTTGCTACAATTTTATCTATAATTCGGTCATATGAGAGTTTGCTAGTTGGTTGTGATTCCATGTATGGACGTGAAGAATGAAGTTCTTCTCCTCGTTAATTTTGCCTATCAGTTGGCTTAAAATCAATGAAAGAAAGTTCCTAAACCAGTTTGCGTTCCAACAGTCAAAGAGGCTTTTACCGGCGGATATGTATTGGTTAACCAATATTGTTAATTTAGAGATTACAAGTGTGCGTAGAGAGTTTGATTAAGAATCTTGTAGCTACTAGACTCAAATGTCAATTCGTTGACTCCTGTTGTTCTGTGTTGTCCTTAAACATATGATCATGATTTGGACCTGGATAATGCTTGTTGAATGGCTTTCTACCATAGAGTCTGGTACATTCTGATGTTGAACACTTTGGCACCGCCTTTTCTCAACAAATAACTTAATGTATTGTATATCAATTTTTTTTGTACAACATACCGAATTTTCTCTAGAAACATAATTACAAACTCGATCACAAAAAATGATTTACAAAGTACCAATACCCGAGAAATTTAAGTCAAGAAAAAAGGAAAGGCAAAGTTCATCTTACTGCATTTTATTGAAAACTTCTATCCTATATTCTTGTAAATTAATAAGGGGAAGAAGCAGATAGGATGCCTTTTTGATTCAATGTCAATGGGAAATTAACTGCCTGTATTTGATATTCGATGGCTTGATGCTACAATAGTTGGGTTTGCGTTGAAAAGATCTATATCTTGCAGTTTGCCCAAGGAAAAGAAGAGATTCATCCAACTCGTCTCTCCATGAAGTCCAGATCTGAGGTAAATAATAAGATGTTTATACCATTTCCTTTAACACAATAAACACCTGATGTGCAATTACTTCTTCTTTGGTTTTGTAGGCACAGACGGGCAAATCACCTTTGAGTGCAGGATCAGGCGTATATGGCTCAAATAACCGCACTGTTTATCAGCACCATGCAGCAGCTGAATCTCTGGTCACAAGATCCCAACCAGTTACACCTGTTAAACTTGAACCTCGTCGTACCCTTGCCCCTGCCAATCCCAACATTTTGAGTGACTGGTCACCCTTGGATGATGGCATTGAGGTTGTCCTCCCAAATGGTTCAGATAAAGCTCCATCAAGGGAAGAAGTTGATTCACATATTTTTAGTGTCCTCCATGGCCGGACGGCTAAACAGAGGCTACCCATTTTTGTACAACTTTGCGAGGGAGCATGATCGCGTGATAGATAAACAAAAAAAGCCCTCCTCACTGATGGAAGATGCTACAGCGCATCCTCCTTAGATACACTGAAATGCTAACTCCATGTCTACTGCCATTTGGATATTTTTTTCCTCTTTTCCCATTTTTTACAATTTTGGTTGACTGCGTTGGTATGTTAAACTTTGGTGACTGTTAATGATTGGTTGATGGCCAGATTTCCAGTTATTGGTATGTTAATGATTGGTTGACTGCATTTGATTGGTTGTGGAGTTATGAGCTTTCGGGTTCGTTTGGGGAGAAAGTGGTTGGAGTGGAAGCACTTGATGACTTTTCGGCTCGGGCTTGCGCAGCGCAAATATGAGTGAGGACCCAAGAATTGAGCCGGGTTTGCATGTGTGTGTGTGTGTGTGGTGATTATTTGACCTCGGCCTCATTTGATGGTGCTTTGGTCTCGGAGGAGAGCAGCAGACTGTTTGTTGAAGGATAGAGACTCAACTTTGCATTGAGAATCCTGTACCCTTATGAATTGTTAATATTTTGTTAGGTACTTACTACTTAGGCTCAGCATAGTTATTAATTATTTTGATAAGAGACTAGTTCGTAAGCACTATCGGGTTTTCTCTACCCTACCCTTTGTGAGTAGGAAAAAAAAAATATGACAGAATAAAGAAGCAACACACTATAGTTGAAGGAACTCGATACCGTAAACCTTATCTATCAACCAGCTTAGCTTATTCAAATGGACCCCTCCCTTTGTCATTTTCTTTGTTTAGGGTGAGGGCTTGAAACTTGAACGGAAGTTTACGAAGGAGAAAGGGCAATCAGCATTTATAAGTATTAATTCAATTCCAGCATGTAATTCTTCTTGGGTTTGGGATAAGTTGAAAAGGAAAGTATTCCATCTGTCCATGGCAGAGGCGTAATTGAGAAGTCAGAGTAGTATTTAGGGATAATAGAGATGGCCTATCAACGTTCAAAACGATTGTTACATCAAAATAAATAAATAAATGAAACCATTGCTAGCAACAATATGTGTCCAAAACCTTTGAACAAAGTGCTTTTGCTCGTAAGAATAATTGTACGCCAAAAGAATGAATCTCCACCCTTGGATCTTATGTCGGGGACCTACAGAGGGAAATACACACCACATACATTAAAAGCAAGAAATTTCTCATATAAAACACGAACAACACTGCCACGTCAATCAGCCAGCTGTTATTTTGGCCTTTTCTGGCCACAATTGTCCATTGGCATGAGACCCGAATCATATCAGCTCAAAACACAAAACCAGTATTAATTTTCCTGTTTTAGGCGTAAGATAAGATTTGTATATCTCAACTAAATTACAAGTTAATACAATTACTACTTTTTTTTTATAAATAAAAAAATATCTACTGTTAAAAATAATGACTAATCTTTTCGAGATGTATAATTTGTGTACATGGATATTGCTTATCTGGTTACGGAACATTTTCCACACACTCCGTGAGAAAATAATTACTATTTAACAAACGTTAAACTGGATATGGTTACTCTGAACTTTGAACGTAAACAAAACAAGACAACTCAAAAAGTACAGAGAGACAGGGAATTAAGAAAACCAAAATAAAAATGAAGATAAAAATTACAAAAGACAGACAGCACTGCAACTTAGGCGCGATTATCGCTTGGCGAGGGCAGTTTAGTTTGTGCTAGCTTAGTAGAGACTAGAGGGTAGGCACAGTGACAGATAGAGACAGAGATTGTAGTCAGTCCTTCGCCTATCTGAATTTTGTTTCGTTTCGTTTCGTTTCATTTGATGGAGTTGGAAGGAGGAAATGAGAACCAACACCAACACGAAGAGCAAGAGTGCCATGATGAGGAGGAAGAGGAGGAGGAGGAGGAGGAGGAGCAATGGCGGCTCTACGAAGCTTACAACGAGCTTCACGGGCTTGCCCAGGACCTCCACACTCCTTTCGATGCCCCCGCCGTCCTTGTTGTGGGCCACCAGTCCGACGGCAAGTCCGCCCTCGTTGAGGCCCTCATGGGCTTCCAGTTCAACCACGTCGGCGGCGGCACCAAGACCCGCCGCCCCATCACCCTCCACATGAAGTACGATCCTCATTCCCACTCCCCGTCCTGCTTCCTCGTCTCTGATGCCGACCCTTCTCTCTCCCATCCCAAGTCCCTCTCCGAAATTCAGGTTCCCTTTACTTTCCTTCTTTCCTGCATTTTCCTGCTCCGCCTTGTTTTGTTTTCTTGCAGTTTTCAGTTATGCTCCACAGGTAGGTAAGTAACATTATCTGCTACAGATACGAGGTACATGATCTTGTAAAAAACTAGGATAATTAAAACAATAAAATATAATGTAGTCTTAGTAGTGTTCTAACTCCCAAGTTTTCTTAATGAAATGATAATTTGTTTCATTTAAAAGCAAACCAAATAATTTAGTTGCAGAATTTGAATTTTTGATGTTTTTGTAAGGATTAATTTGTATTTAAATAACATTTTCTTATTGTGATGTTTTACTAGTAAGTACCCATGAGTTCCCAACAATTTCTAATAGCGGGTACATTGCCCATTTGAGGGTTGGGGGAGAGAGGTCAAAGTTTGGTTATTTTATGTGTTCTATATGGTGAATTTTTTAGAGTTTTGGTGCCTCTAAGTTCGTTTAAAAAGAATGCAGTTGAAATGTTTTCTTGTGATGCTGTTCTTGTAGGCGTATATTGAAGCTGAGAATGAACGGTTGGAACGTGATTCTTGTCAATTCTCGGCTAAGGAAATAATTATTAGAGTGGAGTACAAGTATTGCCCCAACCTTACTATCATCGACACTCCTGGGCTTATTGCTCCTGCTCCTGGTCGAAAAAATAGGGCATTGCAGGTAGATTTTTAATTTGCTGTAACCCTACCCACTTTATTTCCCCATGGACATTGTTTTTGTTGGTGATGGTGGACTTTAATGGTCTCCTTGGCTGATAGGCCCATGCACGTGCAGTGGAGTCTCTAGTGCGGGCAAAAATGCAGCACAAGGAGTTTATTATATTGTGCCTTGAAGATTGTAGTGACTGGAGCAATGCAACTACGAGACGTGTTGTTATGCAGGTATGTGTTGTCTTGATTAATTACCCTTAAACTTACTGAGTAGCTGGTCCTTTAAGTAGGAATCCTTTTTGCAGAATGCCCACCCTTTCATGGTACATATTTTTGGATTGAAAGAAAAAATATATATAAAAGAGAAAGAAAAAAAAATAATTGGTTTTCATTGCATTGAGCTGGCCATTGTTTAGGATCCAAAGAACAGACAACATTTCATTGCAATCGATCCTCTATAGATACAACACTGATGGCTTCAATGAAGTTTTTGTTGTTTATTGATAGATTGATCCCGAGTTGTCAAGAACTGTAATTGTGTCAACTAAGCTAGACACCAGGATACCTCAATTTGCACATCCATCTGATGTTGAAGTTTTCCTTTCACCACCTGCATGTACTCTTGATGGCTGCATTCTGGGTGACTCTCCCTTCTTCACATCTGTGCCTTCGGGAAGAGTTGGTTCTGGAAGCCATTCTATCTACAGGTCCAATGATGAGTTCAAACAGGTTAAGCGCTTACACTACTTAATTAATTGTCTCTCCTTTTAGTTTCAGATTGAAATCCTTGATATTTACCTAGGTAGTTTGGTTCCCAGAATCTTTTTGGTGCTTGCAGTATGATTTTTCAGATTTCTTATGCTCTGTAATCCTCAAGTTCCTTTCTTTTGAAAAAAAATTTTATGGTTGTCAAGGATGTTGTGCATCTTATTTTCTTTTCCAATTTTTTAAAATTATTTTGAATGCAATGATGAAATTATCCGATGGATAAAAATAAGATATCAGATAATGTCATCTGCAAAGATCGACAGACAAAAGTAACTAGACATATATTGTAGATTGTCCTGTTTTGATTTCCGCTAGAAATCAGTATTTCTTTGTGCAAAAGGTAGTAAGGATAGGATACTCAAAGACTTTAAGTTAGTTTGCTAGTGGCATACCTGGAATCCCAGTGGGCAGATGATAAAGAAGGATTATCTAGTTACTCAACTAGCCCCTAGTTGCAGGGAAATCTAACTGAGGAGGGATGATCACCAAGTGGTACTACAAATCAGCATTTTAAATCACAGTTAATGCCCTCTGCATAAAAAAAAAAAGAGTAAATAAACAAAATCACACTTTAGACAATACTTTTCTTAGTTTTCATTCTCTCTTACACTGCTGTTGGAGGGACTCATAATTTTTTAACAAGTGTAGTGTTTGGTGCACAGACAGCTGTCTTCTAGTTGTAGCTGTTTCTTTGATTGTGGAGCATGAAATACCCAGAGTTGCCTTTCCTTGATCTATTTAAGTGTACTTGTGGATGCAGGCTATATGCTTCAGAGAAATAGAAGATGTTGCATCTTTGGAGGAGAAGTTGGGCAGGTCATTGTCAAAGCAAGAAAGAAGTAGAATAGGTGTGAGCAAACTTAGGCTGTTTCTGGAAGAAATGCTACAAAAGAGGTTTTTATACTTTTCCAATTGTTTCAGTTTGTTTGGTTTCTAGATAATGCTTATATATATATATATTATATTGTATGGCTAAATCCTTAAGAATGTCTGTGTTAGGTATATACAGAATGTACCATTGATCATTCCACTTCTTGAGAAGGAGTACCGGAGTGCAACAAGGAAATTGAGTGATATAAGTCAAGAATTAAGGTCTGTATTAAAGTGAAAAATATCTTTGTTGTGCCTGATCTTCAGAGGAAGGGGGAGCGATAATTTTTTTTTAAAGATTTTACTGTTATCTATGTCTATCTTGTCATCACTTATTATTTCTTCCAATTATACATAGCTCACTGGATGAAGCCAAATTGAAGGAGAAGGGAAGAGCCTTCCATGATCTGTTCTTGACCAAGGTTTTTATTTCATAAATTCAATTTTCTTCATAGCATCTGATCCTACTTTATTATGTGGATTTCACATGTTAATAGATACAGAACTCCTATAAAAAATGAAGGCTTATTTACTCTGGATTTATAGCTTCTGGAGTAAATTTATTTGTCATCAAGTATTCTATATGGACTTGCATATGCATGCTTGTTTATGTGTCTGGCAGCTGTTGGAATCCATAGTTCTTGAACCTCGAAGATGCACTCTCTTCAATTTTTTCCTTACTGACTCAAATATTTTCTATTATTCAGCTGTCATTGCTACTTAAAGGGACAGTTGTTGCGCCTCCTGATAAGTTTGGTAAATTACCTAAGCTGTCTTTTATGGATAAGGATGTTGAACAGTAAATAACATTTAATAATAGAAAAGCTAGCCTACTTTCTTGAGATATGGCCTATGACTTGGCAAATGGTCATTGATTAAATTCCTTGACATTTTTAAAAAAAAAAATTGTTTCAGGTGAAACACTACAAGAGGAGCGAATAAATGGAGGTGCATTTGTTGGTGCTGATGGTGTTCAGATCCCTCACAAGCTAATACCTGTAGGTTATAAAATTATTTTCAGCTTGTTTTTTTCAGTGCTTACGTCATGCTTTATCTTTTTGTTGGAAAGGAGAATAGTTTGCATGCTTATGATCTTTAAAGACAAAACATTTGGACAAGCAAGTCTTGTGGTATAGGACTAGGTGTTTGACTTCTATTTCATGCAAAGCACGTGGCTTTTTAAAGGGATTCCCCCCCATAGATATGTCGTACTATTAGAAAACTGTTCTCTTTTATGTTTTTCTTTTGTTAGTTTTTGTAATGAGGATCCCTTGTCCTCTATTCTCTTCATAATCTTCTTCTCTTCTTATTAATAAAATTCTTCTTTTATCCAAGAAATAGATCATCACCTTGTACTCATTTATTTTACTATCCTCTCTTTCTTTTTGCTTATGATTTATGCCTATTAATGACTACTTGATATGAGTTTTATATTTGTGCTGTGGAGCAAGCTTTTTCAGAATCTTGTTAAGCAAATATCTGAACAGGGTGGGTTATCCTTGTATGTAGAATGCTGGGATGCGCCTTTATGGTGGTGCACAATATCATCGGGCAATGGCTGAATTTCGTTTTGTTGTTGGAGGAATCAAGTGTCCCCCAATCACTCGGGAAGAAATTGTAAATGCCTGTGGAGTTGAAGATATTCATGATGGAACAAACTACTCTAGGTATTTCTGTTTTACCTACTCATTTTTGTAATACTACTAAATGCTATTTATGAAAGATTTAAATAATTGTTATTTTGAGTAACCAGGACTGCTTGTGTAATTGCTGTTGCAAAGGCTCGTGACACATTTGAACCTTTCCTTCATCAGGTAACTATAAAAGTGAATATCCTTTTAAGTTCATTCTTTCTTCAATTCTCTTTATTCATCAGGAATAGTGGTCAATTTATACCTCATGAAGGATTTATTTTAACAATGTCACTTCAGTCCACTCAATCCAGTTTATATTATTTGAAATAATCTTAATTCTCTTGATGAATTCTTTTGAGCTGGGAGATGGTAGGCGAAAGTGAAGGAAAAGCAGCCACAATGATATTTGAACATGAAATCAAGTAGTCTCCAACGGAGACTTGGTGTGACTTGACATAAGTCTCATGAGCCATAATATGCCTTATTCAATAGATTTGAACAACCATAGCTTATTAGAACAAGAAACCCAAACTTACAAATTGAATAATATCAATTTAAAATTAGATATTCCTAATTCAAAGAGTTATAAGATATCCCAAGAACTTTTTAGCCTTTGACGTTTCAGTTCCCTAGCTAATTTACTATCTGTTCTTGACACAGCTGGGGTCTAGACTGTTGCATATACTTAAGAGATTGCTTCCAATCTCTGTTTACCTTCTTCAGGTATTCTCTTTGTACTTTTTATGGATCAATTGTTGATGCTTCTTTTTAAAATTTCCCAACAGTATTGTGCACTTATTACTTTGTTATTTTTTTCAAACTTACTTTCTATGCTTTGTTTCTAACAGAAGGATGGTGAGTATCTAAGTGGTCACGAAGTGTTCTTAAGGCGTGTCGCCTCAGCCTTCAACAACTTCGCAGAATCTTCTGAAAAATCATGTCATGAAAAGTTAACCACCACTTGTCCCCAATTACTATAAAATTGTTTCAATATATCTAATGAAACCATGAGTTATTTTTATCCCAAAAAAATAAATAAAAAAACATCATGAGCTTCATTTCAGTTATGGCAAATTACATTATGAGTTACACTGCACTCCCCTCTAGTTTTGGAAATTTTAGTTTCTCCTTTTATGTGTTTTCACTTGTACGTAAGGCTGAATCGAGGGGTCTATCTGTCTGAAATGAAAAAACAAGGGGGTATTTGCTCAAAATTCTGGGAAGGGAGGTTATCTGTTTTCCTTTTTCATACATGACACCTGTAATATATTAGTATTCATGGTTTTTTTTTTCTGTTTTCTAAATGCTGCTTTTCCACACTGCTTTGCTGCAGATGTTTGGAGGACTTGGTAAGCACCACACGATATGTCTCATGGTCTCTCCACAATAAGGTATACTTGATCTATGGGGCATTTACGGATAGTTGTCTTTTAGCATGCTGCATTTTAATTGTTCTCACTTCTTTCTTGAATTAAAGCTAGGTTTTTATGATTATCTGTTTAAACGTTAAGAACCAATGAATAAAATATTATTTGCTATGCTAAGTTTACCTGGCTCATTTTATATCTCCTTGTGATGTCACTGTCAATTTTGTAGAGCCGGGCTGGATTACGTCAGTTCTTAGATTCATTTGGTGGAACAGAACATTCCAATGTGTGTAATAACCCTACAGCAACTATTCTACTGCAAACGAGTCAACAAGAGAAAGAAGACGCAAAGCCACAATCAGATGTAAAGCTCAGCCATTTGGCCTCTGGCACTGATTCTAGTGCATCCATTCAGACAACAGAAACAAAGCTTGCTGACCTTCTGGATAGCACACTCTGGAATCGGAGGCTTGCACCTTCATCTGAAAGGATTGTTTATGGTTTGGTGCAACAAATATTTCATGGCATTAGAGAATATTTCTTGGTTTCCACAGAATTAAAGGTTTGTAACATTTCCTGCTTGTTTATTGGTGCATCTTTCTGTGTTTAGTTTGTGAATTTCCTCCTTTCCTGGCTGAGGTGAGAGCATGCCAGAGAGAGCATAGAAAATGAAGGTTGATTGCTTGAGTACTTAACTGCATATTCAACTTACAACATTTGGTGAAATTTTCTGTGACTATTTTGAAACGGTTTTGGCAAAGAGGCCCCCTCCCTCTACTTTTGATATCATACAAGTATAGCCGTCCAAAATTAAAGCCATCGTCCATTTCACAGCTACTGGGAAAGTGAAAAATATTTAATGATTCTCTATTATTTTCGTTTGATTTTTCCAATATCCAATTTTCAAGAGTGAAGGAAATAAATATATGAAAAGCCATCAGATATTGTTAAAAACCTAGTTTTTTTCTCATTTAAAACTAGAATTTTATATTTTTCAAAGGTTAAGCAGCGTATGTACTAAAATTGGTCATGTACACCACATGCAAAACAGCCCGTTTTTATGTTTACTGTTCAGGTTGATTACAACCACATGCTTTTCATTCTTTCTAATATTGTTTCTCAGGCCGATTATGACCACCACACTACGAGGCAATATTTTGACACATTGATAATCCATTAATTTGGGAATATTATATTAAAGCCATATCAATCATTTAGAATTCTTACTCCATTTTTTGTTCTATTTTTTTCTGTACTGATTAGATCTAATCTTTTGCAGTACAACTGTTTCCTTTTGATGCCCATTGTTGATAAGTTGCCCGCACTTCTTCGGGAAGACCTAGAATCTGCTTTTGAGGATGACCTGGATAATATTTTTGACATAACCAATCTGCAGAACTCTTTGGGGCAGCAGAAGAGAGATATGGAAATTGAGCTGAAAAGGGTATTTCATAACTAATATGACATGGTGCAATTTTTAGATATAGAAGTTTTCTGTTTTTCACTTTTTCTTCATAATTTGGTGGTTTTTCAGATCAAGAGGCTCAAAGAGAAATTCAGAACGATACATGAGCAGTTGATTCTACATCAAAGCAATGTGAATATGTGATTATGTCGATCCACTGCTGGAACTATTGCGTATCATTTTATTTCAAATGAAATAGGCATGTGATTTTAAGAATTATGAGATTTGTGATTTTTCATTTCTTCCTATTTAATGCTCGTGTGGTGGTTTGTCATAGACGAAGCATGAATAGATATAGATAGCAATTGTGGGGATCTTTTGAACTGCTGTGAACTGAAAATCAATTTTCTTCAAGTAAGCATTTAGTTTATTCCTGTGCGGGATTAAAACACACTGTTTGAACATTCTTGTTTACTCTAGCAAGTTAGTAGGCTATTAAGAGTTTTTAAGAGTAGCTTTAATGACATGTCCGAGTTAACAAAAGCAAATAATATTGGATCACCATACAAATTTCTGCACCAGATTTATATGCCTTAGTCATCCAACGCTTGTTATTCCTGCAACAAATTCTCTAATTCCTTGTCTCGAGTTAGGGACAACTCGCTTGGCAGCTACTTCATGTCCTGTGCTAAGGATTACTCCTTTGTATACTTTCCCAAATCCTCCATACCCAATAAAACTTTCTCCCCAAACCTTCGTGTAACTGCTGAATAAGAGCTCACAGTATTTTAAATCTATGAGCCCCATATTCATGTTCCCAATCTTCTAAAATATCATCCTCTTTTCTCAATTTGCGCAGGACTTGAAGAGCTGCTATGATTACCAAGATATAGAGAGTTGCACTTGCTAAAGTGGTGTCTATTGCCTAATGGAAAACCTTTTTTGTGCACCCCCTCATTAGTACTACTTGACCGAATAAGTGGACGAATTGATTCATCCAGTTCGTGTTTCTCCTCCAATTGTAATACACAACCATGTACATTATTCTCAGCTATCAACAAACCATTGGAAGCAGAAAAGTCTGCATGCATGTAACCATTCAACGCCAAAGATAGGTCTTAACTCTTAAGGAGAAAGATATCAAAGCATAATATATATTGCTCTGGCATGCCAAAAAGACAGATAGTAACATTCATAAACCCTTTCTCTTCATTGTAATCAACCCCTGCTTGAATGGATTCTCCAATCTCAAGATTAATTGAAATATTGAAATGTTCTTGCTGTGATTCTCTTGGCCATTTCTTGGCAAGAAGTATTTAAGAGATGAGGCTGTAGGTCAGTATTCCTACATGATTATCATCAATGTCCTCACGTGTAAGTGTTTTGTAGCTCCATCAAACTCTGGCTAGGAACCGGGTAGATAATTCTTGATTGCTTATCTCATTTGGGAGGCCTAAATATTGGGTTAGAAGGCAACCTTTTGGTTCTTTGGTAGATATCAGCATAGGAGGAATGCAAGAAAACACAAAGCAAGTGCTAAAAGGTGGCAACAATGGACTGGTTTTTGTGAGATTTGAATGGCAAAGGAGATGGATAGAATGCATGGCCAAGAATCTTTGAGGAATTTTTTATGAGGGTAAGTACGCCCTTTGGCCTCACGTACGAGCCTCCATCCATCCAGGTTCAAGCCTGTTGGTAGAAAACCCTTTTGTACGAAATTCATATCTGAGGATGCAAAGTGCAGGCATTGCCATATTTGTGAAGTTGGATGGTTGCTCAAAAAAGTTTACTAGTTAGTTAGAAGACTAGTAATACTTCATGGTAGTGAATGGTGGGTGATAAAATTAAGATAAAAGCAGTACCAAAAGGGATACATGAGCGTATTTATATACATAAGATTACACATGAATATATTTAGAAAGGAATAATTAGAATAGCACCTGTTAGGAAAACAAAAATACTATTTAATTTGTTTCGAAAATAGACAGTGCGAAATGAAATGCGAAGTATTCAGGGTATTAATTTTATTGTGAAATTTGACTTGTCATTCTTGACTTTTTAAGATGTTAAATCATCACTGCATGATTGCTTTTCGTTCATTTTGGACGAACATTTTTTCGTCACACCAAGCACCGCTCAAATTCATGTCTAACCACTAGAGTAGCAGTATGGTCAGTGTCATAGATGTTCATTTGCACAAAAACTAGGCAGCAGTAATATGGGAATAGATGTTCTTTTTCATCAGTTTTACACGTAATAGGATGAGAAATGTTCTTTTGAATCCACGAAATATAGACATTTAGTGATCATCGTATATTAATGAGAGTATGAGTATATATACTAAGATGCACATCAAATGTATGCAATGTATGTTTATATAAGAGCAAATATTGTACATGGTCTTCCATAATACAATGTACAAGTAACGCTTCTGTAATAAGAGAATTATACGAAGGGAGATATATACAAAGACCCTAATTTAGACTTTTTAACAGAGCCCACCAATGAGATCATGTATATGATTTTTCATTTTTGCTCTTAACTCAGATTTTCCTGTCATATAAGAAGCTTACACTAAAAAGTTTCATTCCCGCAGAAACATAAATCATTTAATTTTCTCGGATCACATGCCTATCTTCTAAGAGGGATGGACTCACCTTTTGTAATCTTAATTTGAGCCTCTCTATTTATAAGTCCTTTTGACAAAAGATTCTACTAGCACTAGATTATATAGATTCTACTATTACTAGGTTATATATGAACTAGTACTAGTAGAATTTTTTATCAAAAGGACTTATAAATAGGGAGGCTCTATATATATATATATATAACATCTAGATGTTATATACAAACAACAATCGCATTCTCGCATTTATATTTACATTACTTCATATTCCTGATTTTTTTTTCTATTTGATTATAATTGAACTTGCTTTTTCTTAAAGTGAAAATTCGCTTTTTTTTTGTCTTACAATAATGTGCATGTTGTATTTATCACGTACAAAATAGTATATGCTTACTTACATGATTTATGTCTCTCACGTGGATTGCTGGTGTTGAAGAATGAAAAACAAAAGAGAGATATTAAAAAAAAAATTAGGATAGCTGATTAAATGTGAAGAATGTGAAAAATGAAAATGTATATGCGAAGTTACCAATATCAACCTTATACTATGTCAGACTTCGTAACGACCAATAACGTGAAAGTTCCGAACACATTTAATTATTACCATCGATAACCATTGGATTAGACTTTGCAGGCGTTAACATGAAAGTTCTTGACACATTTAATGATTACCAGCGAAGGATATGTGAGTGTAAATTAAAGCACTCACAATTGGAGAGGTTAGTTGGAGTATTCACACCATTTGCTTCCATTAATTAACTGTTTCTCCGACACCAACATAATTCAACCTTAGTCATATAAGGCAGCTAGCTTCTTTTTGTTCAAATTAGATGAGCAAATGACAGCAATTATATGAGCAAATCAAGTTGTTCGAGACATTATTACTCCAAATTGTATTATCAAGTTGACATTTGCATGATTACAAAGGGATAACTATTGAAATTCTCTTTTTACTCTCCAATTTACAACTTGTGTCTTAAAATGTACAGTGAATGCCATAATTAGAATTGTTGAGTTCATATTAGACACCCTTTTTACCTTGCTTCAATGTGAAAGAGGAAAGATGGCAAAAATGTTTAGCTTTTTGGAAACAAATGGACTACCGAGCCATAGAAACGAGTTCTTAATGTATAGTATAGAAACCGACGTTAGAAACTTTGAAGGTTGAGAAAAAAAAAATACCCGAAAGAAAACAAAATCTGCTCTTTCAATTTTCCGATTTCAAAACACACTTGGAACGTTATTCATTGGTTACAATTGTTTCAACGCAACTGTAGGTTATAATTTTTTCAACAATAAAGGATACTTTTATCATTATAAATTTATAAAAGATACTTTTCCCTTCTTTCAAGGCATGTGCAAATTAAATGCCAATTATATTGATACCCTTCATTTTCTCATAGTCTCATCTGACCATTATAGTATTTTGATAAAATAATTTTAAATATAATTTTTTTACTTATTAATAAATTTATTTAATAACTTTATTGATTCTTAGATATATAGTAATATTAACAAATACATGAAAAAAGGGAAAAAAATACTGCCGGAAAATAATCATTTGCTGTGAAGTCAGCTTCATGTTAGAAAATATAAATTATAATTTTCCATTTTTTTTTTAAGGTTTCGTATAATTTGTCACCCTTTAAAAGTATGAATATGGTTTTATTGCGAGTAATTCCAGGGTATAATCATTCATTTATGGATACAACTGGAATCCAGCTTAATTCCACAAAACTCGTGAAAACTTGGCTTAAGCATAATCATTATCGCCTGAATCAACTTGGCTTCTCTTTAATTGTGTTTGAAAGAAAAAGACGCCATCTATATTTGCTACAGCTTGTCACGTTTAACATTTACATTCAAACTTTTCTTTTCTGATGCTAAGATTTAAAGTTTTAAGTTTAAACCAAATATGATAATTTAGAATTTCCGAGAAGGAAGAGCTACTTGTAATAAGTATCTTACTTTAAATCATGCATGAATATGACTGAAAAAAGTGCAGAAATAATCAGTAGTAATAAGAGCTTATCAAACATAGCTCTGAGATTATTACCAACGAAAAATGGAAGACTCAAATGCCATTCCAATTTACCAGTAAATGTTCCTATTTATATTTTTTAAAATATATATATATATATAATATTTTCTATTTTCCTAAAAAAGACCAAAAAAAGAAAAAGAAAAAAAGAAAGACATTGTCAACTAAAGACACCTTTTTCAAGATTTCTGCTCTAAATTCTACATCAGCAATGAAAAATGAAAATTGTCACCCCACAAGGATAGTGCAAACTTTCTTGTAAGTTTGAATATTTCTCAAAGGTTCAGTCATAAATCTGATAGAAATTCAACTATCTTTGAACTTGTGTCACGAAATCGCATAGTAACACACTTTTCTTAATACCGTGATCCCATGCATGAATCTTGATCCCCACGTATTAGTATTAAAGCTTGGAATCTTGGACTTTATAATTATTAATTGTTTATTCATAACCACCGTTGTTGCCAAAAAGGATTAATATTGGTAGCACTTTTTCTTCGTCACTAGTTTGGACATGCCCACAAGGTAAACGCATGGCATGCCTTTCATGTCATTTCAACTTCTTTTCTTCCATTGTCACCGTCAAAATTTGTGGATATCAGGTTTTAATTTCCTATTATTGAACTCGTAACAGATCACCATGTTTCAACTTTGAAAGGCACAAATTAAAGAATAAGCAACCATTGACATGAAGAAGGGATGAGCACGGAGAAAAGACCATCTTGATAAACATGAAATAGGCTAGAATTTAAAGGCAGGTGTGACAAAAACAGATTCACCGCAGGATTTAATTTTACATGGAATTTTTTTTGGTAGATACTTTTTTTTTAAAAGATAGTTTACATGGAATTTTATTTTGAGAAATGCTATCTGAAAAAATACGTACATAATTTTTTACAAAAAAAATAATAATTGTTAATGTAAAGTGATATAATCCATTTATTCATCTAAAGAGTAAAGACCAATGATTATGCAACATCATTTCTCCATATAAAATTATGTCAAAACTTTTAGTTATTTAATATTTTTCTTTAATTCTAGAAATAAATCATTATTAATTTTATAATATAATTAACATGTTAAAATTAATCTCTACGATAATACAATCAATTTTTCTTTTCTTTCGTGCCGATCAATCAATAATAAATGTACTTTTGGTTATATTGGAGGTACAAACATTAAAGTGGAAAAGAGAGAAAGGTGACCTAATAAAGTATTAGCCTCTAACATCAACATTGCACCTAAATTTCAAATATTTAGACGTGCCAATTTGGGGTACAAGCTTAATGGCTTCCTGTTGTAATATTATGCGTGTAATTATTGATGCTAAATATTTTCTTAGTCAAAGTAGGTGAAGTGGGTCAAAATCCACTGCCCTAATTAATTTCAGCAATATGGTAGATGTAGGTGAGAGTAGCATGAAAAAATAGGAATACACAATCATGGGGTCAATTAAATAAGCATAACAATTTCATTCATTCGCTTTCAATCTAATGCCAAACTGACACCAACCCCTCAGGTGGTGAAAACTGAAAAGACATGCACGGATCTGCTTCTCTAAATCTTTTCCAAGGACATGCTAATGTTATGTCAACTTTAATATTTAAGATTTTTAAATATCCAAACATCCTATTTAAAATATATGAATTTTATTATTTATTTTTTCTCTAAACTTATTCTTTATCCATTATTTTTCTAACACCCGTATGGGTGATGAAATATAATTATCCATGTTATTTTCTTCTTGTCTATCAGCATGTTTTGTTAATAGTACTAGCAATAGTACTGGTGCTAGTCTTTTCCTGAAGACAGGGATGATAAATGATAAAGATGGGCTAACTGCTAATTTAAATTAAGCTTGCTGTTGCTTCTTTTGTCAACAAATATATATAGCAGTCAGAGTCCAACATTGGTGATCCAAGTTAAAGGAAAACAACAAACAAATTATATTTTAGTCGATCAGAATTTAAAAGAACTCTTGAGTGCATTATTAATCTACCTTTTTTCCCTTCCTTCATTTTCGGTCAAATCCCCAAAGCCATTATATGCAAACACTAATAATTAAAGTAACTGATAAGTGATAACTAAAGAAAATTGAAAACACATATTTTAGTTACTGTTTCTTCATAGCTGTGCTTACCATCAGTCACAATATAAGGTATAGTGTTTGGAGCAAATAGTTGTTTCGTAACAAAAGAATTGAACATACAGTGATCTTTTACATATAGAGCCATATATGTCTGTTGTGATTAAGTGGCTGTTTCATACCAAAAGGATTGATAGTTTCAACTTTCAGACTTTCTAGCCCCCCCATTACCACTTAAACTAAATGTTGTCCAAAAAGAATGGGGAGAAAATCCCGGAGAAAATGACTCTTGTGAGGGTTTCTTGCCCAATGATAGCGCATTACTTCACAACTGATTACTCAGTGTAACAACAACTAGTCATAGTAAATTACTTTTACTTAAATTATATTTTGTCTATTTTTTTTTCTCCCTACCCTTCTTTGATGTCGGCCAACAAAAGCAAAAGGATAAAGGAGAAATAAGAACGTGTGAGAGCAAAACATTCCTAACTCTGACCCACCACTCAATTACCACAGAATTAGCCAAACTTGCGTACACACTCCATTTGGGAGCATTATAATGCTCTTTTAGTATACTTCCACTCTCTAACTAATTGAATTTGACCTTGTACTATATAAAATTAAAAAGAGAAGAGATTAGATTAGTATAATTGGGATTCTTCTGGATGTCTCAATCGTTTTAAAGTGCATGATTACTTCAGAGTATGGCAACTAAATTGAAACATGCCAAAATGTACATTATGGGGAATTGATGTGGTTTTCTTGATAAAGGGTAGCAGAAATTGAGGGTTGTACATGATTTGTTGCAAATCCAATGTTTTATAAGTCTTTGTTCTCATAATAACCCTACCATAGAAGAAGCATTCTATCTACGTTAATTTCCACTTAAAGTTATAGTCACGAGATTCACAACTTTGGTTATAGGTAAATGCTATAGTCACAAGTCACCATTTTACAGCCGAAGTGTCACACACACAGCCTTGTATCCGTGCCGTGATTTGCAAATCTGTTCCACGTGAAAAAGAACTATAAAATTTTGTGGCTTCAAAATTTGTCATTGCCACTACACTTTACTCTGTTCCCACTGATAGGAAAAGTTTTAAAAAGATAATGGTATGTATGAGAAATATTCTTGTGGAATAAACACCAACACCAATCAGACGATAAGGGTAAGCAGCAAAGGCAATGGATATGAAGAACTAAGCTCATAGTTTAGAAATGTTGCAGTGGGCCTTGTGGAAGAAATGTGCCTTATATGTAGAAGGTTGTTTCTTAACACTTGGTCCCCTAGAGCCCAGAAATGGGGCAGAGGTTTGAAGGTACAAAAGATACATGACAGTACTCGGGTTTTTAACTAATGTTTTGCTCTCAGGTTTAAGTTTTTATTTATTAATTAATAAAACTATTCTGACAAAAAAAAAAAATACAGGATAATAGCACTTCCACATACACATAAATGTAACTTGTCCCTTCCCAACACACACAATATCTTTTTCTTTTCTTTTCTTTAGAAAGAGAGGAAAAAGAGGCGGGGGGGGGGGGGGGTTCATCATAAAATTGATGCAAGTGATGTTTTAGCATAGTACAAAGCCTTGGGAATTTAAAATAATTATAACATGATATGGCACACAGAATTTGAAACAATAATTGCTGCTGGTGTTGATGCCTCTTAGTTTGGTTGGAGCTCTTGGCAGTTTGTACCAACTTGAAGGCAGATAATGACATATAAGGAAGACATTGTAAAACCTTATACCGTAACCGGTGACTCTCTTACACTTGTAACTCTCCATATGATTATAATTGGACAGATGGTACTACAGAAATTCAGATTAGTCATCAGATACAGAAAAATGTTGTCTACTATAGCGGAAGAAATATAATTGCTGACCTCTAAAATAAGAGGAAAATCAATAATAATTGAGCTGCAAAATGTTATTTATAGTTGGAAGAGTTATAAGCAAAGTAGTTCATTCCTAGTATAGTTTTATATGTGCTGCTGTTTCTTTCTTCTGCAAGATTTAATAATTGAATAATTATATAAGTAATGTGGGGGCTACTTTGGCCCTACCAAGAACCCAAGAAAATCAGTTAAACTCCCCTTTCCTAAGAAATGGTTGATTGCTTTGTTTCATGTGGAATGTCTGTGCAGTTTCCATTCTGCTTCTCCGACTAATCCATTGATTACAAAGCAAGGCAAAAGCAAATGGTTAGAGAGCAAACAAAAAGTCTTGTATTTTAATCTGAAAAACACTATGATAATTGCTAACCATTATGAAGCATATGTAGGTAGGTACACTCCATGAGGCTGGTCTGGTCACCCTAATTCATTTGGTCCAACACCAAAACCACACTCATGCCACGTGGACACAAGAGGTGGATGATATCAGCATGAAGTGTGATGATGACCCACACTATCAATAAAAGAAATTTCTCATATATATCTCCTCTAAAAGTTCTTGTATCAATAGTAATACTAATAAATAAATCAACAAAACTATAAAAGAATCAGCTGCTACACAAACACACTCTCACAAGGCTCTCTCAAACACACAATTGGGGGCCCCTTTTTCTTGGCCAATCCATGCTTCAAATTCCGTTTTCCGCCGCCTTGCTAGCCATGGTGTTGAGTGCAGAAAGTGCCCAAAAACTTTATCAAATATTTGATGAAAATATTTGAGTTGTATCAGTATTGTATTTGTACGTGATAAACTCCAACTTCAGTTTCACGTCAATCTCTTTCTTTTGTGTCTATCTAGTATTTCTTTCTTTCTCTTTCTCCCTTCTTTGCACTATAAATACCACACACTTTAGATCATCACCACGTTCATTCTCCATTGCTCTCTCACTACTACTACTACTTTCTTTCTATATTGGCACTGTTTGTAGCTTTTCTTTCGTTGATGGGAGATAACAATGCCAACCTTCCACCCGGGTTCCGGTTCTATCCAACTGATGAAGAGCTTGTAGTTCATTTCCTTCACAGAAAGGCAGCCCTTCTCCCTTGCCACCCAGATGTTATCCCTGATCTTGATCTCTACCCTTTTGATCCGTGGGAACTTGACGGTATCATTCTACGTTTATGTCTCAATTCAGCTATAAAATTTCATGCCATTTTGAAACTGCTACACTGCATGACGCATAGCTAGAAAGTTAAATCTAAGGTGCTTGTGCATGTATTTATATATTTATCTATCTGCAGGTAGAGCTTTGGCAGAGGGAAACCAATGGTACTACTATAGCAGAAGGACACAAAATAGGGTCACTGCCAATGGTTATTGGAATCCAATGGGAACGGAAGAGCCAGTGGTTTCAAGCTCAAGCAACAAGAGAGTTGGTATGAAGAAATTCTATGTGTTCTATGTGGGAGAAGCCCCTGATGGTAACAAAACCAATTGGATAATGCAAGAGTATCGTCTATCAGATTCTGCATCCTCTAGCAGATCATCCAAAAGAAAAGCACAGCCAAAAACAGTTTGTACCTACTTAGTACATGAGATAGTACATGAAAAATTTCACCCCACAAATAAACTTTTAAGTTCAAAATGAAAAACTATTGTATAATACCACTATGTATGATTATTGATCCTTTTCCCTTTTGTCTAATTCAGGATCACAGTAAGTGGGTGATTTGTCGAGTTTATGAGAGTGATGAAAATGATGATGGTGGTGGAACGGAGCTCTCTTGTCTGGATGAAGTTTTCTTGTCATTGGATGATCTTGATGAAATAAGCTTGCCAAATTAGATGGTGCTAAATGATCTTGTTAGCTGTATTATTATCCAAATAGGATAATTAATTAAGCTAATTATTGTTATCTTTACTGTTGTAGTTAAATCCAATAGCATTTGTAGCTGCCATTGTATTCAGTGCAGTTGCTATAGCTAGATCTCTCTTTATAGCATCCCTTCAAGTGGGGCACTAGATGAAATTCATGGCCAAGCAATATGCAGTATGACGTTATGCTTTCAAAGACCCCATTCACTGCCACAGGGCAACTGGAAATTTTGTGCTCCTTTCTCTTCAAGTTGACACGTGGCTAATTACATTCCTAGTAATAGTATCTACTATTGTCAATAACTAATATGAGTAATTAATCCTGTAAATCCAGATAATATATGCAAAAGGGCCAACTCATTTCTTGTAATTTGAGTGTATCAATATCATCATTTGGTCTGCATTTCACACTACTGTTGCATTAAAGTCTTGAGTACTTCAAAAAGGAATGGAAATTTCTTTTGGAGTAGAATGGTTTTTTACTGGGATATCTAGAATGATGAAAGCCCATTTTAACTCTCACGTGGAAGGATGGTTGAGAGAATAATAAGGTTTATATTCATAGAACTTGAGGGGAAGAAGAGATTGCGTGTGGAGCCCATTGAGCACTGTAAGGGAAGCTTGCAACTGAGCATTGCGCAATAGTCCTCTTAGGCTATATAGCTTTCGCCTACATTGATGATATTTGGTAGCTAGTTGTCTTGTGTCACAATGCAAAGGGACAATTTATTTTCTTTTTTGTTTTGTTTTGTTCTGTTTTTCTTGCATATGGGTTCCTGCTTAGGGAAGCATCAAGTCATGTGTGATGCAAGCATTCGCATGCTTTGAAGCACCAACACTAGCATTATATTATATGCATATATTATCATATCACAATAGAGTGACAGACCTGTCCATTTACTCATGAGGTTCTTTCTCTTCTCATGTATGTCCACTAGAACAGACAAGATACGCACCAAGAGCTTGTCGTTTATGACAAAACTAGGTGTACAATGGTTTAAGAATTGATCACAACCAAGCAGAGTCCAGCAAAAGTAGAGGTTGGTTATCTTTGTCATTAGTATCTGTTAAATGCAAGATAGGCTAATTAGTGATAAGCCGCTGAAGCTTACACAACAGGAGTATTTGACATGATTTGGCCATGGCTAATTATTAGATATAAAACCATTAATATGTCATAATTCAACAGTTTAAACTTTTTGGACAAATAATTTTATGACATGGTATCTGGACTTCTACGACGAAATGGTTTAGAGTTAAATCCTTATTGTTCCCACTTCTAAACAAGATATTAATTAACTTTCAGTATAAGTTAAATGTAAGCTTGTACACTGTCCATGCTTCAAGTTCGTATAAATAGTTTCATGACACTACACTAATGATTGGTAAAATATTTGGGCAACAAAACGATGTCACACATTACCAATTTATTAAAGCGTTAGTTAAAATATGCATGTCACCATATTGATATGATGATATGACAACACATTATTAAATAATCATATAAAACTCTTTTTGATTTAACAAACTAATTAAGCACTATAAAATTTGAACTTTGTTGCTTGATTAAAATTAAACAATTGCTCAATTATTGTTATATTACTTCAAAAAGTAATACATTTCAAACTGAAAAAAAGAAGTTAATAAACAAACCTCAAGTTAATAATTTGCATACTGTAATATATATATATATGTTTAAGTAAGGAAGTTTGAATTCATAATCTCTAGCAAATTATTCGAATCTCACACCACTAACATATACTGACAGCTTGAATAATTGCTTGCATTACTTGGTGAATGAATACAAAATCCTTTTCATAAATAAAAAAGGGATACAGAAGAGAAAGGCAATGCATTTTAGAAAATTTAGTTCTTAATAATGTCTAGCAATTGTATGTTTTGATTGTGAAACATGTGATATTAATAAATGACGTTGACTGATAAAAAGTGGGAGCTATATATGAAAGAAGAAAAACTGATCACAAATCACAACTGCTTAGCTAAGAGAAAAAACAGGAGTCACATTCCCAATCCCTCCTCCACAAATATTATCATTTCATATTTAATAATTTGATTTGACAAGAACAAAAGCTGAAAATGAATTTCAAGATTCTGAACAAAATAGATATATCCTCTTATAACACTGCCTTTGCATTTTGCTTTATACTGTCGATAACTAAAATGACATGATAATTACCATCACGCTGCTACTAATAGAAAGGCAAGCATGAAACTAAGTTTCATTCAACTATGTTTTATCCAGAAGCAAGTGGAAATCAAATACCTCTCATCACAATTTTCATTTTCTCCCAGATTAAGTACTCACCTCCCGTCTCTTCTACCCAAAATATCCAATAATCTAGAAGAAAAAAAGGTCTTGAAAGTATGAATATGTATGCAATCATGTTCCGAAACCTGGCACTGCATTGGCATGCCATCCACCAAAACTCGTTTTCCAGAAAATTTGGATGTGCCATACAATCTTCATTTTCACAATTAAGATAATGACATTCACGACTCACAACTAAAAAGCTGCAATTGAAGTAAAACCTTGTCTTCCAAGTCATAGTAAACCGAGATTTCAATCAAAATGGTCTCTTCCTTTTCCTTTTTAATTAGTTAGAAAGTCACATGGCTCTTCTGACAATGTGGTTTAAAACCTTGGGATAGAATCCAACACCACCTGCAACTTCGTACTCAACAGAAAAAATATGGATTTTGTCCTATCTAATCTAAAGCATGCTACCCTCCCTCTTCGTGTTCATTAGTCCATTGCTTAACTCCAACCTGCCCCCGTCCACTGCTTCATATAATAATACTATTTCATTGCTTAATAAGCTCGTAACCACTGAGCCCCCTAATCATCTCACTCGTGCCTGCTTATAAACATACCACATGTGACTTGACACTGACAGAAAGAAAGATAGAGAGAGAGATAAAGAGGTGTAATTTTCTGTGGCAACTTCAAACAGACCAAAAGTCATTACTTGAAACTCAAAATTATATATAATATACTTTATGGATTTCAATCCCACCGAAGCTGTATGCCCCCGTTTGAACTTGGAAAGTTGAAAATGCCAAAGCAAATTGGAAGTCATAATGATTGTCAAAGTCATGAAAACCCTCCTCCAATGGGCCTAAGTTTTCAGCTCATTGATAAAACTTTGGTTGTTTGTGACAAAATTTATGTGTCTGTAAAGACATGAAGGGTAGGGCAGGTGTTTGACATGTACCTATCCATCCCAACCATCCTTGGTATTCGGCTTGCTTGTTTTTTAGGTATGATGATGGGTTTTTTGGACAAAAAGTGCAACTAGGGACAATGATTATGAGGCCAATACCTATGTAGCTTTTGAGTGAAGTAAATTTATACTCTCCATCCATGCAACCAGCAAAGGTCAACATAAAAGTTCAAAATAAGTCAACCCCCCATAAAAGTATTCATCAAAAGGGAAAAGGTGTTGGTGAAAATGCTGAATGAGATTTGAGTAGGCCAAAGGAAGAGTTTGTTACCCATAGTTGGCTACTGAGTTAGATTTAAGATAGAAAGAGAAAGGGAAAGAAATAGAGAGCGCGTTTGATTTTACGAAACAATTTTTAATTTTCATTATTAGTTTTCCTGTTCACATGATTTGTGAAGCAAATACTGAAACCTAAAAATGAATTGAAAACTAGATTTTATAATTTTCATAATTTTTTGTATTTTCTTCATAAAATCAAGATTAGGAAACAAAAAATGAAATCTGAAAATTATTTTTTGATACCAAATACATTTTGTGTTCGTCTTCCCTTTGTTCGAGACTTCTGTCAAAACATAATGGGAAGGACATGAAAAAATTTTCAAAATCTCTCAACAACCCTCCTTCCTATATAGTTTTATTTTAAAGTTCTCCCCACATACAGGTTCTAGTGGGATCGAAATATAAAAGTACTGATTTATCCTATGTCATTTGTCTGAATCATTCACAGTTCAATTAATTTTGCTCAAGCGGGCCAACCCAGGGTAGAACTCTTCTAGGCTTCTAGCACTAATTTTTTCTGTCTACAATACCTAAACTCAAGACCATATTCAGAGGAAGCAAGTATCATAGAACACTTAAACCAACAGAACAATGGTAAAATACTTAATTTATCCTTATTAAGATATTAAAATAACATTTATACATAGCCTTGTAAATTATGTTTAATTATTTTAGTAAAAGATAAATTTGTAATTTTACATCATAAAGCCTCATTTTTCTTCCTCTTATGTATTTTAACTTTTAATCTCTAAAAAAATGAAAGGTTATACTCTCTATTCTCTTTTCTTCCCTTATACTTCCTTAACTTTATACCTCCCTTGATACCTTCCCTTGATACCTTCCCTTTCCTTCCCTACCTTCCAAACACACTCTACAGGACAAGGTCCAGCCGCATAGAGGAAATAACAAGTGAACAAGCTGTATGTGGTATGTGCCATGACAGTTCAAGAGAACAACAACCTAGTTAAGGGCCATAGAAGCATTACGAGGGTTCAAAGTTCATAAATAAACTAGTCTGTCTTTTGAGAATCCCAGACTACCAACATACTGTATACAATATTAAGTAACAAGTCTGACGGGAGAAAATGGTGTGTATTTACAATATAATGAAAGCAATGACCAGTTGACCACATGATTTGTAAAATCTATTCACTGGGTACAATATAGTACATAACATGGGAAAGTATACATTTAAATCTTATTCAGTTATCATTTATTGAAGAGTACAAAATCATGTAAGAAAACCATATCCCAATTGCAAATCCCAAAACTCAGAAGAACCTCTTATATGTATTAAACAAAACGCAGTCTTCTCTTTGTCTCTCTCTCTCTCTCTGTGGATTACAGACAAGGTAGTGATTCACTACAGTATCGTGTTCAAGTATGGTAATAAAGAAGAACTACCTCCTTCCCATGTTCCTTTATAAGCTAGCTAGTAAACAGCAGCACACCTCTCAGGAAGGAAAAAAAATTTCCTAAATAAGTAAATATTAAACAGGAAATTAAGTCAAACTAGAAGTCAGATGATCAACAACAAAGAAATAACTTCCTACAATCATGAATGATGCAAACCCAGAGCGAGCCATCCGCCACCGAAGGCCACGAAACAAGAGATTCCTGTCAGAAGGATGGATCCCAGTAATTCTTTCAAACCGGTTTCCTGGTCGTTTCCATTTAAGAAGCTTTCTTTCCATTGTAATGTACTGGAACAAGACAATGTGTGAATTACTATCAGATTGGTTTGAATTTGGAAACACGTGAAATAAAAGTTACCATTTTATTAAGTGAGATATTATTCATAATTCAATATTAGGCATGACATTGTGAAGAAGCAAGTGTGTAAACTTTTAAGAAAAATAATCAGCAGAATTGACAAGTTTGCCCTTGCAAGTATGAATGAAAAAAATTATGGGTCACTTATGGGAACATGAGGACCATGCAGCCATGCTTAATTTAGCTAGCTGGAGAACTTGGACATTATTCAAGCATTTTGCCCCACTGTCTTCGGTTTTAGCAAGTATGGAAACATAAAACTTGATAATTATCAGAACAGAAAGTCTATCATAAAATTGCTCGTTGAAACTATAGAGGAACACCTCCAAAAATGGAAAATGACTTCATCCTTTTGGTGAAGCAGGGAAAAAAAAAATTATTTGAGCGACAATAACATGAGGAGTTCTCAACTTTAAAGCAAAGAATTCTGACCTTAGACCCACTATAGATTAGAATTGTTTTATGGCATCTTCAGCATATGGTTTTCTTCAAGAATCAGCATTAATCCTGTTTTGGTCTTTGGTTTTGTTTAATGAAACTATGTTATCCTCCTTATCCTTTCTACTAATGTCTTTCAATTAAAAATTCTTCTGTCACTAAAAAGTAATCAAAACAAGAGGACCACATTTCACAAGGTTTTCAAAAAAATTTAGTAACAAGTAACAATGTTCATACCTTTGGCAGCACAGTACACTGTGATCTACTTCTTGCAGTATCAAAACCATGAGAAGCAGCAGCAGCAATTGAAGCTGAGAACCCAGCAGCAACACTAACAGCTAAAGGAGACAATGGACCAATTTCTTCATCAGACCTGAGTCAAGACAGGCACACTTGAATGAAAAGGACAACTACACTAGTAATTAAATTAATTAATCTAAAAGCACTATTAGATGATTAAATATATAATACAGTGCATTCAATTATCCAACAGCTAACCAGACCTTATCAAAGAGAACAAATCAAAGCAATGATGACATGAAAAACCCGATCAAACAAAAAACTGAGCACATGTAATGTAAATAGGTACTTTTGGCAAGGTGTGCACTTCAAAGTTCGAGGAAACCAAAGAAACCAAAAACAACGACAAACAAAATAAGGACATTAACCTTATCTATAGTTTACTGAAAAGGGACTCAAAATGAAAAAGATCCATTGGACCTAAAGGTTATTGTGAGTTTGTGACTCAACCTACGCAGGAGTAAATAAAAAATGTAGGAAATTTATATGTTAAACATCATCAGTTGCAGTTTAGCAACTCCAAAATCTAAACTATTTTTTTTTTTTTCCAAAGCTGATATCTTTCGTAAAACTGCAATAACAATCACAATACAAGTTATACCAAACATATTTCATTCTATTAATTAGTAAGATACCTTGGCGGAGGATTCATCCCTACAGCCTTCCAATCAAGCATTGCTTGGTGCAAAAGTTGCCAGCTTGAGAAAAATACACCACCAAACACAGAATCTCGAACAATTCCTGAACGAAGGCCTCTCCATAAAGTGCTCCATCCTTCCAATGACATAATGTCTGATGGCCTTCTCACATTGCAAACCGATGGTGGCCTCCCAGATCCTGTCATTGCCCATGGATACTCCAGCAATGCACTTGTCAAATTAGCATTTTTGGGTGTTAGTGTGGAGATGAGACCAACATATTTGTTCAAGGATCTCTTGTCCGGATAACAACCCTTCAGTAATCTAGAAATTAAGGGGGGACAGGCTCCCTTTTCCAAAGCAAAGGTGGAGGTTGGAACATAGGAAGCAGTGGTAACCTGCGCACGAAGCTTGATGAGTTCAAATGGAGAACTTATGAGAGTCTCTGTGGCACCAGCTACCATGCCAGCCAAAAGAGCTTCAGAAGCAAGGACATAATTATCTTCTCGACCATCTGCCAAAATTTACTTGTGAGCATCAAAATCAGGCACCAAAAAAAAATAAAAGAAGCCACCATAAGATTATGAGAAATGATGGGTGTACATCCAGTGTGTCACAACACACAACTCAAAATCCATTACATTAGATGAAAGAAATATTTTATAAATATTTTAGAAAAATAAATAACTTTGAACGGTGGATTGCTCAATATGTCGAGCTAATGCGTCAGAGTCATGCGTTCCTATAACATCACTCTAAGATTATAGTTCATGAATAACAAACTCCAAAAGGTATTGTTAAAGTAGAAAACCCAAGCCAATGGCCATGAGCTCAAATAATCAGAGGGTATCTCAAAATCACATCATGCTACATGATCTATAAAATACCGAAACTTCAATCTTAAATGATTTATATGAAGAGAGACAAGCCGTATTCATTAAAATAAAGTAGTGCTAATTTGTTACATGGGAATTTCTGAAAAAATTGAAAACAATAACAACAACCAAGCTTTGTTTCACTAGGTGGGGTCATCTACATGGATTAGACAATGCCATAGTGCCCTATTATAAACTTGATAAAAACATGAAACAAAAAATAATATTAACACAGAAAACATAGGAATTACCTTTATAAAAGGCTGTAAGGATTTCATAAACCCCGAATCGCGCTCCGAGACCAAAAATCCTTCCAAGCGCTAACCAGCCATAGCCATGGAACAGACCTGAAATGCCCCCAATTAACAAGATATTCAGTACTTCTCCTAGGCAAAGGCAACTTATCATTCACTCACTATAGAATAGAATAGAATAGCCCAATGGGAGCAATAAAATGGAAATGAGCATATATATACCTGCATTACCGGACAAAGAGAGTATTCTGAGCAATACCTCGGCAGCAGTCAATTGTTTACCAGAACTGGAACCAATCTTCAATAAACAAACAAGCAAACAAATTGAAGCAATTCAGAAATGAAAAACAAAAAGAGATGGAGAGGGGTTTGGGAAAAAAAGTGAGAAGCTTACTTGAGAGAGGACTTTGATGGTATCAAGAGGATAGGTGAGAGCGGTGGCTAAAGCCACTGAGGTAGCAGCAGCAACCCCATGAACAGCAAGCATCTGGGTCTTGGACAAGTCATCCATCTGAAACAGCAAAATGATTGAACATGGTTGGTTCGTTATCGAAGGGAAGCAATCAATGAATACAATGATGAAAAGAAAAGAAGCAGCATCCGCAAAGTGAAGAAAGAAACCTTGTTAATGAGATTTTCGCTCTCTCTCTCTCTCTCTCTGAAGGATGGATCAATCTTCAGCGCTTATTCAGCACCTCCATTTTCTGTTTATTCGAGCTGTGCTGTGTGGGCAAACGTAGCAGAGTCTGCAACAGAGTGTGTGGCGTGTTCTTTTTGTTTTGTCCTTGGCGATCCCCTGCTCATTCGAACCCTGCTTAAGTTCTGCTCAACACAAAGGTGGGCTCCCTTTCGGATTTGATGCGCAAGGCCCAACTCGTCGAAGGGAGGAACGGGGCCGTAGCGGAGTTTGGGCCTAGGCCCAAGACGAACCCGTTGATGAAGGTTTGGTGGAAGATTGCTGGGGGGAAAGTGGTGATGATGGTGGCTCGTGGTGCTTGCAACAGCCAGATCGCGAAGGGGGTAGTGCAGGAGTTGGGGGTGGATTCAGATATTCTGTAACCAATTTCTTGTCACTTTCTCTGTCTCTTCCCTCAATTTTTTTTCAAAATTAACTTTTAATAATTACTCATAAATTACACATGTTACTTTTTTATTGATGGACAGAAAAAGAGACATCAAATTGAAACAGAGGATTTCTTTCCGAAGTAACTGGATCAGGGTCCGTCATAGCACTAAATGGAAGGATAACAATCCGAAAATGGTGCATTTGGTGACTTCATTCCCCACTTAGCTTGGAGCATCTTATATTTTACTTATGAATAATATTTGGTGTATAATTAAACTGCATAATAAATATACATCACACATCTTATTACTATTGGATGTGATATGTGGTCCCCACTCATCTATCAAATCCAATAGTAATAAAATGTATTATGTGTAATTATTATACCATTTATTTATATACTCAACATCACTCTTTACTTATTGCAAACAAGACATTATTATTGTTTTCGTTGAAATTTATACTGATAGACACCTATGTTATAGCTTTAATTTCCATACTTGCTGTTGTATTTTTATGTTAAATCTCAGTATACTTGTTACGTAGTCACGAAAATCGTTTGCTATATTGATAGACTTCGATCCACATCCAATGTGTGGCTGAATTGATTTTCCCCCCCTTTTTTATTTTCCTCGAAATGATGGAACAAATAGAATGCAAGATCTTGAACATAAGATGCATTATCATTCTTATTTCTTTTCTCATATACCATCATCATCAAATAAATCTATGTTAAATAGTTCTAGTACATTGCAGCATTAATTTGAAATGAAATATTGGCATACCATACCCCCACGTTCTGAGGGAGAAGTTGAATATCAACGCGACGCCACTTCGAGCACTCGAGCAGTATGTTAAGGTAAGTAGCCGCACGTCGCCACTACGAGGATCCTCAACGTAATAACGTTCACACGTGGCAGGTGGTGCGCGGGCCAAACGTAAACTAACAAGTGAGTGTTGAAAAGGAGCAAGTTCGGAAAAGGACGTGACTTCCCTGCAGAGGAGAGCAACTAAATGAGTGTTGAAAGAAACGAAAGCATTTCCATGGAGAGAGGCAAAGCAAGCGAACCAAAAATGTTTGCCGGCAGCCCGATTCCGGAGATTCCCGTATTTTCCGGTGAAGATGCCTATCTGTGGGTCAGCCGAGTGGAACAATACTTCCACACCAATCCCACGAACGACCGAGACAAGCTGCGAGCAGCGACAGCGGCTCTCCAAGGCCGCGCCTTCGACTGGTTCCTGCGCTGGAACAGGTGCACCGCCGCGGCGTCCACCTGGCCCTCCTTCAAGGAAGCCGTCGTGCACCGCTTCCAGCCGGAGGCCGCCGATAACCCCTTCGGAGTACTCCTCAACCTCCGTCAAAAAGGGACCGTTGCGGAATACCGCGAGCTCTTCGAAACGCTCACTCACTCCGAACCGTTACGGAACCTGGTGAGCGACGAGATCTCGAGCGCGGTGTTCGCTAACGGCCTGAGGGCGGAGCTGAGGGGAGAATTGAGATTGTACAAGTCGGCCTCCCTCTCGGATTTGGTGCACACCGCCCAACTCATCGAAGAGAGAAGAAACCGGGCCGCAGTGGATTTTGGAGGGCCCAGGCCCATGATTAATCCGATGATGAAATTTTTGGGAGAGATTGCGGGGAAGAAAGTGATGATACTGGTAGCTACTGGTGCTGCTAACAGCCAGATCGCAAAGGGGTTGGTGGAGGAGTTGAGGTTACCTGTGTGTGAAACTGATGATTTTTTTGAATTTGGGAACGAGAGCGTAGTGAATGGTAAAGGGGTTTGTAGAGGGGTGGCGGTTAAGGTGCAGGATGACGTGGAGATAATACACGATTTCTTCGTGTTTGATCAGCTTGGAGGAGGAGAAGACGTTGTGTTGGGGTGTGATTGGTTAGAGGGGCTTGAAGATGTCGCTATTAATTTAGGAGATTTGACGATGGAGTTTGACGTCGCTGTTAATTTGGATTTGACTATGAAGTTTAAGGTGGCTGGAATGGCAGTAACCTTGAAGGGGGACTCTCCTCCCACTGCACTTGATGATGAATCCAGGTTCTCTTTTCTGTCACGGGTAAACATAAATAAATCTCTTTATTCACGTTCTTCAAATTAGGCGCCCTAAGAAAACAAAGGTCTGTGTACATCGTGTCAATTTCAAGCCATGCAACCTGTAGGCAGTGCATGCTCTTACTGAAAGCAATTGGTATTCAACAATAGTAGTGGTATCTTGGTTTGAGTAAAATATCTCACTTTATTGCCGTTTCGTTATAAATATATTTGCCAGAGCTTTTAGGTTCTTATGGATATGATATTTTCTATTTCACTTGAGTAAAATATCTCACTTTATTGCCGTTTCGTTATAAATATATTTGCCAGAGCTTTTAGGTTCTTATGGATATGATATTTTCTATTTCACTTGCTAATCTTTGTAATTCATGCATGCATTAATCGTATCCATTTTATTTTGTTTCGTGCTCTGCATGGTTCGTTGTAGCAATAGATGATGAAGACCCTTAAACAAATGAAACCGCATCCCCGGTAGTGAGTGGAGACCTTACTAAAATGGGGTTTTCCATACAAATGGAATCGTTCCGATATTGGATTGCCTAGCTAACTTGGAATATACTGTGTTGACTGTTGAGCATACTCTTAGATGATAGAATAACAAAATCTTCGAAAATTCATGGGGATGTTTTCACAAGTTGTTAAATCCTACTTCCACCTCACTTAATGTTATTTGCATAAATACCTCACTTATGGACATGTTAAGAGTTGGATGACGCGCGAGGATAAAGTTATTGTGGACTAGGATAGTAAAATATATTAGAAAAACTTAGATATCACTGAAGTCATTATCTTTGGTAAGACAGAAAACCTATTGTTTTTTTTTCTTTCTTTTTGGGAAATGACTCCTCTAAAGTTCGTAGTTTAAAAGTTAAAGTGCACTACACCAAAAAAAAAAAGAAGTTAAAGTGCACATCTTCTAACCTTAAACACTCAAGGGTACACATGACTCCACATCATATTTTTCAACTATAAAATTGAATTTATTTTAAAGAACTATTGCAACTCCTCTCAACGTTCATCCCTTACCTTCGCCATTTACACCCATAACTTTCTTGACGCCATAGATATGCTGTAAACCACAAACTAATTCTCTAATTACGGTGTTGAGACAAGGGCATGGGCCTCCACGTGTCAAAATCATAGCCTGAACTTCATCTGATTTGTAATACACACCTGCACATCCAAATTTATAATAAAGTCATAACAAGAAGGTACAAAATATATTAAATTCATGTTTTTTGTTTTAATATCCATGGGTTACAAGTTCCCTTGGCGTAATCAAGGGTTGTTATTTGATTGGTTTAAAAAAATTTGGGTTAGTGAGATTTATAACTTATTTTTAACCACAAATAATTTATAAGTATCGATATCTTACATTTTATCAGTAACCCACTTGGACCATCTTTGTGAGAGATTATCTCTTAGGAAAGAAAGGGAAATAAATGAGAAATTAAGAACTTCTGCATTTATGTTAATGGCTTAAAGGTGATTTAATAAAGTATTTTCCTAACGTTTTACATTATATGAAAGTGAATATATGTTTTGATTGTCAGGAATACGATTAGTGAATGTACTGTGAACTGCTTCCTTCAAATTGTATCCTTATAATTCGACCTTCTAAGTAATATGGCACGCATTTGGTGAATTGGTTCCTCACTTTGGAGCATTATCTGACATTTTACTTAACAAAAATTTATTCCAACACCTAAAATTAGGTGTAAAAATGAGATACTCACCCTATTACTATTAGACGTGATAATAGTTTTTACTATTCCCACTCATCCATACATCCAATGATAATTAAGAGAATGTCTTACTTAAACATTTAAAATTGGGTGTTGAAATAACATAACTATTTACTTAAAGCTCTTAGCCTCTTACTAAACAAAAGCTTATTATTGTTTCGTTCATTGAAACATAGGCAAGAACTAATGCGGGAATTAATGAGTTTGTCATCGTGTGGTGACAAAATCTCAACTCTTTATTAATAAATTTGATGGCTGAGATGAAAGCATTTCATTGTTTGTAGAAATACAAAATTTTTCCAATATTCTCATTCATTAATTAAAACATATGAATATTAGTCAAGCCCACATCTTCCATTATTTCAATTAGGTGTCATCAATATTTGTAATTCTTAATTACAAATAGGATATTTGGAAATTTCTAGAATTCAATTTTACCAAAGAATTACATTAAATTTCTTACTTTGGAAGCTACTTAAATAAAAGAATTGAAATCCAATAAAATTAACAAATTGAAATTAAACCTAAATAGATGTGATTTGGTGTAGGAATTGAATTTTAATAAATAAAAATACTTAAATATGATATATATTTTATTTCCAACCTATTAATAAAGACTAAAATAATAAAAATAATTAAATTAATTCATTTTTAAACTCATTTCAAATTCAAATCAAGAAATTGAATTTAATTTTTTAATTACTACTTAATTTTAAATATAAAAATTTAATTCAACTACTACTGATAAAATTTAATTTATGATAAAATTCAATTCAATTCAACTTTATTAAAAATTTTAAAAAGGCCAGAAATGTAAAATTTTATGCTATGGGCATCCTCAACGTAACAACTTTACACGTGGCACATGCTGACTGTACCAAGCGCCAATAAATAAGTGAGAGCAGGTGTGGAAAAGGGTGAGACTACCTTGGGGAGAGTGAGTGAGTGAGTGAGTGGGGAAAGAAAAGGAAAGCATGTCGATTGAGAGAGGCAAAGCAAGGGTCAGCCATATGCCGACGATTCCCATATTTTCCGGCGAAGATGCCTACCTGTGGGTCAGCCGAGTGGAAAAATACTTCCACGCCAATCCCATCAACAGTGACCGAGACAAGGTGCGAGCGGCGGCAACCGCTCTGGAAGGCCCCGCCCTCGACTGGTACCAGTACTGGAAGAAGCACACCCACACAGCGTTCTCCTGCTCCTGGCCCTCCTTCAAGGACGCCGTCCTGCACCGCTTCCAGCCGGAGGCTACCGACAACCCCTTCGAGGTACTCCTCAACCTCCGTCAAACGGGGACCGTTGCTGAATACCTCGAGAACTTCGAAACACTCAGTCACTCTGAACCGATACGCAACATGAGCGCCGACGAGATGTCGAGGGCAGTTTTCGTTAACGGCCTGACGGAGGCGCTGAGGGAAGAATTGATCATAGACAAAGCGGACTCCCTCTCGGATTTGATGCGCAAGGCCCAACTCATCGAAGAGAGGAAGCGGGCCGAAGCGGTTGGACCCTTCAGGCTCAAGGCGAGCCCGTTGATGAAATTCTGGGGAGAGATTGCGGGGAGGAAAGTGGTGATACTGCTGGGTAATTATACTGCCAACAGCCAGATCGCGAAGGGGGTGGTGAAGGAATTGGGGTTGCCCGTGTTTGGAACTGACGCGCTTTTTGAATTTTGGGGTGGGCCCGTGGTGAAGAGCGAAGGGGTGTGTAGAGGGGTGGTTATTAAGGTGCAGGAGGACTTGGAGATAACACAGGATTTGTTCGTGTTTGATAACCTTGTAGCAGAAGACATTGTGCTTGGGGATGATTGGATACAGAGGGTTGGGAATCTCTTGCTTAATTGCGCAGCTTTGTCGATGGACCTTGAGGTGGATGGAAAGACAATAACCGTGAAGGGGGACCCTTCTCTCACAGCACCTGATGAATTCCGGGTCTCTTCAATTATGAGACGGGTAAACTAAACACATCTTAGATATAAAGCTCTTTTAATTTCTTGTTCTTCAAATTAGCCTAATTAGAAAAAAATGGTCTCTCTATATCATGCCAATTTTAAGTCACGCAAATAGTGCACCTTTGTTATTACTGTAAGCAATTGGTATGCTACCACAATATCGTCGTTGCTTGCTACGTTTGAGTTAACTAGTTCACTTTATTGCCGTTTAATATCTTTGCCAGAGCTTTTAGGTCCTTATATTGATATGATATTTGCTAATCTTTGTAATTTCTGCATGCAATCGTAGCGATTTTTATTTCATTCCGTGCTCTGCGTGATTCTGTAGCAATGGATGATGATGATGAAGACCCTTAGCATATATTTTGTGAGTTTGGATTTTGGAGGCAGGAAAGGACTTATAGTGTAAAATTTTATTGCAAGTCCTCCCCTCCCCTCTCCTGTCTAACTTGGAATGTGTACTCTTAGAAAATAGAATAGAGAGAGGATATGTGTACACTATTTTCTTATAGCATACTTATAACACCTTATGCCCCAAGGGTCCGGTGGTGCACCAAATTGATCTTCTTCTTTTCTTTTTTTTTTTTTCAGTGTAATAAAATGATTAGAATAATCATGAAATTATGCTTGAGAAGTTCAACACAAATAGCATATAGACTTCACGCTAATCATTATGTGCCATACCAGCACAAAGACTTGTAAAACAAATTTAGTTCTCAGCTAAAATAGGGCATACTTCAGCTTGTCTCACATTCTTTGCTCAACACAAATAGCATATAGACTTAAAGCATTACGTGCCTTACGAGCACAAATATCTGCAAGATAAATTAAGTTCTCAACTAAAACAGGACATACTTCAGCTTGTCTCACATTCTTTGCTCTATTACTTCATCCTGTAGCCCAATATAATAGCGGCTAACGATCTCTGAAGCTGCTTCCTTAGTATACATCACCATAGAAATTCGATGACGAATCAACATTTTGGGTAGATAACAATTATTTATATTTATTACCTTATAAGAAAAAAAAAGTGAAGGAACTAATCACTATTGATTTTTGTAAAATAAAAGTAGATGGTTTTCTAGGGGTGATTTGTATTTGTATCATAAGAATGAAAGCATAAATTTGATTAATGGTAAGCAACAAGTGTATCCAAAAGAGCACCGATTCTGCTCGTGCATTTGGGCCTCAAGCATGAAATATATTTCCTGCAAGAATGGAGTGAAGTAGTATCTCTTTAAATAATAAAAGTATAGACTATAGAGCTACTATATATTATTTCACACATCACCACTGGAAATTGAAAGATAGAATCTAATTAGTATCTTAGGCTAATAATATATCCCCAAACGATTAGCACGAGTTTTTTTCTCCCTATATCATTTTCAGGTTTGTTGGTTGGTAGCACCTAAACATTATAGTTTTAAAATAAGATAGGTCATCATTCATGATAAAAATAAAAACCCATGTCTCAAATATTTGACTGTCGCTGATTTAAATCAAAGAATAACTATTGGATTCATATAACATCACATCTATAGAAATTGCCCACTATTCAAAAGATGATAGGATAAACAAACACAACAATGAGAAAACAAATGTAGGTACAAAAGCAAACCATCCTGTAGAATCACGACACTCACAGTTCTCTAGGTATCCTCCCAATCAAGGGCTTATAGGACAAACTTTGTATATTCATTAGAAAAAAGAATAATAAAAATTTTTAACACTTGAAAGAATTTTATACATTGAAAGCTAGATAACTTGGTAAAGTATGATCTGGGAAAATAAAATGAAGTTTAAAATGAAATTTTGGTGCACAAAATTTGCAGTTTTCCCTAATGATGTACACGCTTAGTACACCACAGGCACATACATATACAAGAGGCTAAAACCACTGTTTTCCTAATCGTATAGCACACAAAAATCAAAATTTCGGGCACGGCTGTGCAAAGGATTTCATCAAAGAAACAAATAACTCATTAGATTGTCCATGTTTTACAAGAAAGTAATTTGAAAAAAAAAGTACTTGTAAGTTTTGCCAATCTCTATAGATAAGTTTCTCAAAAAAAAAAAAAAAAAGAGGAGGTTTAACTCTACGTTTCTTTTTATAGAACTGCATTGGAGAGCAAGCTTGGGTATCGATTATTTTCAATAAGCTGATTATAACTTTAAAAATAGGCTAATCCAACCACACTTTGCTTCACTTTTTAAGCTGATTATAACATTACCTTTTCTTTGACCATGAGGATGTTGGACATGACGTGCTGGAGGGAAGCATTGTGAGACTCAAAATTAGGCCACAGGTAGCTCTCGAGATACTAATTAGCCTCGAGAATCATCAGTCTCCGCAGAGAAACAGGCTTCTAGCCCTCTTTAACCAAAAGCACCATTTTGTGTATCTTTTACACCAGTTTCGGGTCAAAGGGATTCTGCAGCTCCTTTGGGTTAGCGGTGTTTTACCAATTGGTCGAAAAATCTTCGTGATCGTATCGTACAAAATAGGAAATGAGAGAAGGGGTTAAGGTTTTGTGAAACAGAACTCTATCTATGGAGTTTTTGGTTTCTCGAACTACAAGCACAGGGGAGAACAAGAAATGTTAGAGATTGAAAGTTGAAATTGAAGTTTCATGTCCATTTTTTAAATAAATTAGATATTCCATCATTTACCCTTAGTATGGTACGCCACTGTCACTCTAACATTTCCGGGTCCCACATTCTATTTTGTCTTTTCTATCGGTGTGCGTGGAAAGTTGTTACCTGCCTAACATTTCTCTACGTGATTTCATCAGAAACATAAGTGGCACAAACCAAGTTTATGAAAATCGGAATCGCAGTCAAGGTAAGGGTTTAAAGGTACAATTGAAAATCCAATCGGAATATAATAATTAATATATAATAAAATTTGTATTTATATAAATATATAAAAATAAAAAATAAAATTAGGTATCAATAAAATAAAATTTATAGAATATAATATAGTTCATCTCTTAATTAAAGTAAGTATTATCCATATGGATTAAATATCTCAAGTTATTAATTCTCATACTAGAAAAGGAAAAGAATTAAGAAAAATGAGATCTTAAACTTTTTTTTTTAAATACCCAAAATGATGTTATTTTGTATCTTTTTAATAATAAAAAAAAGAAAAAAAAACGATTTGACCTGGCCGGGCCGATTTATCTAGTTTACCGATTTCCGCCCAGTTTTTTCGCCGGTTCTTTCTTGGCCGATTCTGAGGACTAACCCGAACCTAATAGCATGCTGGTTCCTGGTTCAACGTCTCTAACCGGCCGGTGTGATCTGATTTTCTGAATATCGGCAAAAGCACTTCACCTTTACCTGACATATCTTGAGTAATGTTTCAAATTGAGGCAATAAAAAGATTTAAAAGTAAATTACAAATGCTTTTCATTTATATTTCAAAACGCCATGTGTTGAAATATTTTAAAAAAGGAAAATATAATTAACAATATAATTTTTTTTTCTATTTAAAATGTGTAACTATTATTTACCTTGCCGCTCACTTTCAGTTATCTGCAATTCTGTATGCTTCATATGACCCACCAAGAACAGCCCGCTCCAAGTGTAATCTTCGTTAACCTGCACGTGTCAACTGCACCAGAGTGCATTCACCCTCAGCTTCGGAGAATTCCCCATTTTGATTGGGGTTGCCTCGGATGCCACTTGTCCTTATGAAGCACGGTATCATTGCCAATAATCGAGCACTTTCATCATGACCTTGATAGAGGTGCAAGTTCTTTTTCGCGAAGGAAAATATCTGGCTGGTCTACGAGAGCAACACTGCTAGAGTAAAATTAAAAGTTTAAAACGGAGTGAAAGAAAAGCTATTCTGTTTGGGGAAGGCAGAAGTTCTCAATTCTTGCTTCCATCAGGTTAGTGTTACTTCAGCAAAGTAAAGCATGGTCATTGTTGTTTTCCAGATTTTGTGAATCGGTCCTAGGCCAACAGATTTAAAGTTTTTAATATATTTTTTTGACTATTCAGTTCCTAATTTCCCCTTTGTTAGTGACGAAGCTCTCTTAGTGAGCGTGGAAGGAACTTATTAAAAGGAAAGCAAGCATGTCGATGGAGAAAGGCAAAGGAAGCGGAGCAAAGGAGGCGAACCATCCGCTGATGAAATTCTGGGGGGAGATTGCGGGAAGAAGAGTGGTGATACTGGTGGCTACTGGTGCTTCTCACAGCTTGATCGCAAAACGGGTGGTGAAGGAGCTGGGGTTACCTGTGTGTGAAACCGACGCGCTTTTTAATTTTGGGTTTGGTAGGCCTGCAGTGAAGAGTGAAGGGCTGTGTAGAGGGGTGAAGGTTAAGAAGGTGCATGAGGACTTGGAGTTGGAGATGACACATGATTTCTACGTGTTTGATAACCTTGGAGGAAATGAGGACATTGTGTTGGGGTGTGACTGGGTACACAAGCTTGGAACAGTCCATTTTTTTGGGTCTCTGAACATGAAGTTTGAGGTGGCTGGTATGGCAGTAACCTTGAAGGCGGACCCTTCTCTCACACCACATGATGAAGTGAGGATCTCTTTTATGACGAGGGTAAGCTAAATTAAATGGCTATGCCCATAGATATGAATCTCTCTTTCTTGTCCTTCTAATCAGTCTTTGATAAACAGTTGTTGGTCTATATAATAATAATATGCATCGAACAATAATATCGTCGTTTGAGTGGAGTAGTGAACTATCTCACTTTATTGCTGTTATATGTCGTCTTTGAAGAGCTTTCACGGTCGTATTGGGATTTGTTATTCCACTTGATAATCTTTGTACGTTATGCTTGCAATCGCATCCTTTTTTTAATCAACAAAGTTCTTTCTGCATAATAATCAACACATGAGCCTAGCTGCTGCATGTTCTGCAATTCCAAATAAGCATAATTTAGTCTTTCTATAGTCCAAAATAATAATAATAATATAAAATCAAAGTTCTAAAAACGCATCATTTACACAACTGAATATTATCTATTGAATATTGCTTAATCAACTATTATTTCACAAGTGATTTGTGAAGTGCGCATAACAATCTAAAATACGGCGGTGTTTTTAATCTTAATGTAATGATAGAGTTTTTTTTTTCCTTGGTAAAGAAGCTAAAACAAAGAAAAAAGAAACAGAAAAGCTATCTCATGTAAAGAATCCCATAGCAATCCGCTAATAGAATGATCTGCGTTAGATCATTCGGAGGCCTATCTAGCGATGAAGCATAAGAACTGCTTGATTACTCTCTCTAACTAAGAACATGATAGAATAAACTCAAATATCTATAGCTTTATTACAAAAATTTAACCGAATAAAATTTAACAAAATACTAATATAGTTCAACGTCCTCCAATACGGATTGTCTACCCTCCGCTCCATTAAAAGTCATATTTTCCGACCAATCTTGCAATCAAACAAAGTGATTCTAAAAGTATTCTTCAACAAGTTCCTCCTGCCAAGACAACTTCCTCTACTTGCACATTGTATGATAATAACTCAAACTTGATTGCAGAAAACCTCCTCATCATCTCCTGGATTATGAACAAAATATTCTCTCATAATTCAATGTTGTCCAGAGTACTGTCCTCTCGCAGTGGCATGATCCAAATCCATTTTCTAATATGATAAGATTCTTCCTAATACGTATGAAAAGACTGACCGAATTCTAACCTGATATCAGCAAATAAAACCGCATCCCGGGTGGTGAGTGCAGACATTATGAAAATGGGGTTTTCCATTCAAAAGGAATAGTTTCGATAATGGGTTGCCTAGCTAACTTGGAATATATGTTGACTATTGAGTATACTCTTAGGAGTGGTGTTATTTAAGTACTAAAAAATAGAGTGTCTATTAGGATACCCACTTTAGAACTATTTAATGTGATATAATGTAATGAATAGAGTGTATAGGATTCACCATCGCATCTAATGGTTAATAAGTGAAATGGTCAATATACACCCATTTTTTGGGTGTCTGAACAACATTTTAATACGATCATATGATAGAATAATCAAATCTTTGAAAATTTATGGATCAAGATGTTTTCACAAGTTGTTAACAGCAACTTCGACCTCCCTTAATGGCATAATAATGTGACCACGGTTTGCATAAATACCGTCTGTAAAAAAATGTGTATGGCTACATGAGCATAACTAAATGATCAAATTTTAGTGGTAGGTAGATATATATAAATAGGAATTTTATTAGGTCAATTTGACTTGATAAACTCAGAGCAGAATGGTTGAATATTGTTTATTGTCTTCTAAGATAAATTGTAACAATGTCAGCCGGCGCCCTTATTTTAGATCTACCCCTTATTCATGAAAATAAACTTAATTGTATTCACTGTTCTTATCCATTTCCAAAAAGAAATTAGCTATATGAATTTCTTTTAAGACATTTTTGTGTAAGCACAAATTTACTATCTCCTCTGTATATATACTCGCAATAAAATTGATGTGTTCCATAAACAAGATCATGAATCTTATATAAAATTAGTTAGACTTACTTTTATTGTGAGATGTAAGAATGGGATGGTGAACTTGTGCTCATCCAAGAATTTTTCATTTTTCTTAGCATAGAATGATGAAACAGGTTCATCATTACTCTACGCTTGCTTTCACAATTTTATGCATCACGCATTATTTTTTATATATAAAGGATGAATTAATCAGAAATAAAAGAGAGCACAGAATAATATATTTGTCACAAAAACAATCTATTTATGGATCAGTTGTGTAATATTAATAATTGAGAATGACCTATTGAACATTTCACACTTGACATTCACCCGAGTAATGCTCCAATCAAATTGAAGCAATAAAATTTTTTAAAAATGAATTATAAGTACTTGGCATACATATTTTATGGGTGTTAGATGAATGATGTTAAAAAGAGATGTATACAAATAACGCTTCCTTTAATGAATGAAGTAAAATAAGAGCAATATGCTAATAACCAGTACAAATAGCATTGGTGGTGGCGTAATGGCTCCCAACCAGTTCCTGCATGGGTTCAGCCATTGCTGGGTTGTAGCTCTGGGCCATCTATCTCTGGCCATCTGTCTTCTGTTCATCTGTTGCTGGGTTACGGACCCCTTATTAACTTCTTCTGTTGACTTCCTCAATTGCAGGTCCATTATGTTGATCAACTCAATATTTCAGGTCCATTTCCTGCCTCTGGTACAATTCACCCCTTGGAGTGTGTTTGATTGTGAGGTGACATTAACTGTGAAAATTGTATGGATAAATTTCATATATAAAATTACATATCTTATTATGTAATTTTTAACTCTATTTTTACTCTCTAATCAAATACCTCTTGATATGAATAAACTTCCATACTAGATAACATTTCTCAAATCCGATAAATAAATAAAAAAATTTCTCATAAAATAAACATAATATTATGTTGAGATTGTAAAAATAGTCCAGTACATCTTCCAATAGTTAAATGTAACCAGGAACATGGAAACATAATAGTAAACAACATGTAATACGAAATTTTTTTATTTTTCTTTTTTACGACGATGCAACATGAAAGTGTGAATTGGCTCAATTTATGAAGATTAGAAAAATGAGATAACTAAACGTTATTATGTTCAGTAACCACAATTTTTTTTTTGGGTCATGACCAGTAACCACGAGTTAAATTACATAAAATATGCAAGCACTCCCTTTTTAATATGGTCAGAGCGGCAACACCGAATTTTTGCACTACAAGCCCAACTGGGGCCGTCCAAAAAACAAAGGCCCAACCTGGGCGAGGACGTTTAAACCCTAATTCAGAAAGCCATTAAAACGAGGGCATCGTGCATCACTCTCATTTTCGCAGGCGCAGAACTCCACCAGGATCCGATTAGCACCACCATCGCCACCATGGTAAGCTCTTCTTCCTGCAATCTCCCATATGATATGATACACCTCATCCATCAGTTGCTGTCTATTCAATTTAACAAACTCGATTTTTTTTTCTCCCCCTTTTACAATTTCTTAGCTCTTGTAATGTTCAATGGGATTTGATTTGTTTCGTGAATCAATGTGTGTCCTCTAGCTAGGGCTGGCTCAGTTAAGGAATGTGTGTTTGATGGAGGATTTTGTAACATTTGTTTGTTTGTTTTATTGGTAGGTGAACGTTCCGAAGACAAAGAAGACATACTGCAAGAGCAAGGAATGCAGGAAGCACACACTGCACAAGGTGACCCAATACAAGAAGGGTAAGGATAGCATAGCTGCTCAGGGTAAGCGCCGTTATGACCGCAAACAGTCCGGTTATGGTGGCCAGACCAAGCCCGTCTTCCACAAGAAGGTTGGTAACCTAAACCCCTCCATTTCTCTTATATAGGATTAGGTCTATGAGCTGAGCTGTTATTTTTTTATATGGGAGGTTGCCCGAAACCGTAGGTATGATGTGATCTTAAGGACATACCCCCATTATATTGTTGTATGGGCAAATTATATTGACTTTCCCTTGGATTTGTTGAAATTCACACTTGCTCCTATCTATCTGTCTGTCTGTCTGTTTTGGATACATCGTTCATTGTGAGACAGATAGAGGGGAGGGCAGTGTAACGATTTTACAAATCCAGGGGAAGTAATGATTTTACAAAATAGGAAACCTCCTGAAAGGGGTTGTTTGAATTTCGCCAAATCTCTAGGGAGGATAGTGTAACTTGCATTTGTTATATCAATGTATTTGGAGGCTTTGATTCTCCCAGTTGCTGATTGATTATTGTCAAAGATGATTGGACAATGCTTAGGTTGTGAGTTTTTTAATCCTTTTTGTGTTGAATAGGCGAAAACTACCAAGAAAATTGTGTTGAGGCTTCAGTGCCAGGGTTGCAAGCATGTCTCCCAGCATCCTATCAAGGTTAGCACGCGGCCTTGTGGCTTGTCTGGCAATTGGCATTGTCTTTTTTAAGGTTGGGTATGTAATGCCTTAATTGATTTTTTGCCCATGTTTCTGTTTTGCAGAGGTGCAAGCACTTTGAGATTGGTGGTGACAAGAAGGGAAAAGGAACCTCTCTCTTCTAGTTTGACAGTTCGAATTTGCATTTTCACTTTTTTTTTTTTTCCCATCCTTTTTCCTGTCCTTTCCAGTTTTTTTTTCTTTCTTTTTTTCGGTGGTAAAAACATTGAAGTTTGAAGATCTGTCAGCGATACTTTGAGTTTTGAACACTTTTGTGTTTGAGAACTATTCTAATATCAGTGGCTAGTTTCTTCCCTGCATGCTATTGTTGCAAATTACAATTTTCATACGGTTTGACATCATAGCTTATATTTTCCTGGATTACTGTCCTTTTCGTGGAAGGCTGCGTTTTTCACCGTGCGTATATTTTCAATTGAGTTAATACTCACTTTAGTCCCTCACATTTCACACATGAGTCAATTTAGTCCCTGACTTTTAAAATGAGTCAATTTGGTCCCTCACATTTGCAATTGTGAGTCACTTTAGTCTCTCTGTCATGTGGGATCACTTTTAAAAAATGTTGACGGAAGGACGAAAATGACTCACAATTGCAAATGTGAGGGACCAAATTGACTCATTTTAAAAGTCAGGGACTAAATTGACTCACACATGAAATGTGAGGGACTAAATTGATCATTAACTCTTTTCAATTTCTTTTGGACAATGGCAATTGGTTTTGAAAGAGTTAGGTTTTACGTTTGAATTTCAATTGTGTTTTGCTGTTACTCTGAAACATTCCCCAGGGCAATTGAGTTAAAAAAAAAAAATGGAACTGTGGGAGGTATTCTGAGATTCTATTTTTTTCCCCTTTTAAAAAATGCTTAGTAATAACAATACAGTTAGTAAACATGCATCGCCATCGTTAGAAAAAGGAAATGATGGCAAGTTTCAATTCTGCAATAAGCTATTTCTTGCATCATCAAAAAACGTGGCAGCTGTATACATAATTTCACGTTTATCGACACTTGAAATTTCTCATAATATGGTCCTAGCTGTCTTTAAAACACTTCTATTCCTAAAATATTATGGCAATAATTTATCAGTATCAGGTGAACATTCTTTCTTTTGAATAACTCATTATCATTTTAAGAGTTCGATGAAGTTTGCTAGCGGTAGGGTATCGATATTGAATGATTTGTGATTCTAGGTGATGTATAATTTGGTCCGACATTACTTATGGCTCTTTAGATGTTTCCGGAATAAAATTGCAAAATGGCTCCTGCACTTGTTAACTCCAATTGAATAAAATTTCTATTGGGTCCTTTCACTCTGCCACTAAATTACACTTTGGTGACATGTCAAATCAAGATAATTGAGGTTTACAATCCATTTCGGTTGCATTTTGAGTGAAGGATTGAGGCTCTTGTTTTGGGTAGGATTTGCTTTCAAATCTAAGCTCTTTTATCTGCATAGTGGCCCACGGCTTCCTCACATGTTGCCATTCTTTGATATGACCTTTCTGTGATGGAGCTACCTTTGTCCATTTCTCGCTCCCCTATCTCCCTCCACAACCCGCTTGCTATTGCTGCAAACAACTTCTCTGTTTTTTGTTGGCTGGGATCAAATATTGTATTTGCATTCTCTTAATTATCTACTTTAGTTTCATGTTCTCAATCTTGAAAGTATTGAGTTGATTTTTTTTCTTTTCACTCTTCCATGAAAAAAAAAAAATGGGAAGCTATGTTTCACTGGTTCATCAGTGCTCTTGGATTTATGTATTTCAAAGATTTAATTTGGGGTGAATTTGAAACGAGTTTATCTATTTTAATTTTTTATCCCAGCTCACATGTCTGAATCACAAGGAATGAAGGATTCTCCCATCATTTTATCCATAACTCCCCTCTGAGATAAGTGGAACTTGAATCATTCTAGCATAGATTAAATTGCTAAATAGGAGTACACCAAAAAAAAAAAAAAATTTGCTGAACAAGAAGACATACCCAAAACTTGCAGACAAAAGCATGTACACAATACCATTATTATTCATTCCTTCATTCATAATTGGAAGAAAACTTAAGTTTGTTCATGCACAGTCATAACTAACTAAATCATATTCATTGATTCACAAATCATAACTCAACCCAAGAAACTTTGCCAAGCCCCAAAATCCTTGATTGTGAAACCTCCACGAAAGCCTTGCCATCATCAAGCCTTGCTATTTGGCATTGGAGAGTAGGTCAACGGCATCCTTGGCCCCGTCCCTAGTGATGGCTGCCCCTAGATCGATTAATTAGCCTCAGTGGAAGACTGAGCGATAGTTTCCAAACCCAAGAATAAGTGAATTGAAGGTAATCGAAATCTAACAGGTGCGACGGTCGAGGGAGCCCTTAACCACAACACGTTTGGTTGCTCCTTAAAGTAAGGATAAGGATTTCATCGCCACCCACCACTTGTTCATCTACCATATCTTCGAATTGATTTTTCATCTTTCTCATCCAGTTTGATTGCTTTTTCAAATATGGGCTAGGGTTTCCAGGTTATCATCCGCCACGGAGGACTTCTTAGCAAAAATAAATATTTCATGAATTGAATGTAAATTTTAAAATTAAAATGAAGCGGGCTACATATCAACCACTAGATTTCACTAAATTCCAATCCAACAGCTTGGACTGATGGATCATATAATGATGGAAAAGTAGTGCAGAACCAAATTATCCACCACCGTGATTCTAGTTACAAGAGGGGAAGAAAAGATATAACAACACAATGTACACTTTTGCGAGTTACTGGATTCAAGACACTACTAATTTACATTGATAGTTTCACGCTTAGTCCTAGTAGATGTTTTGGAAACAAATGTTTCTAGTGGACACATTAGAAGTTACTGCACTTCGGAATAAGGGGAAAAGAGAGAAAAAAAAAGGGGGGGGGGGGGGGAGTCCAAGCTAATGAAAAATGTTCCTAATTAATTAATGATAGTAATTCCAATAGTTTTGTTGATACCCTCCTGTGTAGGTATTGTAGTTAGGTTGTTGGTTAATGCATGCATGTTGTCCTTGCATGCCACCTTTTGCATATTGCTGCCACATTGCCTGTTCCTCCACTAATAACCTCTGTTTCCTCTCCATTTCTGACATTTGCACGTAATGTGGAGGTGCCACAGCCAATGAAGCTGCAAAAGGATCTGTACTAGCTGAACTAAAACCACCCCCTGAAGTGGGTGGTGCTGGCAATGCTAGCATTGCAGGCCTTCCAGCTGACCCTAGTGCCACACTGCTAGCACTGCCAGTCACCCCATAACCTTGTCCTTGCATGGCTGCATTTGTAGCTGCTTGTTTGTACATGCCATCCAACAACAATGCGTCAAAGCCACCTCCTAATGATGGTTTCTGGTTGGACAAGTTGCTGGCTGATTGGACCAATGCTGTTTCCCAATCTGCTGCATCATCAAAAGCATGCCATGGAAGAGCTTGTGTTGCACCACTTGTTGCTGGTGCTGCCCCATCAAATAATGCCAGGGCTAGTTGGTCCTCACGTTCATGACTACTTGTCACATTATCTTCTCCGAAGCTCAACAGATCACCCATTGTTTGCACCATTTTTTCTTCTTTTGGCTTTTGTTGTACCTTTGTCTCTAATTCTGCTGGTTTCTCTTTGAATCCTTCTGGTGGTGGTAGTGCCTTTACTGCATTCGCATCCTCTTCTGGTTCAGGTTCCTTAGCTTCTTTATCTTCATTCTTAATATCTTCTTTCCTGGTTTGTGATAAGATGGACTTGTTCCTGATGTACTCATCCATGAGCTCTAGCTTCCTGGTTGTGACCCTCTCAATCTCTGGGTACTCAGAAGAGCGTGCAATGCCATTGCTCTTGGACCAGTTGTAGAACGAGTCTAGCTCATCGTACTGCTTTCCAACACGGCAGAAAATGTCATACACCTTGATGCACTCTGGTACCTCCATGTCCTCGGCAAAACGGTCAATTAAGATACTCAGTATTTCTGTCAGTTCTTGATATATTTGGAAACTCTCCTTCACAATGGAGTAGAGAGCCACTATCACAACACGATGCGTCCTTGCCCCCCCTGACAAGTTGAAACAACCATGAGATTGCTTTTTATGCTTGCACATATAGTTGTATAAGAGATATTCTATGGATACTAATTGAAATCTGAAAGAGTGCGTGATTATTCATCCTGAGCAAATGTTCTAATATTTTATTTGTGCTTTTTTAAAAACAGCAATCAGCACCAACAATAGGAAGAATGTGAATTAATGTGGAGCGTAGACCACCCTTCACGATATTTGATTAATTTATGAACTGTTTTCACCTTGGCAATAAAGAATAAATGACAAATTCTGAGTGATGCAATCTAAATTAAAAGAATTGCAATGTTCTAAACCCAAACCCGAGGAATTTCCATCTTAGTTTCTTATAATCATAGCATTTTTTACGAATACATGTAGGTTCTTGTTTCTATCTATTTGCTAAGGAGAGAAGGGAGGACTGATTCTCAAGCTTTATCAGGCAAATTTGCTTGTTACCTGTTGGACGGCAAGCTAAAAGGCGTTCAATCAGCAACTGCAAATGCTGCATTTTGGAAAATAGTTGCTCAGTCTTCATTTCATTCAATGGTGTGGCTTTCAAAGCAGCTTCTTTATCCCTGTCTATATCTCTATTTCTATCTCTTTCTCTATCTCTCTCTCTTTCCTTATGTTCCTCCTCATCTTCATCAAAACCGAACCTGCTGCGCCTTCCGCGTCTATTCTGCATCCTATACTCAAGCCTTTCATCCAGATACAATGCATATGTGCGCACAAATGCAGAGAAGTCCCATGGATTCGACTTTGATTTGTCCCGGAAATCAGACATGTTGAGGAGGCGAGTTCCACGCCGAGTCGAGAAGAATATCTCCTGCTCATATGCTTGATCACCTTCTGCTAGCAGCCTCTGAATCAACACAAGTGATTTCAATGCCACTGTCCAGCTGCTGGTCTTGCTGAGGCGCCTGGAGACGGTGTTAACACAGGCACTGATGAATGCCCTTGAGTAACATGTTAAGCTTAGAATCTCTCTAATGTGTCTCTCTTCTGCTGGGTATTCATCATGCCTTGTTGCCTTCACAATGGCCACATCAAGGTCAGCAAGTGAGTTGCTGCTTCCCACCTTGGCTAGGCCTATGCTTGTCTGGTCCTTCACTGCCCCAATGGCTCTTCTCAATGAGCTTGGAGCCATGCTTTTATCTTGGTTACAGGGCTTGCTTCAATTTGGTCAGGATCAGGCTGTTAAATGTTCTAATTTTGCAGTTCTGAAAATTGGCTAAATGTGTTGAATACCGCTGCACCCTGCAAATACCGCATAGGACATTTAAAATAATGGAAACTTTTAACATTAGCTTCATGTTATGTTATACACGCATTACATGCATGAAGATACTTCCAAAAGACAATCCAAAATTAAAATTTTAATAATTCTTTTTTTTTTTCCTAATATTTCTGGACACGAGAGGGAAAAGGGCATGCTACCTGCTTGGAGAGCACAAGAGGGGGCAGTAGAATGGAGGTTATTGCATGATGTCGTTCAAAGTGTTATTGTTGTTGAGTATATTTACCTTAGATGTTTAGAGGGAAAAGAGAAAAAAGGAAGGATGAGGAATAGAAGGATGGATACATGTTTCTGCTGTCTGTCCTCTCTTTCCCTCTCCTCTCTCCCCTTTCCTTCTTCCCTCTGTTTCCTCTCAGGGTCAAACAGTACAACCTGGCTCAATTTGGCCAATAGTTGCCCGTTTTTCTAGCATCAAAACGTGGTAACCATATGAGATATCATGACATGTATGCATTTCCCATTAATGCTTAGCTTTGTGTTTTCTTTTCTCATCACCCCCTATGACCTTGTCAAGGGCACCCTCACCAATTTAAGCATTCTAACTATTAAGGGGTGAATGCCAAAATTTCCGACTTCTGTTGTTTTTTTTTTTTTTGGGCTTTTCACAATCCATAACTTATTACATTGGATACATTTGGTTGAGGAGTGAAAATTAACACCGCATTTTCACCTCTAACCAAATATGCCATTAATCTATTAATTGTAGTATCTACAATTTCAGATTATTGTCGAGTAATGTAATGCCTGTTCTTTTATACAGCTATTATTGTGTTGGTAAAATGAAAGTTTGTTGGAAAACACCGAGCTTGGTCTCTTTCATCAAAAACCAATTCTTCTGTCGGTTCATCATCTTCGTCATCGATGATGGATTTTATGTCTCTAGCAATCTTTATAAAATGAACCTGGAAGATCATCAAATTCACCCTTGACAAAGTAGCCCAAGCGGGACCCTAAACCCAATGAACATAGTTTTTCATTTGCAAATGCATGCAATATAGAGACTGCATGCACCATGAAGAAGTCGTTGATTTCTCTTTTTCAACATCATCCACGCTGTGTTATAGTAAGCATAATAAGATTTTCACGGGAAAAAAGAGAAATCGATTAAATGAGACAAAAATACCAGAACAAGACCACTAAATTGAATTAATTGCATGTTTGGGATTTATGCAATTTTCAAGCCCCTTTTGCAAGCGACTAACGTAAATCCTGCGTAAAATTTCATGTAAGATCGTTACAGGAAGTGATAAAGTTCGCATTTGGATTGACCTTTTTCCAACAAATGAAATACTTATTTTATTATAAAAAGTTTTTATTGTATTTTTTTTAACATTTGGATTGGTTTTTTTTTCTTTAAAAGAACGTTTGTAATTAATTTAAAAAGCAGTCTCACCCCTTCTTTTTCTTTTTTTGTTAGTAATTCCCAGATTTTACAAAAAGCAAAAGCGGAAGTGATTTTTAATTAAATTATCTTTCGAAAATATCTCTTGTTACTTATAATTACATTAATTAGAAAATTCATGACTAGTTTTAATGATATTTATCCATCAAAATCACTTTTGAGTTGAAGTTTCAAACATGAATCATTTCACTCTGAAACTTCTAGGCAAAATTTAATCCAAACATACTATAAAAGGGTACACTGTTACACAGGCTTCCATACAGTGAAACAAATCTTCCTCTGGGAAAAAGAAAACTAGAGTTCCGTCTATCGTAACTGTGAGGATAAGATCATCTAACTTAAAAATCTAAACGTACTTTCCTCTGTATTTAGGCTTTGGATCCTTAATAAACTTAGAATCACCAGCCCCCGTTAACTGAGCATCAGTGGGACTAAAAACTGCAGAATGAAGATTACCATCTTGTAACCACTTTAAATGGTTCTCCTTAAACTCTCTGTGCTTTATCATAGCCGCCTCAGCTATTTCCTCTGTGTAAGGACCTACCTTCACCATTGTCAGTAATACCCTACTATATCGCGAACTAAGGATCTGCTCGGAAGTAGAGATCAGTTTAAAACATGGATGCTCTGGGAAATGGGTTTCTGCACACTCATCTTCTCTCAATACAGGGTAGAAGAACACCAGCCTGCCCCCCCTTACAAGCATCCTGGCAGCAAGATCAAGCAAATCATGCACACACTCAACTAAACTGTAAGGTGCAGTTGATGGTATGTGATCCGTCCTCTTGTCATCAGGAACAACGTAAGGTTCCACAGCCCCCTTTAGCAGTTTCCGACCACCAGACTTGCGTCCTCCAGCTCGCACTCCATAAGGAGGGTCGCATATTATGGCATCAAATACCTGCAATAAACAGCATCATTGTCTACAAACTAGAAAAACAGAAAATGTTAAAAAAACAATAAGTAAATTTGCATCCATGCAATTTATTTTTGCACTTCACATTGTGTCTTTGCTTATAAAGAGATATGGAAACAATGCCCTCAGTTATCTTTGAAAATCCAGTACATGTGAGCTGGCGCAAAACTTGCCAGCCACAAAATATTTTCTGTACAATACCCAATTGCATCTTATCCAGACCTATTCACCTCACACTGATGTCCTGGCCACTGAAATCCTTGGTAAGAGGACCCGTCATTAGATCCAAAGGCCCTATACTCTGGTATTATTGAGTAATTTTATAGACAATAGGACTCAGCTCTCAAATATTAAGTCCCAACCCAGGTGTAGCGGGCTCACCTACAGCCAGGTCAATAAAGAAAAAAAATAAGGTTGGCCTTGGTGAGATATTGAGTCCATGATAAGGTCTATTGGCTAACCATCAGTGACGCAGGTGTTATCAAAATTATAGATAACCGATCTATTGCTTGCACATATTACAACAACTAAGTAAAATAAGAGGAAGCTGGGGTCAGCAATACAATTACTGAAAAGAAAATAAGAATTAAAGAGATTACAACAAAATCGCTGATATTAGAAAAATTCCTAACTCGAGAGTTGAGACATACAACAATACGGCAGGATACTCACCTTTCAGATTGAACAGAACCAAAAGTGAAAAAAAAAAAGGAAGTATAAGGACAAAATTTTATTTTTCAAAGAACTACCTCTTTCAGCCCAGGACGCCATGGTGGACGGTTGTTATCAGCCCTTAAAAGACCTACTGGCATAGGCAATTCATACTGCAAAATGTGCAGATTAATAAGTTTATCAGAAGGAGATACACACAATAAATTATGCTTTATCCAAGCAAACTCGGACCATGAAAACATTGTGAATGGAAAGTGATGCTAAATTACCAGTAACTATATATACAAATGTTACACAAACCATAAAACAATATTTGTGTTTGACACATTTACCTGCCTAAAATTGCTCCAAACATTACAGTCAGGACCACGTCCATCACGTACTACCCTAATGTCAATGTCAGCACCCTGAACAATTCAGATCACTTATTGTTAAAGAAAACCTTCTGCATGCATATTGATATGAGCATGCCAAAGAAATCAATTGCAAATAATTTGAAGCAGGATAAGCAATAAAACAGAAAAAGACAGGTAAAGTAGACCATGGTCATTGCTCCAAAGTGAGCTGCAGCAACAAGAATACTTCCAGTTCCAACAAAAGGGTCATAGATCAGTTTCCCTGAATTAGCGAGTGCTTGGTTGGCCATTAGAAAAGCCATTTCGGCATCCATGGCTGTTGGCCCAAGATAAGTACGACTTTTCAACTGATATGTGGGTATAAGCTTCCTATCAGCACCCCCAATTTCACGGCCAAAGAATATTCTCTTTTGGGCAATCGGAGGAAGACCATTATTAACTCCATAGTTATCGATTTCTATGAGACAGAAGTTGTGATCTGGGTTTTTCAACTTCACTTGTCCCTGCAAGCAAAATGACATAACAATGATGGAATAAATTCATTCTAGTAGTATATTGAGATCACAAAGAAGCAGAATAGCAAATAATGAGGAATTTCATTCATTATGATACATTGGAGTTCACAAGCTAAGAAACAGGAAGACTCCATGAAGAGATCAAACGAAACCAAATGGAGAAGACAAGAGATTCATTGAGACAAAAAAATGTTTAAAAAAAATTGATAAATCAAAAACTTCAAAAAATCTTGATAGATAACAACATTAAACATAATTCTGGAAACTTTTCCGACATTCTAAAATGTCATTGTAATCATGCTCAGCCCAGATAAGACAATAACACCTCCAGTGAACTGAAAGTGAATAGTAGTGATTCAACTAACATTTTCAAAAAAACAACTAAGACAACCACATAGCCACAAGAGGCAGCAACAAAGTCAACAGTTTCCTGCAAAGATCACCAACTTTCAATACAAATAGCACCATCCAAATCAGAGGACAATGACCCAACCTTGAAAGGGATATAAGAAAGGCCTTGAATGAGTTCCTTCTGCTCATCGAGGCTCATAACCTTCCCAAAGCTATCAACAGTGATCTTGAAAGTGCTGCCAGATTCCAAGTACGGCAACTTCCTGTCATCAGGGTAGCTCAACACAGAATCTTTCAACTCCTCATAGCTACCTCCTTCCCCCCAAAGCTCATACATTCCCTTCACAAGTATGCCTTGAAAAAAAAAAAAAAAAAGAATCCCAACCCCAAAAGAAAAAAAATCAAAACTTTAAACAAACCCACAACATAAAAACGATAAATCAGCATCAAAATCAAAATGGGACACCAAAAAAAAAAAAGAAGCGAAAACTGACTTCGAGTGGCAATGTTGCGAGCAACTTGTTCCGAAGGGAGTTTGACGAAGTGGAAAGGGGAATCGGGGTGGTGGTGAAGAGGGAGCTTCCATTGCAGCTGAGAGAGAAAGTCGCCGTTTTGGTGCTCCCCAAAAGCACCGAAAAGATGTGCGAGAGATTCAACTTCGGGTTTTCTGTAATCCAACAACCTGTGGTAGAAAACGCATAAATACCACATGGTTTTTTCTTATTTTATTGCTTTGTTTCGGCGCTTCTTCTTCAGTTGAAAACGAATAAAATGAATCAAGTTGAAGGCGAAGAAAGATGCAGCTGGAGCTAGTGCTTAACCCCAGCCCAAAACCCTGAAACTGAACTTCCCCTTTTCGGCTTTTCTTCCCTTGTTGCAATTTTGCAATTTCGAGGGTCCAAACCAAAAATAAATGGAAAAGGTAAATTATCCTTCAACCCCACACGGCCATGCGTTTTGGATGAGGACGACGCAAATCTTCCTCATAATTTAGGCTTCGTCCCGGTGCAGAATAATTAAGTTGACTTAGAGTACGCCGTGTTCATTCATCTCTAATACTTCTGAAATTATACAGTTTACAATAAAGTTTTAGAGTTTAATTTTGGTTAACATGTAAAAGAGTTTTCCAGTTCAATTTCATCTCTTCTTTGGTTTAACTTTTCAAATAACAGGAGTTAAAAGTAATATTATTTATTAATGTATCATTATATAATTGGATGAATGTGTAAAACTTATTTACACTGTTAGTATATTTCAATTAAATCCTAAATTTTAACTTATAATTTTATGTATACTACCAAAATCATTTATCACTAGATCAATTTTAGTAACTTTAAAGTGACAATGATAACTATATATTTATAGGATTTTTTTATACCTTTATAAAATTTAAGAGTATTGATATCTTTTAATTATTTATAGTTAAGAATGGATTATTTATAATAATAATAATAATAATAATATTGTTACATGTGTAATTTTTCTTTTTATTAATGGTTAGTACGTGTAATAACTTTTATTTCTTGTTATTATTTTAAAATTTAATAGAACAATAAATATGTAAAAAATTTATGTAAGTCTATACCGCATCACATTTTCAATATATTAACATATTAGTAAAAGTGTTTTACTTGATTATTTATTATTTATTATCTAATATATCTTACAGATAGAAGTATAAGATTGGTTAATAATGTAAAATATTTTTATATTGTTAATGCATCAAAATTAAATTCTTATGTATTTTAATTTAATTATATTGTTATATATCAAATTCAAATTATTTATACATACATAAAAATAAAATAAAATTATTTATGGATTGAAAATTAAATAAGAAAAGAGTAGAAAAGAAGCACGTGTAATAGGGACTAGGAAGAAATACTTCCCTACTCCCAGAAGAAGGACCTCTTCCTCCATGGAGTATTTCAGCCCTTGATACCAGCCTAGAGGGAGAGAGGAAAAACAAGATCAACGGTGAAAGTTATGTCATGGAGTAAAACATGATTTACTCCTGGAGGAGAAATAATTCTTCGGGGGTGACCTAGATTAGATACCCAGTGACTCGCACCCAATATAGCTGGCAGAAAGAAAGAATCTCAATTGAGGTGCTTGTTTTGTTTTCTGCTTCCTTTCTTCTTTTCTCTTCTCTTCTCTGCTAGGTTTTCCTTCCCTCGTCGCCCTCACGCTCACCGGTACACTTTCCTTTTTCTACAATTCGCTTTGAATCATCGATTACTTAACCTTTTCGCGCTCTTCAGTTTACTTTGTCTTAACTTTCTAAATCATGGAGCTGTTCGGTTTGCTTGTATTTACGCCCTAATTTTGACTAATTTGATTAAAGCTTCATTATTTTTATTTTTTTCTTTTAATGTTCTCGTTTATGGTTGGGTATGGGTCCTTAGTCTGATTATTGTAACAATTAAGGGAGTATCAATTTTGAATTTTTGTCAACTTTGGGGAATTTTGAGGTTTTTGTGCGATCATATAACTACTTGTGCTTTATGTTGCTTAATTTGTCTGCTTAGTGCACTTGTTTTGTTTCAAATTACTAGATAGACACCAACTACTTAGTTATGTGTCTGCGCTGAAATTGAATTCATAGACTATGTATCTACTTAGTCATGTTTGGTTGTGGTATTTTGTCTTTTTTTTTTTTTAAATATTTATTGATATTTGGTGTCATGGTACGAACATACTCTGATGTGTATTATTTGTGTCATTTCTTTATATAAGTAGAACTTGCCCTTGTGACGCTGTGTCTGAGATTTTCTGTTTGCCACCCATGTTGGGTTTAGACCTCATTTGGATAAACAATTTATTTAAGTACTTATAGAAAAGTAACTTTTAAAAAGTAATTTGTGAATAAATTATTTTATATTCATAATAGTAAAAGTACTTGTTTTTTAGTGTTTTAGAAAGTGTTTCTTAAGAAGCTAGGGGTATGTTTGGTTTGAGTTTCTAGTTTCCAGTTTTCAATTCTCATTTTCAATATTTCAGTTTTTCAGATTTTGTGAAGGAAATATTGAAAATTTTGAAAATTACAAATTTCAGTTTTTAGTTTTCATTTTCAGTTTTTAGTATTTTCTTTACAAAATCCTGAAAACTGAAAAACTGAAAATAAAAACTGAAAACTCAAATCAAACAGGCCCTAGATGTTTTAGGTCCTGTTGGTTTGAGTTTCCAGTTTTACAGAATTTGTGAAGGAAAAACTGAAAATTCTGAAAACTGAAATTTTATAGTTTTAAGAATTTTCCAGTTTTTCCTTCACAAATTCTGAAAAAGTGAAAAACTGAAAACTCAAATTAAACAAGCCCTTAATTTCTCAAAAGCACTTAGAATAACTTTTAGAGAATTGGCAAGCTGTTTGGCCAAACAGGACAAATAGTAAAAATATGCTTTTTGACTTCCAGAAAGTTAAAAAAAGTTGTAAGTTGTACTATCCAAGTAGACCCTAGTGATGTTCTTATTAATGGTTTTGTGAAGATTGCCTAGCCCTCTATAAAATCTGGAAAGCATTAGTTTGATGAAGATTTAGCAGGTTTGTCTGCATTTAGCTGGTAGGATCTGGTAAGAGGATGAGTGAATTTTCTGCACTCTGCCTACAACCCCAAAAGTGTTCTTCATTTCCTTCTTTTTAGTTTCTATATATGCCCATCAGTCATTAAACAGATCTTCATATAGAACTATGATAAACAGTTACAAACTACTCAAAATCTCTATGAATTAAGTCCCTGGTTGATTGATTTTCCTCAGAATGGTATCCATATCATGGTTTTTTGTTTTTTTGTTTTTTCCCAGCTTACCTTTGTCCTATTTGAAGTGTCTTCGGCTGCATAAGTTGTATGTTTTATTGCCTAGTGCGTTGTAACATACCATTTCGCTCTTGAGGGTCAAGGATAAATTTTTCATGAAACATCTTAAAAAAACTCCTAAAATTTTTACTCCAGTTTTAAACGGATACCAAATTGATTGAGTGACAATTCCTTGCCTCTACATTATCTTCTGCGAAAAATTTCTTGCACGAAAAAAAAAACAACTATGATCTTAATTCTTAACCTTTAGCAATAATGCAAGCACAGAGATGTTGGCTTTACAGGTTAAAAGATTTTATCATTTAGAATGGACTCATTTGGTTTTATGCTATTGCACCATAGATGCTTGTAATAAGGATGTAGAACTGTGCATTTAAACAGCTTTATTTTCTTTTTAAGTGCAATGATGCTATTTTTATGTTCTCCACTCCACTTGATCTTAATATTCTGCTGATTTCATTCATGAGGAATTCCATTCTCTAACTTCTTGTGTGAAGTTCACTGGGTTTACTCGCGGGGGCTGGTGTTTCATCCTGCATAGCTAATTCAAACATTACGTGCCACTGCTTGTTGTCTTGCAAATGTGCAGTTCAGAATGTCGGATGTGGAAGAGTATCGTTGCTTTATTGGTGGCCTTGCATGGTCAACATCTGATAGAAAGTTAAAGGATACATTTGAAAAGTTTGGCAATCTTATTGAGGCAAAGGTAATCAATATCATATTATTATTATAATCTTTATAGTTCTTGATGCCATTATTGTTCACTATCATGTTTCATCTTCTTGTTTGGAAGTTGTTTTATGCTCTACTCTTGGTGGAGATCTCTAATGCTTCTTCTATTGTTTTATTAATTTAGGAGGATAATTGATATATCTATTGAACTTTCGTATTAACAAACCAAGGAAACAATATTTGTGTAATGTGATATAATTAAAACTTAAAGCTAAGTTTTCCAAGTGATATGTATAATTTGGATTTTTATATTGTTCTCCTGCATAATATTTTTGATACAGGTGGTTGTTGACAAATTCTCTGGGCGGTCTCGTGGTTTTGGATTTGTCACATTTGATGAAAAGAAAGCAATGGAAGATGCTATTGATGCTATGAATGGGATGGATTTAGATGGGCGAACAATTACTGTTGATAAAGCTCAACCTCAACAAGGATCAAGTAGAGATGATGGTGATCGCCACCGAGAGCGTGGTCGCAATCGCGATCGCGATCGTAACCGAGATTATGGAGGTGGTCGAGGATCTAATGGTGGCGAATGCTATAAGTGTGGTAAACCTGGTCATTTTGCTCGGGAGTGCCCTAGTGAAGGGGGAAGAGGGGGAAGGTATGGTGGCAGGGAAGGTGGCAGATATGGTGGAAGCAGTGGTGGTGGCCACTATGGTCCTGATAGAAATGCAGATCGATCTTCCGGTGGGCGCAGCAGGGAATCTGGTAGTCATGGTGATTCTGGAAATGATCGATACTATCGTGAACGTGCTGGACCATATGAACGACGGGGATCAGGAGGTGCTCGTTGATATAGTTGAATCTTTTCATTAAGGTAAGCAACATGGGTTGATATCTTCTCTAAACACTTTGTTTTCTTGATTCTAAATAAACTTGTGCTTTTTTTGCAGCTTTGAAATTGGAGGGTCGCTGTTACTGCTTCAAATTTCTTTTTCGTTCACAATGTTCTGGGATTGTTGTTTGGATGGACCGATGATACCAGTGTTTTGAGATGCAATACTCAGCTCATATTTCAAACTCTTTTATGTTCCTAAGGCTGATCTTTTGATCTGTTGAAATCTTATGCATGCTTGACTTATGGTCAAATTTGATGTTGTCCTCTATGCTATCTATTATTGCCGCTGGGATATCTTGTGAATTGTGACTTTCATGCATGGGGAGTTGCATATGACATATGTGCTGCTGGATTACCTGTTTCATTTTAAGAGGTATTGGAAAGTGTTGTGGTGTTGGATGGCTGGGTTTTGGAAGGACCAAGGTAGAGGTCCAAATGTGCAGTTTGCTTCTTCTCATTGGGAGAACAAAGTTTTATACGTAGAATGCCCATTTCAGTATCCTGTTTCTGGATCTTTGAGTAAAAAGTAGTCAAGCGGGTAAATTATTGAATATTAGTCTCAAACACATACTTTCTTATTTGCTAGATTTTCGTTTTGGTCTGTGCTTTATTAATATAATTGACCTTTTGGCAGGATTCTTGGCTAAATGTGGTCTTTTTGGATTCATCATTGGGTTCCTTTGTTGCTAATTGGAATATGCATGGTTTTTTAAACTAAAATTCTTTTCAGCTGCAACAGGCCATCTGCAATTGAACCAATATGCATGCTACTCTTGTTTTCTTCACGGGGCACTGATGGAAAAGGGTTCTATTTTCAATGATTGTGGCACATTGTTTGGAAGATCTTGATGAGTTGAGCAACTCCAACCCATTGACCATTGTTTTTATGCATTTTTTTCTCTATTTGGTGGAAGATTGCTCTCCTCGATCTTTTTTCCTGCCTGCATGTGATGTTGGTTTTGTTTGCTGAGATCCAGTTAGTCTTACTGTTGTCGAATTATGGTCCCTAATTTCCGTTCTCTTTCATCACATTGTTCCGCTTCCTAATCTACTTCAACCTCCGCACTTTGATAATGAATGTATATTGGTAAATTTATCCCTATAATTGTATTATTTGTATATCTTGATCATGGTGTCTTACAAAATTTATGTTTCTTTGTCTAAGGTCATCGTGTTACAGATCAAATACATACCTTTCAACGCATCCTTTCTTACTCTTCATTTTGCCAAGCGGCGGTGGATTTAACTGATTTATTAAAGATAGGCATTGTAATTTTCCTTAAATTTTAAACGTAAACTCATGAAGTGCGACTTTTTCTTTCCTTGATAGCAGTTTACAAAGCATTTCTCTTAATTTAAAGGTGAGCAATGTTGGTTTAAGATTTTGTAATGGTTGTGTACAAAGGGTCAAAGGCTATTTAAATGGCTGATCCATTAACTTGTTCAGGCCAACGTTATAGCTTTAGCCAGTCAATAGCCATTTAGCACAATAATGCAAGTGGTATTTCGTTGTTGCGAGGAACAAGGAAAGCCATGAAAACCAAGTATTAGGTACTAAACGTACAGGATTGAGTAAAAGAAAGGATCTTTCTTGTGTATGCCACACTTTTCGTCATTATGTTAAATAAAAGGGTAAATGGTCATAATGTGTTGTGCACTAATTGTTCGGAAGCACTTTATTTTGTTTAACAATTCATCAGAATCCATAAATGAATCCTTCATCGAGATAGCCCTTTTTAATAGTTGTGTATTGATATTTTTCTGGATGTAGGAGTGGTTAACTTTATCTTGGTATATCTAAAACGAAAACACCACGAATAAACTATTGTGGCGAACCAATGAAGAAGTTTTCTCATCTTGAAAGTAGGATCTGAATTCAACCTTTGCCAAGACTAGTGTACTGAGTTTATATATCATTGGTTAAGAGGGTATAATTATTCATGACTTTATAGATGTGAGGGCTTAAGTACATAATTAAAAAACTGAGGGTAGTATGCAATCTACACGAAAGCCGTAGTGCACAATCCACTTTGACAATAAGCAACCCACCAAAACTAGTACTCTATTTGATGCAATTCCTTATAATTAAGAACATTACGTGCGGTATAATTTACTAACTTGGTCTGCTGGTACTTCGACACTCTCTAATTTAAGGATTTTGTGTGATTTTAACGATCATTTGATCAATTTTTAATGCATTAAACTTTAACTGGTTCTTTTTATCTCCTTCCCTTTTCTGTTCTTTACTTCATAGAAACAAATCAGACTCATTAAGATGGTCAGCTTAGTACTGCCGAAAGACAGAAACATCACAGTGTGTGTGTTCATTTTTTGTTTTTGATTAGTTGATTCTGAAATCAGTCAATACTGAAATAGTCTGCGGACCTGCATAATTTTGATGCTAGTCATCATATGATTCTTATGGTTTAAACAGAAGATTCCTGGAGCAAAGTATATGATTTGGACTTATGTTTTTCCAATAGTACAAAAGATTCTGTTAAATAAAGTGCATAGAAAGCCTAGTTGTTGATTCAAGCTCCGTAGTATGTGGTGCAACAGCTGACATGAATGAAAGAAACATGACAAAGTTTCATGGTGCCTCAAGTGAAATTTTAGTTACTAGTTGAAAATGGGAACTGAAGAATTAATAGCGTAACTAAGTGGCAACATTGAAGATTTAAAGCACGTCAATATGTCATAGTAAACCCCTTTTGATAATCGCAGCAACATATGCTTAAATGCTGAGTAAGAAGTTTTTCACAGACTGGCGACTTGGATTAAAATGAAAAAACAACTGAACTATTTGCACGAAGGTCTCTTAATACGTCTAAATTCCACTGTAGCCAATTAACTTGGTGAGGCCAAAAGTAATAGCCATAGCCATCCAACCTCCAATGAGCACTCTGATACAAGACCTTCTCACTGGAGTCTGACCAAGTACTGCTCCAAACCCTCCAAATACCAACAATGCCAAGCTAGCCATAGAAGCAACCACAGCCACCCTGATCTTATAGTTCCTTATAAACACTGCTGCTAGCAGTGGCACCACCGCACCAACAGAAAATGCAATTGCTGATGCTATAGCAGCCTGAAAAGGGCTTGGTAGCTTTTCCTCTTCACCCCCTTTTGTCTCTCTGTCATTGTTGTCTGCTTTTTCTCTCTTCATTTGAGCTACCTCTATGTCTAGTTGAGTGTACACAGAGACAAACTCTCCAATTGCCATGCTACATGCTCCTGCTACTAGGCCAGCGAAGCCAGCAAGGAGCATGGCTGTGATGTCTTTATTCACAGCTCCAACACCCATCATCAGTGATGTGACTGAGACCAGCCCATCAATGGCTCCCAACACAGCTGCTCTAAGCCACTGTGCCCTTTGAGAGTAGTCAGTGTTGTTTTCTTCAGTGCCGTTACTTGGTTTTGCTTCTACGTCATTAACTTGTTGCATGGGAATCACTATGTGTTTAGGTGGCATTTCATTGTTCTGAGAGCCAAGGGAAGCCATAAGAGTATAATAAAGTTGTGAGATACAAAGGGAAAGGGAAAATAAGAAAATGATTGCTTGTGGAGGACACACTCCTCGTGCAGGGTATTATATAGAAAGGAGGAACACTGTTTTCTTTTCTTTCTTTCTTTCTTTTTTTTTCCTTCTCTTTTATGTTGGTAGAGAAGGACAAACAGTTAGGTAACCTTCATGGTAATGGGCCTCAATGGTGATTAGGAAGTGGTGAAAGTGCGGAGAGCACTATGAGGGGCAGCCACTTGTTTAATAATTTAACCAACAATGAATTAGGTTTTCTCAGGACCTTTACATTGTTACCTGATATGATTCACTGTATCTAAGTAGTGCCTGTTTATACAACACCATGGAGAATCTGTTTCGCTCTATCTAAGTTCCTCATTAGTCCTGCATTGAAATTTCTTAGTGTTTAAACTTAAAAACTTTGTTTAATTCATATGAAGAAATCAAGTTTACTTTTATCTTAAGCAGCATGCAGAGTCAAAATTTCTGAATGATAGAATCTTAGAGAAAGATAGGAAGATGTTTACTGGGAGGTGGTGGGATTCTTAAATTGCTGGGGAGTGTTCTATTCCACAAGCAAGGCAAGTGGTAGCCACCCTATTATTAAATGAGACAATACTTTACAGATGTGAAGATTGAAGGGCGTGATTAAATAATTCAGCGGAGTATGAATTCCACAAGAAAGCCACACGCCACTTTGAAGATGAGGAAGGAAAAAAATAATCCTAAAGCAGCATATTCCTACTTCAATGCCATCTAATTTGGAAGCATTGTTAATGTGGATGCATGCATTATTGCTTTTATTATTGTTATTTTTCCAGTAGTGGATTTGTCTGAATGTACTCTCATGCTCTGCTTTTAGTCCATCGAGTTATCTCATTTTTATTGCCACCATTTCTACTATTTCATACTTATGGGTTTGATTACATTTGGTCCTTATAACTGATTTCTCTCTCTTTTCATTCAGCATGCATATAGTTTGTGACAATTCTTCTGGGATGGCCTTGCTTTCTGGTAGAGCTATAAAGAGTACAGAGATTAGACAATCCTTTCCTGTTTCCATCCAACAAAACCAATGCTCAGTCCTATTTAGCAGATGGTTGACAAAATACTAACAGAAAAGACTGAATCATCTATTTGAACTCAGTTTTTCTTTGATTCTTACGCGAGACAAAAGAACAGGCACATAATCATACAGCACCATGAAGTCCTCAAAGAGAGCTAGATGTATTTCGTTCAACCAACTTAAGAAGTCAGCAACCAATCCTCTAGTAGAAGTGCCAGAAAATCAACAATTCATTCCATATGACATGGGATCACCACTTGTATAATGTATCCATCTTAACAGCGGAAGAGAGAATAAAAAAATAGATAAAAGCAATGACATTTAGTAGCATAAATGTAACAAAGGCAGGATATGGGATACCAGCAATAAGTGTGTACTGAACGAATGCAGATGGGTCCGGAGATTGACATGATTATTACTCATCCTAAATATGGAAATAAAACATGATAGGGCATCGAAAGAAAATCAAGAAAGCATAAACGTGAAATTCGTGTGGAAGGCACACTCCCTTCAGATTATTAATAATACACTTTAGTTGCCACTATCCTGCGGAGTGCGCACTCTATCAAATGTAAAATATGTACACTCTCTCTCTTGCATATATTTCTAATTGTTCGGTCCATTCAATATATATGAATTGCTTAATTGTGCTGAAAATATATTGCTATATCAATTGGTTCTAGTTCAGTAGTTCTACTGAATAAGCCGTGCTCTCCATATCTATACCAACTATTCAAAAAATTATACATATATAGAAATATATAATTGGATGACATTATATAAGTTTCTAACATTTTCATTAAATTTAAATTTAAATTTATTTTCTATATATATATATATATATAATTTTTTGAAAAATATTTGGGGGGCCACGGCACTATTGTCCCTATGAGGCTCTGCCACTGGCATACTTCAAACCTTGATGCATGCAGCAAAATCTTCACTGAAAAATTTAACGAAAGTCAGACACTTCTCTGAATCATATTCATTTACTTTAATTTACCTCTGAGCAAATGTCAGCTAAATTTGCAACTACAGATAAATAATATACCATTCATTATAAGCTCTGAAAGATTTCGAAATCTCCTTCATTGTATCATTCAAATAATTAACGAAACTAAATTCCAGATTGATAAGATGAATGACATAGATTACACTGACTGAAGATTGGATCCACTTTTTTAGTGATGGATTTTTAAACGAACCAGATGCATCAGTTGAAGCAAGTAACGAACCAACTTGTAGCTAGTGCCCGCCACACTTTCTCCTCTCCTTTTATCAATATTTTAGGTCCATTTTACACTATCCACACTTGATGATCCCTCTCTATAAATACCCTTCATCAGAAGCGTGTGCTCACCACAAGCTCTCAATATCATATTTCCATTCCTTCCTTCTCTACTCAGTACTTAACAACTTTACATTACTTTTGTCCTTCATGGCTTCCCTTGGAGATGGTGTTTCACCTGACCACATTGAGATTCCCATCCATGCAAATGGTGTTGAGCCAAAACCAACCCAAGGGGTTGTTGAAGAGAGCAACACTGACTACTCTCAAAGGGGTCAGTGGCTCCGAGCAGCAGTGCTTGGAGCCAATGATGGGTTGGTTTCTGTTGCCTCACTGATGATGGGTGTTGGAGCTGTCAAGCATGACATCACAGCCATGCTTCTTGCTGGCTTTGCTGGCCTAGTTGCTGGTGCTTGCAGCATGGCAATTGGAGAGTTTGTCTCTGTGTACACTCAGTATGACATAGAGATGGCTCAGATCAAAAGAGGGAGGCAAGATAACAACAATGAAGTAGTGGGTGAGGAGGCTCAAAAGGAGAAGCTTCCAAACCCATTCCAGGCTGCACTAGCATCAGCAATGGCATTCTCTGTGGGTGCTATGGTGCCACTGCTAGCAGCTGTGTTCATTAGGAACCACAAGATTAGGCTTGCTGCTGTTGCTGCTGCTGTTAGCTTAGCATTGTTGGTGTTTGGAGGTGTTGGAGCAGTGCTTGGAAAGACTCCAATAAGGAGGTCTTGTATCAGAGTGCTCATTGGAGGTTGGATGGCTATGGCCATTACATTTGGCCTCACCAAGTTGATTGGTTCTGCTGGACTTTGAATGTTCATTGCTTACTAGCCTTCTAAATACTGTTAGTACCAGTTTATTTGTGTAAGATATGTAAAGTGCTGTGTTGACTCACACCTCTTCCACTGTTAGATGGGATGCGGACTCATTTAAGTAATATTTACACCCGATCTAATTGTATTTTTCCTTTTCTTAATTAATTATTAGGACGTGTGTGGGTACTATTTGATTTTAATGATTAAAACGTCAAGAAGGTCGTGAATTATGTGAATTTCATTCTCTACTATTACCCTTAATAATACTTAATAGGTTGTGACCGATTTGTTAAGAGAACACAAGGGCGCCTTCAACAACCTGCATCTTATAGCTGTTCACAATAAGAATCTTAGGGTGAATCGTGTTTTCTGCTTCGTTTGGAGTGTTTATCATGTCTCTTTCAGTGTTCCAAGTGAAACAAACATATGGAAACTGTCTAGTGCAAAGAATAGCACTCTCCTTCTCTTCAGTTATACGTAAATTAAAGAATAGCACTCTATCAATATCTTCTTGCTCTATAATGCGTAACTAATTTCCTTCGAAATTAAGATTTGATTTAGGTCGTCCAAGAATATGTGTATGAGATTTACTGCACAAATAACCAGCCAATAAATATTTATGAGCCATCGTGTCCTTGCAAGCAGCCCTACTTAACGAAAAATCACTGATCAAGTATAGAGATTAACTTTAATACACTACTAGTTTAAAATCAAATTATACTTATTAAGAAAGAAAAATTATATTGTCATCATAAATCACATAAAGTATATATCAAATACTTTTACTAATGTACTGATGTATGGTTAGATATTTGTGTAAAATATTTTTATATTATCAATATATCAAAATTAAATTTTTAATAAGAGACATACTACTCAACACGAAATGTAAAAATTAACTACCTTCACAGTACATATTTTGTTGCTGTTGGTGAGCTTCAAATACTAATTTAAGATGACATATTTCATTGGAACTAATTACTCATTAATAATAATCATTCCGCCAATAATCTCTTGGATACCCTATATGAAAGTAATAAATGTAAAATAAGTAGAGAGCAGAGTTAGTAAGTGTCTTGATGACAAGGAAGGAAACCTTATTCAACAATGAACTTGAGGGAGTGATTGCTAACATAAGCCAACTAAAGACCAGGGGCCTGCAAGATTTATTATTCCAAAGTGCTAGAACCCATCAACTTGGTCAAGCCAAAAGTGACAGCCATAGCCATCCATCCCCCAACAAGGATCCTCACAGAGGACCTTACCTTAGTTGTCCTTCCCAGCTCAGCTCCCAAACTTCCAAAGCCCACCAAAGCCAAGCTAGCCACTGCGACAACCACTACAAGCCTTATCTTGTAATCTGTTACAAATGCAGCTGAAAGCAAAGGAATCACAGCACCTATAGCATAAGCGAATGCTGATGCCAAAGCAGCCTGCAATGGATTAGGCAATGATCTCCTTTTCTCCAACCCCATTTCCACATCCTTCCCATCCTCTCTCCTCTCATTCATATTCATAACATCTCTCTCTATTTGACCAACCTCAACTTCATACTGAGTTGACACTGAAACAAACTCTCCTATTGCCATGGCACAAGCTCCTGCAACAGATCCTGCAAAACCAGCAAGTAGCATGGCTTTGGCTTCTCTCTTAACAGCTCCTACACCCATCATCAATGAAGCAACAGAAACCAACCCGTCAATGGCTCCTAAAACAGCAGCACGAAGCCATTGAGCCCTTTGTGAGTAGTTAATATTGGCATCATCATCTTGTGTCACTTTGGTTTGCTTCTGATCCACTTCATTTGCATGGTTTGGAACTATTCCTACATGGTTGAGTGATACCAAACCACAGGGCGCACCAGCAGCCATAATAGGTGACCACCAACAACTTAAGGAGAGCAAGAAAACGTACAAGGTTGAGCAGAGGTGTGAAGGTTCAAGGTTCAATATTGGTACATGTATGCTGAGGCTTGTTTTATGCCTCTTAAAATATGTATAAAATGGAACTTGGATGCCTCATAACTTCATTTCTATGCGCATTGGGAGCTTGGAAGGGGCAAAATAATAATAACTAGAAAAAAAACTGATGTATAATATAGCACAAATTATTCTCTCCGGTCCGGATTGATTTTAAATTGGGAATATTAATCATATAAATGTCTCTTCTGAGGCATGAACAGTATAGCAAAATTTATTTACTGCTCATTCTCTGCTCCAAAGCTGTAAACATATCACAATCTCTATTTCAAGGGCTGAAACCCAATAATTAATTACAATTTGCAAGTGAAAATTGAAACACTGCCATTATTGTACTTTCATCGTCAAAAGTGTATATATATATGTATGTATTTCCAGAAACGCCAAGGTAATTTTAAAATTAGAATTTTGCTCTAGGATTAGTTCTGACCTCCATAAAAAAATTTCATTTTATTTTTAACCCCAACTAGACATTTGGCTCAAACCCAAATGAACCTCAATAAAGGGTGACGATTCTACCATCTGATCCATGCCTCAAGTGCTATTTTGCCAGGCAATTGTAATTCAGCTGTTTGGGCGTTTATGCCCCGCTCCAAATAAAAAAAAAAAAAAAAAGAGAGTAATTCACTTGTGCTTATCGGTTTGAACTGAGTCAATACACTTAGCCAGACCACATTTGGGTTCTAAGGCCCGCCTTACATTCCTTATGGTGGCCCAGCTAAACTCAGCCGCATAAAGCCCGGTTTTGCCCAACTCTGTTTTTTAAAGTACATTTCACAAATTTTTAAAACAAAAAAAAATTATATTCCTGTTCCTGCTACCATTAAATCTATATTATTGAGAAAAAATTGTATTATTCTTGTGGCAAAAGGTTACTGTTAAAGTAAACGCCTAACTTCAGACCAAAAAAAAAAAAGTAAGGCTTATTTTGTTATAAAAGATTTGACATGAATACATTTGTTCTTTCAAAAATATTAATTTTAAAAATTTGTATAAAAAATAAGAAAATATTGTTGATATTAATTATTAGTTACTAAATATGTTTTTCTAAAATATATAATTAATATTTATAATTCTATTTTGATCAATAATATTTGTAATTCTTAAAGTAGTGTTGAATACTTTTTTATTTTTATGTAATGGATGTCGAGTGATATGGTGGGACCGTGGAAGGAAGGGGCGTATTTGTAGAATGACTTGTGATTTCCACGAAAAAAAATGACTTGTATTTTATTTTATTTTTTTGGAGGCGGACTTGTGATATTTCATTGAACATGAGTGGCTTGGTTCAAGGCCAAGACTTCAATACATGAGGCATTTAGTCACATTCCTAAACTGTGGGTAAATATATTTGAAAATGTACTAAATGAATTTAATCACAGTTTATAAATGTGCCTAAATTATTGGTGTGTGGTATATCATGTTTTCCTTAGTGTGTTATCAACAAAACCTTGGTTTAATCAAAGGTTTTGTCGAAGTGTGATACTGTGATGTAATATATATATATATATATATATCAAACATTTGGCCACATATATAAGGTGTGGCTAAATTCATTTACTACACTTTTAAATATATTTAACCACGTTTTGTGAGTGTGATCAAATGCCTAGTGTTTGATACATTACACTTCATCTGACGCATCATAGCCACCACCTTAATCAAATAATATATGAAAATGGATGTTTCAGACGTGGTGTTAAGAAGGGTTTTTGGACGAGTGGATCTCCCTATGTCATTTTTTTAACATGATATGGTCATATTTAAATCATCACACTAGTTAAAATCTCTCTTGCATCATCAACTTTCTTTTCAACTTGTGTCAAGGGTAAAGATTAAAACATGACCCATTAACTGAGAGGATCCACCTCCATCCTGTAACTCAGCAGAAAGTGGCCAAACAGGTCTTTTGGCAAGAGAAGACTGCCAGATTTTTTTACTGCATTCTGCATAAGCGTTCCAGATGCAGAAGCAAGTTGCCAGGTCAACAAGCTACATTCTTCCACGGCGCACGTGGGATACAGATTCTTTGCAGTTTTTTTTAAAACTTAATCTGAATCATAAGAGATTAATTATAATTTATGACTTGATAAACAAATATATGCATATAATTTGTTGCACACAAATCTTTGGATGCATAACTGTACAAAGATATACTTTTTAAAAATTCAAGTGATCCTAATCCCTTATAATGACCAGGTAAGGAGATACATGGATCTTCTTGTCCTGATCTTGTTAAGATTTAAAATTTCTCTGGCAAACTCCTGGCATTGATATACAAGCCATCGATCAAAATGTCCTGATCCTGCATATGTGAACTTCTGAAGTTCTTCCGCGTCTTTCAGTCATCTATGCCTTCATCAGTACTCTTTTCTTTCTTCTTTTTTGTGGGTAACGCTTTCAGCACTCTTATATCTGATTTAGAAAGTTAAATAATGCATTCTTTTTTGTCACATGCATTCTTATGTCCATATCTTGTTGATGTTCTGTTCCCATTTACTTTAAATTTATTAACAATTTCTTCCTGTGTCTTCTTTTATAAGTACCATTCACGTGTATCATAAAGATACTGCTAAATGCCAATCATTTTTATCTCTTACAACTACTAATTAACTGAGAAGGGATTCTCATACTAACAATTCATCTACAGTTTTAATTTTTCCCAAAAAAAAAACTATTAATATAGAATTAAGTAGTGGGGAATGCTAGCTTCTGCTTCAAGCCAAAAACGAAAAAACTTGATTGAGATGGTGCGTTACTTAGATATATTTCGTTAAGTAAGTACATTATAAATCTAAAATTGGTATTTTAACAGAATATGTTACCAACCGTAATTAGTTAAGTTCCACCCCTTTATAAAAAAAATAATAAGAGATTTTTTCAGTACTTCTATAAAATTTAAGGATACCATTAACTTTTAATTACTTGTTATTAAAAATAAGTCATGTGTTTCACTAACTCATATTTTTTGAAATCTATCAAATTATAATCGTTAATTACATGAAGAATATTAATATCTCCCAATACCGAAACAAAAACCTAATAATAATAAATAAGTAATAACAACAACAGCTAGTGCGCCCCCTACGGTTGCCTATCTTTGCTACGCAACAAATCACACGGTGGAGTAATGACGGATGCAGCATGACATCTCTTTCTTGTAGCCAGCCAAAGTGGAACAGAAAAAAATAAGTTCATGATTCTTCTTCAGTTTCATCCAATGACATCATATATATAGCCTATTCATACTGTCATATTCCCATCGCTGGCTAGCTGTGAGACACGTGTACCCTAAGGCTGTAAACGTTCAGAACTTTCGATTAGTTTAGATGATAATGATAACTAATTTTAACTTTTTTTAAATGAAAGCATAATTCTTAGACAATGAACCATGAATTAATATGCAAGTATACATTATTTTTTTTTTTCCGCTTTCTAAACAAGCTTTACTTTATCTTCATATATACATCCCCTGAAGTTAACCGATGTTGGTTTGGAAGAATACATACAAAGCTTCAAAGCCTTGTTCGATTTTCTATGTTTTGCAGCATATACTTGCTCGATCAGTGCTTATTTTACCAATCATCACTAGGTATTAAAGGAACATATATATTATTGATTATTAATTGCTACAGCCGGAGAACAATTAGATGATGCTTTTGCAGTTTTGCTTTTAAGAACTGAGCCGGAAAATTACTGCAACGTGGGTCTCGTAAACGGATTCACGCCTTTGCCTCCATAATTTGGTTGCATCCTGGTGGTCGGAAGTGCTGCATTTACCCATCAATTTAAGCGCATGGGAGAAAGAAATGATTCCATAACATGATATCAAAACTTTCATTATCGCATAGTCAAGAATTCAATAACATTTATGCACTTTTATCAATGGTGACAGTGTGTGTTTAGTTCTGCACTTCCTAAAATTGATTTTATTATAATTGATTTGACGTAAGATAATTTATATTTCACAATTTGATATGAAAAGTAATTTTGATAGATTTAAAGAGTAAAAATCAACAAGCATCAAATTTTCACCTCTATTAGAATTATTTTTGTAGCCAAATCAATTCTGAGATTGTGTACAAATGTAAAAATCAAACAAGCTAAAAAGTTGTCAAAATTGATTTTAGAGATCTACAATCTATTCTGAAGTCTACGAACCATCCCCCAAACATACTTTAAACTTTAGAAAAAGATAATTTAATTGCAGTATGGTGTGGAAGTGAAGCTTTTGAGTAAGAATCGTACAGCTATCACCTAAAAGATCAAGATAGTGGTTTATGACGCCAGAGGTAGTCACGGGGTGCATGCCCACATGAAAGGGGCTTCTCATTTTTGTTGAAATGGCGATGCGAAATCAATAGCTTGCAAACACCTACGCTGGATTCCTTATTCGCTTATTCCATTACACAAGAGGGAGAGGTATGTGTGATTTCGGAATAAGGACCACTTTTTTATTTTTTCTTAGGTCATTTGGAGTCTACTAATCTAGTTATTTTAGTCGTTATATATATTATTTTAATGATGACTGTAATGTTAGATGACAGTACACATTGAATGGAAATCTTGCATCAAAATTATATAGAAATTTCTCCAGAAGAAGGAAGGGCAAGAATGATTAATTCCGGAAAAGAATAATATATTCTCGATATAATGTTTATCAAGATATAGCCCACCGCTCGTAGGCTATATTCCTCGAAAGATTCTAGCATAAGTTGCGGTTATAACTTGAGTTATACGTGGAACTCACATGGGTTCAGTTTAAATGAAGGTCAGTATGATTACGAAAAGAATAAAATTTGCTACATGAGACCTGGGTTTTCATTTTGACATTGACGTACGAGATATAATACTAGTTAATTAGATTTCTTAATTATTTAGTATTTTAGTTAGTGGTCAAAGCAAGACCCACATGTGAACTCAATGCGCAGGATATTTGTTATTGTTTCTATTAGTGGATACTCTTAATTGGTTCATACAAAAAAAAAAAAAATTATAAATCCTTCAACCATATATATAGTCTCACGCAACTTGATTCTCAAACCGTGGTTTAAACTTTAGTTAATACTCGTTTGTTTACGCAAATTGAACAAAAATAAAACCACAAACTAAAAACTTAAATTTCATGGTCCCAAAAAATGCATAAAGAAATATAGAAAATAATTTCTATGGAATAACATTATAAAACAAATTTATATTGTCATCTAATAAAAATGCAAGAAATTGTCAAGTTATCTTAGACGAATTTATAAGCATAATTTTAACTTTGACATTTTTATTAGATGATAATATAAATTTGTTATACATTATCAGTATATGAAAATTAATTTCTTAAATATATATTTTTATAATATTATAAAATAATTAATTTTTCTACAAGAATAACAAAATTATTTCGAAACATCATTAATCTTTTTGGTTTAAATCACGATATATGAGGAGTGTGTTAGATCTAATAAATCTAACCCCGCTCGAGTTGGATCGATAGCTCCAGTATACATGGATAACTTGTTTCAAGGAAATAAGTACCAAATCATTTTAACCAACCAATCAAATAACAATATAGAATATCTATGCACAAACAATTAAATACACTACTAATTATAATGGTTAAATAGATTTTGGTAACGATGACATCAATTTATTATTAATGAAGTAGCGAAAAATGAAAGCGCGAAACTAATTAACTAAATTTTTTATGTCATATAATATTAGTTACACGTGAAAATAAATTAAAACTATTTTTTTGTTGTTGTTGTATATATATAACTCGTTTACACAACTAACAATTGTATGAAATAAATAAAACAAAATTGAGTATAATTTAGTTTTAAATGTAAATATTAGTCTTCCTATCACACTTTATGTAAGTAGTTACGTCTGAATTAATATATTTTCAATTTAAAAAGGTATTAAATGTACTTTAGATATTTTGGTTGTACGCTTTTTTAAAAGCAAAACAAACTAACCCAGAAGTTGAATTGATTAACTTCTTTAATCAAATTTATCAAATCAATATAGATGGTGCGCCTTTGACATTGCCTAAGCTAGCTAAGCTTAATTACCACTTAGATTACCAATTGAAATAATCAAAATTGGATTTGACTGGATCACATTCAAAATAAAAATTAAATTGATCCAATACAAATACAATATATTAGTACGTGTTTGGTTTGTGAAAATATTTTTTATTTTTTATTTTCTAAAAGTAATTTTTATCTATGAAATTTTTATTGTTTAATTTATAAAAATGGATTTTATTTTCAGAAAGTGAAAATGACAAAAATATGTTTGATTTATCTAATTTCAAAATATATTTTCAAAATCAAATTTAACATGATAAAATTATGTTTGATATTAAATAATAAAATTTATATAATTCAATTTGCATTGATTCAGCTACTAACAATAATTTATAAAAATCTAAATCTACAAAATATTAAGAGAGTAAAAATAAAATAAATTGCTATTTTTTTAACAGTACATGTAAACAAGTTAATAAAAGACAGGTTTGATAATAATTTAATGGAAGGACTAAGTTATCCTCATTTATGACATTTGAGGGACTAATGTGGGATTTTTCAAATTTAAGGGACTAATTTGTTCTCCACTATAAATATAAAGGACCAAATTGAGATTTTAGTAAAAAACAAATTGCTCACTTTCAAGTTTTTTTATTATAATTATCACTTTTAAGTTATTGTTATTATTATTATTATTAATTTTTTAAATCCCATTTAGGGCAGCCCCACTAGATCCACCTTCTTCCCTCTTCTTTCCTCACGCAGTGGCCATAGACATCATTTCCACCGCACATCCAAGGACGCTAAACAACAACAATTGTGACTGCGTCACCATCGTGATACAGTCGTCCACTAGTAGCAACTCATGACCGTTGTTCACTTGCCCTTCTTGCAAAGCATGGGCTCAACCATGGAAAACAAGCACCGCCCACAATGTTGTCGTTACGGTGCTGCCTAATACCACAGGTGGCCGTCCGTGCTACTCGATTCGTTGCCGGTTTGTAGCGCGCCACCCTTGCAGATGATCTATGACTTTGCGATCTACTTCACTGCCATGTTCTACCACGGTGACGACTGCTCTTGCTTCGACTTCCTCTCCCTCAAGGTTCCCACAAATGGATCTTGCCTATTGGTGTTGTGAATGGCCAGAGGGCATGGCGTTGCTTAGAAAGAATTGTTGGTGTTGTCATTGTTGGAGAAAGAAACACAAGTTCTTTGTAATTACAAAGAAGCCTTTTTTTTTTCAATTTGAAAACGTTTTCAACACTGTATGAAATGTATGTTGGAAAGATTGAAAACATAAAAAATGACGTTTTCACATTTTCAAGGAATTCAAAAAATATTTTTAGAAAATATTTTCAATGTAACTAAACCAAACACATTTTTAGTATAATTTTCTCTTTTCAGTGAAAATGAAAATGAAAAATATGCAAACCAAACAGGCTCTTATTATATTATTTGGATGGAATAAATATAATTTTTCATTCAAAATCGGTCCAATTCATACCACGAATACCCCTAACCCAAGGACACTAATACTATTGGTAGGTGGTCCAAATTCATCATTATATATACATATATGTCCAAAACTTCTTGATTAGTATGAAGGACCACCTCATCCCTTACGTCCTACATTATCTCTTGACTTGATTTCTTTTACTCCTTTTCTTAATTAGCTTGTCCCATGTGACATATGGCACTCCATATAGATATGTAACTGATGTATCTTCGTTGTTTCCTGTATGTAAGATTTGTGTCTTTTATGTATTACTGTTTTCGATTTGTAACTAACCAAGTGGATCACAAATCCATTAGCTTCCTTTCCGAGACAATGATAAGTCCGAATTTGAAACTAGCTAGGGTTTAGCTAATAATGCATGTTACTATTATGTCATTTTAGTTAGTATTCCATTCTCAAATGATTTCAAAGATACAAAACAAGCATTTTTTTTTTTCAATTGGATTTTAACATGCTGTTCTTAAACAAATTAATTATTATTCATGTTTTCACCATCTATGTATGTTGTTTTAATATAATGTACCAAAATAATGAAAAGCTACGAGTTGTTACACATCTAAATTATTCCACGTGAAGCACATGAAAACAAGGATAACCAATTGTAAATTTGTGATTGGAGATTTTGAGATATTCTCATAGATGTTAGTGGGCCCTACAAAAGATTCCAGCATGCTGAGAATCACATGGATGCCCCCACCTAGATTGGTGGCATCTCGTCGATGAATTATGAATCGAGTTACATGGCAGTTGTCCTGTAGATAACCGACCGTTCTGGTCGGCAAGCAAGACTAATGGAGCCACTATTATGATTTAATTATGAGATGATCAATTCTTAGATATGTGATTCAAACAAGACAAAGTAGTTACATTGTAGTATCATTTGTTTTCCAATATCTTAGTTTTGTAAATATTTTTATCCCTCACGTTAAGGATATTTTACGTGTAATAACTAAAGTTTGAATAATGGAGGAAGTAAAATAAGAAAACGTTCTTGCTTGGTTTAGGAAATACTATCTCGTCTCAAACTCCCCAAAATGTCAACTTATTATTTAATTACTACTCCCTCCTCTTTATTAATAACTATTTTCGAAAAGCAAGGATTCAATTTTAATACATTAAAAAATTAATATATTTGATTATAATTTATTGTCAAACATATTAATTTTTTAATATATTAAAATTATACGATTTCTTGAGAGTGATAATTAATAAGTAACGGGAGAGGTAGTTAAGATAATGCATCGAGTTCATATTGCCTTTATACAAAAATATCTGCGCGCGGCAACTATAAATCAGGGACATGCCCCCCCCTTACAAATCACTACTACTACTACGCCCCTTCATCCCTAACGAGAAAGGACTCTTCAGGCACTGGGGAGCTTATTAGTTGTGACAGACCCAATTCATTGGTGTCTTGTTGCTGAGCTCCAAATTCCACCTACTGCAGCTTACACTAAAGTAGTTTGTTCTGGCTTTTGCTTTTTAACTTTTCTACAATGATTTTTTTCTTCAGCTTATCCTTCAATACTGATATTTTATATACCAGAATCTCGTTTCCCAGCTATTCTAGCTTGTTTCCATGAGTTGTCATGTGATTGTCTCCTGTATGATTCAAATGCTTGGATTTCTGAATTATGGCTAGCTTCTTTGATGTTTGATTTGGTGCTTTATATCACTAAATGAATGGAGCTTTCTGTTTTCATGATCAGATTTGTTATTGCTCGTAATGCATTGTGTTTATGCCTAGTCTTCTTTACTTCAGTTCTGGATTCTGCTGTATTTCACACTTGATTGAAGTTTTCTACCTTGTTGGTTTTCATCAGGATAGAAAGTTATCTCAAAAACAGAGCACTTCGTATTGCTTTTTGCTTTTTATCCTTGGAGATGTTGAATTGCTTCTTTTCATGCTCAATCTGTTTTAGGAATCAAGCATTCTAAGCTTACTTCTGAAAAATCTTGCTTTCCGGCAAAAGATTTGATAAAAAAAAATGGATAAGAGAGTGACGACTAGGTTTTAGGTTCATTACTCTCATGCCTTATTTTATTCGCATTTGGCTCCTAGTCTTTTTGGGTACATTTTTCTTATAATATATTCACTCTGGTGTTCTTTCGTGTCTCTGTCAGGAAATTATCGTGTTGCAAATATCAAAAATGGTTGGAGGTGTTGATGTTCTGGCTGTTGATTCAAGCATGAACGGAGCAGTGGAACGGTTACCTGAGGATTTCAATCCCACAGCGTTGATCAAAGATCTAGTGCCACCCTTGATTAAGGGAGAGAACGGCATTGTCAAGTGTGAGGCTCAGAACACCACAGGACAAGGTGAAAGGAAGATAGTGCTGGGAAGAAACATGCACACCGTTTCCCTTGAAGTCACAGAGCCAGATATCGATGATGAAATCACTGGGGAAACGGAAGCTTATATGGCAAGTGTTCTGGCCAGATATAAAAAATCTCTCACAGAAAGGACCAAGTATCATTTAGGTATGACTTATGATATAAATAAATAATATTTGCTCTGTTAATAATTAGTCATATTGTTAGTTAGTTACTTACTTATGCCCTTTCCAATAGCAATATATCTTTAATCTATTATGGAAGTTGCATATTATATATACAGGCTACCCCTATAATTTGGATTTCGACTATGGTGCCCTGTCCCAACTTCAGCACTTCTCCATAAACAACCTGGGAGATCCGTTTATTGAGAGCAATTATGGTGTCCACTCACGGCAGTTTGAGGTTGGTGTTTTGGATTGGTTTGCCAGGTTGTGGGAACTGGAGAAAAATCAGTACTGGGGGTACATAACAAACTGTGGCACTGAAGGGAACCTCCATGGAATCCTAGTTGGGAGAGAGGTGTTCCCAGATGGGATCTTGTATGCCTCACAGGAGTCACATTATTCAGTTTTCAAGGCTGCTCGTATGTACAGAATGGAGTGTGTCAAGGTTGACACTCTTTGTTCTGGTGAGATTGATTGTGATGATTTTAAGGCCAAGCTTCTTTGTCACAAGGACAAGCCAGCAATTTTGAATGTCAACATAGGCAAGGCTTCCTTCGGTTTATCTCTCTTTCTTTCTCAGGTCTATACTTTTTTTAATTGTGGCTCTCCAACACTTAAACATAACTTGCAGGTACAACTGTGAAAGGAGCCGTGGATGATCTTGATCTGGTTATAAAGACACTTGAAGAAACAGGATTCTCCCATGACAGGTTCTACATCCATTGTGATGGGGCTTTGTTTGGGCTCATGATGCCCTTTGTCAAACGTGTGAGTGTTGAAATCTTGAAACGCCACAAGCAATCATTATAGTTTTTGTATATGATGTTGAAGTTTTCATTGCTATATCTCGTGTGTTCTGATTGAAAACTCGGATGTGTTCTGTTCTGCTTCTTTTTCTTTTCCCCCTCCTTGTCGGTGAATTTCATTTTAGCAAACAGCAATTAGGTTCTTCCATGCTCAACACCATAACCTGCCGATTTAGCAGTTTTAGAAGTCTAATTGATTTCAGTCGGTCTAAAGTGAGACAATGTGATCCAATTTTGACCATATATCACTAAAAGCTAAATCAAAGGAATTGAAAGCTTTTCCTGCAGTTTATCAGCATGTTTGCAAACCCCAAAATCAAGTCTGAGCTCAGAATTGATTTTGGTTGTTTTGCATTATGATTAGTTTATAGTTACCAGAATTGATTATGAGAGACGACTAAGAAGTGAAAAATTATTGTTTTATGTCATAATCACTTTTAGAATAACTGTCAGACATAAATCACTTTATTTTAAAATTAATTATAAAAAAACTAATTATAACAGAATCAGTTCTATGAATGCAAATTCAAACACGCTATAAGCAAAACCTGGTCATATCCGATGTAACTTTCTGTGTTCAGCTGCTTTATATGTTGACTGAGTTGGTCTTTTTATCTTTTTTTGGTTTGGAAATGTCAGGCTCCAAAAGTTACTTTCAAAAAGCCTATAGGAAGTGTTAGCGTTTCTGGCCACAAATTCGTTGGATGCCCCATGCCTTGTGGTGTGCAGATAACACGACTGGAATATATCAACGCACTTTCCAGGAACGTAGAATACCTTGCCTCAAGGGATGCCACAATCATGGGTAGTCGTAACGGCCACGCTCCCTTATTCCTATGGTACAGCTTAAACAGGAAAGGCTACAGAGGCTTCAAGAAGGAAGTTCAGAAATGCTTGAGGAATGCACACTACTTCAAAGACCGCTTGGTGGGTGCAGGGATTGGAGCAATGCTTAATGAGCTGAGCAGCACCGTTGTGTTTGAGAGGCCACATGATGAGGAGTTTGTCCGCAAGTGGCAGCTGGCATGCCAAGGGAACATTGCACACGTTGTGGTGATGCCAAATGTCACCATACAGAAGCTTGATGATTTTCTTAATGAGCTTTTGCAAAAGCGTGCTACCTGGTTTCAAGATGGCAAGTCTCAGCCTTATTGTATAGCATCTGCTGTTGGTGAAAAGAATTGCCTTTGTGCTTTGCATAGGTAGTAGTGATTCTGCCTGGTGGTATGTAGTGCCAATCTAGAGTTATTATGTATAATTTTGTTTGTAATAATACTTTTCGTTGAGTGTTCATGGTAGTGCATGCCTTGTTATCAGTATTACTATTGCCATTAACAGATTGTTTGGTTTTCCTCATTGAAAGCAATATATATAGTTCCATCCCGAATTAGCTAGAATGAAATCGATTATGGATGAAGATGGTTGAGAGCATAGTTGCTTTTGAGATGGTCTGCTGCATTTCTTCCAATTGGATTTTAATTCAACAAGCAAGTAATGAATACACGAGGAATACTCTACTACTCTTAACATTTATTCTATTTCATTTATTAACTGACATATCAGTTATTATATTAAAAATATTAAAAAAAATAAAATATATTAATGACATATAAAGCTAATATATTAATTTATAAATTAAATAAAGCAAATATTTCCTCTTGTTTTGAGCCAGTTAAGAAATTTTTAGCAGGTACTCGTATGGTTATTTATAATTTTAAAAGAAGAATCTTCTTATTTTTTTAATTTTTTCATTTGAAGTATTACAAAGGGAACTACAAATTAATTTTCAATGAATTCTCCTGCATGTATATCCTACACTTTTCACTGGTCTACGTGTCCCACCTTGTCACAAATTAAAACTTTCACTATGCTAACACTAGAGCAACACGCGCACAAACAGTTTTGGGTGTTAACATCATCCCAAACCATGTATTCGGAGTTAGTGTTGGTTTGTGCTGAATCTATCACCGTTCATTTGTCTTCAATTCTGACGGCCTTTGTGGACGGAGGAGGTCACTGTTAAACTTGTTATTGGAAGGGAGAACAAAAATGAAAAAAACAGAAAAGGCACAAAATGGCTTGCAGTATGTAGTTGTGTGGAAGAACGCATTCTTTGCTTGTGTTTACTCGCTTCTATTACTTTCAAAATTATGAGCCCTTCTGCAACGTCCAACATCTTATTGGAAAAGAATTAAAAACACAGAAAAGAACCATGGCTTGTACGTCGTGCGTGGAGACAGCAATCCTCCCTTGTGTTTATTTGCTTGTATTACTTTCATTCAGAATCACCAGCTCATCCGCTACTCGATCTGCCATCACAATCCAAGTCTCTTAAGCCTTAGCTATAATTAAGTCCTCTATTCTCACAATAGATCACTCATTCTCATCATTAGAGTCGGACTCAATATATATGGATTATTATCAACTTTTTTATTAATTTTTTTTAACAAAAGAGCCAAAGCTCATATTATGATCAAGTTATATTGATCTAACTATAAGTAAAATTACAACACTCAATAGACTTTTATAAAATATTTTTGTGTGTGTTGAATTGCCATTAATTATCACAAATTAAAAATAATTTTTATCAAATTTCATAAGAATTGAATATCAATAAAAGTATAATCATGTAGTTTTTATGCTTATTCATTTCAAGCATTTATATTACGTTGACTTTAAAATTAAGTAAACCTTCAAACTCATTCAATACTATTACAAAAAAATATTCACAAATGTCTAACCAGTAAAAAAAAAATGAAATTAAATCTATATCACAACAAAATACAAGCATGAGGCTAGCAAGATAGACCAAGTATAGTTAGAAAAATACCTCTTATTCTAATTGATCATCTAACAATTTTTTCCCTGCTATTTGGTGACACATGCTAACTTTTGTCGTATTCATATTGTTTTTTTTTTTTTTTTTTGTCTGAGTTCATGTGAATTTAATTCTTCGGTCGATATAGGCTTTTTTTTTGTTTTTGGTCGCGTATGTGATATTTGAATATGACCTTTTGTCAGACCCAAAAAAAGGTAAAAAGGAATATCACCTTTTGTCTTGTTTTGGGCTCTCATCATACATGCAATTTACGTTGTGAAAATGCAATTGCTTAATTGGATTTGTGTCCCTTTGTCCATAAGGTTCTCTGTCCTTTCCCAGATAATCCACACCCAAAAAAAGGTATTTTTTGTGACGTTAAAGAGAGTTTTGTCTCAGGGCTAGAAGAGAGAATTTCACACCTATAAGAATTAAAGACTTGCAAGAAAAGAAAAAAACTGATATAAGAGAATATTGAAATCGAAACTAAATCATGAAAAACTTAAATATATATAAACGAAAAAATCAATCAAATGAGTCAATCTTCATTAGCTCAACCATGACTCATCCCCTTAATATCTATTTTACTTTAATATAATATATTTTGATATGAATTCATATTTACATTAATATATGATATTCATACAATGAGTACATAATATGATATTCAAAAAATATTTTCATTGTATCTCAAATCTCAACCCCAACAATTTAATTTAGCGTGTGTAAAGCCGTATTAGTAAATTCAGCGTGTCTACCAAAAAAAAAAAATTCTAAATAAAAGCTGTGGCGTGATTCTGTGGGTCATTCCTCATTCATGTTGATGATTGGTGTTGTATTAGCAAAAATATCTTAAATCAATTGATCACCACTAATGTCCTTCAGCCAATCGTGTTCTTCCCCAGAGAACTTTGCCGAACTTCAATTAGCTGTGTTCCATCGTTTTGCTTAATTATATAGTATGTCTTTATACTGCGTCTTTCACTACCAGATAATTTTTTGGTAGACAACTGCCCGATTTTAATCAGGCTAGTGTGCGAAAAAAAAAAGTAATATTGAAATCCATTTACTTATCAAGAGAAAATCTTGTAAGCTTTAATTTAAGGCAAACGAAAAACTTTGTTTTATACTACTCAACACTTTGAAACATCAATTTTACAAGTTATTATTATCTTCTGTTTTTAATATTGTTGAAAAAGTATTTGATGTATTAAATGTGAAATATTAAAGAGCAAATTAAAATTATGTTCTTGCTTACTTCAACAGTATCTAAGATTTCCTCTACCTATAAATTTGTCAAATACATAGGGCGAACAAACTCCGCAACTTGTGAATCGTTTTCTAGGACACATTGAAATGAAAAGGTAAGATAACTAAATCATATATAACAATGATATTATTATTCTAACACTTAAAAAAAATATTTCTATTTAAATGCTCATTTTATTATTATTGAATGAGATGGTGATATCCATTTATCCCCACTCATCACTTTATTTAATAATAAAAAAATGAATATTGAGGTGGAACACCACTTTTTAGTGGTAGAATAAACAATGGAATGAAGGAGTACAAGATTAACTTAAAAATGCCAAATCCTCATTTACCACGTGATTTATGGTACTTGCTGCGAAACCATTGAAAAAAAAACACACACACACACATCAAATTAAAGCAAATCTAAAGGAGAATCAAAATAAACAACAAAAAATAAAATTAAACAAAACAAATAGTTTTCAAAATAGAGATAAATCAAACTGATCCAACATGATCTACGAGCTTGGTTAAACCAAAAGTAACACCCATGGCCAACCAACCCCCAATCAAAATCCTCAAAGAAGACTTCACCATTGGAGCCTTGCCTAGAACAGCACCCAAACCTCCAAAGACCAACAAGGCAAGGCTCACAACAGCCACCACCACCCCCAACCTCACCTTGTAGTCACTGATAAACGCCGCCCCAAGCAGCGGCACCACCGCACCCAGGGTGAAGCAAAGGGCTGATGCCACCGCTGCTTGAAACGGGTTCGGCAGCTTCTCCTCCTCATCAACAGTCTCTACTTTTCCTTCTCTTTTCATCTGAGCAACCTCGATGTCATACTGTGAATACACAGAGACAAACTCTCCAATGGCCATGCTGCAAGCACCGGCTACCAAACCCGCAACCCCGGTTAGCATCATGGTCCTAACATCCTTTCTTACGGCCCCAACACCCATCATGAGGGATGCTGTTGAGAGCAAGCCGTCATTGGCACCCAAAACAGCTGCTCTGAGCCACTGTGCCCGTTTGGCATAGTCAAACACCTTGACCTCTTCTATCTGTCCTCCTTCCACATCCATGTTGGAGATCTTTAGAGGGTTGGCTTCGCCGGAGGTGGCTGGAGTGCCGTTGCATGATTGACTGTTAGCCATTGAAACAAAATGGAATTACTAGAACTGGAAAATGAAAGGTGTATGAGAGAAAGTGCAAATTGCTTAGAGGGAATGGAAAATGATGAAGTGGGGTATTAGAGTGTGTAGGGCACAAGGTGTTGGAATGAGGATATTTATAGACTGGATAGACATGTGGTGAGTTTGGGCTGTAGTATTACTAGATGCTCTCCTGCTAGCAAGAAGTTAGTGCCATGGATCATGTGATGTAATTAGTGGATTACGTATTGCTCCACAATTTATATTGGGACAAAAACGCACCTCTCTTTTCTTGAATGAAGTTATAAGTAGGACCTCATAAGTATGGATGATTATGTAATTTTCTAATGTATGCATCAATTGATAATTATTATCTTAACATTTTCTCTCACTTTCAGCAATTTCTTCTCTTCATTTTCCTCTTTTTCATTAGGATACTCTACTCTCTCTCCCCAGTTGATACTCCCTTTATCTAGTTATAACAAGTATTGTTTTTTAAATGTCCACTATATATTATCCATCATTTAAAAGTTTTAAAATTCGGATCTCTACGGAGCGAAGAAGAGAGGACAAGCCGCTCAAAAGAGGGACGCAATCAAGGCTCAGCGAGATATGCCGAGAGCCTTCGCATTAGCGGCTACGACAAAAGCTAGAGAGGGTAAGTGAGGAAGCCTTTAACGGAGCCTGAGAAGCGACAGAATGAAAGATGTGCCAGACGAGGGATTGCGAATGAGTCATACTCCCCCCCTTTCCCAGAGTATTCATTAATCGGCCGTCATTGATTAATTATCCAAATTTAAATACATACTAAAATCATAAAGATAATTGAAAAAAATATGAAAGTTACAAAAAAAATAAAAATAATTTATTGAATCACTATTATTTTTTTTAATAATCCAACTCTCTCTCTCTCTTATCTCTTTCTCTACTATATCTCTCTTCTCTTCTTTTCCAATAACATCTAATAGGAATATTATTAAAAAAAATAATTAATATTACTTAAATTTTTGAAATAAACAGTTATTTCTAGGTATAAATTTTTTTTAAAATAAATAAGTATTCAAAAATAGAGAGACTATTGTATTCTTCTCCACTTTTGTTCTTACACATTCTCTTTCATGCACACACTTTTCATATTGAGCAATTTTCCAAAAGAACGATTTTGGTAATATAAACTTTTTCTTGTTTGTATAGTTTTAATGGTATTACAAGAAATTTATGTCTAAACGAACAATTAATTTTAAGTACATGTAAAAAATATTACTTATGCACACATAGGTAACATTTTTTTAAATATGTTTCGTTATAACAAATGCTACATTTTTTTTAGTTCATGCTACACTTTTTAGTTAAGGCATCACTTTATGAAGAATTGCTATATTATATATAGTCAATTGTCAAAGGCAACATTTTTTAACAAAAGAGTACATTTTTAAGGTAATACATCACTTTTCATAGTGTTGCTATAACAAATATAACCAATTGTTTAAGGTAGTACTTTTGAATATATAAGACAATATTTTTAAAATATTAAAGACAACACATTTAAAAAAAAGTATTGTCTATGTGTACAAAAAGTAATATTTTTTAGATGTTTTAAAAAATAAGTATTGTTTTAGACCAAATTTCTTGTAGTGTGATTTCCTAATCTTTTTTTCAAAACTTTAAAAGACACTTCAAAGCTTAAGAAATTCTTATAACTAAAAGGAGAGAATAGTCTATTTTATTCTAATGCGAGGTTTTTTTTTTTTTTGGTAATTTTTCTTATTTAACGTCATTTTACATTTACTTCTTTGAAATTATATTTAAACTCAACCAAAGACTTGAGCAGTAGCACGCTGGTGTTCTTGAACGTGCCTATAAAATGAAAAGCAGCAAAATAAAGTAAGAAGAATTGGAAAAAAAATCGTGATTGATATCCCAAAATCCAACCTCAAATGACAAGGCAACTAATTTATATTAAGCTCCGAATTAATTAATGCGCAAGGTAAAATGTTTATGATTATAGTTTTTGTAACAAATGGCGAGGCAACTAATTTATATTAAGCTCTAAAAACTGCAGTATATCTAAAAATAATTATTCTATTAATATATAATTTTTGTATGCATGATGAAATGATGTGTTTTGTCCAGGCGTAACATATGTTAATATGATATGATAATACAAATATATCTTAATAGCTAAATAAAATATAATTAAAAAATATTGAGACAAAAAAAAAGAGACGTAACATTTTTATTTTTAGTACTTCTGAAATTATATTAATTACAATGAGAATCAAACCTAAAAATTTATATATACTATCAAAAATTTTCACTACTAAATCAATCATGGTGAGTTAGACTTAGCATCTCTTTGTTTTAGGTGAAAATGAGATAAATGATTTTTTTTCCAATTAAAATGAGAGAAACAAGTGAGTAGGAGAAAACTACCCAATCCATTCATTTTGTCTTCCATGGGCATGCAAGGAAATAAAGGCAAGAGAATAAAAAGATAGCAGGACCACATCTGACTTTTTCTTCTCTTCATTTGGGAGCAATTATTACCACTCCTAAATGGTTATCGTCATGCTCATTCAAACTACTCTTTATCTAATTTCTCTATAATACTCTTCTTTTTATTTATTAATTATATGACAATCCAACATTAAATTATTATAATTATTATTATCAATTATATTTTTACATAAATTTACTAAAAATTATTTCAATGAAAAATAATTTATATTCATTACCAACATTCAGGCTAGTCTCGTTAGTTCCTTTCTTTTTTTCGGGTTTTAGGTGTTTTTTATTCATTTTATTTCTTTTATTTAGAACTTAAAATGATTAATCCTATTTTGGCGTTGTGTTCTCTTGTATTTCCCTTTGTTTGGTCGAGGGTGTTGTGCTGTTCACAGTGCAGGTTATGTAAATTTCTCTCCTTTGGTATTTTTTTACTTTGCATTCTCGGTTTTCTAAGTTACTATTATTATTATTTTGGCACTGCTTGAATTCTTTATTTACTTTGGTGATTTTACTTGCATGTTTTCAACACATAAGCACGAAATACTTACCAAAAAGGAGGAAAAAGAATGTCAACTGGAAATTCATTACCAATGAAAAAATTGGTAACGTATGCAAATTATTTTTCTTTGAAATAAAAATAAAAATTTACATAATTATAATAATAATAATTTAATGTTAGATTGTCATTATAATTAACAATTAAGGAGAATGGTGTTATAGAGAAACTACCCAAAAAGTGAGAGAGTGGGACAATAATTATTAGAGGAATGGCAATAGCCTCTCATCTCTTCCTTGCGCAGAAAGTAGGAAATAAAAAGAGAAAGTCATTAAATGACATTCATAACTCCAATCAGAAATTAGGGTTACTTGAATATTAATACAACTTGAATATTTTTATTAATTTTTTTTGTCTACAAGATTATTCTTAAGATAAATTTTATAAATTAAATGATGATAAATTAAATTAATTAAAAATTATTATAAAATTATCTATTATTTACTTTATAAAAAATATCTAAAAATTATATTAAACTAACATCTTTAATTTTTATTAAGAAAATTATATATATGTCACTTTAATATAGCTCTTATCTTCTTCTTTTTTTCATTTTCTCTTCTTATAAATATACTAAAACAAAATACATTTTTCCTTCATTTCCACTTCTTCATTTTCTTTCCTTCTAATTTTTTCCCTCTCATTTTACATTCTAAATTTAATTAGGGTTGGAAAGTACGTTTGACAACTCGATGAAGGCCTTCGACCTAACCTACATTTGGCTTAGTTTGGCTTAGCTAACATATGTAGTAAACAATTTAGACTTATATTTTTTAAAAAGTCTTTTTAATTAAACAAACTAAGCTCTAAGTAATGAAAATAGTCTATTAAACATAACATACTGACCTACTTATATTATTATTATTTAACAAATCTAATGATAATAGAAACATTTTAATCTATTTAAAAATATTTTTTATTTATTTAAGAAGTCCTTTAGCCAATTTAAAAGTATATTTTACTAGCATATTTAGAAGTCGTTTGACTTATTTAAAAATACATATTTTGGTTCTTTTAAAAAAATTATAACCAAATAAATCTCTAAATAGAGTTGAGTCAAATCATATATACTTTTATGAATATCAAGCTAAGATTTTAAAAAAGGCCTATAAGGTAATTAACAAGCTTAGATTTGGACTATTATTTTGGAATACAAATTAGAACCTATTTAAATCATAGTCTAGATTAGCTTAACCTATTTCCACACCTATGTTTCTAATCCAAACATATCATTAATGACAAAGGAGAAAAGAAGAGTGGAGACTGGAATAGTGAATGAGAGAGAAATATAACAGTATATTATTATATTGACATGAGAGAAAATCTTAGGTAATAGTGAATGTAAACATAAGGAAAATACTTCCAACATTTTAAGTTAAATGCCTTTTCAGAGTTTTATTTTTGTTTCAAATTAAAATAATTGTCACTTTAATTAGAATTTCAATGAAACATTCATTATCTCTTACCCATTTTATCTCTATCTACATTGAACTAAGTAACATGTTTATCTTTCTTTACCTATTTTTTAGCCAGTTATAATTATTTCCTTAAAATATTCATATTCTATTTGACTAAATAACCTATTACTTTGTTAAAAGTTATTTTTAGTACTTTTGAGAAGTTAAAAAATATCTAATTTCTTAAAAAAAAACTTTAATGAGTATTTTTATTATTATGTATTTGAATATAAAATGATTTATTCATAAGTTACTTTTTAAAAGTTATTTTTATATAAGAGTTTAAATAAGTTATTTATCTAAATGAAACTTTAATTTAGGCTTTTAAATTAACTAGTTTTAATAATAATACTATTTCATGATTTTTATAATTCATGTGCACTTAAATGATATTTATTTTAAAATAGAGGGAGTAGATAATTAATCATAATTATAGCTTGATTCAAAACAAGAAAAGAGAGAGTTTGTGTGTGTCTATGTGTGTCTTTTTTTTTTTCTTTTTGGTCTTTGTGAAAATGTGAAAGTTAGCCATGCCCTTAAAAATATAATTAAAACAGAGATAATGAAAAAAAAAACTTAAATAGAATGTTAGACACTGAGAGTATGTTTGGTTGAGGTGTAAAAATGTGAATAAAATTTTCCTAAATGAGTTTTATGTATAAAATTATATATGATACTTATTTAAAAAAATTTTACTCTCATTTTTATTCTCTAACCAAACACATCCTAAAAGATAAAATAACAATAATAAATGGTCTATTCGCACTCTTTTCTATTCATTCTTTCTTTTGTTTCGCTGCTATTTCTATTCATTATTTCACACATTACTGCGATTTTCAACTTTTACCTTTTGTCAAATAATAAACGAGCTGTATATTATAATAATATTTTTCTCTTATAGTTATAGCGCAATCATTCCCCTTAATTAATGATTTTTTTTTTCGAAATCAGGATATCCATATCATTAAACGTTATTAATCCCCTCGCTGTGGGAGCTCTCCGAAGAAGTAAACTGCTAGCCATAAAATGCGTCTCCATTCCCATGGGTGAGAATTGAATCCCCAACCACATGGTTAAAAGACAATGTGAGCTACCACTATGCCACACCTTATGATTTTTCCCTTAATTAAGGATGAACATTTGTTATTTCAGCCAAAAAAAAATAATTGTGACGTCTACTCCATCATTATTATATCATCGTCGCAATTGCTTTTAGGTGTTCGAGCCGAAGAAGTACTTGGTTTAGGGAGTAATTATATTCTTTCAGTGTAATCTCAGATCCTCCAACATAATTGCATCTAGTAGGAAGATACGTAGAAACCGAAAAATAGTAGCATAATCATCACATCAGAATTTTTATGATAAATGTTGAAACTGGTGAGAAATCAACCAATCGAATATATTAAGATTTAATTAGTTTAATACGCTGACCTGAAAAAGTCATTGTTGCCGCCCATATACTTTCATTTTACACAAAGAATCGTCGCTTTCTTAACTGCCGCTGAGAAGTAGCTCGTCATTGGCACTGTGCGATTCCCTCCTTTCACCGCTTCCTTGGCCTTGCACGACGGTACAAACATAAATGATAATTAAACTCATAAAATATGAAGTGTCATATTTATTCACATACTATTTATTATTAAATTAAATATGGATTCTATTCTGAATAGAATTCATGCCCCATTTAAAAGTAAATGGAATATATGAGTCGATACGTTATCCCATCACTATGACTATAAATAATACTACTCAATTATAAAATAGACTAATTAACAACAAGCACCCTCGAGGTATTCTTAAATGACAGTGAATCCAATTCTTTTCAAAAAGTTAACACAGTTAACACTCCACCCTATTCCCTTCTAACACCGTTAATTATCTAACCCAAAGAAACCCATTCTCTTCTTCTTCTTCTTCTTCTTTTTTCACGCCCCAAAAAAAAAAAAAAACAGAGAAGAAAACTATATACAACCACTCATCGTCACAGTGACTTCCACCGTTCCACCTGAGTTCATACTCCCATTGCATCACCGTACGTCCTTTGCTTGCCAATACAATGAAATGTGCCCTCAAACAAATTCATATATAAATTTCCATGTATTTATCAACGGCATTGAAACTATTTTGTGCGCCTTATTTTTTTTTTTTCCTCTTTCTGGTTTGAATCCCTTTTACAGCAAAAAGAACAACTCAAAACATCGTGTCCAAAACAAAAACACTGTAACCTTTGCCAGAATTATTTTTTACATCTCTGAATGTTAACTTTTATATTTTTTTATACGCGATCTGCAAATGTTAAGTCAAACACGCTCCAATAGGTTCAACCATATAATTCGGGTCCCAGTTTTGGGAAGCGGGAATATATTATTATATTGATGCTGGATTTTAAAGATTTATCAAATGCTATGAATTAGGCAAAGATTCAAGAAACGGGGGTAGTCACTGTAATTCTCTCTGCTATTCATCATTAAGGTCTGGTTATAATTATATGCTTCATGGGCATTTGTTCTATTTTTGTGTATTTTGATGGGGCTTTAAAATTATTATTCCGGTTTTTGCTTTGGTACCCATCAAAATATGAGGGTACCAATACCTTGCACATGTGTCAATCAGTGATAGGCTATTTTATATTTAAATTTTAATATAAATTATCATAAAACTTACAACCTGCTAAACCAATAAACTTTATTATTCTGTTAAAATTGTTGTTCCCTTAACTTCATCAATTTTGAAAAAGACCCCTTTGTATTTGTAAACACCAAAACACGTCCTCCTCTCCGTCAACCAGGTCTCCAACCTTGCCATTACATTCCTGATACACCAACACAACCACTGTGGGTCCATGATGTTCTCCGCGTCCATGATGACGCCTCCTCCTCTTCCGCCAGTCAACAATCCTTAATCGCGCCGCCCATCGCCATCGTAGTTCCTTCCACCGCGTCACAAGTCGGTGGTCCATAGCCACGCGTGTCGTCACAACTCCTCTGCCTCCACTCTACTTGTTGTTTCAGTGTTCAGTGAGTTTCCATCACATCTCTTTGCAAGTTAAAGGTTTGTTATATTTTCCCTATTTTTTGCTTCAATGGCTAGGGTTTGAGTCTTTGGAATGTAAGAGTTTAAGATTTTATCTAGCTTTCATCAAATGACTTTAATTCTCTGCTGATCAACATTTTGTTCTGAAAATTTTGCTTGTGTTCACTTCTTTCTATAGTTAATTTGTTATTAGTCTTCTATGCTTGTTTATACTGTAATTTATAAAAGTTGAGGTTGTGCACTTCTTCTTCTTTTTTTCGAGGACCTAGGATGCCATATTAAGATGAATGGAAGTCCACTCTAACTGTGTAATCGTCTTCCATTTATGTAGAATGCAATTTGATTTCCTATTTCATCCATCCTTCAAAATCAATGTTTGCTTTGTTCAAGAATCCAGTGTCTATCTCTTGTCACCATTGGCAAATAGTTTGTGTTTGAAATAAAGCATATTTGAAAGCAGAGATAGGACTTGGGCGTGCTTCTTTTTACCAAAGAAAAAGGTGCATGGTACTAAATATCCCCAAGTTCAGATGCAGGAGTGGATTTTCAAATTTTTCAAAATAGATGCCTGTGCAGGGAGTGGAAATACAACAATCTGTAATATTTTTAATGAATGTATTTGAGAAAAAGTTGGAATAGCACTTATTTTGGAGAAGATGATGAAATTCACTTAAGATGGTTTGGTATAAAAAAATGAGGACTAGTTAAGGACCTAATGAAAATTGTGTATAACATGATACATAGTCTTCCTAATAAAATGTGGATAAAACTGAGGAAAGATCTATGAGAAATCATGGTATAGTACTTTACTCCAAATGGTTGCTCTAAACTTTTGGTTTTTGATATTATTATGGTGTAGATTGGTCCATATAGCCAAACTCACTTCTTGGGATAAGTCTTCATTGTTGTTGTTGTTTTTGCTGAAGATACATGTGGCAATGAGATAATGAAAATAAATTTTCATTATAACTGAAACTACATGATTACTAATGCAGTCTATTACATGCTATCCCTCCATTTATGTTGTCCATTTCTTATTTACACTAACATGTAAGGTTATGTTTTGCTATTTACACTATATTTCTAATTTGTGCAGTTGTGGGGTTTTACATATCCTTCCCCTTACCTGATGTGACACTGAGATGTTTTAGTTGGCATTCCAAAATTAACATATCCAATTTTCTTTCACTCCCTCTCCTTTGGCAAGTAAGTGTTGTTGGCATTTTGGTCTCCAATCATTTGGGTTTGGTTTTAGAAGATGACATGTAAAGTTTGTTAGATTGATTACATTATTAGGCTTTGACTTGAATTGGATCACTTTGACCAAAAATGGTTAACCTTTTGGTAGTTCAGTGCTTAGTTTATAGTAGACTTGGTTCCGGAGTTTTATGCCTTGGATACAATTGAAAATTATATTTCTGTTTTCGTGCAGTTGTTACATTTCTTCTATCTTGCTCTGGTACTATTTGAGATTTATGAACCCAAATAATTCCAACGATTTTGTTGATAAGGCCCAAGAAAGGTATAATTTCAAGTGGAGTTTTCTTTGTTTGCATTCATATATATCCATCATCTCTGTTTCTTATATTTTACTTTGGTAATCTGTGTATGAGTTAATTCCTTAACTTTAAAGGTGTTCTTCTTCTGCAAGTACTGCAGGTCTATTGATGTGTATGTTGGGGGTGTGAGCATCCAGTTCTTCATTTGTTTTATGCTAAATTCTAGCACAAGGTCCGTGTTTACTCTCAGCCTCTATCTTTGTCTGGGAGATGTGGATTTGTGATTGTTTTCGCTCTAACCCTTATGATTTAAACCTACATGTAGAACGGTTATGTCTCTACCATTGATATTCCATGATGATCCATCACTGAGAATGTACCTGTGGGTGCAATGTTGATACAAATTGTTAGTCTCTATTGCAGTTTTGACTTGAAAATATAGCACCAAAGTGTTGATTCCTATACTGTTGCTTGTCCTACAGTTTGGCCTTCACCAACCTGTTGGTGTTCTATGTAAAATTCAATTTATCTGCATGTAGCTTGATAGAAATATCAATGCTTCAATGCATTTTGACCACACCATTACAATGGCACATCATTTGATTTTATTTGATATCTTCAGAGAATTGCATCAATGGATTTTTCTGTTGTACCTAGGTTGATTACTGTCTAAGATAAAAAGTGTGAAAGCTTGGGGATGAGGCAACACCATGGTTACTAAAACAGTTTGAACGTGTTATTAGATTTTTTTTATTGTGTTTTTGTGCCCTTATAATTTTGGCATTTAGTAGCAAGTAATTTTGAAGGACTATAGTTTTATAAAAAAAAAGGTGAATATAGTCAGTTAATGAAAAATAAATAAATAAGAGGAACATTAAACAAAAAAGTCCTCTTCAAAGGAAAAAAAGGAGTACGTTGGGTAAGGCAGTCCGGGCAATTAAGGACGTGAATCACCAAATATCTCCTTCATTTCCACGCTATAACCACCTATTATGTCCATAATTGGATAAGACGGTCTTGATCTTTCTTGTTGGTTTGAATTTTACCATATATAATATGAGCTTAGTTGCAGAAAATGTCCCACATTTCTGCAACAACAAAAGTCCAACACACATTCCACATAGAACCCGTGAATTGGCTTCCATGATGATCGCTTAAAAATTTAAAAATCTTTGTTCTCCACTTTATTGAGTTGTGTACAGAGGCTCTTTTAGCAATAAACTTTTATACTTGTTTGTTACTTTCAATATGTAGGCTCTTTCAATTCATTTATTTATTTATTTTGTCATGATCTTAAGGTTGCTGAATGCAAACCGTTGGTCCAAGGCAATTTGAATATGGTACTCAGCAAAATTCTACATTTATTATTAGTGATATCCAATAGCTCAAGGCGGGTGACCACAACTTGGATGTTACACTTAACATATCCTTTTTGGTTGACTTGAAATTCACAGAAATCAAGGAAAATGGATACACCAATTCTCATTTAAAAAAAATCACAATCTTTACTGTTACGTCAATAGCTTGCAGCATGAATGAGCTATATGACCTCCCCAATTGGTCGGTTCAAATTTCACAAGCACCATCAAGCACAGACAATGGCCAAAATCGACACTAAAATAATTAAAAATGCAAAGGTAAAACCCAAAAAAATGTGCTGACGATAAAGCAAAATATTATTAGGTATAAAAAGAACTACAATATTTAGAGAAAATTTCTTATAATTATTTAGGAATAATAATAATCAAGAATTATTGATTTTCATGTGTAATGGATTTTGAAAAGAAAATAATTATTGTCATTATTACCGTATTACAAGAAGAGAGGACAATTTACTATAATACTTAGTAATTGTTTCCGTTGGATTGACTGGATTGACTAGAACATGCAGGCATCTCCTTGTAGCAACTAGGATAGATTTTAACAAGAAAGCTTCTCCACCTCGCATGAAAATATATGATAGTAGTCCGTTAGCAATCCCAAAGCACTACCTATGAGTTGACTCTGCCTTTTGAAAGGTGAATTGAAGCTATAAGTTAGACCGCTATAACAAGAGTATTCACGTATAGGTAAAGCTTGAAAGCAAAATAGCCACATAGATGAAAATAAGTACCTGCAAGATCAAGGAATGAAAGTTAGCCAAGCATATATACTATTTCTCATATGACATTATTGTAGTTGTTCCTCATAATGAAGATAGATTGACTCAAAATTCTTCATTTGAAGATAAAGTGACTAACAGAGCATTTAGAAATTCACCCTTTTATCAAAAGAGGACAAGAGATGTAACTTAATGCATCCTAACTTCAGAAGCAAGAATAATCGGGAACGAAATTCCAGAAATTTTGAAAAGCAAAAGAGCATCGATGATGATGAAGAAAGCAAGGAGTGATTGAAAAAAAATAGAAAAGGGAAAAGGAAGTACCTAAACAGTCCTAATAGAGTAGATGAACAATACGTGTTAAGGTCAGCGGGCGCACAATGGTGAATGGTGATAAACATTTGTGAGATATGAGAAAGGATTGACAGCATTGACAAAAAGAGAGTCATTATTCTTTCCTTCTTTTTTTTTTTTTGTTTTCCCTTAATTAAATAATTACTAGGACAAACATGTCCTTTACCAATTCAGCCACTTGCGTCTAAAATGTTACACCGCTCCCGTCACTCTTGCTTGATCAACGACATACTACTACAATTTTTATTATTATAGAAAAGTTGAACAAGTTAATGGGCACCAAAAGTTCAATTATCTTTTCCTCTCTGTGATTTCATGTTCCATGTTTGTGTCTTCATAAACATGTTTGCAAGTGCCAGCGGCGCACAGCACACAGCATGCTAAAGTGGCGCACAGCATAGCAGAGTGCTCTGGACAAGCTAAAGCTCCCTCACAGCGCACAGCACAGCGGCGCACACCAAGAATCGTACACCATTTTTTTCCTTATTTACGAAATGGAGAGGTTGAACCTCAAATCAACCACAGCAAAAAGGGCAAAAAAAAAAAAGAGAGAGAGAAGAAGCAGAGGGAACGTGTTCTTACCTAAGCAATGACGTCGAAGAGAGGAGCAATGCAGCGGCTACAGTAGTGCGTGCCTTGGGTTGTTTTGTTTCATTTTTTTTTTTGTTTTTGGTGTTGATGGCCAGAAAAGTTGCTTTGAGTTCTGGAAATGAAAACAGTAACTGTGGGTTTAAGGGGTTAGATAGAATTTTAAATACATTTTGTGTCAAATTTCAAATTTGAAAAATAAAATTTTAAATTAAGTAAATATTAAGTAACAAGTAACCTTTAAACCCATTAACAAAGAGTGAGGGTACCGGTACCCAAAAAAATTTGAGGTACCGGAGAAGGCACCTTAAATTCCATATTAATTGAGATTCTCTAATGTTTTACATGGAGCCATCCTGAGACCGATTGATTACAAACTCCAAAATTTGTCCTCAATTATCTCAACCAAAGGAACTTGGACCCTGTTTCTATCTATCTGTGCAATGCTTTGCGAGCTTATGCAAACCACTCAGGGGGATGCAATGGGAGTTAGCACTCAGGTGCGAGGGGTGGAAGTCTTTGTGCCGATGAGTGGTTATAGTTTTGTTTTCTTTCGTTTTTTAGAATCATGAAAGGTAAAAAAAAAAAAGAAAAAACAGGGATAACATGGGTTAGTCTGGGGTTAAATTATTAGCGGTGCTAGAAAGGAATGGGGTGGAGTGTTAACTTTTGAAATGAATTGGGTTTACCGTCATTTAAGAATATCTGAAGGGTGGTTGCTATTGATTACCCTATAATATATTCGAAAAAAAATGTGTGAATCTATTATAATTCAGAAGGAAAAAAAAATTGATTCCTATTCAAAAAATAAGTTTAGATCCCCTCACAAGAATTTCCTTAAATATTTTAGTATCCCAATAATAAAGACTTAGATATAGGGTTGTGTACAGAGACTAATTGCCAGTGTAAACTAAATTATGTTATACAGTGTCTGCAGAGCCCAAATAAATATGATATAATTAAATTTATCGATTCACATATTCAAAATAAGTGATAATAAATATGTGTAAAGTCAATAAAAAAAATAATATCAGACTTTAATGTAGAAAACTCTCAAATATCACAAGGATAAAATTATGGTACAAACTCATTATATTTATAATAATTACAAAATATTTTTCAATACTTTCTTGCACAAAAGGTAAATATAGTGTCTCTCTATAAGAATTTTCATATTCAAATACTATAATTTTATAATACAAAAGAGCAATATAGTTGGTATCTAAAATATTCATGGTATATATACCTATACCTACACCCCATACACTTTAGGATTTTCTTACCTCTCTATTCTATTCTCTCCCAAAAAAATAGCACACTCTGTAATCTGTATATCTCTCACTCCGCCGGCACTGAATGGCAAAACCAGCTTCCATTTGTAGCATCTACATCGAAGCTACATGGAGTGTAAAAGCAGGGCAAAATTTTGGCAAGCTAGTTGGAATCACCGCTGCTCTATTACCGACCTATTGCATTTATCCCAAAAGAAATTTGATTCACGTATGCAGCAAATTTTTCTTCGGTCCACTTTTTACTGCAATCAATTCCTTAGCATTATGGCTTTTGACCACCATGGCTGGACCCCCCACATATAGACACTGCTTCAAAATATGTATGCACGGAAAAAAAAAAAATCATAACATGTGAAATTTCAATTTGACTATATCTTGCTAAAGAAACTTAAATTTAATTAAGTGGTAATTACGAGTGAGAGTTCTTTGATATTACACTCATTCTTTTTAATTTTGAATATTACACCTTTTTTTTTAATTATTTGGGTATGTTTGGATTGATTAAATTAAATAAAGCAAAATGAAATAGAATGTGATAAAATATTTTAAAACTTCATTGTTTAGATATTTAGAAAATGAATAGAATGGAATAGAGGTGGATGAAATATAATAGAGGTGAGATGGAATCTTTTGCTTTCTTTTTTCTTTTAACTCATAAAATGATAATTATTCTGCTCCATTTCATTACTAAAATATCCAAATAATAGAGGGGAATAATGTATATCACTCCATTGTACTTTCTTTCCGCTCCATTCTATTTACTCAACTTCTTACTTACCACCAATCCAAAAATAACCTTTGTAAACTTAAAATGACTCTAATTTTAACAATATAACCCAATCACCGCCACTGCCACCACTAATCCCAAACCCTTCCTTCCTCCTCCATTAAGGCTCAAATGATGCCACCAGCACAGTCAAAGCAACAAAACGGCAGCCACAAATGATCAGATCTGAGAGTTTCATGTCTTGGAGCTCGAACCCAAGGACGCGATTCTCCATTAGCCACTCCCCCCATTTCTGTACCCAATTCCTAATTAAATCTAAACACAACTACACAAAATAAACAAATAAACAAACATTAGCTACAAAAACTATAGAAGAACATAGTTGCGATCTACGCTCTTTGCATCCCAACGAAATAGGAGGGTCATGGTTGGGGTTGGAGATAAGTGTTGCGAGCTTGGAGAGGGGAACATTGTGGGTGGACAAATTGGAGATGGAAACGGAGTAAGAGGAAGGAGAAGAAGGAGTTTGAGTTTTGGATTTGCCTTGTGTTGTGCTTCTCTGTACGTGAATGAGTTGTAGAAGGAAGATGGGAGGGCGGTGGTGGTGGTGGAGGAAGAGAATGGGAGGAAGAAAAAATAAATAATATGGGGAGAATGTGGGTTCTTTTTTTAAAGGGTAACTGGAAATTTTGAAATGTTATTTAAAAGTAAAGAATGTAAGCGTAATATCAAAAAGCTTTGGGGAGATCTTCTAATTTCCTCTTAAATTAAACTATTACATCATGACATTTCAAAATTTATATATACTTTCCAGGTAGAAGTAAATTTTCAAAATCAAATGAAATGCAACATTATGACAATACTCTAACGCATTGTTGTTAAAATCGAGTTTTAGAAGTAAAATAATAAGGTTTTAAGCTTTTTCTTATTCATTATGATTTTACGTTTTGAAACTACTAAAACTAGTTACAACAGGCATTAGGAAAAAAGATACAATGTAGGTAAATTGTTTTCTAATATGTTTTAAAGCGTTGAAAACCTTACCAAAAAACATTTCTAAAGAATAATTTTACGTTTTCGCGTTTTCGCGTTTTTTTTTTCCTCCGTTCAATGATTTTAGATCTCAAAGTTGAGCTTAAACATGGGTTAAGTTCGTCTATATTAGCACAATAATATAATTTTAATGTCTTTTTTTTTTTCCCTTTTTGGCAAGAACACAATTTATTACTAACTCCGTTGACATTTGACAATCGCAGTTTGCATCGAGCGTGATCATGCTATCGGTTTGTCACTCTAGGCTCTCCACAGTTCACACCGCTGTTGCGTTGCTCAACACATGTACTTCCGTTTGCAATGTATTATAGAAATATGTTAATTTAGAATAATTATATTTTAACATCCACATAGGTGTAGAGTGTAGACACCTATGTGGGTCTCATATAATACGAGAGGAGTGATGAAAAAAGAATAAATTAGAAGAAAAAGCAAGTGGTGGGAGCCGATATTATTTATGAGTATGGTGTTTGGGTGTTTGAGAAAATTAAGTGTTAAAATAGCAAGACCCGTTAATTTAAGACCATTGGTGCACAAAAATATTAGTTTTTCAAAAAAATGGATGTTGGTCACGAAAAAACTAGTATAGGAGGATAAAAAGTTAGTATACGACTGAGTATTTGACTGATGAATGGGCGGCGACTGACAACAATTACATGGAAGATATAGTCAAAATGGTCCAAGGCTAGGTTGTGGTTATCAGCATAACTATTATTACATATTGACAGAAAGTTTAGGACAAGAGCTTCAACATGGCAATCGGGTTTATCAACTTGAGGCAGTTTTGGCCTCGAAAAGAGGTCAGTTTGATACTATTTTGGCCATTTTCTACTTTCATTATGTTAAAATTAATCAAATACTAATTAAGATATTTTCTATGACTTCGAGGATATTTATCTACCCATATGAGCGTCCTTAAAGCTTGAAGGCTGGCAATGGCTAACCTCAGATTAATATCCATCATCCAAAAATAGTTAGCCTTGTAAAGAGGCTAGCATTTAGCCGAGAGAATAGGTCCCAAGTTGAACCTTGGTTCTCGGGACATGTGTCAACCTACGAATCACTTCTGAAGTTTGGTTGGAGGGGACAACATATGCTTCAAAACATGAACAAATGAGCTTGTCTGCAACCACTTAAAATAAGGGTAGTTAAGGAGAGTGGTTGCTGATTTGAATATGAAAAAAAGTGAGTCGATAATAATTCTGAAAGGTTACAAGAGAATGTGAAAATGCTCCTAAAAAAATAGGGCACATGGCAAAGTATTGACTAGCTTATAAACCAAAATTAGCTAAGGCTAGGCTGTTTAGTTCTAGGAGTTAGGTCCATGTTTAGGAATCATAGTAGTGTAATTGGTGATTGAATAATTGATCGATTCATTGTGTCTATAAATTGTCATATACTCGATTGGATCAAGTCGTCTTAACACAATAAATCAATGAAATTTCCATTTTCATTTACCTTTATTTTTCAGCACTCTTACTTTATAGCTTTTTATACTTTGTTTTATTAGAAAATATCTTTGTATAACAGTAAAACACTTTCCGAAATAGTTTGGGGATCTATATATAATAGAGAAATTAAGTCTCTTTCCTATGAAATCGTCTAAATTTTGGGAATCAAAGTTTTTATGGAAAACAAATACTTAAATTTGAATTAATTTTTATACAATTTTAACAATATATATTAATAATATATAAAATTTACATTTTACTTTTTAGTTTATAAATAACACAAAGTTAAAAGATGGATAATTTTGTCCGATAAAGATTAGGTAAAAAATAATAAAATAAATAAAGAAAGCATGACAAATACTATACAAAACTCGCCCACTCTATTAATTATATATTTCAAAATTATTTTATTAATATTATCTAGAGAATATTATTTGTTTCAAATTTGATTTTCAAATAAACGTTTTTTAACATAAATCAATTTACTCTTATTACATACATTTAACTAAAATCAATCTTATAAAATCAAGTTCATTTAGAATCAAATTTGTACCTAGGTCTTTAGGTAGCATGGAAATTGTTACCACTAAGCTACAACTATAAGTATGTAGATGTTCGATGAGTTTAGAAGTATGTTTTGATTTTAGACTTAGATAAATTTTCCTTTTAATCTAAATTTTTATCTTTTAAAAAATAAGAAACCTCAATTGTGTGAAATCTAATCCAAACATACACACACCCACACAGCACGTTGTGTATAGGATTTCCAGCTTGTTGGGTGAAAAAAATTGTTCATTAATAATGTCATCCTAGTTAAAATTATTATTTCAAATTAAGATTCATCATTTCTAGTAACGAAAATTTATAACATTTTTTGTATATAAGAAAGTGTAGGTTAAAGAAAATTTCACTTCATTCATGAATTAAGATATGCTTTCAAACTCAACAAATACTTACAAACTTGAAGATCACATATTACCGAGAAAAATTAGTAATGAACCATTAGCAATAGATTTTTTTTTTTCTTCGATGAAGAAAGTCTCAACCCACCCAACACAGAGGGGGCGAGCAAAGTTAAGAACATCAAAACAACAGTAATAGCAACAAAGAAAAAACAGAACCATACAAATTAAACAGAACCATTAGCAATAGAATCGAGAGAACAAATTCAAGTTATTAGGAAAACTATGTACAGTACGGATTGATTGTTTGCGAATATATATGCGACGAATTACGTGTCTCCAATCAGAAACCTCCTTTCTGGTATCAAGATCATGATTTGCGGGCACTTAAACCGGCTATAAAACCATTACTATAACTGCATTGTATTTGTACCATTTGTAAAATAAAATTTCGAGCTATATATAGCAGCTCTGTTCAAACTACGGCAACGTATGTATGAGTGACGCGGCTAACCAGGTGAGTCGATCCACGTTTATATTGTAAGTTTATAACATTTAATAAATAGGAATAACATATGCACAGCGTGAATCACATTGGAAGCTATTTGGGAGTTTGCCATATTTTGGCAAAGTACCTATCAAAAAAAAAAAAAAAAAAATCTCATTTACTACCATTTCTTTTCCGGTTTCTCCTGCCCAGTGACGTATAGCATGGTCCAGCTATAGCTTCCATGTTAGTGGTAAAAGTTAAGCTATTTTAATGTTGAAATTTAATGTTTGAAAGGTATACTCAAGCGCCAGAGGTTCTGGGAAGGAAGATATTTTCAGCTAGGTAGCTAGCTAGAGAGAAAAGGGAGTGAATGTTTACTTCTTTATATTAATGAATACATAAAGTACGTATATGCCTATATTGGTGTTGGTTTAAAACGTATTAAAAAATGAAAAATTGATTGGAAAACTAGAAATTTTAATTTGTTAGAATCTTGAATCAATGATACGTCATAATTATTGTTAACCCTTGGATAAATTAGCAGATATATATAATCTATGATGTGATTCTGTGGGTTATTCCTCATTCATGTTGATGGTTTGCAGGGTTCTAACGATTGAAAATTTCTTGTATATATATATAAATCTAACAATAATGACTTATATTTACATACACTCACAGTAAAAGTTGTGAGTCCAATAATTAAGTGATTGTATCTTAAGTAAAATTAGTGGACCTATTTTTATTGTGAGTATGTCCAAATTTAAATTTGTGAAATCATATATACACACAGAAACCTCTCCTATTGATCACCCAACTTTTTCTTCAGCCAATCGCGAACTTCATGGGAGAAAATTAACTTTGCCCAATTTTAAGGTGTGCCCTGCAAATTTGCTTTTATATTGTGTATTTTAAAAATTTTATTTTAACATTTCAAAACTTGGTGTCTATTAAGTCATTCATTTTATCACCATGGAATATATATAATGATAGTCCTTCTTCAGTCCATCTGTTTAATGGTTATAAAGTGGATATCTAAAAAAAAAATCCATTATTGAGATGTTAAAATAACACAAATCAAAAAGAAAAAAAGTTCCTATTGAAATTCATTTTGTTTTATCAAATTGTCAAGGGAAGGGAGAACAAATTCACTAGACTCCATTTCCTGGATACCTAAATTAAATGTAAGAAGATAACTAAAGCATGTATATTCTTAAAAAAGGAATGACGGATGACAAGAATTTACTTAAAAAGCCAAATCTCTATAATTACCAGTTTACCACTTCATTTGGTAATTGGTATATAACAATATATTTTGTGAAACCGTTGACATAAACACATTATCAAATTAAAGCATTTCTAACAAGGAACCAAAATGAATACAAACAGGTTGGGATTTAAAACAGGATGAGATATATATCAAGCTGATCGTCCAACATGGTCAACAAGCTTGGTCAAACCAAAAGTAACAGCCATGGCCAGCCAACCCCCAATCAAAATCCTCAAAGAAGACTTCACCATTGGAGCCTTGCCTAGAACAGCACCTAAACCTCCAAAGACCAACAAGGCAAGGCTCACAACAGCCACCACCACCCCCAACCTCACCTTGTAGTCACTGATAAACGCCGCCCCAAGCAGCGGCACCAGCGCACCCATGGTGAAGCAAAGGGCTGATGCCAGCGCTGCTTGAAACGGGTTTGGCAGCTTCTCCTCCTCTTCAACAGTCTCTACTTTTCCTTCTCTTTTCATCTGAGCAACCTCGATGTCATACTGTGAATACACAGAGACAAACTCTCCAATGGCCATGCTGCAAGCACCGGCTACCAAACCCGCAACCCCGGTTAGCATCATGGTCCTAACATCCTTTCTTACGGCCCCAACACCCATCATGAGGGATGCTGTTGAGAGCAAGCCATCATTGGCACCCAACACAGCTGCTCGGAGCCATTGTGCCCGTTTGGCATAGTCAAACACCTTGAACTCTTCTATCTGTCCTCCTTCCACGTCTATGCTCGAGATCATCTTTAGAGGGTTGGCTTCGCTGGAGGTGGCTGGAGTGCCGTTGCATGATTTACTGTCTGCCATGGATGTGGAAAATGAAAACTTTAAGAAACTGGAGAAAGAAAGGTATATATCAGAGAAAGTGCAAGTTGCTGAGAGCAAACTGATGTTGGAGTGTGGAGGGCAGAGTCTTGGTACGAGGATATTTATAGACTGGTCAGAAACGTGGTGAGTTTGGATTGTGGAATTACCAGCCAGAAGCTTTCCTGTTAACAACAAAAGTTAATGTTGTGGATCATTTAGTGATTAACATTTTAATATTTTTTTATTAAAAATATAATTTAAATTAAGAGATAAAAATGAATTACAAACCTTAGATAGGAATATTGTATTAGACGTTAAAAGGAATAAGAGTTTATCCAATTAATATTTCCATTGATTATTTGGAACGCAAGTGTTAATAGTAAAGATTTTATGTCGATAATAAAAGGAAATCATGGGAACCGTAGTAATGATAATTAATTCTATAAGAGGTAGTATTATTCAATGGAATAAAACGTCACCTAAAATATTTTGAGATACATTTTGATACTCATGGAAAATGGACCAATCAAGTTTGACTTAATTAATATGCTAACCTTAGAAAGTTAGTGTTGCCGTCCAATATTCTTTCGTTTTACAAAAAGAATATTAGATTACCTGTCTGCCGCTGAGAAGTAGCTCGTCACTGGCACCGCATGATTCCCTTCCTCCACCGCTTCCAAGCTTGCGGGACGACATCTCTCACATTGCTTTCACGTCAAACACTGCCCTTACTTCCCTCGATCAAGTCATTCTGGTATGTTATCCTATGAGTTATGCCGTTTGCACAATATGTTATATGAGAAATCATACTACAATCTTTTTGTTTTTCAGTAACAACAAAAAACTGTGGCTATATATAAGAAAACTGTTACATTTAGAACAGACAACGATTTTATAATTGTGGAGTCTGTGATCATTATCTATTCATTTAGGCAACAATTTTGTATTTTTGATCATGGTAAAATAAAAATAATTACCTTTATTAATAGAATAGACAATGATTTTGTTTATATGTATTAGACAACGATTTTATTCGTTGCCTTTCATTTGGCAACGATTTCATACCGTTAGATGATATTTGACAATTAGAACATTTTTTAGACTATTGCCAATTTTTTAGCAATGGTTTGCTCTTATTAACGTGATGAATATAAGTAATGATTTGAAAAACATTGCTAGTAAGAATCCTCTAAAGTGAAAATCTCACTTTAGAAGGTAAAATGAGGGATTTCACTTTTAGATTAGTAAAATTAGAAGTGAGACCCTCTTTATTTTATTGATCTAATGGTAAAATTCCTTCACTTTATCCTCTAAAGTGAGATTCTCACTTTAAAGGATCAAAATCCTTATAATAAATATTCTTTCACATGTTGTCTATCTCAATTAGCAACGGATTTATAGTTAGTATTATTATTGATAGAATATGGTTTTACAATTGTTCTCTATCCCAATAGACAACAATTTTATAAGTGGAACTAGTATTTTTAAGGAACAATTTTGCAAGTGTTGCCTATATATATATAATTATTATATATAATTATTAAATCCTCTTTTTAAATCCATAAGATCCATGTGCACACATTAATAACCTTAAATAAGTGGCATACGAGCTAAGTCATGATAACTATATAATACTATTTCAAAATCATATAGCAAAAGGATATAAACCATAATAATATCTAATTAAGTATTGATAGCTACAAAATGTTCACTAAGTACAAAAAGTCATGAAGTACCGCATCATAGTCCTTTGTCATCTCAAAAGATCTTGATTTTTTGCACTCATTATCTATTTGATCATCTCAAAAGAATGATACACAGGAGTTAACTGATTTACCTGCAGAGAAAAGGTCACTTAGAGTCAAGTGGTTGTACAATACTAAGCATAAGCCTAATGACAAGATTGATTATTTAAAGGCCAGATTAATTGCAAAAGGATACAAACAAAAGCCAGGTATCAATTATTTTGAAATATTTGCTTCTATTGCTAGATTAGACACAATTCACATGAGTATTTCACTCTTTGCTCAAAATAAGTGAAAGATATATAAGATGGATGTTAAGTCTGCAGTTTTAAATGGTGCTTTGGAATAAGAAGTATATATTGAGCAGTCTGCAGGTTATGAGATTTCTAGAGAAGAAGATAAAGTTTACATATTGAAAAAAACTTTGTACGGTTTGAAATAGACATTAAAAGCATGGTATAAGAAAATTAACTCCTATTTCATTGAGAATGGTTTTCAGAAATGTCTTATGAATTAGGGTTTAGGGTTTAGGCTTTATGTACATTAAATCAGTTGAACCTAGAGATATTATTATTATTGTATATCTTTATGTTGATGATATGATTTTCACTAACAATAATTTGAAGATAATTACAAAATTTAGAGAGGCTATGGAGAAATATTTTGAAATGCTTGATGTCTTATTTTATCAGCATCGAATTGAAGTCACTTAAAGGGAGGATGGGAGTTTTATTGTTCAAAAGAAATATGCTAATGACATTTTGAGAAAATTTCAAATGGAAAATTCAAAGTCAATTGCTACTCTAGTTGAAGAAAAATTGAAGCTGATTATGAAAGAAGATAATGGAAAAACTATCAGTCCTACTTATTTCAAGATTTGATTGGAAGCCTGAGATACTCGAAAGCAACTAGGCTAGGCATAGTCTTTAGAGTTGGATTACTTAGCAATCTATGGAGGAGCCATGTGCCTGTCATCTACAAGCAGCAAAATGGATTCTTTGATATATCAAAGATACCCTAAATGATAGAATATTTTATGAAATTATTGATTATGTGAAACTTATTGGATATACAGATAGTGATTGGGCAAGTAATTAATATAGTCACACAAGAAAAAACACTGTAGGGTATGTCTTTTATCTTAGGTCAGATATAGTGTCATGGTCACCAAAAAAGCAACATATTGTTGCACTTTTTACAGCAAAAGGGAATATATAGCATCTGCAAGTTTTGCTACACAAGCGATATGGCTAAGAAAAATTCTTGAAATGTTGAACAAGAAGCAAAGCTCTCCTACAATGATATTCTATGACAATAAGTTAGCAATTGCATTTTGCAAACATCTGGTGTTCCATAGGAAGTTCAAGCATATTGATATTTGATTTAACGAGATTAATTCAAGAATTGGTGATTGATGAGGAAATATTGATTGATTATTGTTCTACGGGAGATCAAGTTGAGGGGAAAGAGAGGGTGTCAATGAGGACATTTTGGGGAGAGAGAGAGAGAGAGGTGAAAGGTGTGTGGACCTCACTACTACGTACACATGTCATTATATTATTCACAAACTATAACAAAGGCATTGGCTGTGAACTGTATATAATCATTCCCCTATTTTTAATTAGGAAAGTTATGCAACAAAGGAAAGAAGTTCTGATTGATGTCCATTTTGTTTTATCAATTTGTCAAGGGAAGGGAGGACAAATTCACCTGAGTCCATTTCGTGGACGCACTGAAATTAAATGTATGATAACTAAGTGCATCGTTGGTAGGAAGTACAGCAACTTTTTTTCCCCCCCTCAAAAACATTTGTTTGAAAAAATTAATTTTATTTGGGTAATATAACCCAAATAATTTAAGCTGTTTTATTAGGAAAAAAAATCTGTTTTCTGAAAAAAAATAAAAACAAAGATAAGCTATTACTGCACATTCGGATGTTCCCAACCTACTCCACTATTGTTCTTTATTAATATTGTCCAAAAGTAATTAAATTACTTTTTAACCGTTTTAGTAATTTAATTTACTACGAAAGAGCAATTATTTTTTAACAGTTTATCTTGAAATCACTATTCAACTGAAATACTCAAACATGGATTTTCAAATAAGCGATTATATAAATAAATAATTATACAAATAAGTAATTATTGAAATAAGCATAATCTTATAGTTCATTAAAACATGTGCTAAAGCATATATATTCCAAACAATGGAAACCATTGATGACAAGAATTACCTAAAATCCCAAATCTCTTTAATTACCATTTTCGCACTTCATTTGGTAATTGGTGGTGTTGTGAAACCGTTGAGTGTGACATAAACACTTATCAAATCAAAGCATTTCTAACTAGGAAGTGAGGAACCAAAATGAATAACAACAGGATGGGTTTCAAAACATAGAGATATCAAGCTGATCGTCCAACATGATCAACAAGCTTGGTCAAACCAAAAGCGACGACAGCCATGGCCAGCCACCCCCCAATCAAAATCCTCAAAGATGACTTCACCATTGGAGCCTTCCCTAGAACAGCACCCAAACCTCCAAACGCCAACAAGGCAAGGCTCACAACAGCCACCACCACCCCCAACCTCACTTTGTAGTCTTGCACAAAAGCCGCCCCTAGGAGCGGCACCACCGCACCCATGGTGAAGCAAAGTGCTGATGCCAACGCTGCTTGATACGGGTTTGCCAGCTTCTCCTCCTCCTCATCAGTCTCTACTTTTCTTCCCTTTTCATCTGAGCAACCTCGATGTGAAACTGTGAATTGAATACACAGAGACAAACTCTCCAATGGCCATGCTGCAAGCACCGGCTACCAAACCCGCAACCCCGGTTAGCATCATGGTCCTAACATCCTTTCTTACGGCCCCAACACCCATCATGAGAGGTGCTGTTGAGAGCAAGCCATCATTGGCACCCAAAACAGCTGCTCTGAGCCACTGTGCCCGTTTGGCATAGTCAAACACCTTGACCTCTTCCAGCTGTCCTCCTTCCATATCTGTGCTCGAGATCTTCTTTGGAGAGTTGGCTTCGTTGGAGGTGGCAGGAGTGCCGTTGCATGATTTACTGTCTGCCATGGATATGGGAAATGAAAACTGTAAGAAACTGGAGAAAGAAAAGCATATATATGAGAGAAATTGCAAGTTTCCTGAGAGGAAACTGATGAGATGGGATGTTGGAGTGTGGAGAGCACACTCTTGGTACGAGGATATTTATAGCGCTTAGTCAGCAAAGTGGCAAGTTTGGTTTGTGAAATTGGTAGATGCTTTAATTTCCTGTCGGCAAAAAAAAGAGTTAAGATTGTGGATACAGATTAACATCTAAATATTTTGGATTGAAAGTATAATTTAAATTGAGAGATAACAATGAAGTACAAAACTGAGATAGGAGTACTTATTAGACATTAAAAGGAATAAGAGTTTTGTTATTTGGAGGGCAAGTGTTAATATTAAAGATTTTAGAGTAATGGTATTTTCACAAAAATGCATATGTATCGAAATATCCACTTTATTATTGTTGGATGTGATAGATGAATGAAAGGTGTAGGGAGCACGATCACATCTAATGGTAATAAATAAAATGGATGTTATTTTATTTTCATTTTTTATTATTTTTTATACATTAATTGTTCTTTTCAGCTTCCTATTTGAGAGTTAAGCCTGCTTCTTAATATAATAATATTTGAAAAAAAATCAACGTAAAGATCTTCGCCATTAATAACTGTACTCCCAAAACTATTTCGATCTGTATAGATAATACCGCCTTTATTTTCAAATAATTATCCACATTAAAATTTAATTTTTTTAAGAAATTAAATAACTATCAATTTAAAATGTCTAGACATCAGTAGTTACTTTTTCCACTTTTACTCTTATAAAAAAAATGATAGAGCATAGTGGAAGAGAAGAAGAGAACAGTAGAGAAGAGAAAGCAATTAGAAATAATAAATTAATAAAAATAATTTCATAAAATATACCTAATTTTCCTAATTCTTGTGCGCATTTAAAATCAAAACGATTATTTGAAAATGAAGATGATATTATTTGGTTTCAATGAAATACCGAAAGGTCACCTAAAATATTTTGAGATAAAATTTCAACTCATGGAAAAAGGACCAATCAGACACGGACACATTTGATTTAATATGCAGAGCTTAAAAAGGTTAGTGTTGCCGCCCAATATAATATTCTTCGGCGAATATTGGATTTTCTATCTGCCGCTGAGAAGTAGCTCGGCCGTTACTGGCACCGCATGATTCCCTTCCTCCACCGCTTCTTAGCTTGCTTGCTTGCTTGCGGGAGCGGGACGACATCTCCCACATTGTGTTCAAGTCCAACACTACCCCGACACCTCCATCGATGGTGACATCCATGTATATGCTCGGACTGGTTTTATTTAGTGAGAAGACCAATAGTTTTTCCTTTCTTCTCATAGAAGAAGACAAATAGTTAGAATTGCAAAAAGAACACACAATTCGAACTAAATATTCATTATTGTGAGCTGTATGGCAAAACTAAATTGGTAGGACCAATTTATTTATCTAAAATTCAATAATCATATCTACTATGATAATTAAAAAAGTTCTAGAAAAGCTTCTTGTTCTGTAGATTTTTTTTTTTTTAAAATGTAATGGGCTAATATATCGTCACAGTGCCATCTTGCTCACGCAACATATGTATTTATGAATACTCCGGCTAATATATATTGTAAAATTAATGATTAACAAAGATTTGTGATGATAAGATAAGTTAATTCTTAGTTTTTCCCTTAATTATTTGATCAGTTTACCTTTGCGCGAAAGTGGCTAGTGTCATTTTCGTTTGCCTAATTTCACTCTCTATTAATTACATGCATTTATATTATTCCTAAAATATCCTTAAAAGTTTGATTTTATATTTTTTTATTTTATTTTCAAAATTAAATTAAAAATTGTATATTAGAATCTCAAGTATCCATTGTTACTTCTTATTTATTTTTTTAGTTGTGATATTTCTGAATATATTTGATGAAAAATTTATTTTATATTTTTAATATATATTACTACTACGATATTTTAAATTTATATTTAATAATTATGCTAATGAGTATTAAACATGAAAAATAACTATGATTAAAATTCTAGAATGACACAAAAATTTTCTAATTTAAATATAGTGTTTAACATAAATTAAAAAGTGTAGTGAAATAAAATTTAAATAACTTCCAAACTTAATCAAATATAAAATATAACACTTTTTTTTCTCAAGCCATACTTATGCGAGAAAGCCTCAAAGCAAATCTTATATTATTGCAAATCTATCAAAAAGATAATTCATTATAAGTTTTCAAGCGATATTTGCCCATCCATCACCAAAAATTTAATCCTCTGTCTATTAGAATGTTTAATCTTCCTTCTTTAATTATTTATTGTTTATATAGTTTTAGTTTGTTCATTACGTTAGCATTGAAATAATTTTTTATAATTTTTAATTCTCTTCAAAATTCTTTTTCAAATGTGTTTTATCATTTTTACATTTACTTGAACAGTTTAATTAGTTTATTTTCTTTTTACGATGTTATGACTTAAACAATTTAATACAAATTATTCAATAGTATTAAATATTAATTGATTAGTGATTATAGTTAATACTAATTAATTAATACATCCATGTACAAAGATTGCTTCGTAAATTATATATATATATATATATATATATGTATATATATATGTATATATATATATATATAGGAATTGTAGGGTCCAGCCATGTGAAGGAAACGAAAGAAATTTTCAATGCGTGAACAATAAAATACTGTTCACGTGTTAAGAATTCAAGGTTGATAAGAGAAATTTCAACAAGTGAACTGTAAAAATCACTGTGCACGGTAGGTGAGTGAAGAAAACTAATACATGCGTGAAGAAATCTCTTCTTTGGCTGTGCCTAATTTTGCAGTGTTCACACTGCGTATACTGCTATAAATAGGAGTGAAGGATTCAGCTGAAAACACAACAACGAGCAGCAAAAATAAAGAGCTGCGAGTGAGAGAGAGAGTTATTCTCTGAGAGTGAGAGAGAAAAATAGAGAGTGTGAGTAAATCCCTTAGAGTGTAGGTGTGGGTATATACACTGGAAATATTTTTTTGGGTATCATCTCCATTGCTCCTTGGTACTGCAAAATTGTAGTGTTTGAATAGGAGGGTTTTCACTGGGATACACTATATTTACCTCTTGGGTTGGAGAGTGTGGAAAGGATATTTTATAATTATCCTGAATATAGTGGAATATTTTTTGGAGTTTGTCCTGTGGTTTTTCCTCCGGTATTTGGGGGTTTCCACGTTAAAAATTCGGTGTGCAAATTTCTTGATACTGGTGTGAATAGTACTATCCGTGAATAGTACTATTCATGAATATTACTAAACAGGTCCCACGTAAATAGTGACCAGTGGGTCCATTGTAGAAAAATTTACTATTCATTCTGATTCATATTTTCGCTGCGCTGCGCCGATTGGTAGATCTAATTCTATCAAATTTAGTTTTGGTACTCATTGCCACACATTGGCAACATTTAATTACGCTGTGAATCAGTCTCTGAGCCCAACAGGAATTACATTCTACATAGAGGTGGGATAAGGGAGGGGGGCGATGAGAGCTGAACAAGAAACCCTCATTTAAATGTGTAGAAGACAACCACAATTATTAGGTTGTAGAATTAACCATGTAAATTCTATACACTTCTACTGTTATAAATTTAAAATAAGTTTATTACAATTAAAACCCTATAGTAATTAAAACAATATGTTCAGCAATCAGTTTTAAAGCATGAGTTATAAACGTCAAAATAAATCGATTTGCTTAAATCCATGCTACTTATACTAAAATATTTAATTTTATGTCTAATATATTTTTTACTGCTAAAACATATGAACTAACTATACACCTATTCCAAATTCGGGAACCGTCGTAATTAAACTACTCAGACCAAATGAAAGTACCATGATACTCGAGTTACTGCTGAAGTGGTAAAATTTGGTAACAAAGGATCTTTTAGAATTCTTAGTTTTGAAAATGAAACAAAAATGCCAATTATTTAGAATGCCATGAGGACAATTTAGGAATAGCATGAATACATGCAATTAACATGAAGTGTCATTAGAGAAATGAGTGTAGCTACGTGTTTACGGATAATATAGCTTGTGTTAGCCTTTCGGCTTTCCAGCGTCAATAAATTACAATTTTAATATATTGAAAAATGAATAAATGGTTTATCGTGTTTGCTGCCCTATACTTTGTGGAGAAGTGTCCCCGATGCATCTTGCATTTAGCCACATTCTTATATGCACTAGGTCCACTAATGTTTAACAACATTTTTAAAGTGTGCTTAATGTGGATTCATCTCTACATTCCTAGTTGAGGACAAGCACAGACAGTATAATTGTACATCTGAGATCCTAAGTAGAGGAGTTTGAGTAGTTAGTATATATAAGATTTAGGATTCAGGGTTTAATATAAGGTCATGAATTTATATCTGAATACAAATATTATTTAACTTGTATGATTTTTAGGGAGATTCTTTGAAGGGACATTCTCAAATGTCAAATGTCGTTTCTTAAATATTAGTACTTCTATTTTAAATTGTTAGTCGTTTTGTACAAATTAATATCTATATATATATATACACAAATGATCTACAAGCTTGGTCAAACCAAAATTAACACCCATGGCCAGCCAACACCCAATCAAAACCCTCAAAACCCATGGCCAGGCAAGGGCTGATGCCAGCGCTACTTGAAACGGGTTTGGCAACTTCTCTTCTTGATCAGTCTCTACATTTCCTTCCCTTTTCATCTGAGCAAGCTCAATGTCATACTGTGAATTGAATACACAGAGACAAACTCTCCAATGGCCATGCTGCAAGCACCGGCTACCAAACCTGCAACCCCGCCGTTAGCATCATGGTCCTAACGTCCTTTCTTACGGCCCCGACAGCCATCATGAGGGATGCTGTTGAGAGCAAGCCATCATTAGCGATAAACCCCTGGCTTGGTAAATAACAAAGAAAGTTACGAGAAAAAGGAAAATGACGAGATGGGATAATGGTGTGTGGTGGGCACATGGCCTTGGGATGAGGCTATTTATTTATACACCGGTAAAATGGTGAGTTTGGGTTGAGAAAACTATTAGATTCTCTCTTGTTAAGAAAAAGCTAATGTTATGGATCATTTTTTTTTTGGTAATATTATGGATCATTTAATAATGTTTAACATTTACTTTAAAATTACAATCAAGATAATGAAAAATTAAATTGGAGTACAATATAAATCAAGGGCTTTTCTTTAGAGCACTATTTAAGAAGTTAAAAAATAAAAATTTCATGTCAGGCATAGCAGTTTTTAATTATATTTTATTTCATAGTATGAAATCCACTACTAAATTTTAAAAGTTACTTTTTAAAGTATACTTAACCTAAGAGCATTGATCAGAAAATTCTTAAATTAATATTGTTTGCTAAGGGTGTTTTAAGTATTAAAAGAGGAATAAAATAAAATCAATGACTTTAATTGATATGTAATGTTATATACGGGGTTCATCCATCAAATTTTCATCTTATTTTTACTCTCATACCACATACATTCTAAAGATATGTTTAGTTGGAGAATAAAAAATCTGGATAAAAATTTCATAGATAAATTTTATGTATAATTTTAGAAATAAATCTCGTCCATAAGTTTTTTATTTTTAGTCTCATGTTTTTATCTCCGAACCATGTACTCATGATCTCAATTTTGAGAAATTCTCAAATAATAATTTTAGTGAGCAGAAAGAAATATTGTTCTACGTCATTCATCATTTGTCATATTAATTTTGTGAATGATTGCTTTCTTATTTTTTTAGTTTTAATGTAATATTTAATATATTAAGTGATAAATTATATAGAATTATCATTTGTACCTTAAGATCATCTAAATTTTTTTTTCCTAAAAAATTGTTAAGAAAAATTTTGAAACTCATCATATGAAGTGGACAGATCAAATTAACATGGACACGTAGTTTTATTGTTGCCGCCCTGTTACAGAAAAAATCTCAGCTTTCCTATCTGCCGCTGAGAACAAGCTCGTCACTGGCACCACATGATTCCCTTCCTCCATCGCTTACTAGCATGCGGGACGATATCTCCGACAATAACTAAAACTACTCTATATATGTATGTTATAATTATTCAACTCATCAGAGGAAAAGATTATTGTTCTTAAGCTACGGATCATCTGGCTTAGTACTCTATCTTTGACTATGGCCGTGTGTATGTATTGTACTTATAATCACTGTAGTCAAAAGGCTCGATGTTGTGTGTGTCGGTGTTTCTTTTTTTGTAGTTTTCTTTTTTTCAATTTTCGGTAACCTGTAGTTTTCAACTGCAGAGGAAAATGTCATGGATGGCCTGGATTAACCAGAAACCGATGAAAATAGAAGAGAAGGGCTTTGTCCAATAATGATAAGTCGGGAGCAAAATACAACATTTCTATACTTCTAATTTCATCACCATTAGATATGATAATGGTCTTTGCTCACCCTACTCACTTAGCACATTCAAAAGATGACAAAGTGAAAAATGTAAGAATGTTATTATGTTTTGCTGTCAATATACCATTACTTGGGTTTGTCCTCATCATGCGTGCGCATGGCAGCAATGACGAGGCATCAGAGATCAGATAGCAATCACACTTTTCCGGTTGAAAGATAGCACTGGACTTTATTATTTTGTAAAATGAAAGAATATTGAGCAGAGGCAATAAGATCAACTTCACGTTAGTTTCAAAACCCATGTAGTGTACACCAATGGGTACCTTAGAAATCACCGGTGGGATGTATTAATTAGTTCAAGAATTGTATTGATAAGTTCATCAATATGATTGATGTAAAGTGAGTTTCTAGCGAGAGAGTTCAAGAAATTTTAAAACTCATCATTAATTTTACTTCTTCATAGGGTTGTACATTTGTACGTATATATGATATATACTTGTAAGCAATCTGATTGTGGTTATCCATTTGTATCAATTTTTCATTCTGAGAATATTCAGAGTTTCTCTCTCATACTTCTGTCGATAAGCTCCTGTTTCTTATTCAAGTTCCTATTGCTCTTCGCCTTTTCTTGGAAGCTTTTCTTGTTACACATACAGTTAAATAAAAAAGTAGAGAATGAAAAAGCTGTCGTTGTGAGTAAGCAATTGGGACTGAAAGGTCATTTGTAACCTTTCCTAACACGCCAGCGGCGTTATTCATATAACACATTCAATGCTTTCACCGCCCGCGCGAGGACGAGTGGAAATATATCCACGATCTCCAAGATATGATGGATCAAATCAGCAATCCTAAACCAAGCAAATTAAATAAATCTAATCAAGTTCTCTTCTTAGCTAGCTAAGATTGAAGCACAAAACAGAAATAACAGCTAAGTTTGTAAAGCTGGCTAAAATGTATCACAACACAGCCCTGATCTCTAGCTTATCTTGTGTTAAAAAGGGCGTGCATGCATTCGTTTAGCTCTAGGCCTCAATAACCTTTTCCTCTTCTGTGTTGGGCTTCTCCTCTTGAACCTTTACCTCCTCGGTCTTTGGTTCCTCTTCCTTTGGCTCAGCCTTCACCACCTCCTTTACTTCCTCTGTCTTCGGTGTCTCCTTGTTTTTCTGCCAATACAATAATAATATTGACAGTTATTATGAGAATTTCAGAGAGTTTTCAGGTATTGTTAGAATGAACAAGCAAGTCCCAGAATAAAAATGATCAACGCATAAGGAGAGAAGATGCTAAATTCTCATGTGAAAGTGTGAAAGACCCAGATGTGATGTTCTTAAATGAGTAAGTAAAACTCTTTTTTCAGATAATTGGTTGATGATGCACAACACCTAATCGGTTAGGCATCAAAACAGGGTGCACATGTCCAAGGAGAAAAGCAACACTAAATATGCAAGGTATTCAAAGCGCTATAGAAATTCCTAAACAGTATGTTCATCTTCAATTCTTCATCATTGACTCAATGCTTTTACATTAAAGAATAATCAGCCTTAGATATGTTCTTCCCAATTGTAGAATGGAAAATGTGATAAAGCTAAGCTACATTTACGTACTCCACGATGTACCAAAATTTTGATTTAGTGTTAAAAGTTATTTTTGTTCTATTTGCATCCCTAACATTTTTCAAGACCTTTCAATTTTATTCTTTCATAAAATGTACTAAAATCATAGACATAAAAAGTTGAAGTAAAGATCAAATTACAATGTTAAAAAGTTATAACAAGATATAAAATGTCAAGTTTTTAGTCATAATTTACACTTCATTCATGTTTTGAAAACGTTAGGACCAAAAAAAAAAAAAACTTTTGGGTCTAAACCAAAACTTTGATAAAACATAAGGGACATAATTTAAACTTTAAAAAAATATTAAGTATTGTGTTTTTAAGATATTGAAGGTATTTATTTTATTTAACATTTTTGTGTAAAAACAGAATTTTAATTAAAAATATTTAAAGAATACAGCACAATTTATTATTTAATTTTGATGTATAATTAGTTTTAAAAAAAGTCATTTTTTTCTCAGAATATCCACCATCGGACACAATGACTAATCCCTTCGTGTACAATAGGTCCGTTTAAGAGGGTAGACAAACCCATTCAATGATACGAAAATATTAAATATAAACTAAATATTTTTTAGATTCAAACTAGATTAAAATTGAAGTCTTATAAAATAAAAATATCTAAATCTCCCACACTAACATGATGAATAAAATGGAGAGATATCAATTTAAAGCGCAAAGCAATACCTCATTGAGCAAGGTGCGAAGGGACTCCTTATCAGAGGAGATGGGGATCTCCTCTGTATTGATCTCAACAACATTTTCTTCAACCTCCCTCTCCTGTTGCTCAGCCTTAACCTGCTGCTGGGTCACAGGCTCTGGCACTGGCTCAGGACCTTCATTGGTCTTGGGGTTGCTACCACAGTTGCCCATATTGAATTATTAATTAGTTGATTGGGAGAATGAACCAAGTTAATTTCTTGATCTTTCTCCCTCTTTGTTAATGAGAGAAAGCACAAAAATTATAGAAGGCTAAGAAAAGGCCAGCCAAAGAAATGATATGCTGCTTGATCCCTGAAGGGGTTTATAAAATAAAGGGTCATTTCACGGGTTTTGAGATTTTTGGGTTCCTAATAGCCTGCAAAATTTTGAGGAAGCCAACGGATTTAGCATAGCATTGTAACCTTTCTTACAATTGGATCAAAATCAGAGCTTAAAAAACAATGGGCTGCGATTGTAGTCAATTAGCCAATCTTTTGCTTTGTTCACTAAATTAAAATAACCACACGTCAGTTTTCATAAATAGAAAAAGGTATTGTGTTTATTTTTGTACTCTTTCTAATTGTCACTATTTATATGTATATAGGAATTTTTTCTTAAACTTAAAAAGACAACATCAAATGAGATATTTTGAGATAATCAAAAGCTCTTTCGGATATGAAATGTTTTAAATTTTTAATTTGGTCTTATGCCATTAAACTTTACACCTATTTCAAGAGTAAATATTTCATTTGATGTGCTGAAAATGAGTTTAAATAATGAAATTCGGCAATATTCTATCAGTTATTTATAATATTTTGTTTTTGTTCTTGTCAAATTTTCAATGATTAAAACTAAAACACACCTGCTCGCGCAAGATAACTCTAGCCTTTCATTTTGTACAAGAGGTAAATTTCTCGTGGATTGAACTCACTGAAGTGGCAGCTAACTTGGCCGGTGAATTCTTTAGTTTATACGTGAATGAAAATGTTTGGGATTAAAACTCACATTCACCACTTTTCTTCCATTAAGTGTACGCGTGCTAATTACTTCTTCAAATCTTAACGATTTCACTGATTTCCATCTGTGACCACAAGTAGTGAACTGCAAAACTGATTTGGCCTTGTGTGGCAGCAACACATTTATGATTCATCAAATTAAATTGAAAATTCAGAATTGAAATAATTCTACTAAAATTGACGGCTTAAAGTAATTATTTCGATCGGTAAATAATAAATGAACTGTTTATTTCATTCAATGTAATACCATTGGAGTAATTGAATTCGACACATCGTGATTAGAAGCCTCTATGCCTAAGCAGGAGAAGTGGAGAATGACAAAATAACAGCACCAAAATGAAATACTATTAAACGTTTGCAACTGGTTGAAGAAAGGATAAGGCTACGGAAATAATGGAATACAAAAACATGTCAGCTCTTTTGAAGAAAATTTTTTTGATGGACGCAATGCTAATAACTTATTTAGAGATACTCATAATAAAATTGATAAAATTTACTTTTATTGTGAATATGCCTAGATGTAAGATATTATAATTGTATGTATGTAAAAAGCTCTCGGTTTGGAAAGGTTATATATATTTGTCTATTTGATCTGTGGTAACTATTTTTCCTTTATATACTCTTTATTAAAACATTGCAAAGTTTTTTACAACTGTTTGAAAAAAAAAAAAGGATTGGATAAAGCTATGAAATGCAACGAAATACCACCCTTTTGACATATTTGAAAAGAAGACATGCTTGCATATTTTTGTTAGTTAAGGTGGATTTGGATTTTTTAAAATGAAGAATTTATATGGTAAAGTGAATAATTTCACTCTTAGATCAATAAAATAAAGAGGACCTCAATTTTAACTTTATTGATCTAAAGATAAAATCTCTTTATTTCACTCTTTAAAATGAGATCTCATTTTAGAAGATCCTTTCCGAGTTTAAATAATCAATGATGCATGATTACTTTAAAATAATTTACGTATTTATATCAAATACGTATCATATTAAATACTTTATCAATAATTTTTTATATTTTTAATTATATTTTATATATTTATAATTTCATTTCTAGTGTATCATAATTGTGTTGTACTAAATATTCGTACAAATTTCCAAACAACATAGCAGATAATTCATTTCTTTATTACATAAAGCAACAATGCCCTTTTTCAAAAAATAAAAATAAAAATAAAATTGAAAATGTACATTTTCAAGGTGATTAAATTTTAAAAATTTCTAAAAGGTACATTTAACCAGTTTTCGCGTTTATTTCCGTGCAGAAGAAAACATTGTTTTTGGTCTGAAGCAAAAAAAAAGAAAAAAAAAAGCGACAGAACAATAAAGAATATTATTCCCGAGACGTCAAAAATTGCAAATTCAAAATTTGAATTATAAGGTATATGTATCACAATAACTAATAATGTGATCTTAACATTTAAAAAAAATATAAAATTATAATTTGATCCGACAACCCTAATCCACTTTGGACCGTGGGCATCGCGATACTAAATTTAATCGCGCACAGGTATCTTCAACAATCTACAACAACAGTCTTTTTCCATGATCTTCTCATGTGTTTCAAGATATGTCATGAAATTTTCATCCCAATCTTCTCATGTTTTTCATGTTATAATATCAAATTATCATTAGGATCATCTCATTTTCATTTTAAGAGAGAAAAATATAAATTTTATTATTTTATATAATCATCCAATCATGTATTTTTATTAGCTAAGATTTCATTTAAATAAATAGCTTATTTAAGTATTTATATAAAAATAATTTTTTAAAAGTAACTTATAAATAAGTTATTTTATATTCAAATATATAATAAAAATATTTGTTTTTAGTATTATTAGAAAATGCTTCTTAAAAACCTATGTATTTTAATTTGTCAAAAAAAACATTAACAGTAATTTTTAGAGAAATACTAAGTTATTTAACCAAACATGATAAAAAGTAAGAAATTGATTTTTTATTTCCAGAAGTTTAAAAAAGTCACAAGTGGCACTATTCAAACACCATAAAATTTTTTAGAAAGTGAATAGTTGATTTGAACATTTGATAATTTGATAATATATTATTGAATGTTTGTGTAAATTCTTTTTATATTGACAATATATATATATATATATTAAATTGATGAGAGAAGAACATTATCTAGGGCTCCTAAATTGAAAATGCAGAAATTAGTGAGCCTACCCCGACTACAACCACCTCGAGGGCATGCCCTCTAAGCCTAACTCGTCATTACAATTCCATGCAAACCAAAGGGGACAAAAATTAATGAATAATCATAGCTAACAGAAAAACCACTACCTGTTGGTGATCTACGTTAAAGGAGAAAAAAAAATTCACTGCAAACATAAAACCCAATTAAACATACAATAAAACAGAATTAAGTCAACTAACTAAAAATCCCAGTTCAGGGGTAAAAAGAAGGCAAAACTCATCGTCCTCCTAACTCAAGGCTCCTAAATTCCTGGCCAAATAGAACCTACCCAGTCGAATCCACTCCACCAATTGCATCAAATGAAGAAACATACTCAACTTACAAACTCATTCATCGATTACACTAGACATATCCCCTCTATTAGAAAACCCGAAAAATGAAATAAGTCAACTTAACTGAAATATGGCACAAGACTACTTGATCACCAGCCATCTCAACTTGATCCAGCTTAGAAGCACTTCCGGTGAACGATAGCTGGACCAGATTCATCATATTCACCCTTAGAAATCCACATCTGCAAAAGGAAAACAAACGACATTCGTATATTGATCCATTCTACCAACTATTAAACAGAAATGAAAACAATGAAAATTAACTGAGGAAGGCAACAGCACAAACCTGTTGAAAGGTGCTGAGTGATGCCAAGATAGAACCACCAATCCAGACACTGTACTTTCTCTCAGGAGGTGCCACCACCTTGGTTTTCATGCTGCTTGGAGCAAGGGCAGTGATTTCCTTGCTCATACGATCAGCGATACCAGGAAACATTGTAGACCCACCACTAAGCACAATATTTCCATAAAGATCCTTCCTAATATCAACATCACATTTCATGATGGAGTTATAGGTGGTTTCATGAATTCCAGTAGCTTCCATACCAATTAAAGAAGGCTGGAAGAGAACTTCTGGGCATCGGAATCTCTCAGACCCAATTGTAATGACCTGTCCATCAGGTAATTCATAGCTCTTCTCCACTGCAGAACTACTCTTAGCGGTCTCCGTTTCTTGTTCAAAATCAAGGGCCACATATGCTAATTTCTCCTTCACATCACGAACAATTTCCCGTTCAGCAGTGGTAGTGAAAGAGTATCCTCTCTCAGTTAAAATTTTCATCATGTACTCTGTTAAATCACGACCAGCAAGGTCCAACCGAAGGATAGCATGCGGCAGGGCATAGCCTTCATATATGGGCACCGTGTGGCTTACACCATCACCAGAATCAAGTACAATACCTGTTGTACGTCCACTGGCATATAGAGACAAAACAGCCTGAATGGCAACATACATGGCAGGCACATTGAAGGTTTCAAACATAATTTGGGTCATCTTCTCCCTGTTGGCCTTAGGATTGAGGGGCGCCTCAGTAAGAAGCACCGGGTGTTCTTCTGGCGCAACACGAAGCTCATTATAAAATGTGTGATGCCAAATCTTTTCCATATCATCCCAGTTGCTGACGATGCCATGCTCTATGGGGTACTTCAAGGTCAGTATACCCCTTTTTGACTGGGCTTCATCACCTACATATGCATCCTTCTGACCCATCCCAACCATAACACCTGTGTGAGAGGTTGCCCAACAATACTGAGGAACACAGCCCGAGGGGCATCATCACCTGCAAAACCAGCCTGCAACCATCAAAAGAGGAAGGAAAATAAAAAAATGAACATCAGCATATGCACACTGCACAGTAATATCATAAGCAAAGAACGAACCAAACGACTGTCTTTCACAATGGCCAAGCACAACACAAACAGTATTCCATCACAAAGAAAGTATCAAATGTCTCTTCCATAAATGAAAAACATTCAGTTGCCGTTTGCCAATCAGTACTAACTTAACGAATTTCCATTCTAATACATTTACATCATAATAAATTCACCAACCTTGACCATTCCAGTTCCATTGTCAACAAGAAGAGGTTGAATGTCCTCAGCATCAGCCATCTTTTATGTCCTGCACACCACAACAGAAAGGGGAAGAGAGCAACTGTTCATGAACTTCGTTCAAATCATCAAACAGAATTCAAAATAACTGGAATTTTCATTCAATAAATGCCAAGCCAATCCCAGCAATCCATTCAAAAACTAAAATAATAATAATAAAAAAAATTAAAAAAAAAACCACAAAAGATAATAAATATGCATAGCTGAACACCCCTAAAAGGAGCATGAGTGCTTAACTCTACTCCCTGAAATTAAGAATACTAAAATTAAGAAAGTGTCAATTTACATCCTCAAATTGCAAAAAAATAATTTAAATTAGTCCTTTTGGCTATTCAAAGTGTGATTCAAAGTTAGTCCCTTTGAATACTGATATAGAAACTAATTTGAATGACCATTTGCAATTTCAGGTACTAAATGACACCTTAATTTCACAGACTAAAACGAAGCTGACCAAAATGGACCTTTACTCCAGCTAAAAGACTCAATCAACAAAATTTTAAATAAGAAAAGTAAGCATATGAATTGTTAATAGAAATAGAAAATTAAGCTAAAAATCAAACTCAGCAACAACAGAGAGACGTATAACAACGAAATCAAGTTGAAACTGAGTCCAATCACAGAAAAGACACCCCTACAAAACAGATCCGGATCAACATGACAAGTTATAAATATCATGCCATTTTTTCTAACGAGAAACACAATCATTCGAGAGATTCATGCAACGGAAAAATTCACCGGGAAAAAGATAAAAGAAGTGTCAGTGTTCATTTTAGTCCCTCACTTTTTATTATTGAGTCATTTTAGTCTCTGACTTTTAAAATGAGTCAAATTAGTCCCTAACATTACAAAATGTGAGTCATTTTAGTCCTTTAACCCAATTGCAGTTAATTTTCTATCAATTAAATGATGATTAATAACATTAAGTAATACCTTGACATACCATATGTCATCTAAAGTAGAATGTATTTTAAAATGACTTATTTTGATGTTTAAAATTATACAAAATAAGTCATTTAAATATTCATTATACATTTTAAATTAACTCATTTTGTATAATTTTAGATACCAAAATAAATTATTTTAAACTCCATTCTACTTTAGATGACACATAGTATGATAATATATAACTTAATGTTACATATCATCATCTAATTGATAAAATGTTAAATAAAAGTGGAATAAGGAACTAATTTGACTCACATTTTATAATGTTGGGGACTGATTTGACTCGTTTTAAAAGTCGCGACTAAACGACTACGAAAGAAAAGTGAGGGAATAAAATAAGCATTAACTAGTACAAGAAACAGAAGGACATTATAATCAGAGAATCGAGATCAAAACGCACCTTCTCCGAACGAAACGCGAGCTCGCTGACAACGCAGGGAAGGGGATGGGATCGAAGGTGGGGCGGTTGGTTCAGTGAAGAAGCAGCAGCAACAGAGAAGTAGCCGAGAGTGTTCGGTGAAGTATTTCAGGTGGCAGCTTTTTATATTCGGTGACGCGAGCAAAATTGCACCGAGATGCGATCAAAATGAAACTCAAATGCACGCTTTGGCGAATGGTCCCTCTTTCAGACGCGTTTGGCTCCCCGGGAAGACACTGTTGGAATGTCGAAGGAAAACAAGTGGACTCTTTTCCCGAAGCCAAACAGAGACTAGAAAACACCGCCGAGACTTTTTTCTGCGCAAACGGGAATTTATGTTGAGATTCTGAGCGAGTGGCCACCTACATGTTAATCGCTCAAATTTATATTACTCCTCAAATACTCTTACAGTTATTTTAATTATTACAATCTCTGTTTTTTCACAGAAGGTCTTGAGAAATTGTACAATTTTAATATATTGAAAATTAATGCATATGATTACAATTTGTAAAAGCCAATTGAGTAACATATAAACTAGCGAGAAAAGCAAGGACAGAACCGCCACACTAGCACTCTAGCAGTATGATTCAAACAACAATTTTGAAGCCTCCTGTATTTGGGAACAAATAGATGAATCTTCAAAGCATTTGGAAATGATTCACAGATGGAATCAACTGCGGCCATTAGCATTCACGGGCAGACATGGTTGTTAAAGAATAAATCATCAAATCAAAGATCAATATTTGGGGCTCATTTGGCAAGCGTGACAGAATAAAATCGGATAACAAAAGACCTAATAAGATAAGATTTATAGTATAAGACTTGATAAATATTTAGTACTATATATGTTTGGTGTGTCATTACATAAGATACTATATTTTATTAATATTATCATTTATTTACAGATAATTTAATTATACCCAAATATTAAATAAAAATAAAAAAATAATTTTATCAATTATTTATATATAGTTTTAAAATATATGATAATATCATTTGTTTAAAAATAACTCAAATTATAAATAAATATTGAATTAAAATAAAATCATATTTTTATTATTTATCAGGAAATACTTTTAAAAAATTATTATTATTTAAATTTTAATTTATGTGAAATCTTATTTATTATTTATTTAAATATTTTATAACTATTCATAATTTCAATAAATTAGAAAAATGTAATATAATCTCTTTATTTTATATAATTTAATATTATTCTATTAGTTTTTATCTAAATTTATTTAAAATTTAATTTAATAATAAGTATTAAATTATACCATTAAATAAGATATTAAATAAATATTTTTAGTTTTATTTTTCTACCAGATGTGATTTATTATTTATTTAAATTTTGATTTATTATTTCATTTATTATCATTTATTTTATTTAATTATATTATATTTAATTATAATTTATTTTAATCTAAATACTCATTTTATTCTTTATTATTTATCTATTATTATTTAATTAATTATGAAAAATAAACCTTATAGGTTAAAAGCTTATTAGAATTTATCCTACATTTCTAGACTTGATTAAATTACCTATAATTTTAATATATAAGGGAGGTTTAATGGATATACTTATGCAATACGTAAGTCACACTAAATAACATATAAAGCTATTATGTATTATTTTGGTTTATTCTATTATATCTTATATAGTATGATAAATAGGCTCTTGATATTGACTTTCAGTTGGACCCCGACCTCTTATGGGCCTTACCAAGACATGATGCTGACCCACAACTAATAATATTTGTAAATGTAATAATATATAATTAAATGTCAATGTAAAATTTTATTATACTATCAGTATATTAAAATTAATTTTTGATAAAATTAATTTTCAGGTCTTTATACTTTTACTAAATGTTTAAGTGAATCCCTCCAGTTTTAAAATAATTAGGTGCTAATAGTGAATAGATATTTGTAATAGAGTTGCTGGGCCCAATTACCATTACAAATATGTGAGATTAAACAAAATATTTATTGGTTTCTTATGATGTGAATGCACACATAAAGAGGAAGTTGACAATAGTTTTTATAATGATATTTTATTAAACTTAATTGAATCTGTTTTCATCCAATAACAAAAGGATTAAAGTCTCTGATGATAAGTTTAAGAGATAGTTTGACTATTATTAAGTTTTTAGTTTTTAAGGGTTTCAAATCAACTCATATAAAGATGATAATTGATGAACTTAAAGAATATTTCATCTAATATCATTTTTTTAAAATTTTTTGATGAATCTAATATCATATTTTTGTAATCTTAGGTTCATAGATTTAATTACATACTTTTATTTATTATAGGGACTTGATTAAAAAGTTTTAGACTATAGAAATTTAATTGAAAAATTTGGTGAAACTACGTGCGCTAGAAGATTGATTAAAGCTTGATTATTTTTTATAAAATCTGAAATGTAGGATACCAAATATTAAAATTAGCAAAAAAAAAAACAAGGGACTGAACCCGGATCCAAGTATGTTGACCCCTTCAAGTTTCAAACCAGTTTGATCCGAAACACATGCACAGCAGAACCCAAGCAGCAGCCACACTCAGCTCACGCCAACCCCATCTCTCTCTCTCTCTCTCTGCCCCTACCGCACTCTCTTCGTCCTAACTTTGGCTTCCAACTCCAATGTAAGATCATTCCTTTCTTCCCTTCCTCATCAACGGATCATTTTTTTTTTTTTTTTACCTTTGATTTCAATGCTTCGTTTGTTGTTTTATCCTCTTCTCAGATCTGGGGTTTTCAAATTTTGTTGCAAGTTGATTCCTTTCTTTCTTGCTTCTCGATCTTGTATGAAATTAGATTGCGGTACTGATCAAGCGTTTATCCCGCCCCTGATTGATAAACAAGTGATTGGTCATATTGGGTTCTGTGTTTGATGGAAAAGTATTTTTTTTTTTTAAATACTAGGATTGCTGAGCCTGCAGAACTTAGGTTCTGTTTCCAGCTATGGATTTAAGTTTTTTTGTTTTTTTGTTTTCCTAGGTTGATGCCACTCATTGGTACTTGGTTATAGAGTCCATATTCGGGAACTTTATGTGCAAATGGTCGTTCGTATTTTGATAATTCTTTCTGTGCGTTTGTGTTTTAACTATTGCAAATATTTATGCTTTAAATGAGTCTGATGATGGTATTCGGGTTGGCTTAGTGAGCACACCTTAGCGGGACTCAGTTTCTCCTGTATCGATTTGGTATACTTGTTTATCTCCCCTTTGTTGCATGTTTCGGTTATATTTTCTTTGTCTTTAAAGCTTATGCTAGTGCTAAAATAATCTGCCTGGGAGTTTAGTGGATTTTGTTCATAATTCTGTTTGTTGGATAGTTTAATTGATATTTGTGGCTGGAAGGTATTTCATTGAACTCATATCATATTTTGTACATCTGTTCTGCGATAAAGGTTATGTTAATGTGTGAATCTGTCTGTAATCCTATGTTAATATGTGAATCTGTCTGTAATCCTTTGTTGAATTCACATTATATTTTGTACATCTGTTCATTGAATTCTTCGTTACATATGTGGGACATGTTGGATAGTATCAGATAAGGCTTAAGTGATCTGAAAGAGATTGGAATCCATCTAACTTTATTTGGTGTAAATGCACTTTTTTCCGTATTTCCAATGCTAAATTTTTCGAAGGTTCAGATATTTCAGCATATCTATATTGGATAATTGGAAGCCAGGGGTTGGTGGATATGGCAGAATGTAAATAGATTATTAAGCCTTCTTATGAAAATTGTGGCATATTTTTGGAAATTGGCTGTTTTGATTTTGTTACATGGTTGTGACGTCAATAGATTCAACTGAGTATTGATTTTGTTATGTGCATTTTGGTCTTTATGCATTCCATTGCTGTTTATTTCTGCTCGTTAATATTTAGCTTTCAACATGGCTTTAGGGCTGATGAGGAACCTGTTGATCAGAAGAGATATCTTGAAGAGTCTTGCAAACCCAAGTGTGTGAAACCATTACTTGAATATCAGGTATGCTTTTTAAAGTGAAGAATTGTAAACCAGATCATAAATAGTTGAACTTTGTTCTTACTTGAAGTGATCAATACAAGCTTCTTTTATTTGTCAATTGTCTGCTTTTGAAATTGATAGTAGATTGGTGATTACTATGATCTCATGTGGATTATTTTTGCGCTTTATCAATGGTGTAATTGGGTTTTATTAGTTGTTGGGTAGCTTTATTGCTCCCTTTACACTAGCTGAGTATGTGATACAGTTTGCAAAAAAATGTAAACGAAGTATCCTGCTATTGTGAGTGTACAAAAGAGAATGACATGGTTGTGAAATTTCAATTTATTCTACACTTAGAAAAAAGCATGGGTGTTGGCATAGCAAGAGACAAGATATGAAGACAGCTACAAGAACTGCACCTGCAGCAAAGAAAATATTGGAGGGATGTTATCAGGTGTCTTTGGCTAGGTGGTATGACCTAATTTTCTGAGTGTAGTGAAGCTTGCGAGTCTGCAGGATAATATGAAACTAGACTATTATGCTGGGTAGTGAGGAATAAGTGACATGATAGTCCAAGTAAATTTCCTCTGTTCTGTTGTATTTTTTGCATTTCATATTTTGGGGAGAATACAATGCTTCTCCGTTGTATTCTTTAATTGTGCGTTTTGAAATTCTGCCCCCTGTGAGGAGTGTCACAAGTATGTGATAATTACTTGCTAGATACTTTTGGAGAATTGACACAAAGTGAACTACATCTCTCGACGTATCGGCAAGGTTTCAAGAAGCAATGCATCAAAATTACATTAGTTGGATTAGGGTGTAGATTTAGGCCCAATATCCATGTTAAATAAAAGGTTACACTAGAAGGGTCTTTCTCTTGCTTCCCTCCCTCTCTTCTCTTTGTTCTAGCCGACAGAAGTAACATGTTTATCATTTGTTTTTTAGATTTTGACTCATTATATGTATATTGAGTTTGTTTTTGTGAACCATATAATTTAGAAACAGCGAAGATATATTGTCAATTTTTTTTTGTTCTTGAAATGGATTCTTGCTTATCCGAGAAAAGTAATTCTTCAAATTGCTACAGGCATGTGTTAAAAGGATCGAAGGTGATGACACTGGTCACAAACACTGCACTGGGCAATATTTTGATTACTGGTCTTGCATTGACAAATGTGTAAGTATTGCACTTCAGTAGTCAACCAACTGAATCGTTTTGTTTGTTTATGTATTCTCCAAAACTAGTAATGAATCACAATTTTGCAATGCAGGTTGCACCAAAGCTATTCTCCAAACTGAAATAACGGGTGATAATTTTCTGGTATATTATCAATACCTGCTGTCCATTTCATTCTCAAATAACTCCTCAAACTTTTGATTTTGTACACGGACTTCATGCCTTGTATGGTTATCATTATGTTTACTGTGAAATTTTGAACCCCCATGTTGGCAGTAGATTATGATTAATAAGAACGCCATGCAAAATTATACCTTTTACATTCAGCAGGATGCATTCTGTTATGAATATGGTACTGTACGTAATGTCATCAAAAAGTGGACAAAATGTGAGCGCAGCCTAGTACAATAATAATGCAACGAATCGTTGGTACAATGGTACTGTACGTAATGTAACAAAATAGTTGTGAGAGCAGATTCTCAGTATCTCACTGAGGAACAGATTGACCATACACAAGAGACAACCAAAATAGTGAGTGAAGTAAAATATATCCAGCTTACATGTTTGAGGTCTCAAATCTGATGTAATTTAATAGGAAAACCATGAAGGAAAAGAAGCGTAAGACAATGTGAGGGTTGCTGTCCGCGGAAACGGCGTTGCGAATCAAAGAAAATGGACTAGATATAATGTTATGTAATCTTTCTACAAAAATTGTTTTCCTAAGTTGAGCTTAAATTATTGCATATGTCAACAAAGTATATAGATTGGTCCCCTAAATATGATCTTATGGGTTCGATTCTTTGTTGTGTAAATGTAAAAGATTGTTAGGAGAGACAATATCTATTTTGGTGATTTCTACACCTTAAGCGGATCAAAACAAATCCAACCAACTCCAATTGAGCCAATTTAATTTGTTTGGGGCATTGGGTAAAAATCAATTAACTCGATAATAATCGGTTTGGAAATGGATTTCATAAATTCCAACCTGATAACTCAATCCAATCATATATTATATATGATTTTTTTTTTAATTTTTTCTCCGTATAATGTGTTTAGTTAATAAGCTACACTTGAATTATATCTTTTAATATTATATGTGCATATAAAATTAATAAAATTTTAAAGATTTAAAGTATGTGAATCTTTTTTTTTAAAGAAAAAAGTGATTTTTTTTCCATTTTAATTTAATTAAACATAAAATAATAATAATTGGGTAACCTGACTAATTTGATTTTAATCCATTCAATTCAAGTTTGGTTAAAAAAACAAAAAGGAAAAAAAAAATCTATAAGCTTGAACATATAATTGAATTGATCAAAATTGATCAGTTCAAATTCATTTTTTCCCCAAATCTAAACCCATCGACCCAATTACACCCATACTTTAAAGGGTATTGATCACTGTTATCGACGCTGAACACCTCCTAACCATTTTTTTAAAAAAAAAGACGTACATCCATAACTCCTTGTATCAAGAAGTCATTATTTTGACCGTGTATTAGATTTAAATTTACATGATATTTTTCAGAAAGTTAAATAGTAATGAGTTACGCAGAGCTACGTCTTGGATTATTGTCCATGAATAGAATTTCAAGCATCAACTATTCACAAGTTCAAGATCCTCTATTGTTCAGATTAAAAGCACTTTACAGTAAAACTGAAAAGAAAATACGGACTAGATGGAATTCTAACCACCCTTGATATTTTTAGCAAGTGATTGGTTACAAATTAAATTTTATTTGTCTTTTAAAGTGCTTCCTTAACTTTAGAGAATCTAAATTACTCATGTTTTACACTTTAAATTGCATGCTATGATTTATAGAATCTAGACCAGCTTTATACCAAGATCTTCAAAATTGTAGGCTGCAACGTTGGTCATATCCCGTATTGAAGGTATTTCTAATCCTCCTGATTATTTAATATAGCTAGACAGTATGTATAATATAAAAAAAATATACATTTGACATTTTAGGACCGTGACAAATATTCAATATTATCTTCGCTTGATAATGAGACGATTAGTAGGATAATTGGTTAACAACATATATTGAAATTTACTTTTGAGCCGGATGCAAATATAATTAAATACGCCATTGTTGGACTAGACCATATCTACCTATCTTTCTCTTTTTTCCTCCTCAATCTCAAAACAGATTACAACAGCGCCATATACATACACACATAAATATGGAAATGAAAGGGCTGAAGCCTGCCCTGCTGATGGTGATGGCGCAGATTGGATATGCTTCTGTGAGTGTGATCTACAAACTCGCCGTTAAAGGTGGAATGAGCATTAGTGTTATTACTGCCTACCGCCTCATGTTCGCAACTGCTTTCACTCTCTCTCTTGCTCTAATCTTTGAAAGGTTCATCCATCACCCCCTCTAGCTTTTTCTTTTATTACTACAACAACTTAATTTGATGTTGTTATACTTATACCCGGGCCAGCATTATGTTATTCCTAAAAGCATGATGTTTTCTTTTCTTCTTCTTTTTCTTTTTTTATCCTTTCACTATTTTCTATTATATGAAACAGAAAGAACAGACCAAAGCTGACAGGGAAGGTGCTACTCATGTCATTTTTTTGCGGCCTGTTTGGGTATGGTTGATACTTGGTATAAATCTTCAGTCTTCCCCACATTTGCCTTAGCTTTTGTTTCGTCTTCTTGTTACTGTTGTTGTTTTTTGTGTGTCATGTATTATGTTAAATTGCGTACTAAAATTAAGTATAGTGATTGTCATAACTTAATATATGTTTTATGTGAAAAATATACATAGAGGAAGTTTGTACCAAAACCTATTTTTCAATGCTTTGGCTTTGGTATCGGCAACATTTGCTGCTGCGGTTTATAACCTCGTTCCTGCACTCACTTTTGTCCTGGCCACCGTCTGCGGGTACGTAAGTCACAAGCTATGCTTTTCTTTTCGAATACAGAGTTGGTTTTATGATTGAAACTGCATATATAGTTGCATTAATTCTAATTTTAAACTTTGATAGCTTCGAAAAGTTAAATATACGAACCGCACCAGGAAAGGCCAAGGTGCTTGGGACGGTGATAGGTATTGCGGGGTCAATGGCGCTAATCTTTCTTAAAGGGGAAGATATTAATATTTGGACCGTCCACATCAATCTTTGGCATCATAATGGCCACGTAGCAACATTGCATGCTGCCTCTGGCAGTAAATTGCTGGGTGTCTTGTGTGGTATTGGAAGCTGCTTCAGCTATGCTATATGGCTCATCATTCAGGTATACAAACTTCCTGTTGTTGTTTTACAAGTACATTTATTTCTTAAAGTAAGGCCGATTGGCCTTTTGGTGTAAATGATAGGATAAGTTTATAGTAAAATTAAAATATGTTAAATTTTTTATATTATATAATGTATGGTATGATTTTTTTATGTGATATTAATTAAAATTTAGAACTATATAATATATTATTATTCTCTCTATTTTACAAATATTCTTAATCATAAATGATTTTTAAATAAATTTTTAATAAAATGATAATTTTGAATTATTTAATTATAAAGTTAGAATTGGACTTTATTATTTTTCTGGTTAAGTCTTTTGAATGAAAAATATAACCATGAAAGTAGTGTTATTTCTCTAAATGAGATATTCACTTTATCTTCTTTAAATGCAATGAAAAAATAAAATAAATGAAAACTATTACTATAATCAAGAATAATAAAAGAGATATCTCAATGGAATATATATTTTTTGATATTCAATTAGCATTTCTGATAACCCCCGATACTTCATGACAAAATTAGTTTTTCGTCAATCGTAATAAATTGACGTGTAAGTGTGTGTAACTAATCACGCAAGGACAGATAATGTGTAAGGATCAGAGAGAAATTTTCTTAACAAAGGAAACGTAATTCGCTTCAGCTTGGTTTTAGGAATCGCCGTGTGTCGGTCCCCTGAATGTCTTTTCGTATTGTTAATCATTTTTTCAAAATATAACAGTTAAAATAACAAATTACCTTTGGCAGGAAGGTTCTTTTCCATTTTTTTTTATTTCAGGATAAAACAGTTATAACAAATTAATTTAATTATTAATATCTCTTAAGAAAAGAATCAATTAATGTCACAAAGCTAATTAAATTTATTTTATATCATGTGGCATGGGTGAGGCCTTTTATATCATGTGCCAATAGTACTGTAGTTGGACTTGGATTCTATTTTTGCTTGTTAGAAGGCATGATAAAAAATAGGAACAATAGAAAATAGCTTAATAATTTATGTATTGTTGAGATGTTATGTAATTTATAAAGAGGTGTGACTATTTATAAGCTAAATATAAAAGCAAAACATATCAAACTAATATCAACCTAAATCAATCTCAATTATTTCTAACAATTACATTTCACAGGCTAAGATGAGTAAAGAATACCCAATCCATCACTCGAGTTCAGCGTTGATGTCCTTGATGGCGGCAATACAATTCACTGTCTTTGCCCTTTGTCTTGAGAGGGATTGGAGCCAATGGAAGTTGGGTTGGAGTATTAGACTTCTAACTGCGGTTTATTCGGTATGCTGGTTTCACAACTGGAAATCCGTGCATGGTGAACTTAGCTAATAGTCTAATATTATGTCAATAATGAAATTAGAAACTAAAATGTTGTTGCAGGGAATTGTGGCCAATGGACTAGTGATTATTGTCACTGCGTGGTGTGTACGGATGAGAGGCCCAACTTTTGCATCTGCTTTCAACCCTCTTGCCCTTGTGGTTGTGGCCCTTGCTTGTTCCTTGATGTTTGATGAGAACCTATACGTAGGAAGGTATATTAGACCTATTTCATTTACAATTTGATAGCTGACACAGCGACTAATTATTTATGAGAAAGGTTTTTTTTATCGAACGAAGAATATTGTTGGTAACGTACGTGTATTAATTACTGCTTACGCTGCTTTGATTTATTTTTTGCTATATGTTTAGTGTAACTGGAGCAGTGCTAATTGTGTGTGGCTTGTACATGGTGCTGTGGGGTAAGAGCAAAGAAACGAATCACTTGGTGCCATCAGAAATCAGCCAAGAAGAATTTGAAGCCAATGGGGTTGCTGTGATCATGTCCTCGACAAAAGATCATAACAAAAGTGATTGCAGCAACAACGTTGACACCGGCCAATTGTAAGGGCAATATTGTTGCAAAGGTGAACATACATGAAGTGAATGAGAATGACAATTACCGGAAGGAGGCCTGGCCTGTACAATGTTTCGGAAACACTAGATAGATAAGATAAAATATATACGATCGATACTCAATGAAGATTCTCACATGCTCTTAGGAGAAGTTATTGTATAAACACAATTCTAACATCTCATCCTTACACACACTCACAATAAAAATGGGACTCACTATCTTTATTTATGATATATTTATTTACTTATGAATCCCATTAATTTTATTTTTTATTGTGTATGTAAAAATGAGACGTTAAAATTATGTTCACTTAAGAATTTTTCTGCTCCTGGAGGTGTTCCTCCGGATTATGTTGCCATTTTTACATAGTGATGTGAGACCTATGTGAAAAAAATACACAAATAATGCAGAAATCCTACAATAAAGCCAGCTTTTAGAGGGAGAAAATAAAAATTCTTGCTCTAGGAGTAAGGAAGAATCTCTCCATGAATAGAGTTGAGTATACGAGTCAATTTCGTCCTGCGTAAGTGATAGGTTAGCGGGACTGGCAATTCAATAGTTTCTATATTATCGTTTGTATTTAAAATGATAGAATCGATTCAATTTAAATTTTTTTATCTATAATACAATGCTGAAATTTAATTTCACCATTATATTAATGATTGTAAAATACGACTACAACAAAAAGAAATACTAGTAAACCCTAAATTCTAATTAAGCACACGTGTCCGGGTCAGGATGCGAGAATTTTTAAAAAACCAGCGTAAGAATAAATTTTGCTAGTAAATAGTTGAAAAGTTTATTAAGGAAAAAATACAAGAATATTTCATAGTTAGAAATTTTAAGATTTATTTTTAATGATTATGTTATACTTTCTTGACAAGTATTCTTAAAAAACTCAGTCAACTATTATAAAATGTGTTTTGTTAATCAATGCCTTAATCAAGGGCATCAGTTAGAATTTCCAAAATAAAAATTTTTTGTTGAAAAAAATAGAAATTTTAAACTATCAATACATTCAATATATTGTGAACATAAGAAAAATTTCACTATTGAAACCTCAAGATATTAGTTAGCAAAACCCTAATAAAATTAGTTGATGGTAATTTATTTCACATATATGTACCGATAATTTGGTCCTAAGTTTTCAATTTTTTTTTTAAGTGTTGTCCATTTGATGCTGCAAAATTGGATTTAGATTCTCTTAAATGATAAATCCCTTATAAGTTCCTGTGGAATCCTGAACCAAGGATTAACTTTTTCTATTATTGAAGTAAATGCTAACCTTGCTTCTTTGAAATTGAACTCTTCTATATTGTAGACTAACATGTAGTACACCAAGATGGATGCATCACTGCTCATATAACACATTAGTATTTACCATGTCTGATATATAAGATATGCTTGCCTTTCTTATCATTTTGTATCATAGATGTGCCTATAGAAGGCCAAGACTGTACTATGCAAATATCAGCTTAAATTCAAGAATGAAATGATCTTATTAAAAAGCTTAATTTCCTCTCTATTATTTGTGTTGTGCTCTATGAGTTTACGAGAAAGAATGAAAAACAGAGAGTTGTTAGTATTCTTTTTCCTTATTTTATTATGTTTGTGAGTTAGTGTGTTGAGAAAGATCATGGGTAATATTAGGTGGGTTTATGATACCAAATTAGTGTATCAAAATTTTTAACATCAACGGTTCCCATCTTCAGATCATTAGAGTGCATGATGTATGGGACACATAAATTGATTCAATGGTGAGAAGACACTCACTCTAGAGAATTTATTTATTGTGAAACTGAAGGTTAGATATTGATAGGGAGGGAAATACGAATTAGGCTCTACATCGTTTAAAACTGATCATTCTTAAATTACTAAATGCAATACTATATATTTTAAAACAAATAAGTTCAATTTAATATCTTATGGGCGTGTATGTTTCAACTTTTAAAAAAATAATTATAAAATTTTAAACTTTATATATAAACTGAAAAAAATTCAAAGTAGATTTCTTTTGAAAAACTATTCCTTTTAAGCTTCTAAAAAAACTAAAAGCAGATTATTTTTCAAAAAAAAAAAATATTTTTTTAAACATTCTAATACAGAAAAAATATATTTTCTTAAAATAGTGATTAAAAACAAAAATCACATCCCATTTGCTACAACCGACTGCATAAATGGCAATTTGAAGCTGAAAACGATGTATTAGAGATGGAAATTTCATATTTATGAAGTCAAGCAAACAGATCGATGCCTCTGCGGAGCTATAAAAACCAAAAACGGACTCCTGGCACCTAAGACCACATTTTCAACAACACTGATGAGTCATGGCAGTAGGATCCTACATGATTAAGCAAGTGGCTGAGTGCTCACCATGCAACTGAATCTGTTCAACTGTCTCGCTAGGGTCAAATACGACGGCCGCAAATTTTTTATTCCAGAATCATATATGTGGCTCTTCCTATCCTATCAATCACCCTTGTCACATGAAGATAAGCATTTGAAAACATTTAAAAATGTTAAATTAGTTATTAAATATATATTTTTTATCTTTTAGGTGATAAAAATAGTTGATAAGATAGAGAAAAAAATATGATTTGAAAACAAATGATTCACGTCGCAAATATCACATCTAGCTAGTATATGCCAATTGTCACGGTGTCCTGATTGACATATAAGCAATCATTCTTATACAGCATAATCTTTTTAGCATTTTTATACTTTTCAATTTTAGAAAATAAAAGATAATAAGAAACATAAACACTGAGATATGAATTTTTTATTTTATAAAAAATATGATGTAAAATTAATACTAAATAGCATATAAATGTCATTATTCTTCTTGACTTGGAACTGTTTTTTTTTTTTAAAAATTTTTTCGGATCTCCGACTATCTTGACCTTGATTACTTAATTAAACTTTGCCACATTAACTGCATGTCAAAGAAAGTGTGCATGCTTCTTCGGCATTAGTACGTAAACAGTGACGTGGAATTGATAAGAACAATTTGGAACCTAGCCATGATACATTCCGCATGCGGAAAATCATCTTGTTTGGGGCTGCTAATTGATATACCTGCGAAAGCTTGCATGGGAAGAGTTTGATTCAAATTTAGTTAACTTCCGCTATATATATATATATGGGGGAGTCCTCTTCTTCATCAGTACCTCAGATTGCGGCGGCACAACAACACATCTTGAAATATGAAAGATACGTGGGAAGCGCTGCAATGGTGGAAACCACCCACGCTAATGGTGGGGGTGCAGATTGCATTTGCCGCTGGCAATGTGCTCTTCAAGCTTGCCTTAAATGATGGAATGAGCGTTTGGGTAGGCATTGCCTACCGCATCATTTTTGCAGCGGCTTTCACCCTTCCCCTTGCTCTTATTTTTGAAAGGTTACGTTGGTGATTCGTTAATTAATATGCACCTTTATTCTTAATTTTGCTTTTAATTTTATTCGAGCAACACTATTTTGATATCCAAAAAGTGAATTTCTCATTTGACATCTACTTTATTTTATTTTTTTAATGTCAAAATATTATTTTTCAATCTACACTGATGATTAATTTTATTGACAAATTATATCACTACTTCTTCGCGTAATAAATTGTACTTGTATAAGAAGACCAACCTAAAAAAGACCATACACAACAATTGGTCACCAGGTCGATTGATGATAAGAGTCAAATTTAATTTCAAAAAGATTTTAGAAAACTCTCAATTTCTTCAATCTCGCAAATATTTCAACATTGTTTAGCCGTAAGCTTCCCTTTTTAGATGAATTTGCATGGGCGAAACCTAACAGCTATTAGGAAGAGAAACCCAACATCATAGCTTCTTTGAAATTTAGACTTGGACTATGGATTAACTTGGGCAAATTGGTGTTGCTTTTCCCTGTGACAGGAATAAAAGACCAAGAATAACTTGGAGGGTTCTTTTTATGGGATTCCTCTGTGGATTATTTGGGTACGTGCAAAGTAAATCCTTAACCTCTATTTTCCCATACCACAAGTGTTATGGTGCACGTATGAAAATGGGGGTGAATTGTAAGTGCATATTCGGTGATTAATTAACAAAACTGACATGTTTATGTGATGCTATTACAGTCAAACTTTATTTCTAAATCTATACTTTGAGGCCCTGGCTTTGACGTCAACAACCTTTGTGTCCGCCATCAACAACCTTATTCCTGCTGTTACCTTTATCATGGCCTTTTCCTGCGGGTAAGTGTCCTCACCACCGTACCCACACTAGCTAGCTAGACTTAATTTGCTTTTGACAAATGTTCATTACTATGGACTTGATTCAATGATATATCGTAGAATCCAATTACATCGATATAATCCAGGTGCGCGTGTGGTAACTTTATTCTCCTAAAAATGTACTAACAAAAAAGGTTCCTTGTTTTAAATATTTTTATTTATTGATAACAACGTTTATTATGTGTAAACATTTTTTAGTTTGGTTCCTTAAATTTTTAAGTTGATCTAGATATTTTTAAATATTACATTGCATCCGAGTTTGAGTCTTTTGTTCATTTTCATATCGCGCACCTATGGTACAGTTTTTCATTACAATAATTGTGCACCAATGTGACTAAAATAAAGATTAATTAAAGTATTAAAAAACGTAACTGATAGTATATCAAATTTTAATTAAAGAAGTAAATTAACAAGTTATCTTTCAGCAAAGCTATGCTTAGTTAGGCCATATGTGGGAGAATACATATTAATTAAATGATATAGCTAGTAGTGGAAATTAAAGTTACTTTAAGTTTGCACTCTGAGTTATTTTGCTTTTGTTTAATTCACGCTTAATGATCGTAGGTTGGAAAAATTGAAACTGGGAGCAGCATCAGGAAAGGCCAAGGTGTTAGGAACTATAATTGGAATTGGAGGAGCAATGGTGCTGAGCTTTTACAAAGGGGTTGAAATTGATATTTGGCCTTTTCACATCAACCTTTTGCATCCACATCAGAACCATGAAGGACACCTGGCACCACCTCAAGCTGACTCCGCTAGTGCATTGTTGGGAGTTCTATGTGCCATTGCAAGCTGCTGCTCTTTCTCTTTGTGGCTCATCATTCAGGTCAACCCTTTTTTTCCCCCTTTCTTCTTCCTGTTAAGGCCAGAACTAACATACTTGTTCACTAACCACTTCTTAGCTTCCCATTTTTTATACTTCATTTATTTAATTGAAGCTTCAAAAGTATATACAATCGGGTGCGTGCATTGTCATCAACTACTATGTTTAATAAGTACGTACTACGCACGATTAAAAATAATTGTCCAATGTTAAATTTTCATTTTTTTCATAAATAATTGTGCATTTAAGACTTTTAAATAATATGTATTATTTTCTTGAATTATATCCTTTTATTAAAGAACAAAAATAGTTAATATTAAGGCTAGTTATAAAAGAAGCTAATATTGAGACATTTTCAATCAACTCCTTAATTTTTATGCACCTTTAAATTATATATTATCTCTAACGGAGTTAATTTGGGTATGTATTTATAATAAATATAAATATAAATTTAATACTTCATATTTGAACATAATCATAATAAAATTAATAGAACCTTAAAAAAGTAATTATAAAATTGGTGGGACTCGTTTTTGTTGAGTTTCTCTAAAATTGTATCCATATTATTTACAAGATTCTATCCCTAACATCGTCTCCCATAAAGCTATAATTTGATTTCCCCAATCACTTTACATGGCACAGGCAAAGATGAATGAAGAATACCCGAGCCAATACTCAAGCACAGCTTTGATGACAGCAATGGGAGCAATACAATCCACTGTTTTTGCTTTTTGTGTTGAGAGGGATTGGAGCCAATGGAAGCTGGGTTGGAATATCAGGCTCCTAAATGTGGCTTATTCAGTATGTTCAAAAATTAAAGCACCGTACATGTGACTAGCTATCTAGTGAACTAGATGAATATACGAATTATGAATAACAAAACTTGTTCACATAACGTGTTATTGCAGGGTATTGTGATCTCTGGGATAGTGATTATGGCCATTGCATGGTGCATAATGGTAAGGGGTCCTCTATATGCATCTGTTTTCTACCCTCTGCAGCTTGTGCTTGTGGCTGTCGCCGCATCATTGATGTTGGATGAGAACTTATATTTAGGAAGGTATAACTATGACTATCCATGTTAAACCTTAGCTTTCACCTAATTAAATAGGAATATATATGTGTTGATGATTTTTATTTTATTTTTTGTGTGTGCATTGTATTCATGATTTAATTTTAATTTACTTTGGGTTTGTTTTGTATATAGTGTGCTTGGAGCGGTGCTAATTGTGTGTGGCCTATACATGGTGCTGTGGGGTAAGAGCAAAGAAATGCAGAATATGACTCATCATCATCTACCAGTACCATCAGAAATCACCGGGGATTCCGAAGTTACGAGGTTGTTGTTATGTTGATAGCTCATGATAAACACGAACATTTATCAGTAAAACCAGACAAGCTGGGCTACCTGGAAATTTTTAATGGGATCATGACGATTTGTCAAAAACGTGGACGGAAGAACATGGTATTCAGTATTCACAATAATGGCAAAGAAGAAAGTGCCCTTCAAAGACATATAGTTGAAAATTTCTAATTAGTGCTGAGGACGCAGATGATATGAGGCAGGGGATGCCTTGTCCTTTTCCAGTTGCCAATATGCTTGTTCCACGGTTTATTCAATTATTTTATCCCAGCAATGAATGGCTTAATGGCTATAGATTATTCACCATATATATATAATGATGATGATGTGATGCAGGAGCATTTTTACATAGTTAGATTCTAGAATAATCTTGATTATGGGATTATTATGTTTTGGAATGATTGCTGTATGTACTGAAAAATTCCACGTAGTTTAGGTTGCAAAGCTTGATTCCCCACCCTTGTGTACTGTTGGCATCTTTAGTTGAATTGAGTTTGTATGTTTTATATAAGTTTGTGATTAATTTCCTCTTAATCTCTTCCAACCATATATTAGAGGTCCAATTAAAATATCTCGCCATGATTAGTTAACCAAACAACGTCACAGCATCATGACGTGATTATTATTTTTGTATAAATAAACAAATACAATTTACACCTCTTCAAAAAAAATCCATATTTTGTTTTCTTATAGCCTCAGTGTTGGCTAGCTTCTTTACCTACCGATCAACATAAATTATTAGCCACAGGAAACAGGATCTTCGACTGTTATAGCTGATCTTTTGCAAGCTGTAGACGGCTAACTAGCCACGCACTCCACCATATGCCTTTAGTGTTACAAGTTGCAGATCTTGATACACTTAACTATCTTTTTGTTTTGAGGAAGAATAAAAAAAAAAGATAAGGCAAGCAGATATTTGGACTAGTTGACTATTTAATTTGAACTCTACAGGTGCAGTGCCTGGGAGAAGGACAAGTTAAAATGAATAGGTGGAATTTGTTGCATCAGCAAGCAATGGCTGTTCATCTTTTATTCTATTGTTAGAATATGCACATTTTAGACGAGCAAAATAAGGGTTAAGTGAGAGTACACTAGACGTTTCATGTTTATAAAATAAGAGAAGAATTTGCACTATATATATATATATAATTGAATTACAATAACTCATGACTTTGAGTTTTTTTTTTTTTCAATCAAAAACAGAGTATGATCAACGTGTTACCTGTCTATTTTCATATTTCACTTGGAACATAATACAAGCCACAATGCTTTAACAGATTTTCGTTGATCTAGTCCGTTTCAATTAACGAATTAAAATAATAACACACTGGCTGGAGCACTGAGTGAAAGATTAGGAAAATCTGAGAAAATCTTTTTTGTGAGAAATTTTGCTTTGTCATAGTGTATAATGTTCTTCTAATATGATTGGTACGTGCAACTTAAAGCTCATGAGCACGAACCTATTTGCTAAGGAAAGATATAGTGCAGATTCACCAGAAGACGTCACACGTACATATATATTCCACTGTTTAAAGATGAAGGAAGCGAGGATATAATCAAACTCCAATATTCGGAGCATCAACTCCAAAACGATATTACAAAGCAGACAAATAGAGAAGTAACACATAAAAAGGGAAAATAAGGAATCGACTTAGTTAGTCTCTACCCTATAGTTCTCAATTCTGATACCAGCAATCCAATCCTAATAGGAAACCCCCTTTTTCATACATAGATAGATATAGGAAATTCATTAATATTGCAGACAATTGAAGTACAAGCAAGGGGGATTAAGATATCTCCCACGCTAGGAAAAAGATGAAGGAAAGAATAAATAATTAAATAAACTATGATGAACAAAAGAATAAATAAATAAACTATGATTAAACGTTGTTTCCACCACAAGCTCTAGAAAGTTTGACATGAGTAAGAAACTCCAAATTTGGAATGAAAACGGCATCAATTCTGTAGGTACGGTCACGGGACAAGTTGAACCACTATTTTTATTTTACACCCCACTATCAATGAAACCATACAAAAAGGTTGAGAAGTTGCATTTTCCATCTTCCTCACATACATTCAGCTGCACTTGGTGCATAGCCCCCCCACCCCACTTACATATGTAATGCACAACAAGACCTGATGAAGTAGTGAACGCACGTAAGAGCATTTAAGTGCTGACCGTTGCTTTGCTTGCATATAAAAAGTTTTCTTGTACTTAATTGTATGCCACAAACATCGACGACAACGGCATGTTTTTCGTTGTACTTCCTCTATTGCTTTTGTTGTTTGATCTGGATTTGTTAGCTTATTCGATTCTCTCTGTGGGCGTAGGACAGAGTGACCGAAAGAAATAGATGATATCCATCGGTCTCCACTAAGTGATATCGTGGGCGACAAGATCTGTTGATGAGGAATGGGATACTCTCACACTCAGTGAACATTTTCAACAACCCATTATCGGCAAGTTTTTTAAGTTTTCTGTGGGATCGACAAATTAAAATACGAGGCCGCTACATGTTAATTACTCTAATGAAGAAGAAAGTGCAGAAATGAAATAACAATTATAAAGGGAATGGAATACACGGAAGAGAGAGGAGACTGAATTTCACATTTGTAGAAGGATACAAGTTCAATTTGAGTAAGACGTTCCTTAAAGGAGAGGTTGGTAAATATTATAAACCATACTCTCCTTCAGTTGCATGTATTAAAACCTCCCTAAATTTTGTGTAAAATTATTTTACATGATCATTCTATTATCACATCAGTCGCACTATTATAAACCATACTCTCCTTCAATTGCGCGTATTAATCCCTCCTTAGATTTTGTGTAAAATTATTTTATATAATCATTCAATCATGTATTATCACATCAGTCGCACTATAAGAAAAATGATTATTTTTAACAATTCAAACATTAAAAATATCAATAAAAGTATTGACAAAAAAATAATTTTGACATATAATACTCGTTGAAAATATTTGTAAGTGTTTATTGATAATTATTAAGTGCATGTCCAGGAAGCTAAGAAAACAATTTTTTTTCCTCGAAAGAAAAAAAAAATCTGTTTTAAAATGGTTTCGAAATCAAGCATTTTTTGGGTTGGAAGAAGAGCTGTTTTGGTTAAAAAAAGGTTGAAGCTATATTTTGGACATTTTGATTATAAGCTGAAATATCAATAACATGCAATTGCCCAATCTATCCTCAACAATCATATTTCTCTATTTAAGTTTTACCCATTTTAATAATTCATCATAAATTATTTTTAATAACTTAAAATCACTTTTCAACTTAAAATCACTTTTCAACTGGAATACCTAAATATAAATTAATTTTCAAATAATCAATTATATAAAAAAGCGATTATTAAAAGAACTATAATCTTGCATCTTTTCCATACCTGTTCTAAATTCCAAAAAAAGTTTATAACTTTTTTCAGCAATTATTTTATGTCAAAAATTTTCCTTGATAATACTTTTATTGATCTTTAATTGTTAAAAATACTCAATTTTTTAATAATGCTATCATAGTTAATTTTTCTATCCATGAATTGAAAGATAATATAATAATAAAATAATTTAATTAGATGAGAGTATAAAATTTTAATACATCAAAATTAAACTTATATTATAGATGATACCCACATATTTTGATGCAACATCAAACACCTCTGTACATAACACTCGCACCAGGGTAGACATATGACAAATAGAGTACTCTGAATTATGTGTAACGCTATCTATTTCAGAAAATTTCTGTGTAATTTATATCCATTTGAGTTTATTATTACATCATTATTAAAAAATTTGATTTCAAGGAATAATTTATACGGTCGCACCACTTGTTCTAACATGCCAAAGAATTTCTTTGACAAATATATGCACTCCATGTATAATTGAATCCTGTAAAGTAAATCTTCATGTGGTCCAGTGTGTCTTCCACTGTCTGTGTCTGGCTACCTGATTAACTTAGTCTGTGGAGCTAGCAACGATAAAAGAATTCGACAAATATTACATAAAGTTTTATAATGTGTGGATGTGATTTGTTCACACATGAGCACGTCTCTGTTCTTTCTTCCTATTAAAATGTTTGCATACGGATCATTTTCTTATATATATATACAAAAATACTACTCCAACGTGTGGATGTCCATCTAAGTGTGTGTGTGCCACTTTTCAGTGCAGTAGCATACAAACGGTGCTTAGAGAACGTAATCATTCTCCATATAAATATACCATTGCCGAGCTAAACTTTCCACAACTCTATCTTTCTATTTCATATTCCGTCTCAACTCCCAAACTGTGCAAGATGAACGACTTATGTAATGTACTGCAAGGGTTGAAACCAGTCATGCTCATGGTGTTTGTGCAGATTTCATTTGCTGCGGTCAATGTGTTCTACAAGATCGCCATAAGTGATGGAATGAGCATGAGGGTAGCTACCGCCTACCGCCTCGCTTTTGCATCCGCCTTCACTATCCTATTTGCTCTCATCTTTGACAGGTTTATTATAATTTGCTTTGCAGCTTCTTTTGCTTCTGCACTATTTACCATGTTAAATATATCTTTTGGGAATTATATATATAGAAAAACATTTTCGCATATTAGTTCTCATTGGATAAGTGAAAATCTCTCTTTCTTTTTCCTTTAAGTCTAATTATAATATACAGATAATGCAAAATTATTTTATCACATCAATAAAATAAATTTAAATCTTACATTTATTTTAAAAATTATATACAGTAGGAGATATTAATTGGACGATCACCACAGGTAAAATTTAAATCCTACTTTTTTTCAATCAAGTTATTTTCATATGTATAACTAACCTTGTGGTTTGTTTATCACAATTAGAATGCTGTTAAACATAATTAATTTTTTTAAAAAAATTTAGACTTTCCCATCTTAAAAGTTTAATTCTTGCATGCAAAATACCTCTGAAAATCTTATATGACTCGAAATATTTTACTATACAAATATTCAAATTACATGCACACATTTATCATCATCACATCACCATTAGCATTAATTAGTTAGAGCCATGCATGCGTATCCACCACTAGTTCAGAGTGCGGGTGTTGGCTGGTGGTTTAATAAGCTCAATTGCAGACAGGTGCCTGCTTCACTAGCGTAATGAGGAACAGGTGTAGTGTAATACTAGATGGCTGTGCTATTGCATGCGATGCAGGTTTTCTTTAAGTCTTGCTGTAATCTGCTAATTAAGATTGTTCAGGTGTCACGTTTCCTAGAAGCTGCCATGTATAGATGTTGAATTGTTGGATGTTATACTTGGTTTACCGAACAAATAAAATAACAAGCAAACTAGTCACGCATGCATATTTATCACAATTTATTTTATTATTACTAGTTATGATTGTCATCTCATTCATTTCATTAACTCATCATATCCAAATATTTAGCAACATAAGATGAAATGTAGAGTACTACACACTAGATATTTAGCAATATTTACAAATTATGGCTAAATAAAATATAGTGAATAAATTTAATCACACTTTATAAACGTGGCTAAATGTTTGGTGCAACAGGAGATGCATGTTGTAGCTTTGCTGAACATAAGATGTGCAATAACAGATTAACTATTCCAAAATGTTTTTTTTTCCTGCCATACAGGAAGAAGAGACCAAAAATTACTCGGAGGGTGCTTTTTATGGAATTTCTTTGTGGATTGTTTGGGTATGCGTGCTTCATAAATTCTTCAACCTTTTGGGCATAAATGAGTGTTTTACGGCATGGTATTAACATTATGCTGACATCGTGATGTAATAATGTTCCAGCGGAACTTTATTTCTCAACTTCTACTTCGCGGCACTGGTTTTGTTGCCAGCAACGTTTGTGTTGGCCATCATGAACCTTGCTCCAGCCATCACCTTCATCATGGCCATTACCTCCGGGTACTCATCATCGATCACTTACATTTACTTTATGTTATTTCTTAGGCCTTTATCATTTTAAAAATTTTCATTAATGAATGCAAAATTACTTTATGCTTTGGTTATCGAAAGACAAAATATCTTTCTTTTATCCAATTTATCAACACATTTTTTTAGACTTTTAAATTGTTTTAGTTTGTTTTTTACACTTATATATGATATAATTTGACAAATTGATTCAAACCTGAAGTTTGTAGAGCATAATCAAATTAAAATGAACAAACATCTAAAACTGATTTAATAAAATAAGGTTTTAAGAATTAAAACCCTAGTTTTTATTAATTGATTTGTTGAGTAAATTACACAACAACTTACTTTTTATTTATAAGATAACAACTCAATTTTTGTCTAAAATTTACACTTTCTCCTCTTATGCAAGCGTTTTATATCTTTAAACATATATGATATTCCATGCTGATTTAACAAGTGAATTTTAATCTAATTTATATTTCAATTTGCATCTGAACTATTTTATCACTTGAGCCCATATAAGAATTAATATTACATTTTTTTGGATAATTAAATGATGTTTAATTCGGAGGCGGAAATAAGTGAGAGAAATTTGAGTAAATCACTTGTCTCACTTGACAAAACTAGTTACAAAAAATACCCAAAACCTAAAACAATAAAAAAAAAAAGTGATACAATCCAGAACCAAAAAAATCCTCAACATACTATTTCCAAAACTACCCAAAAATAAGCAAAAATCAAGAATAATGTTTTTTTGTCTCAAAGAGACTTGGAAATTAAACCACTTTCAAAGTACTAAACTGAGATAGGAACAATAGATGGGGTAATAACCGCCCACCTCATAATGGGTGCACGTAAAGTGAATCAACACAACCAAATAACTATTTAAGACCATCTCGGCTACCTGAGCTCCTCCTGCATCCGGAAACAAAGTAAGCCATACCTGCAAAAGAAAAAACTAAACAAACTACAAAAATGAACCATGCACAAAAACGAAAGTTTCGTTGTAGAAACAGGGGAGCACAAAAAATTAAATGATGGTGTCATTGGTCGAAATCAAAGTCACATTTGGAATTGCCAACGTATAACAATTTTGGTCAATATTAAGTTATAACATGGAGGACTGCTCGAAGGAAAGTAAAGCTACTTTGACACTCCCTATTTATATATAGCACTTTAATTTAGCTATGTGATTTTACAGTTTGGAGAAATTAAACTTGGGAGCAGCAGCCGGAAGGGCCAAGGTAATTGGAACAATAACAGGTATTAGTGGGGCAATGCTGTTGACCTTTTACAAAGGGGTAGAATTTGATATTTGGTCTTCCCATATCAACCTCATGCATCCACATCAGAACCAAAATGGGCATATGCCACCATTACATGCCGACCCTCGCAGCAAATTACTGGGTGTTTCGTATGCCATAGCAAGTTGCTGCTCTTTTTCATTGTGGCTCAACATCCAGGTCAGCCTTTTTTTTCTTTCTTCTTGAGACCAAATATAGAACAGAACACTCTTGTTCTTCACTGACTTCATCATAGATCAATGTCTGCTTGTTGTGTAATTTCACTAATGCATATAGGCTAAGACGAATGAAGAATACCCAAGCCATCAAACAGGCACAGCTTTAATGTGCACAATGGCAGCAATACAGTCCTCTGTTTTTGCTCTCTGTGTTGACAGGGACTGGAGCCAATGGAGGCTAGGCTGGAATATCAGGCTTCTAACTGTGGTTTATGCAGTACGCTCCTAATTTATTTAATTAATCTCTTCAATTAGAGTTTAGGCTCTGTATATAAATACCCACGAAGTATGAATGATAAATTAAAGTTAAAGAACGTTGTTTCATGTGATTACATGTTGTTGCAGGGAATTGTGGCATCTGGAATGGTGGTTAATATTATTGCATGGTGCGTTCATATGAGAGGCCCTCTATTTGCATCTGTTTTCAACCCTCTACAGCTTGTGCTTGTGGCTATTGCAGCTTCTTTGATGTTGAATGAGAACTTATATTTGGGAAGGTATATAATCGAATCTTTATTCAAGTCATGTGTGTATGTACTTTCTGCCTTTCGCATTCATGATTGGATTTGATTTAGTTTGGTTGCATATTTATAGTGTGCTTGGAGCAGTGTTGATTGTGTGTGGCCTGTACTCTGTGCTGTGGGGTAATAGCAAAGAAATGAAAAAGAAGATTCAGTTAGTACCATTAGATATGGCTACAGAGTCCGAAATTGTTCAAGTTGTTGTCATGTCCCCGGCCGTGCAAATAGATCATGATAAACGTGAACACAACGAGGAGAGTCAACCCACTACGGCGATGAATGTTTCTAACGATCATGACAATTTGTCAGAAAATCTGCGTGAAGAACGTGAGATCCCTAACAAGGAGAAAGGAGAAGAATTACCCATCTAATATGGCAAAATAACCGCATAAGGGTGTGTTTGATTGAGACGATATACTATGTTTATTCATAAAAGTTTATCACATCTAATCCAAATTATTTAGTTTGAGTGAGAATGAGATGAAAATTTTCATAAATATGCTTCATGCATAGTTCAACACACCCCTTCTCATTGCTAAAATAAGGGATTTTCGATTTCAACAACTTGAGCATTTGAATTCAATCAAATTGAATTAAAATCGCTAAAACCAACCTAATTCAGATAAAAGATATATGATTGAAATAGAAAAAAATTTATATTCAATTGATTTTTATTTTTTGACAATTAGCTTAAACTGGATCAGAGTTAGATTTAACTTTTAAAACTGCTGATCTAATTCAACTGAAACCAAACACTATTCAATCCAATTCAAATCAAGCACATCATAGATTAGTCTTTTAAGGGTATTATTCAAATGACTAAATCACATAATCAAAATAGGACCAACTTTTTTTCATTCAGGTCAACATCTTATTAGTAAATTTTCCCAATATAATATAATGTGCTATAAATTATAGATTGATCCACATTTAGGGTGTGGCTGATTGTTGCGTTAAGAGCATATATAGCAAATTGCTAAGGGGATTTAGTATAGGGGCATTGTGGTGATGGCAGAAAGTTTGTTTGCGGAACTCATGGAAATTTGACATGGACTTCATTTAGCTCGCACCTTAATTTCGGCACAGGCACGTGCTATACTGCTATATATGCGACAGAGAGTCGCTAGGCTTAGAGGGGTTGGGATCCACAAAGAGCAGTACTGTGGAAGGAGGCTTTAGGCTTACATCGATCTCTTTGGACTGTATGCAGGGATAACATTCTCGATCAGAGAAGCAAGTGCAGATTACTTAGCATTTTGCAACAAGTTGTGCAGCAGCAACAGATAAGAAAGTATCACACTATCACATGGGAATTTTTTTTTTTTTTTAAATGATCAAATGAAGAAGTGAAAATTCATTCATCATTATTTGCGGTAAGTTAATAGACTTTCAAATTTGACTATAAATTTAATTTAAAAATTTAAAAGATTACCTCTCAATAATGGAATTATTGAATATATTTTTAAACTTGAATCTGGATCCCACCTCTTATGAAAGATTGTAAATAGGATATTATGATGTTTTGCCATGGTGTAATGGCATTAGAGTTTGTCGGTAATGTGCTCTTCTTTTCTATCTTTGTTGTCTTATTTATCTTTATTATATTGTTGGATCCGTTTCTAAATAAGTCAATAATAATGGGTGGAATTGGGATGGAAATCATTTGTTTTTAATTTTGTTTTAAAATATTTTTTGTCATGTAATTATTCTGTAAACGTGACTCACTTTGATTTTGCTTGCTATAAAATTTTTGCTTAATTTGGTTTTAGCTTTTTTTTTAATTATTTTTTGTCCCTATTGATCTAAATATTAGTTTCAATAAATATTTTTCATTTTTCATTTAATTTTTTTAAATATTGAAATTTAATTTTTACCTTTTAAATATTCTAATAATTTTCTTTTGATTCTTATAAATATTATTATTTAATATCAAATTTACTTGAAAGAGACAAAAAAAATAACAATTGAAGAAAGAGGGACCAAAATAAAAACAAAAATGCAAGAGGGACCAAAATCAAAATAACTTATATTTATGAGAACTAAAAACATATTTAAGGAAAACTTTAAAATTACAAAATATATATTATTCATCTTCTGTGTACAAAACGTGATTAGTGAGACAAGAAAGATAATATAATTTATGGACATATGATTTTTGTCCAATGGATTCAATCTATGTATATAAAGTTAAAAATATATTAACAGAATTCTAAAAAATAATAATTAATTTATGAAAAATTAATTTATTAAATTTGAAATATAAATATTTTCTTGTATTTTAAAATATTATAATTATGCTTGCTATGATTTACTTGTGTTAAAATAATTTAAAAAGTAAATCAACTCTTTGATCCATGAAAGATTTTTATTTTAACACTTTAGTATTTGAAAAATCAATTGCATACACTTGAGTCTTTTAAAGATTTTAAATTATAACACTTTGGTTCTAAAAAATTTAGCTCATACACATTACTAGTCCTTCAAATATTTGACATTACAACATTTTAGTCCAACGTAAAGATAAATTGTGTACACTTAAATAGTCTAAAGACTCACATAATTATAATATTTTATGGTTCATTATTACCATATTTCTTTGAACTTAAGTGTTATATTACTAAATCTTTAAAGGACAAAAGTGTATGTACCAAACTTTTAAGGATCAAGGTGTATACCGAACATTTGAGGGATTCAAGCATATACTGTAAGGAGAGTAGGATAATAACATGTTAGTTAAAGTTAGTTGGAGTAGTTACAAGTCAGTTACATAGTTAGTTTTACTCTCAGCCATTCATTTACTAGTATATAAGCTCAGAGGTAATTGTATCACGTTAACACTATCATAATACAATATTCAGTCTCATTGTTCTCTGATTTTCTCTCTCAGGTTTTCCACCTTTATCAACCTAGCACTGATACCTTCATGGTATCAGAGCTTAGGTTCTGATCCATGGCTCCCGTCGATTTCACACAAAGCTCACCACAGCAGTTCTCAAATCCAGTTTCGCACAAACTGGATGAAGAAAATTTTCTACCATGGAAAGATCAAGTTGAAGCTACAGTAGAAGGTTATGATCTGTTAGATCACATTCTTGGAAAAGAAATACCGAGAAAGTACTTGTCACAACAAGATCAAGATCTCAGTGTTGTGAATCCAGAGTATCAGAGATGGAAGAAGCAGGATGCACTACTCAAGTCGTGGTTATTGTCCTCCATGACAAAGCCATTCACAACTCGCATGGTTGGATGCGAACTTTCACATCATGTATGGAAGAGGTTAGAAACTTATTTTTCCTCACAAATCACAGCTAAAGTTCGCCAGTTGAAGAACAAGTTAGGAAATCTTAAGAAAGAAGGATCTGTTAGCGATTATTTGTTAGAAATTAAGAAAGTTGTTGATGCATTAATATCTGTTGGTGCACCTGTGAGTGATGCGGATCATGTGGAGGCAGTTCTGAATGGATTGCCTGAAGAATACTCAGCTTTCATCACAACCATGATTTCTCGGCCAATACCTGTTGAAATTGGAGAATTGGAGGCACTCTTAATGGCGCAAGAAGAATTGATTGAGAAATATCGAAGGCAAGATTCGTCAGTGCATGCTAACATAGCTCAATATAACTCTTCATTTCGAGGAGGAAGTAGATCTGGACATCATCGTGGATCATTTCGAGGCAGAGGAGGCCGATTTGATACTCGTGGAGGCAGGTTTGATGCTCGAGGAGGCCGATTTGCTGCTCGAGGAGGTAGAAGTGGTGGCTTCTACTCTTCTAATCGCCCTCAGTGTCAGGTGTGTACCAAAATGGGTCATACTGCATTGGATTGCTGGTATCGATATGATACAAACTATGGATCTCAAACCTCAGGTCCAAATCTCACAAGTGAAGGTTCAAGCTCACACTCTGTAGGTCCGAATTTTTCAACACCACGAGCTAACCTCTCAATTGCTACACCAAGTACATTACAAGATCAGAACTGGTATCCTGACTCAGGTGCAACTCACCATATGACACCTGATCCTCTTAATTTCATGGAAAAGCAGGATTATTCAGGCCCTGACCAAGTGATAGTTGGTAATGGTTCTGCACTTTCTATCAATCATGTTGGAAATGCTAGATTTAACTCAGACCTCAGTGATTTCACATTTAAGTTGAATAACCTGCTGCATGTTCCTAATTTAACTAAAAATCTCCTCAGTGTGCATCAATTCACTAAGGATAATAATTGTTTTCTTGAATTTCATCCTTACCATTGTTATGCCAAATCTCAGGACACCAAGGAGACTATTCTCCAAGGCTCATGTAGAAATGGTCTATATCAGTTTGTCAACTTCCAGCCCAAAATAACACCTGCAGCTTTCTATTCAGATGCTACTCCTGGATCAGAATTTGCTCTTTGGCATTCCAGACTTGGTCATCCCTCACCAACTGTAGTGTCAAGAGTTTTGAAAGCATGTCACATTTCTCTTCCTACTGATAAATTTCTTTGTAGCTCTTGTTGCTTAGGAAAATTGCATCAACTTCCATTTACTACTTCCCAAACTGTTTTCAATCAGCCATTACAACTTGTATATACTGACATTTGGGGTCCAGCCCCAGTTTCATCAATAAAAGGAGTACGTTACTATGTTCATTTCATTGATGCTTACTCCAAGTACATCTGGTTATACTTAATACAAGCTAAATCTGAAATCAAATCTGTGTTTTCTAGCTTCCAACGTATGGTAGAATTGCAATTAGGAACCAAAATTAAATCTGTCCAAAGTGATAATGCACTGGAATTTGTGAGTCTGTCTAAACATTTACAGGCTCAGGGCATTGTATACAGATTTTCTTGCCCTCACATCCATCAGCAGAATGGAGTAGCTGAGAGGAAACACAGACATATTGTTGACATGGGTGCATCAATGTTAGTCAATTGCCATGCCTCTGCAATATTGGGGTGATGCATTCCTTACTGCAGCTCAACTCATCAACTCTCTTCCAACCCCTGTCTTAAATAACATATCACCTACCCAAAAGCTCTTTGGCATATTTCCTCCATATCTTACCTTTAAAAGGTTTGGCTGCCTATGTTTTCCTTACACTAGACCATATAACAAACACAAGCTGGAATTCAGGTCAACACCTTGTGTCTTTCTTGGCTATGGATTACAACACAAAGGGTATAGATGCCTTACTAGCAGTGGTAAAATCATCATAAGCAGACATGTGGTATTTGATGAGTACAAATTTCCCTTCAAGACTGGTTTTCATTCTCCCATCGCCATCACAAGTGAACCTCCTCAATCCATTCCTGCTATACCAATCCTGCATACACCTGTTCCTAGTCCTGTCACAACTTCTCCACAGCCAACTTCTCAACCCACTCCTGCACCAGTCTCTGTTCAAGCTCAAGCACATACTCCACCTCATCCAAATCCACCACCACCTGTCATACATCCACCCCAACAACCTCAGAAACCAGTTCCAGTCAATACTCACCCTATGTTAACAAGAGCAAAACAAGGGATATACAAACCTAAAGCTCTCACAGCCAGCATTGAACCTAACTCAGTGAAACAAGCCCTTAGCATTCCACATTGGAAGCAAGCTATGGATGAGGAATATTCTGCTCTCATGAGGAACAACACATGGCAACTTGTCTCCTTACCACCAGGCCGGCAACCTATAGGCAGTAAGTGGGTTTTTAAAGTCAAACAAAACTCTGATGGTTCTTTACAGAAGTACAAGGCCAGGCTTGTTGCACAAGGGTTTAGCCAAAGGCCAGGTTTTGACTACACTGAGACCTTTAGTCCTGTGATCAAACCCACTTCCATCAGGCTAATTTTATCTCTAGCCACCAGTAATTCTTGGCCCATTCGACAGTTGGATGTAAACAATGCCTTCTTAAATGGTGATTTGGTTGAAGATGTGTACATGAAGCAGCCTCAAGGCTATGAAACAGGGGACAGTTCTGTAGTTTGCAAGCTCACAAAGGCCTTATATGGCCTTAAACAAGCCCCCAGGGCCTGGTTCAATAAACTGACTTCAGCATTACAACAAATGGGATTTTCAGGGACTAAATCTGATGCCTCCCTATTTGTTAAACTCACCTCTGAAGCCTCTACCTATGTGCTCATCTATGTAGATGACATTATCATCACAGGAAATTCCCCTTCATATATTTCAGAGCTTATTCAGCACTTAAACACAACTTTTGCCTTGAAAGACATGGGAAATCTACACTATTTTCTTGGTGTTGAAGTTACCCATACGGCTGATGGAGGGCTACTGCTCTCCCAATCCAAATATATTGCTGATGTCTTGAAGAAAGCAAATATGGATGGATGTAAACCATATGCCACCCCAATACCCTCTTCTATGAAGCTATCTGCACATGGCAGCACTGCATTCTCTGATCCTGCTTTGTATAGAACAGTTGTGGGCAGCCTCCAATATCTCACAATTACCAGGCCTGAATTAGCATACTGCATTAACAAGGTTTGCCAGTTCATGCAAACCCCTCTTGACAGTCACTGGAAGGTGGTTAAAAGGATTCTTTGATATCTACAAGGGACTGCGCTTCATGGTTTACACATCAAAAGAGCTCAGCTTCCAACAATCACAGCTTACACAGACTCTGATTGGGGTTCAGATCCAGATGACAGGAAGTCCACCAGTGGATTCTGTGTTTTTCATGGTCCGAATCTTATTTCCTGGTCATCTCGAAAGCAGCATGCAGTGTCCAGAAGTAGTACTGAAGCTGAATTTAGAGGCCTGGCAGCCTCGATGTGAACTTTTTGGATTCAAATCTAATGCAGAGTTGCACATTCCTCTCATCGCCACACCTAAGGTGTATTGTGATAACACGAGTGCCGAATGATGACTGCTAATCCCATTTTACATTCCAAGTCCAAGCATTTTGAATTGGATTTGTACTTTGTGCGAGATCATGTTACTAAAGGTCGAGTTCAAGTCTGCCACATTCCTGCTGAGCACCAGATTGCTGATATCTTTACAAAGCCTATCTCTTCTGTATTGTTCAACAAGTTCCGGGACAAACTCAGAGTTGCTGATAGCCACACTCTGCGTTTGAGGGGGGATGTAAGGAGAGTAGGATAATAACATGTTAGTTAAAGTTAGTTGGAGTAGTTACAAGTCAGTTACATAGTTAGTTTTACTCTCAGCCATTCATTTACTAGTATATAAGCTCAGAGGTAATTGTATCACGTTAACACTATCATAATACAATATTCAGTCTCATTGTTCTCTGATTTTCTCTCTCAGGTTTTCCACCTTTATCAACCTAGCACTGATACCTTCATATACAATTGATCTTTCAACAACTAAAATGCTAAAACAAAAGTCTTTCATGGGCCAAAACAATTTGATCATAATAATCTTATTACAACTTTTTAAAAATAAAAATTTGAAATATATGTTGAGTATATTTTTTTTTGTACTTCAAAAATTACATTTAATCATAATGATATACTATTTAAATCCCTTATTACAAGACTAATTCTAGCAACTTTAATATAGGGTGGTATTATTTCAACACAAAAAAAGTGGGTGCCCATGGATACCCAATCAAATTTAAGGGTGATAGATTTGGGTGTCGGCATGTGTCTAAGATGTAGGTGGTTAAAAAAATATTTCCCTTTAATATATGTTGAATATTTGATATTATACAAAAGACTATGATAAAATAATCTGATATACATAATTTGTGTAACGCACGTGTAATACACCGAGACACCATTCATGTCTTTTTGAAGCTGGATTCCTCACTCAGATAAACCATAAAACAAAATAGATGAGCCTGTCCTACCCTTGAATATATATATATTCGTTTACTTTAGGAGTAAGTTTTGGTATACTTACTTTATCTAATAACTTTTTTTTGGTATGAAATTACATCAATTCAACTGTTGAATTTAAAGTTTCTACTAAGTAGATCAAGTATATAAAGTTTCATACAATTTGAAAATGATTTGATAGTTCATTATTTCATTTTATTTTGATGAATAATATATTTTTAAAAATACAAGTAAACATTAATTAGTAAATTATATGGCTATTATTGTCTATTTTTTCTAAAATTTATCATGTTTGATCATCAACATAATATAACATAAATTAACAGTCAGATTAATTAAATTCAATGTGGATGAAGAGTTATAGAATGGAATAAGTGTACAAGATTTAGTGATTTACTTCTGAAATAAATGGATCCCCACTATATATATATATATATATATATATATATATATATATATATATCTTCAAACGGAACGGAGGAGGAGCAGAGCAGAGCAGAGTACCAGCAAACGGACTGCATCCATAGCACAAGCTAAGGCAAACTCAAAATACCAATATATGTGTTGAATGCTTCGATTTAGCAATTCCTCTTTTTAGTTATTCATTCTTATTTTTCTAAAATATTCACTATTATATTGTTTAGGTAACTATTGTCTTAAGAAAGCTTTAAAATTTAATATAAAAATATTTATAAAATATTATATTTAAGATGTTAAATGTTAAATATTTATATTATTTAGTACTTAGATCAATATTAAATATTTTTAATTTGAAAATAATAACTTTTGATAGTATTATGATAATTAATAAACAATTAATATTAACTAGTTATTTTTTTAGTTAAAATAGAAGAAGGATATTTTGATAATATTTAATAAAGAGGAGTGTTAGTGGGAGTGGCAATATAGAAGATTGTAGATATGCATCTAGAAGATTGTTGCTGCCCCTACCAACAACAGTACAATAATGATTCCAAAATTGTAAAATATGATTTTATTTTTTATTTGCAATAGACATGTAACTGATTAACCACAATTTGGCAAAATTTGTTTCCCTTCCCAGTAGAAGCTTTGGGACGTTGAGTTCAAGTTTGGGGCTTCCAACGCATGTAGCTTCCATCTTCCCCTTGCTAAGTTGTCACATTTTTGTCTAGGACAATATAGCCAAGGAAATATGGGGTGGGTGCACATTGGATTTTATCTTAAAGAATCTATTTTCTAAAAGGGGAAAAAAAAAAAAACCAACGTGGAACAACATTTTTTTATGGGCAGTAACTATAAAGGTAAATGGTACTATTTAATTTGATCTTATGCTTTGCAAACATTTTATCATATAGAGGATTACATATTGTGTAAGGTCATGGCAGTGAGGTGGAAGGAGGCCATACAAGTGTGGGTGGTTCTTGAGGAATCAAAGGTCATGGATGGTTTTTGGTGCCAAAGGATAAATAGGTGGCAGAAAGGAGGTGCATATGGCTATCTCGGTGGAAGAGATAGAAGAAGTGAAGGATAGAGAGAGAATATTATTGAGGGGAGAGAAAAAGTAAAAGCAGCAATTAATGCAAATATAATGAAATTAATGCGTGCCACTTTCAGTGCAATAGCACACAAACGGTGCTTAGAGAACATAAGCACTGCTTGGAATCCGAATATTCATTCTCCATATAAAAATACCATTGCGGAGCCAAACTTTCCACTACTCTATCTTTCTATTTCCTATTTGGTCTCAACTCCCAAACTGTGCAAGATGAACGACTTATGTAATGTACTGCAAGGGTTGAAACCAGCGTTGCTAATGGTGTTTGTGCAGATTTCATTTGCTGCGGTCAATGTGTTCTACAAGATCGCCATAAGTGATGGAATGAGCATGAGGGTAGCTACCGCCTACCGCCTCGCTTTTGCATCGGCCTTCACTATCCTTCTTGCTCTCATCTTTGATAGGTTTGCAGCTTCTTTTGCTTTTGCACTATTTACCATATTAAATATATCTCTTAGGGATTATATATACAAAAACATTTTCACATATTAATTCTCATTGGATAAGTAAAAATCTCTCCTTTTTTTGCAAGTCTAATTTTGATGTATAGATAACGTAAAATTATTTTATATAATTATTTAATGATATATATATTATCACATTAATAAAATAAATTTAACTCTTACATTTATTTTAAAAATTATATAAATAGGAGAAATTAATTGGACAGCTCGTCTAAAATTTAAATCCTGCTTTTTTTTCAATCAAGTTATTTTCATAAGTATAACTAACCTTGTAGTTAGTTTATCACAATTAGAATGCTGTTAAACACAATTAATTCTTTTAAAATTTAAACTTCCACTTCTTAAAAGTTTAATTCACGCATGCAAAATACCTGTGAAAAATCATATATGACTCGAAACTATTTTACTATACAAATTTTCAAAGTACACGTAGACATTTATCATCTTCACATCACCATTAGCATTAATTAGTTACAGCAATGCATGCATTTAATAAGCTGAATTGCGGACAGGTGCCCGCTTCATTGAAGTAATGAGGAACAGGTGTTCTTTAAGTCTTGCTGTTTTCCGCTAAGATTGTTTAGGTGTCATGTTTCCTATAGAAGCTGCTTTGTACAGATGTTGAATTGTTGGATGTTATAAAATTGGTTTATCGCAAAAATAAAAATAAAGAACAAAATAGCCACACATACATGTATATTATACGGCGTTTTATTACTATTACATATGATAATAATCTCATCCATCTCATTAACTCTTATTAACTCATCATATCTAAATATTTAGCAACATACATAAGATGAAATATGGAGTACTACACACTAAAATTTAGCCACGCTTTATCAATGTCGCCAAATGTTTGGCAACTCTTCATCTAATATATCTTGGACAAAACTGAGAAGAGACGCATATTGTAGCTTTCGTGAACATAAGACGCGCAATAACAGATTAACTATTCCAAAATGTTTTTTTCCCTGCCATACAGGAAGAAGAGAACAAAAATTACTCAGAGGGTGCTTTGTATGGAATTTCTTTGTGGATTGTTTGGGTACGCGTCCTACATAAATTCTTCAACTTTTTTGCCATAAATAAGTGTTTTACGGCATCTATACTGTCAATGGTATTAACGTTATGCTGACATTGTGATGTAATAATGTTTCAGCGGAACTTTATTTCTCAACTTCTACTTCGCGGCACTGGCTTTGTTGCCAGCAACATTTGTGTTGGCCATCATGAACCTTGCTCCAGCCATCACCTTCATCATGGCCATTGCCTCCGGGTACTCATCATCGATCACTTACATTTACTTTATGCTATTTTCTTATGCCTTTATCATTTTAAAAATTTTCATTAATGAGTGCAAAATTACTTTATGCTTTGGTTATTGAAAGACACAATATCTTTCTTTTGTCCAATTTATCAACACATTTTTTTAGACTTTTGAATTCATTTTATTTTATTCTTTACACCTATATATGATATAGTTTGAAACGTTGATTCAAACCTTAAGTATGCAGAGCATAATCAAATTAAGATGAACCAAAATCCAAAACTGATTTAATAAAATAAAGTTTTAAGAATTAAAACTTAGTTTTTATTAATTGATTTGTTGAGTAAATTACACTCCAATTTCTTTTTTATTTATATGATAACAACTCAATTTTTGTCTAAAATTTACACATTATCCTTTTTATGCAAACGCTTTATATCTTTATAAACCTATGATATTATTCCATGCTGATTTAACAAGTAAATTTTAACCTAATTCATATTTCAATTTGCATCGGAACTATTTGTAACACTCGCGCCCATATAAGAATTAATATTACATTTTTTTTGGATAATTAAATGATGTTTAACTCTGAGGCAAAAAGAAGTAAGAGAAACTTGAGTAAATCACTTGTCTCACTTGACACAACCAAATACCAAAAAAAAAAAAAAAACCCCAAAACTTGAAACAATAACAAAAGTGATACAATCCAAAACGAAAAAAATCATCGAGATACTATTGTCAAAACTACCCAAAAATAAGCAAAAACCAAGAATACTGTTGTTTTGTCCTGAAGAGACTTGGAAATTAAACCACTTTCAAAGTACTAAACTGAGATGGGAAAAATAGATGGGGTAATCACCATCCACCTCATAATGGGTGCACATAAAATGAATCAACACAACCAAACAACCATTGAAGACCATCTCAGCTGCCTGAACTCCTCTTGCATCCAGAAACAAAGTAAGCCATACCTGCAAAAGAAAAAACTAAACAAACTACAAAAATGAACCATGCACAAAAACGAAAGTTGTAGAAACAGGGGAGCACAAAAAATTAAATGATGGTGTCATTGGTCGAAATCAAAGTCACAGTTGGAATTCCCAACTTATAACAATTTTGGTCAATATTAAGTTATAATAGGGAGGACAGCTGGTAGGAAAGTAAAGCTACTTTTGGCACTCCCTATTCATATATAGCACTATAATTTAGCTATGTGATTTTACAGTTTGGAAAAATTAAACTTGGGAGCAGCAGCCGGAAAGGCCAAGGTAATTGGAACAATAACAGGAATTAGTGGGGCAATGCTGTTGACCTTTTACAAAGGGGTCAAAGTTGATATTTGGTCTTCCCATATCAACCTCATGCATGCGCATCAGAACCAAAATGGGCATATGCCACCATTACATGCCAACTCTCGCAGCAAATTACTGGGTGTTTCATATGCCATAGCAAGCTGCTGCTCTTTTTCATTGTGGCTCAACATCCAGGTCAGCCTTTTTTTATCTTTCTTCTTGAGACCAAACATAGAACAGAACACTCCTGTTCTTCACTGACTTCATCATAGATCAATGTCTGCTTGTTATGTAATTTCACCAACGCATATAGGCTAAGACGAATGAAGAATACCCAAGCCATCAAACAGGCACAGCTTTAATGTGCACAATGGCAGCAATACAGTCCACTGTTTTTGCTCTCTGTGTTGACAGGGACTGGAGCCAATGGAGGCTAGGCTGGAATATCAGGCTTCTTACTGTGGCTTATGCGGTACGGTCCTAATTTATTTAATTAATCCCTTTAATTAGAGTTTAGGCTCTATATATAAATACACACGAAGTATGAATGATAAATTAAAGCTAAAGAATGTTGTTTCATGTGATTACATGTTATTGCAGGGAATTGTGGCCTCTGGAGTGGTGGTTAATATTATTGCATGGTGCGTACATATGAGAGGCCCTCTATTTGCATCTGTTTTCACCCCTCTACAGCTTGTGCTTGTGGCTATTGCAGCTTCTTTGATGTTGAATGAGAACTTATATTTGGGAAGGTATATAATAGAATCTTTTATTCAAGTCATGTATGTATGTAATTTCTGCCTTTCGGATTCATGATTGGATTTGATTTAGTTTGGTTGCATATTTATAGTGTGCTTGGAGCAGTGCTGATTGTGTGTGGCCTGTACTCGGTGCTGTGGGGTAATAGCAAAGACATGAAAAAGAAGATTCAGTTAGTACCATTAGATATGGCTACAGAGTCCGAGATTGTTCAAGTTGAAGTTATGTCCACAGCCGAGCAAATAGATCATGGCAAACGTGAACGCAACGAGGAGAATCAACCCACTACTGCGATGAATGTTTCTAATGATGTTGACAATTTGTCAGAAAATCTGTGTGAGGAACATGATATTCCTAAGGAGAAAGGAGAAGAATTACCCACCTAATATGGCAAAATAACCGGATAAGGGCGTGTTTGACTGAGATAATATAAGTTTATCAATAAAAATTTATCACATTTAATTAGTACTGGGTATACGGACCGGTCCGGTCCGTTTAGCCCGGTCCGCGACGGACCAATTTTAAACGGGTCGGAACGGACCGGGTCCGTTTAATAAATGGACTGCATTTTGCCTAGTCCAGGCCCGCTGAGCAAAAAGCTGGACCGGTCCGCGGACTAGGCTTTTTTTTTTTCTTTCATTTTATTTTTTTACCTTTTTTAATATCCTATATTATATATTTATATTTATGCAATATATTTAATAATTTACATCACAAAATATATATACACATTCTTCTTTACTATATACAATTTAAATTTTAAACAAATAACAGTACTGATTACTGAATACTGCAAATATTAAAATTGAAGTGTTAATTTTTTCAAAGCAATAACATACAAATTAATTACAAACCAATTAAATATGCATAACTTCTTCAAGTATAAAAAATATTTAAACTACTAAAGAATATAAATTAACAATTACTAACTATCAAAAGCTGGAGCTTAGTCTCTATGTCTACAAAGATGTTAAGCGGGTTGGTCCATGGACATGGCCAAAGTTCGCTTAGCCATGAGCTAGGCGGACCGGATCAAAAAAGTCCGCGGGTTGGCGGGTTAAAAATTTTCTGGTCCATTTTCATGCGGATTGCGAGTTAAACGGGTTGGTCCGCGGACCACGGTCCATATACCCAGCTCTACATTTAATCCTATCTAATTTCAGAGGAGTTCCGTGTAATTTAAATCCATTTGAGTTTATCATTATATCATTTATTAAAAATTTTAATTTCAGGAATAATTTATATGGGTTGCACCACTTGTTCTAACATGCCAAAGAATTTCTTTGCCAAATAATGCACTCCATATACATGCTATAAAGATGATGCATATATATGGGTCCTAGAGTTTACTATTTCATTGAATTCTTTAAAATTATATCTTCATGTGGTCCAGTATGTCTTCCACTGTCTGTATACCTAATTGACCAAATTTAGGGTGTGTTTAGTATATTGTATTAGACATGATAATATAAATTTATACTATACGTTATGCTCTAATATGTTATTTTGATAGAGACAACGGATGGTAAAAGCTTATATATCATAATCCTTTTATAGATTAAAATACTGTATAAATTAATACAACATGGGGAGACCATATCAAGTTTGATTAGCTTTTAACATATAAAGTTATTTTTATTTTTTAATATTTTATTAAAATAAAATAATACTTTAATAAATATTGTTAACAAATAATATATGATACCAATCTAGCTATATACAATTAAAATAAAAAGTAATTATAATTAATACTTATTAAATAAAATAAAATTTAAATATTAAATAGAAGTAAATATTTAAAATAAAAAATATATAATATATAATATATAAAATTAAGGATCAATAATCAAAATACTTTGAGTTAGTATTTATTTAAAAATTAAATTTAAATAATTATAATTAAAAATATAAATATTTATTTAATTTATTGAAGTAATAAATAATTATATATTAAAATAAATATTATTTAAAATAAATTAATTCCAATTAATAAATATTTACATAAATATGATATTTAAAAATTATATTTAAATTATTAATAAAATTTTTATTTTATTTAATATTTAATTAAAATATTAGAATTATTTATAAATAAATAATAATATTATTAAATATAAATAGAATATCTTATACAGTGTTATATCAAATATTATAAAAGCTTATCGAGCCTTAAGCACAAATGGTGATGAAGTACAAAAAAAATGAAGACGTAACCTTTGTTAATTAGCAGAGCAGCATAATTGTGAAGATGAAGGGCATAAGCAATGCACTCCACGGATTGAAAACTGTATTGCTAACGGTGATGGTGCAGTTTGCATTTGCTGCCGTCAATGTGCTCTACAAGCTCGCCATAAATGATTGGAGTCAACATGAAGGTAGCTACTGCTTACCGCCTCTCTTTCGCGGCAGCCTCCTGTTAAGTGTTGATTGAAATTGGGTGGGGAAAGAAGTCCCACATTGCTTAGAATTGGAATGAGAGGAGGTTGTCAAGGCTATATATATGAGCCTATGTTTTTCATTTCAATTTGCACCATTCGGAAACGCTCAAAGCATGTGTCTGACTTTCTTTTCTCTGTACTCTTGTTTTAGAGTGTTGTGAGATGTAGTTTAAATATTTACTTTGGAGAATATGGGTGTACTGGGGGCCAATGGGGTGTTTGAGAGTGAAGTCTATGTGTTGTAATAATTTTCACATAGTGTTATTCTCTGGTTGTCTTTTTGACAGCGGCCGTGGTTTTTCGCCGGTTTTGGAGTTTTCCACGTTAAATTATTGTGTTGTGGTTGTGTTCCTATTTTATTTCTCTATTTAGGGTGATTCTCAAGGTGGGAAAATGATGTATTTTCCTAACAATTGGTATCAGAGCTTTGGTTCTGTGGGATTTATTCTTAGTATGCTATGTATACCTTCCACATCATAAAAGAATTTGTCCCTGGTGCTTGGAGATCATCCTTGGTTGCTGTTGGTGGAAGGTAGTGTGATACTGTAAGTGCAGTTTGGAAAGGTTCTGGCTAAGGAAAGACTTGGTATTTAAGCGTGTCCGTTGTGACCCACCTCTCTTTCCTGGGAACCCTCCCATGCATGGTTTTACAGTTGGCGTACACTATTCCAATATATGGTTGGATAGAGAAATTGATGGAAGGATTGATTTTGGCTTGTGGCAAATACAGGTCAAGGATGTTATGATACAATCAAGATTACACAAAAATAAAATAAAATGTGTTGCTAGCCGGTCCACAATTGCACACGGACATTGATGTTTATGCAAGGTGTGTGGTAAGATTATGAAGGTGTTGCTAGCATGTCCACAATTGCACACGGGCATTGGTATTTATGCAAGGTGTGTGGTGGGATTATGAATGTGTTGCTAGTAGGTCCATGATTGCACATGAGCATTGGTTTTAATGCAAGATGTGTGATGATATTATGAAAGTATGGCTAGCCGATCCACAATTGCACAAGGGCATTGGTTGGCTTTGAGATGCAGGGTGTGTGGTGGGAGTTATGTCGATGGCTGAGGAACTTCCGAGGAGAGCCAACATGGAAGTTGCACCATAATATTTTCAGCAAGGTTTCGATATGTGTAAAGGTGAAATTCTTGGAATTGTTTCATTCCGAGTGAGTGTACTTTTTATGGTGGAGTATGATAGTTCTTTGAACTATGATTGTCGGTATAGACAATGACAGCAAGAGATTGTCGGTATAGACAATGACAGCAAGGGATTATCGGTTATTGACAGTGGAAGCTGAAGCTGTGTTTATTTCAATCAAGGTGGAGATTGTTAAGTGTTGATTGAAATTGGGTGGGGAAAGAAGTCCCACATTGCTTAGAATTGGGATGAGAGGAGGTTGTCAAGGCTATATATATGAGCCTATGTTTTTCATTTCAATTTGCACCAGTCGGAAACACTCAAAGCATGTGTCTGACTTTCTTTTCTCTGTACTCTTGTTTTAGAGTGTTGTGAGATGTAGTTTAAATATTTACTTTGGAGAATGTGGGTGTACTGGGGGCCAATGGGGTGTTTGAGAGTGAAGTCTATGTGTTGTAATAATTTTCACATAGTGTTATTCTCTGGTTGTCTTTTTGACAGCGGCCCTGGTTTTTCACCGGTTTTGGAGTTTTTCACGTTAAATTATTGTGTTGTGGTTGTGTTCCTATTTTATTTCTCTATTTAGGGTGATTCTCAAGGTGGGAAAATGGTGTATTTTCCTAACACCTCCATTATCCCTCTTGGTCTCATTTTTTATAGGTCAGTGTCATTCTTAATTTGCAGCTTCATTCTTTTCCTTCCACAACTATCTTCACTTTTTGAATATCTAGGAGAAGAAACAAATATAACTATATATTATAGCTTCTTCCCAGATTTAGACAGTGAATAGTTAACAATAATGTTTTAGCACCTTTTATTGCTATACAGGAAGAAGACAACAAAGATAACACTGAAGGTGCTTTTATTGGCATTTCTTTGTGGGTTATTTGGGTGGGTATATATGTTACGTTAATTATTTACCTTAATTTTGTTTTATATCTATACCTTAAAATAATGTCCCATACTCCCTTCTTCCCATGATGGTTGTAGTGTTTGTGTAGCTGCTCAGTTTTATGAGATATTTCACTAACAAAACATAGACGTAATGCTTCAGTGGAAGTTTGCATCAGAACCTTTTATTCGAGGGTTTGGCTTTGATGTCCGCAGCATTTATGTTGGCTATGTTCAACCTTGTTCCAGGCATCACCTTCATCGTGGCCATATCTTGCGAGTACTGATCACCAACCCACACTAAACTTAATTTTCTCTTTTGGACCCTTCATTATTTCGAAAAAAAATGGCAGACAAGCTTTTGTTCAATAGTAAATGATTGATTGATGGGAACTAAAGATTACCTTGGGCACTCCGAATTTAGGAAAAAAGTGATTTCATTATTAAAAAATGGATGTGATAGTGAAACATTTACTCTATTATCGTTATATATAATATATGATTGGAGATAATAGGAACTATTAGTGATGGAGTGAGTATTCTACATAGACACTCATTTTTTAGTGTTAGCATAGCATTTTTGTTAGGAAAATAATAAATAATTATAAACTTAACCATAATTTTATATCCTAAATGATATGGTATATATATTAATCTAGTTTATTTTATTCGATATACTAATTACCATTTTTATATATATGGTCGGGACCTCCAGCATCATCTTCAATTTATGATATTTTTGACTTTCTATAGTTTGGAAAAGTTAAATTTTGGAGCAGCGTCGGGAAGGCCAAGGTGTTGGGAACTGCAATTGGAATTGCTGGGGCAATGCTATTAAACTTTTACAAAGGGGTAGAAATTAATATTTGGTCTTCCGGCATCAACCTTTTGCAACCTCATCAGAACCAAAATGGGCATACGATGACACCACTACATGCTGTTGCAGGCAGTAATGTACTTGCTGTTCATTTTAAATATATATATTACCTTGATTTTAATTTTAATGTATATAAAAATTATACCAAATAATTTTAGATTATTTTAAAATTTTACATATCTGATCGTTGTGAGTTTTTAATCCAACAGTAAGTTTTATAAAATTTATATAAATAAAAAGTTATACAATTAAAGTTATACTATGTAACTTTTTTAATATATATATATATATATATATATATATATATAACATGCAAACGGTACTTAGAGAACGTAAGCACTGCTTGGAATCCGAATATTCATTCTCCATATAAAGATACCATTGCCGAGCTAAACTTTCCACAACTCTGTCTTTCTATTTCCTATTCGGCCTCAACTCCCAAACTGTGCATGATGAACGACTTATGTAATGGACTGCAACGGATGAAACCAGTCATGCTAATGGTGTTTGTGCAGATTTCATTTGCTGCGGTCAATGTGTTCTACAAGATCGCCATAAGTGATGGAATGAGCATGAGGGTAGCTACCGCCTACCGCCTCGCTTTTGCATCCGCCTTCACTATCCTTCTTGCTCTCTTCTTTGATAGGTTTATTATAATTTGCTTTGCAGCTTCTTTTGCTTCTGCACTATTTACCGCGTTAAATATATCTTTTAGGAATTACATTTACAAAAACATGTTCGCATATTAATTCTCATTGGATAAGTGAGAATCATACAGTTATTTAATAACATATATATTATCACATTAATAAAATAAATTTAACTCTTACATTCATTTTAAAAAATTATATAAATAGGAGAAATTAATTGGACAAGCTCACGTAAAATTTAAATCCTGCTTTTTTTTCAATCAAGTTATTTTCATATGTATAACTAACCTTGTAGTTATTTTATCTCAATTAGAATGCTGTTAAACATAATTAATTCTTTTTTAAAATTTAAACTTTCACTTCTCAAAAGTTTAATTCACACATGCAAAATACCTGTGAAAATCTTATTTGACTCGAAACTATTTTACTATACAAAGTTTCAAATGACATGTACACATTTATCATCTTCACATCACCATTAGCATTAATTAGTTATAGCCATGCTTGCATATCCACCATTAAGAGTGTGGGTGTGTTTGGCTAGTGGTTTAATAAGTTGAATTGCGGACAGATGCCCGCTTCACTGACGTAATGAGGAACAGGTGTAGTGTAATACTATATGGCTGTGCTATTGCATGCGGTACATAGGTGTTCTTTAAGTCTTGTTGTTTTCCGCTAAGATTCGTTTAGGTGTCATGTTTCCTAGAAGCTGCTTTGCACAGATGTTGAATTGTTGGATTATATACTTGGTTTATCGAAAAAATAAAAATAAAAAACAAAACAACCACACATGCATACATATATATTATAACGCATGTGAAAATAATCTCTTGCTCATTAGCTCATTATCACATCCAAATATTTAGCAACAAAAGATGAAATGTGGTGTATTACACGGTAAGTATTTAGCAATATTTATAGAGTACAGCTAAATATAATACAAAAATATAATAAATAAGTTTAGTCACACTTTATAAATGTGACTAAATGTTTGGTGCCACTCTTCATCTAGTATATCTTGGACAAAACCGAGAAGAAACGCATATCGTAGCTTTTGTGAACATTACGTGCAATAACAGATTAACTATTCCAAAATGTTTTTTTCCCCCTGCCATACAGGAAGAAGAGATCAAAAATTACTCGGAGGGTGCTTTTGATGGAATTTCTTTGTGGATTATTTGGGTATGCGTGCTACATAAATTCTTCAACTTTTTGGCCATAAATAAATAAGTGTTCTACGGTATCTTTATTGTCAATGGCATTAACATCATGGTGACATGGTGATGTAATAATGTTCCAGCGGAAGTTTATATCTCAACTTCAACTTCGCGGCACTGGCTTTGTTGCCAGCAACGTTTGTGTTGGCCATCATGAACCTTGCTCCAGCCATCACCTTCATCATGGCCATTACCTCCGGGTACTCATCATCACTTACATTCACTTTATCTTATGTTCTTGTGCCTTTATCATTTTAAAAATTTTCATTAATGAATGCAAAATTACCTTAATGATGCTTTGGTTATTGAAAGACACAATATCTTTCTTTTGTCCAATTTATCAACACGTTTTTTTAGACTTTTGAATTCATTTTATTTTATTCTTTTCACCTATATATGATATAGTTTGACACATTGATTCAAACCTTAAGTATGTAAAGCATAATCAAATTAAGATGAACTAACATCTAAAAATGATTTAATAAAATAATGTTTTAAGAATTAAAACCTTAGTTTTTATTAATTGATTTGTTGAGTAAATTACACTCCAACTTCTTTTTATTTATATGATAACAACTCAATTTTTGTCTGAAATTTACACTTTCTCCTTTTATACGAGCGCTCTATATTTTTATACACCTATAATATTCCAAGCTGATTTAACAAGTGAATTTTAACCTAATTTATATTTTAATTTGCATCAAAACTATTAGTATGACTCGCGTCCTTATATTAAGTAATATTACATTTTTTATAATTAAATGATATTTAACTTTGAGAGAGAAAGAAATGAGAGAAACTTGGGTAAATCACTTATCTCAGTTGACAAAACCAAATACAAAAAATATCCAAAACCTAAAACAATAACAAAAGTGATACAATCCAAAACGAAACAAATCATCAACAGACTATTGCCAAAACTACTAAAAAATAAGCAAAAACCAAGAATAGTGCTGTTTTCTATTGAAGAGACTTGAAAATTGAACGACTTTCAAAGCATTAAACTGATATGGTAACAATAGATGGGACAGTCACCGCTCACCCCATAATGGGTGCACATAAGATAAATCAGCACAACCAAACAACTAAGACCAGCTCGGCTGCCTGAGCTCCTCCTGCATCCCAAACGACAAAGGAAGCCATACCTGCAAAATAAATAAATAACAACAAAAATGAACTATGCACAAAAACGAAAGCTATAGAAAACAGGGGGGCACAAAATCAACGGTGGTGTCATCGGTCGAAATCAAAGTCACATTTGGAATTCCCAACTTATAACAATTTTGGTCAATATTAAGTTATAATATGGAGGACTGCTGGTAGGAAAGTAAAGCTACTTTTGGCACTCCCTATTCATATATAGCACTTTTAATTTAGCTATGTGATTTTACAGTTTGGAAAAATTAAACTTGGGAGCAGCAGCCGGAAGGGCCAAGTTAATTGGAACAGTAACAGGAATTAGTGGGGCAATGCTGTTGACCTTTTACAAAGGGGTAGAATTTCATATTTGGTCTTCCCATATCAACCTCATGCATCCACATCAGAACCAAAATGGGCATATGCCACCATTACATGCCGACTCTCGCAGCAAATTACTGGGTGTTTTGTATGCCACAGCAAGCTGCTGCTCTTTCTCATTGTGGCTCAACATCCAGGTCAGCCTTTTTTTCTTTCTTCATGAGACCAAACATAGAACAGAACACTCTTGTTCTTCACTGACTTTATCATAGATCAATGTTTGCTGCTGGTGTAATTTCACTAATGCATATAGGCTAAGACAAATGAAGAATACCCAAGCCATCAAACAGGCACAGCTTTAATGTGCACAATGGCAGCAATACAGTCCTCTGTTTTTGCTCTCTGTGTTGACAGGGACTGGAGCCAATGGAGGCTAGGCTGGGATATCAGGCTTCTAACCGTGGCTTATGCGGTACGCTCCTAATTTATTTAATTAATCCCTTTAATTAGAGTTTAGGCTGTTGGGTACCAGAGTAATGGAAACAGATCAACGCAACTAAAATAGAGCTGAGAGTAATAGAACTGACACACAATATTTTACGTGGAAAACCCCTTAGTGATGAGGGAAAAACCACGGGCAAGAATGAGAAAGATTTCACTATGTGGAAGATAAAATTACAACTCTCTCTAAATATAAGGAGAGAACAATAACACCCTCTCTTATACTAAGAAAATAAATCTCTCTATAAAAATAGGAGAAACTCTCAGAAGACACTATATATTTTTCTCTCAACTCTCTCCGTTATTCTGCTTGTGATGATTTGAGAGCCTCAGCTGCTCGCTATTTATAGATGCTCGGGAAGTTACTGTGCAATCAATGCACAGTAACTTTACATGCGTTTCGGTAGGTGTACCGAACCCTCTCACATGTGCACAGTAACTTTTTTACTGTGCACGTTTGAAATTTTCGCTAATCATATGTATGCACAGTAGAATTTCTACTGTGCACTTTGAAAATTTTGCTCCTATGCATGTGCTTCTGATTTCCTTCTTTGACTCTTTTGTTTTTTTTTTTTTTTTAAAGTGGCTTTACGCCACTAACAATCTCCCACTTAAAGTCACTTTTGGTAAGCTTTCAAAACCTTTTCTCATCTTGCCAGTTCCATGCTACCTACGTTTCTGATAGACCATAGGAAGATCTACACCATTTAAACTTGTCAGTGTTGATCGGCTTTGTCATGACATCTGCTAGGTTATCTTTCGTATGAATCTTCTGCATGTCCACATTTCCTTCTTCCACTACTTCTCGAACAAAGTGATATTGAACTCCTATGTGCTTTGTCCTGGAATGAAAAGCTGGATTTCTTGCAATATGCAAGGCACTGATTGTCACAATACACAGTAATCTTTGTTGCTTGTGCCCGAAGTTCATCCATTAACTTTTGAATCCAAGTAGCTTCTTTGCAAGCTTGTGTAGCCATCATATATTCAGCTGTAGTAGATAGAGCTACAACTCCAGAACTTGGATAACCAGCTCACAGCTCCGCCTGCAAGTGTAAACACATAGCCTGTAGTAGATTTTCTTTTATCAAGATCACCTGCAAAATCTGAATCAACATATCCTCTGACAACGAACTCTGATCCTCCAAAACATAGTGCAACACCTGAGGTTCCTCTAATATATCTCAGGATCCTCTTCACAAAGATTCCAATGCTCTCACTGGATCGCCATAATACGACTGACCAATCCAACTGCTTGAGCAATATCTGGCCTGGTACAAATCATGGCGTACATAAGGCTTCCCACCGCTGATGCATATGGTACTCGAGACATTTCCATCCTCTCTGCTTCACCGCTAGGACACATATATGAGGATAATTTGTAATTCACAGGAAGTGGGGTTGATACTGGCTTGCAATCTTGCATGTTGAAGCGTCGCAAGATTTTCATCAAGTAATTCTTCTGTGAAAGCCAGATCTTCTGTCCTTTCTATCTCGGTGAATTTGCATCCCTAAAATTTTGTTTGCGGGTCCCAAGTCCTTCATATCAAACTCCCTAGCCAATTGTGCCTTCAATTCTTGGATTCGATCTTTGTTGGGGCCTACTACCAACATGTCATCCACATACAACAACAGAATGATGAAAACATTGTTATCAAACCTCTTGTAGTATGTACAATGGTCTGAACTCAGTCTGTTGTATCCGAGGCCAATTATGAAGGAATCAAATCTCCTGTACCAACACCTTGGCGCCTGCTTTAGACCGTACAGAGATTTGGTCAACCTACAAACCAAGTTTTCTTTTCCTTTTTCCTCAAAGCCTTCTGGTTGGAGCATATATATCTCCTCTTCAAGTTCTCCGTGAAGAAAAGCAGTTTTCACATCTAACTGCTCAAGATGTAAATCAAATGCAGCACACATAGCCAATACTACTCTGATAGTGGTAAGTCTGACAACTGGAGAAAATATCTCATTGAAATCAATACCTTCCTTTTGAGCAAATCCTTTTACCACCAGTCTTGCACGATATCGTTCCACTTGATCATTGCCATCTCGTTTGATCTTATAGACCCATTTGTTGCCGATGGCTTTTCGACCTTTTGGAAGTGCAACAAGTTCCCATGTTTTATTCCTATGCAAGGCCTCCATTTCTTCTTGCATTGCTGCCATCCACAGAGAAGCATCTGGACTATTCAAAGCCTCCTGAAAGTTTGATGGCTCTCCTTCTTCTGTTAGAAGACAAAATGCATCGTGGCTTGCCATAACATAGTCTGAATGCCATGAAGGTGGCTTTGTCTGGCGTGATGATTGCCTAACTTCTGTATCATTAGCCTCTACTGGTACTTGTTCATCATGCTCTGGTTCTGCTTCAGAATCTCTTTCTTCAGTTTTCTCATCTATTCGAATAGTAGTAGACTCATACTTGATCTTGTCATTTTTTCTTCACTTTGCGCTCATTTTCTGCAAATATAACATCCTCACGACAATAACCTTGCGGGCAGTGGGATCCCACAAGCGATACCCCTTTACACCATCAGCATAGCCCAAGAATATACATTTCCTGGACTTCGGGTCCAACTTTGTTCTTTCTTGGGAATTGTACATCACATATGCTGGACATCCAAACACCTTTAGGGAAGAATAATCTGCCGGCTTGCCATTCCACATCTCCATTGGTGTTTTTAAACCAATTGCAGTTGATGGCGATCGATTGATCACATAATGTGCGATTTTGATTTATACGCCCAGAAAGACTTGGCTAAACCTGCTGTTCTCAGCATTGCTCTTGTTCTTTCTAGAAGAGTCCTGTTCATCCGCTCTGCTACACCATTTTGCTGAGGTGTATGTGCAACTGTAAATTGCCTTTGAATACCTTCATGCTTGCAAAATGCTAGAAAATCTCCATCTGTATATTCTCCTCCATTGTCTGTCCTCAAGCACTTTATCCTCTTTCCGGATTCAAGTTCTACTCTTGCTTTGAAGTCTTTGAATATTTGAAACACATCTGACTTTTTCTTTATTGGATACACCCATAGTCTCCTGGAGTAATCATCAATGAATGATACAAAATATTTTGCACCTCCCAAGGACATTTCTGGTGACTCCCACACATCAGAATGAATCAAGTCTAGAATGTGCTTACTCCGGGCAGTTGATCTATCAAACTTCAATCTATGTTGTTTGCTTGTATCCCTGTGCTCACATAATGGTAAGTTCGCCGATTTGAGCCCAGGAATGAGATTACGCTCGCAAGAACCTTCAAACCACGCTCGACATGTGGCCTAGTTTGCGATGCCACATCATCGTCGTTTCTTCTTCATTTGCTGATGCAACTGATGCATCTGCCTCCTGCAACGTATCTCCTTGAAGTCTGTATAGATTTGTTGTGGTCTTTTCTGCTTTCATCACCACAAGAGCACCTTTAACAACTTTTAAGATCCCATCTTCAGTATAGGTCTTGCACCTGAGGTCATCTAGTTGCCCAATAGATAATATATTCTTCCTCAAACCCTTCACGTGTCGCACTCCTTGAATTGTTCGAATGGAACCATCAAACAATTTTATTTTGATGATACCAACACCAGCAATTTCTAAGGCATGATCATCTCCCATGAACACAGATCCTTCCGAGACAGGTTCATAACTGTAAAACCAGTCATGGTGTGGAGTCATGTGCCATGATGCTCCTGTATCCATGATCCAAACATCAATGAGCCTTTTATTGCCTCTAGAACCAATTGCTGCCTCGCTACATAGGATTTCTCCATCCTCAGAGGTACTTGCAACACATCCTTGAGAGGTTGATGCTTCTGGGGCTTTATCTGTATTCTTCTTGTTATTTCGACAATCTTTCTTCAAGTGCCCTCTCATGCCACAACGGTAGCATTTGAAGTTCTTCCTTCTTCTTGACTTTGATCTACTCCGACCATGACTCCCACTGGAATCACGCTCCATTGATCTCCCTCTCATCACCAACAATGCCTCTCCATGCTTTGAGTTCTCCAATCTATCTTCCTTATTCCTGCGCCTGGACTCTTCTTCAAGAATAGCACCGGCGACATCATCAAAGGATAAATAGTTGGTAACATTATTATTTGTGATGTTGATAATGAGTTGATCATATGAGTCAGGTAGACTTTGAAGTAGAAGTTCCGCACGTTCATTCTCCGTTATTTTATAATCTGATGCTGTAAGCTGGGAGAATAATGTGTTCAGATTGTTGATGTGGTCCGTTACCGACGTGGACTCACTCATCCGAAGAGTATACAGCTTCCTCTTTAGAAATATTCTATTGTGAAGTGACTTGACCTCGTACAATTTGACAAGAGCATCCCAGATCTCCTTTGCTGTCTTCTTTTACGCAATCGACAATCTTGACCGCCATTGCAAGATGCAGATTGGCAACAGCATTATCATCCATCTCCTTCCACTTTTCATCAGAAACTTCGGCTGGTCTACCTTCAATTGCTGGTAAGCAATTGTCCTTCCTCAAGATTGCCTTTATCTTCAGTTTCCACAGGGAAAAATTATTCCCATTGAACTTCTCAAACTCAAATTTTGTTGCCATGGTGTTTACCGGAATCTGTTTCTCTACTAGACTGGTCACTTTTTTTTTTACTGTGAATAGTACCGTATACGTGAATAGTACCGTATACGTGAATAGTGCCTTTATACGTGAATAGTACCGTATACGTAAACAGTACCGTATATTTATACCGTATATGGAACAAATCCAAAGATAATGCTAACAATACTGTAAAAGTATACAACTACACGTATAAACAGTGACCAAGAGTAGCAACCCGCAGCGTGAACTATAACCAATGGCTTTGATAAGTTCCAGGTAAAAATTCTTTTCTGATGTGGAAGATCAGCCTAAGCTGCAACCACAGAGCATACTAAGAAAAATACCACCAAACCAAAGCTCTGATACCACTGTTGGGTACCAGAGTAATGGAAACAGATCAACGCAACTAAAATAGAGCTGAGAGTAATAGAACTGACACACAATATTTTACGTGGAAAACCCCCTAGTGATGAGGGAAAAACCACGGGCAAGAATGAGAAAGATTTCACTATGTGGAAGATAAAATTACAACTCTCTCTAAATATAAGGAGAGAACAATAACACCCTCTCTTATACTAAGAAAATAAACCTCTATAAAAATAGGAGAAACTCTCAGAAGACACTATATATTTTTCTCTCAACTCTCTCCGTTATTCTGCTTGTGATGATTTGAGAGCCTCAGCTGCTCGCTATTTATAGATGCTCGGGAAGTTACTGTGCAATCAATGCACAGTAACTTTACATGCGTTTCGGTAGGTGTACCGAACCCTCTCACATGTGCACAGTAACTTTTTTACTGTGCACGTTTGAAATTTTCGCTAATCACATGTATGCACAGTAGAATTTCTACTGTGCACTTTGAAAATTTTGCTCCTATGCATGTGCTTCTGATTTCCTTCTTTGACTCTTTTGTTTTTTTTTTTTTTTTAAAGTGGCTTTACGCCACTAACATAGGCTCTATATATAAATACACACGAAGTATATATGAATGATAAATTAAAGTTAAAGAATGTTGTTTCATGTGATTACATGTTATTGCAGGGAATTGTGCCCTCTGCAATGGTGGTTAATATTATTGCATGGTGCGTACATATGAGAGGCCCTCTATTTGCATCTGTTTTCAACCCTCTACAGCTTGTGCTTGTGGCTATTGCAGCTTCTTTGATGTTGAATGAGAACTTATATTTGGGAAGGTATAAAATAGAATCTTTTATTCATGTATGTATGTACTTTCTCTCTTTTTATTTAAAAAATAATAATATTTCTGCCTTTCGCATCCATGATTGGATTTGATTTAGTTTGGTTGCGTATTTATAGTGTGCTTGGAGCAGTGCTGATTGTTTGTGGCCTGTACTCAGTGCTGTGGGGTAATAGCAAAGACGTGAAAAAGAAGATTCAGTTATTACCATTAGATATGGCTACAGAAACCGAAATTGTTCAAGCTGTTGTTATGTCCCCAGCCGCGCAAATAGATCCTGATCAACGCGAACACAACGAGAGTCAACCCACTACTGCGATGAATGTTTCTAATGATCATGACAATTTGTCAGAAAATCCGCATGAAGAACACGATATTCCTAAGAAGGAGAAAGGAGAAGAATTACCCAAGTAATATGGCAAAATAACCGGATAAGGGTGTGTTTGATTGAGATAATATATGAAGTTTATCCATAAAAATTTATTATATCTAATCTGAATTATATAGTTGGAATGAAAATAAGATGAAAATTTTCATAAATAAATTTCATGCTTTGTTCAACACACCAGCACTATTTTCAACACACCGCCTCTCATAGTTAAAATAAGGGGTTTTCGACTTCAACAACTAAAGCATTTGAATTAAATCAAATTGAATTAAAATCGCTAAAATCAATCTAATTCAAATAAAAATTGATTAAAATAGAAAAAAAATTATATTCGATTGATTCTTATTTTTTGATAATCAGCTTAAATTAGATGGGAGTTTGATTTAATTTTTAAAATTACTAATCTACTTCAACTGAAACCAAACATTATTCAATCCAATTCAAATTGAGCATATAATAGATTAGTCTTTAAGGGTATATTCAACTGACGAAATCACATAATCAAAATAGAACCACGTGCTTGAGGAACTTTTTTCATTCAGGTAGTCAACATCTTATTAATAAATTTTCCCAATATAATGTGCTATAAACTATAGATTGATCCACATATAGGGTGTGGCTGATTGTTGCGTTAAGAGCATATATAGCAAATTGTTGAGGGGATTTAGTATAGGGGCATTGTGGTGATTGCAGAAAGTTTGTTTGCAGAACTCATGAAAATTTGACATGGACTTCATTTAGCTTGCGCCGTAATTTCGGTACAGAAATGTGCTATATATGCGAAAGTGAGTCGCTAGGCTTAGAGGGGTTGAGATCCACAAAGAGCAGTGTGGAAGGAGGCTTTAGGCTTACATCGATCTCTTTGGATTGTATGCAGGGATAACATTCTCGATCAAAGAGGCAAGTGCACTGCACTTAGCATTTTGCAACAAGTAGTGCAGCAGCAACAGATGAGAAAGTATCACACTATCACATAGGAATTTTTTTTAAATGATCAATTGAAAAAGTGAAAATTCATTCATCATTATTTGCGGCAAGATAATAGACTTGCAAATTTGACTATAAATTTTTTAAAAAAATGTAAAAGATTACCTCTCAATAATAGAGTTATTGAAGATATTTTTAAACTTGAATCTGGACCCCACCTCTTATGAAAAGATTGTAAATGTGACATTATGATTATTTGCCATGGTGTAATAGCATTAGAGTTTGTCGGTAATGTGCTCTTCTTTTCTATCTTTATTCCTCTTGATCCCCTACTTGTTTACGTAGTTATTTCCATGAGTCTATTTAAGTCAAAAAGGTTATTAAGAGTTAGGGATTGATACGTGACTTGTCATTTCTTTCTCAATTTTACTATTTTAATATCTTAAAAATGGGAATTTCTTGAGATATTTCTTTTATTATCGTTGAATGTGATAATGATTTCCACTTATCTCATTTATCTATTACATCTAACAATAATAAAATGGGTGTCTAAACAGATACTAATTTTTAGAGTGTTGAAATAACAAAACTCTTTTCCATTTGCAACTATTCTTTTTGTTGGGATCCTCGTATGCACAACTTTCATCTCTATATTTTCCTCTTATATACTCAAACTCCGTTTAATTATGCACAAAAAAAAGGAAGACGTAACCTCTGTTAATTAGCAGAGCAGCATAATTGTGAAGATGAAGGGCATAAGCAATGCACTCCACGGATTGAAACCTGTATTGCTAATGGTGATGGTGCAGTTTGCATTTGCTGCCGTCAATGTGCTCTACAAGCTCGCCATAAGTGATGGAGTCAACATGAAGGTAGCTACTGCTTACCGCCTCTCTTTCGCGGCAGCCTCCACTATCCCTCTTGGTCTCATTTTTGATAGGTCAGTGCCATTGCTTAATTTGCAGCTTCATTCTTTTCCTTCCACAACTATCTTCACTTTTTGAATATCTAGGAGAAGAAACAAATATAACTATATATTATAGCTTCTTTGAACCCAGATTTAGACAATAAATAGTTAACAATAATGTCTTAGCACCTTTTATTGCTATACAGGAAGAAGACACCAAAGATAACACTGAAGGTGCTTTTATTGGCATTTCTTTGTGGGTTTTTTGGGTAGGTATATATGCTACGTTAATTATTTAACTTAATTTTGTTTTTTATATATATATGCCTTAAAATTATGTCCCATACTCCCTTTGCCATGATGGTTGTAGTGTTTGTGTAGCTGCTCAGTTTTATGAGATATTTCACTAACAAAACATAGATGTAATGCTTCAGTGGAAGTTTGTATCAGAACCTTTTATTCGAGGGCTTGGCTTTGATGCCAGCAACATTTATGTTGGCTATGTTCAACCTTGTTCCAGGCATCACCTTCATCATGGCCATATCTTGCGGGTACTGATCACCAACCCACACTAAACTTAATTTTCTCTTTTGGACCCTTCATTATTTTTTAAAAAAATGGCAGACAGGCTTTCGTTCAATAGGAAATGATTGATTGATGGGAACTAAAGATTACCTTGGGCACTCCCAAATTAGGAAAAAGGTGATTTCATTATTAAAAAATGGATGTGCGAGTAAAACATTTACTCTATTACCATTATATATGATATATGGTTGGAGATAATGGAACTATTATCATATTCAATAGTGATGGAGTGAGTATCCTACATAGATACCTATGTTTGGGTGTTAAAATAGTATTTTTGTTAAGAAAATAATAAATAATTATAAATTTAACCAAAATTTTATATCCTAAATGAAATGGTATAACTATTACTCTAGTTTATTTTATTCGACATACTAATTACCATTTTTATATAAATAATATTTAGTATACAATAAAATTGCATAATAGATACACACCATGCACCTTTTCACCATTAGATATAATGTGTGGTTCCCACTTATTTCACTCACTCGTCATATCTAATAATAATAAAGTTTGTGATGTGTATTTATTTTATAATTTTATTATTCTCATAATATTACTCTTTATATATATATATATATATATATATATATATATAGTCGTGAACTCCATCCTCATCTTCAATTTATGATACTTTTGACTTTCTACAGTTTGGAAAAATTAAATTTTGGAGAAGCATCGGGGAAGGCCAAGGTGTTGGGAACTGCAATTGGAATTGGCGGGGCAATGCTATTAAACTTTTACAAAGGGGTAGAAGTTAATATTTGGTCTTCCCGCATCAACCTTTTGCATCCTCATCAGAACCAAAATGGGCATACGATGACACCACTACATACTGGTTCAGGTAGTAATGTATTGGGTGCTGCATGTGCCGTAGGAGGCTACAGTTCTTTCTCTTTATGGCTCATCATTCAGGTGGGTTTACTTTCAAATAATGTTATTAATTTGTATATATATATATAAAAAAAAAGATATTTGATGAAAATCATATAAAAAGAAAAGCATTATCTGGTGATAATAGATGGAATAAGACTTTATGTATGTATTAGTTGTACACAATTTTTATAGATCCTTTTCCATTTTACATAATCAGTCTAATTATTGGTCAAGATGTCATCTGACTTCTCTGTTGCCCGTTCTCTATTTGTTTTACATGTATGCCACAGGCTAAGATGAGTGAAGAATACCCATGCCATTACTTGGGCACAGCTTTGATGTCTACAATGGGCGCAATACAAGCCATTATTTTTGCTCTCTGTGTTGAGAGAGATTGGAGGCAATGGAAGCTGGGTTGGAATGTGAGGCTTCTTGCTGTGGCTTATTCGGTATGCTAGCTAGTCTTCTCATTGTGACTTGTAAATTTCATGCTTATATTACAAATTGGCTATTTTGTTATGAGTACGTTGCACAGATTCCCATGGACTACGTAAATTAAGCATTACCTATAAAAAAAATATATAACAAATGAATATTTGATACGTAAATTTTTGGAGAAATTACAATAACCTTCCCTAAAATATTTTAATATTACACTTACTTCCTTCTAATTTTTTAATATTATATTTACCTCCTATAATCAATTGTTTGTAAGTCATCATAATAAGATCTCTTACAAACTTAAGATGACTTTTATGCCTTTACCCTCTTTGATCGTCAGTGCCCATCCCCACCCCCACCACCTCTACATTGTTTTGGATCAGCTGCACTTTCGTGTTTTCTTTATTCCACCACCTCTCAATCTCACACGTACCTGACCTTTTCCTTTCTATTGCACTCTACACTTGCGCTCTTTTATCGTCAGTGCCCACCACCACCACTACCACTACCACCTACGCATAATTAATTGTTTGTAACTCATTACAATAAGATCTCTTATAAATTTAAGATGACTTTTATGCCTTTACCCTCTTTCATCGTCAGTGCCCACCCCCACCACTATCACCTCCACATTATTTTGGATCAGCTACACCTTCGTATTTTCTTTATTTCACCAGATCTCAGTCTCACACGTACATGACCTTTTCCTTTCTATTGCACTCTACACTTGCCCTCTTTTTTAATTAATCCTCTCTACCGTTTCCTTTCTTCACGGCTTTTTCCTCCACCAAACTTGTTATCGTCCCTTTTACAAAATAAAACGAGGGGCCAAATCAAGGACACAGTGGATGTCAAACTCAAGTCCCATTATTCTTTAATTTCCTTGAACTCCTTTTGCCTTTTCTTTAAAAAGCGACGGACCTTAATCTAAATACAAGAGATAGACTGGTGAAACTTTTATGCGATGGTTATCATCGAAGATTGTACTTGTTTCTGTGGTCATGTAGAAGGCACTAAAGGTGGAAATCACAGGCAGGGGTTTTTTGAACTTTGGTTGATCTCATCTTTTTTTTTTTTTTTGTTTTATTGTCAATTTGCCATGGAGGACTGACAATGATTTCGGGGGTGGAAGAGATTGAAGGAAGAAGAAAGTATATGGATAATTTAGAAATTTTGAAAAATTATTTAAAAATAAGAGAGGTAAATATAATATTATAAATTAAAAGGGGATAATTGTCATATTAACATACCTCAGGAGAGGATTTTGTAATTTTTCCTAAATTTTTTAACATAAAATAACTAACCAAATATGATTATAATTTCTTTTCTTGTTAAGAATATGATTACAACATTCGAAAATACACGTAACAAAAGGCTTATATTTAAAATTTAACAATTATTTGATGAAGTTTATTTTGTTTAGAATAATCTTTGTATATAGTTTAATTTTCTATACATAAATTAAATTAATATTATATATTTATTTAAATTATTTTATCATTTTAAGAGAATTTTTTTTAGGATATGAAAAACAAATATATTTGTTACTTTTTTATTTTATAAAATAGTCTTTACCTTCACGTTTAAAAAAAAAAAAAGGTCTTTAACTTAATCTTCTTCTTTTTTTTGCGACAGTCATTAACTTAATTTTAACTATCATTACTAGATATAATAGTTGTGCGATACACAGGTTTATTTATATTTTTTTTATAATTGCTTTTAATAAAAAATTGTGATAATAATTATCAAAAGAATTATATTGACAATATAAAACTTTTTGGTATTGTCATCAAATCAATTTTTTTATGTGAATGAATTTTAAGGTAATGAGTGAGAGTAAAACTTGTTTTTACTTATATAATAATAAAAAATTAAAATAATATAGTATGCTAATGAGAAAGGAAATTGGCATATACTCTTTAAGATAGCTTTTCAAAGCCACCATAACCAAATTTGATTGGTCTTGTGGATATACTATGGCCTTATTAAAATCTTTTTTTTAATACTATAGTGACTTTTGAAAAACTATATATATATATATATATCTTATCCCAATTTTTATAATATCTAGGATATGAAAAAGGAAAATATAAAGAAATAGTGCAAAATATACATAAATTGGGTGAAAATTTTAAAAGGGCAAACAATGTGTGTAAGAAGAAAACATTTTTAAATTAAGGAGCATTATTATGTAAGGTCGAATAAAAAATAAAAGCACAAAAGCAATCAAGAAAATAAAAGGAAGAAAACCATATTTTTCTGAATAATATTCAAAAAGTGACTTGGTTAAATGTTCCATTGTCAGAATATAAAAAGAACAATATAATCCTAATTAGAGAAAATGCTCTATAAATAAGCCTTAAATTAATAATTACTCTATAATAAATAAGTTTATAGTTAAGTTACATTTTGATGTTTAGCGGTAAATTAATTTATTGTCCAGTTATATTTTAATGAATGCTTTAATTTATAAATAAGTCTTAAATTAATATTTACTCTAAATAAATTAATTTATTGTTCATTTAGGTATATTGACTTGTGAATGTAAACTGACTTAAATGAAAGTTTAGAAAGAATATGGTTTTTTAGAATGAAGTTGTCTTATCAAATTTTAAACAAAAGTAGACAATAATGGTTCATCTTTTTTTTTTTTTTCATCTAGCTACGTAATAGTTATCTTGTTTAAGATTTTTTGGCTCCCCTATTAATAAATTTTCCAGTTATTTCTATCCTAAGACGTATTATAAACCAATTAAACAAAATACGTTATACATTATTATACAAATAACATAATTTAAAATATTATTAATTAAGCAAAAAAAATCAAATTAATCCTGATATGAAAATAAAGTCAAATTAAATAGTGTGTGTATATATATATCAGCTAAATATATTGTTAATCAATTGAAAGAATTGATTTCAAAAGTTATAATGATAATTTGTTTCGTTAAATTAATTGGCGCAGTTCATATAATATAAGCATATAACACAACTAAATTTTCGTTAAATGTATTTAGAATATTGTATATTTATTGTTTTTATTTAAAATTATATATATATATATATATATATATATATATATATATATATATATATATTGTCATTTTAAATAAGCATAATTACATCAATATGTTATTTTAGGTTATTTAGATCTAATTTATGAAAATTAAAAATGACTGACCTTTAAATTTCCCATATGCAATTAATATAGCAGGCAAAAAAAATATAGCATTTGAAATGCTGTAATATGAACATAAATGTATTACATTTCAGTATTATTTCAAAGCAATAGAAGCAAATCTATAGTGAAAACTTTAAACGTTTTCATAATAAACGCATAAATTTAGATTATATATTAAAAAAATAAAATGATACATTATTTCGTGTAATAATACTAAGCAAAACTGAAGCATGAATTAAAAATAACAAGATTAGTTATAATGAATTAAAAACTTAAATTTGTGGGTTAAATATTTAGGTGGAATAGGAAAATTGAATTAGCAGTTAATCTATAATATTTTTAAATAAAATCATATATTAATTTTAAAGATTAATTAATCTATGATTTTAAAAGATTTAAATCAAATATTTTATTTAAGAATAAAATTTATTTTTTTAAGGCTTTTCAATTTAATAAAAATTATAAACCAATCAATAATTTTTTATTTTCCTTTTGAATTAGATATTTATTTCAAGTTTACAATTTGAAATGTGAGATAAGATGAAAGAAACAAAATGGAGTGTTGGAAAGCTTGGATGAAAGAGGTTGAAAAAAATTATATCCATTAATAATAAAAGGATGAGTATACCAAGATATACTTATTATAGAATGTTACATACGAAAATTGTTTGATTTCCAGCGTAAATTATATATAAAAATATTAAATCCTTCTAGTGAAAAAAATATTAAATATAATGAAATAAAAGATTATCAAAATATTAAATATATTTTAAAAATTTGATTTTAAATTATCGATAAATATTATACCTAAAAAAAAAGAAAAGACAGAAAAATATAATGAAATAGTTTTTTGAAATTCATCAGTTATTTCCAATTTTTAGCATTGTAATATACCACTAAAATTTCCTAGTAGAAAAAATATTGATTACGTACAGTTTAACAATATTCCATTCTTTGACAATGAGTACTTGGTGAGTCCACACCATCTGCCATCTCTTTTATTCTAATTTATTCTACAATAAATTTAATATTTACCTGAAAAGAAAAGGAGAAGGTGACTAACAAAAAGAGGGGTGACATATGTTCATAACACGTGGACCAATTGAATGAGTAACAGCTTTACCTACTTGCCGATGAACTAATCAGAAAATATAACTCAAATTAAATAAAAGAAAAATATTTGTCTTACAAATGTGGATGAAAGTGTCTATGGGGGAACAAATCAAATTAGAGATTATAAGAAATAATTATTAAAATAATATAAATACAATATATAAAAGTGCTGGACATACCATAAAATTTCTTGTGGCTTTGTAATCTGGTAGGACTTTTCGCAGTTTGAAAAAAACTCCTCCATTAATCTAAATTATGATTTTGATGGACATACCACAAAACTATATGAGTGTTGCTTTAAAATTGAAAACGAATCCACATTCAAACAAAAAAGGATACCATTTTCAGACCGCAAGCAAATACATATGTATAATACATATATACCACTTAATCAAACCCAAAAGCAAAAAATCGAAGGTTGAAACTTTGCAAAGTGTGCAACATTCCATAAGAGAGAAAAAAAAGAAATGGATATAAGCAAAAATCAAGAAAGGACCTTCTAAGAATACGTTTGCTTTAGGGAGATAAGGAAGCCAAATCCATGCCCCACTGCACAGCATGTGTTGCTTCTCGCTTCAATTGGTTTAGGAAATGATTTGATTTCCCTTCTTTTTTGGCAAATGATTTGGTTCTTTCTGAATAAAAAAAAAATGATTTGATTCTTTTTTTATCTTCTTTAGAACTGATGAATTGGATGTAATTGATACACCTGGTGATATTATTAATTATTTATTATTTGATTGGACGTTAAGAAAGCTTATGGAAGCCCATTGTGGATTTGCGGTAATCAAGGTAACGTGTGAGATTAAATGCATATTGCAGTAATAATCTACATATAATAGCTACCGGCGTTTAGTTTATATGTTATATTATTAACCGTTTACTTTTTTATGTAGAATAGTACGTAGAATCCATATACTTTTTCTATGTAAAATAGTATTTTGAATAGATGAAATATTAATGCAATAAATGTTCCTACAATGAAGTTTACATATATACATATATATATATATATATATATATATTGATGATTGAAAATTTAAAATAAAAAAATGCTATGTGTCATTAATAGTAGAAACCTTTTACATTTTATTATAAATAGATTACAGATAGCGAAGGAACTGATTTCTGTATTAAGAAAACTTTTGCAGGGAATTGTGCCCTCTGGATTAATGATTGTGGTCATTGGATGGTGCATACAGAAGAGAGGCCCTCTATTTGCCTCTATTTTCAGTCCTCTACAACTTGTCATTGTGGCTATTGCTGCCTTTTTGATGTTGGGTGAGAACTTATACTTAGGAAGGTACATGCTAAATTTTACTGGCAACTCATTTAAATAATTAAATTTGCATGTATATATAGACATGATTTGATTTAGTTTAATTGTGTACATATACAGTGTGCTTGGATCAATGGTGATTGTGTGTGGCCTATACATTGTGCTATGGGGAAAGAACGAAGAAATAAAAAAGAAGACTCAGCTAGCATCCTTAGAAATCGCCAGGGACTCTGAAGCTGTTAATGCTATGTAGACGCCAGTAGATCATCATAAATATGACCATAACAATCATAGCCAAGACATGGATAGTTAATTCTTAAGTCTGATTAATTCTCCAGGCAGTTTAATTTGATTTTCAAATACATTGATTTGATTTGAATGTCAAAAATATAAAGTAACTGATATTATATGAAAAACAATCATCTAGAAATACTCGGTGAATGTTAAGTTGATTGGCTCACCAAGTTCTTTGATGTGCCGGAATCCGATTCTCTAACCATTGAGTGGCAGAGCCAAGTTGCCGCTGGCAAATGCAACGACAAAAAGCTGTGGTGATTGATAATAATGGCTTAGAAGACTATATATTCTAAGAAAAATTGAACTTTATCCTATATATATTACATGAACTTTGGACCTAAATTTAAAAAATACGCAATTTAATTTTTTGAACTTTCTTGAATATGTAAATTAATCTTTTCATTAGTTTTTTCATTAGTTGTTAATAAAAATATCATCAATTTAAAAAATATATATAGGGTATTGCATTGCATGTTTAGGAAAGTTGAGATTAATTTATACATGTTTCAAAGATCTGGAGGTATAATAAACTTTAATTAAAATGCATATTTATAAAAGTCTAAGGAATTGATTTACACATTTTTAAAGTTTAGAAACTAAAGTGCATATGACATTTATTTAAAAGATGAAGTACAATTTTCCCTGCAATTTATACATTTTACACGGACAACGTTGCTACATCATAGAAAATGTAGGATTCTCACCATTTTATGAAAAATGAAAGCGTGAACATTTATCTAAGAATTTTCACGAGTCACTTTTTATACTGAAACAATTTAAAAAGTCTTGTTGACTTGAATACTGAAATATGATACACCTATGTATTGTTTTTTCCACCATTACGAAGCTATCGATATTGATCAATGATAATGAATCAAGAGTGATTAAAATGTTGAATGAGGAAAGAGAAATATGCTTACAGCTTTTGGTTTGGTGAAAAAATATTGTCAAAGCTGAAAGGGCAAGTTACTTGTAGTCGAATGATGTCCTCTTTTTTTGTTTTTTTAAATGTCAACATAGTTGGTTTTTACGCCCAATGGGCCAAGTCATATCCAAGCCAAATGCTCTAATTCTTTATGTGAAAATCTCAAGGGATCCATGACCAAAAACAAAAAAAATCTCAAGGGATTGAGCCCCTGCCCCTAGATGTGGTAATTACAAAGCACTAGGTCGATCACATAACAGTTGCACGTTATTATTACTAGCGACTTGCCGGGCACTATGTTGCATGATACTAGTGACTTGCCGGGCACCATCGTGCCCGTCAAGTCACATTTTTTAATTTTTGAAATATGGAATAACAATGTATATGTCGAGTCTCTCTTTAGGCTTTTCTTCTTCATTAGTATTGATAGAGAGAGAAATCACAACACCAAAAGTAACAACAACAAAAATAAATACAAAAGGCAAGGAAGAAGAATAAAAACAGAAGGATGAAAGGTAAAAGGGATGTAATGATCATTTATTAATGGCTAGAAATTAAGCATGATGTGGGTTAACAAAAGACCGAAATGTGAACATTTGGTTCATGGAGCCCAATAAAGAGGAAGTTCAACAAACTTTACTGAAAACGAGGTGCTTGGATGAAAAAGGGTTATTAGACAAAAATTAAATATGATATATGGGTATTGAGCCGCATATTTAGTAGAAGAAAGTGAAGAACGCAACATGTTCCACTATGGTATTAGTTCAGAGAATGAAAGATCGGTCCATCAAATTGGCATCAGCATTTCCAACAATTGAAGTGGTTATGATGGTAAGGTGGTCAGGGACCTCTTCTTGGAACACAATTCTCTTGGCAAGATGAAAGAGAAATGAGAAAGATGAATGTGTGTGTGGAGGGAGTGTTTGAATAACAATTTTTAAATGAAAGGCAACAATAGATTTTTCAAACTTCAAGAGTGGAGTAATTGAGTTCTATAAACAACAAACTACACACTTAATAATATGGTAGTTTTCTTTATTAACTTAGTAAAATTACACATTTAACCTTGTTAACTACTCTAACTAAAATTATTTCAGGGATAAAAGGAGAAAATAGAAAATTGGACACCAAATGGGAACAATTCCCTTTATTATATGTATAGATATAGACAAACATAAGCCGTTTTCAAAAAAGATGCATGAAGGTGTTAATTAATAAAGGATGCAAAATAGAAGTAATACCAACATTTATGGTAAAACCAAAATAATATAGGCCCATTTATAAATTTGGGTCCTCCTATTATGCATAAAAGATACATGAAAGCATAAATGAAACGTAAAGTGCATGCAATCATTCGTTGTTTAGTGACTCTTATGCCAATTTTGCATATAAAATTGAAACAGAATCAAGTAAAAATACACATTTTATGTAACAAATTTATTTTAATTCAAAATTGCCATTAATGATAAATGATGAAATAAGAACTACAATAAATAGATCTGCATGCATTTTGCAAGAACTTCAATTCAAACTCCATAAACAAACAGAAATTTTAATGAAGAAAAGGAATAGAAGTCTACAAACAGAAATAAAGAGAAAAAATAAAACCAAAACTATGTGAAGGAATCAAGCGTGGTATCCAAATAAGAAGATGGAAGAATCAGATCTTCCCACTACTAAAGAGAGAATTGTGATCCCAATATTAGGTAGTGCCTGTGGTGCGAATTGAATAAATTAATTTTAAAAAGATGATGCGCTGCTAAAAAAAAGAGAAATTGAAGTAGAGTCGAAAATAAAGCTAAACGATAAAAAAAAAGAACAATAACACATAATTTACATTTTCTTTTTTGGGTTGAATAGAAATTTTAGATTGAAATCAACAAATACACCCAATAGGCAAAAAAGCTCAAATCTCCACAAAAATCAAAGTATCAAATTAACCATGTCATTTTTCTCTATGGTGTGACTGTGTCATGTTTTTGTGCCATCAATCTCCAAAGGTTGTTTCATGAAGAAGAAGAATCTAAGAAGTTAAGAGAGAAAGAGGAAGTGTGACATGGGATTGGAGTGATGGCATCTAAATATTGTATTCACATTCTTTTTTCAACTTTTAAACTATAAGAAACCACTCTCATCCTAGTGTAGGGGTTGAAAATGTGTATGTGGGTGTAACCGCTATCAGTGGTTACTAATGATATGGATATTGACCGATTATGATCATTTTATTGTACATGAATATCTTGATGTGAAAATCAAACTGCAACATGCAAAAATATAATTACCCAAATTGAATTTACGTTTTAACCCCCATTAGAAATTACTTGTTAAATTATTTGTAAGGTCAATAATGAAAAGAAAAAGTTGGATACCAAATCCAAGTTATTTCTTTTATCTATTGTGATAGATTATTATTTTCTTTTGGTACATAGTTGCATGTTATTTAAGAAAAGCAATTCATCTATACATACAATAAAGGGAATTGTTCCTATTTGGTGTCCAATTTTTTATTTTCTCCTTTTATTCCTGAAATAATTTTAGTTAGTGCAGTTAATAGGGTTAAATGTGTAATTTTACTAAGTTAATGAAGAAAACTACCATATTATTAAGTGTGCAGTTTGTTGTTTATATAACTCAATTACTCCGCTCTCGAAATTTGAAAAATCTATTGCTGCTTTTCATTAAAAAAAAACTGTTTGCCAAGACCTGATTTGGGCACGTGACTAGCATATGAGAAATCTCATTTTCACGTAAGTCTCATGGCCTATTGTTGTTTTCGCATGCAAGCTCTACTCATAAAAATTCATGAAAATAGAAAATTTCTCCTTTTCTACATACAAAGCACATGCTCTTTAAAGTTTAAAATAGTCAAAATCATCAAACTAATAAAGTCTGTAGTTTCATAATCTGTCTCTAAGGTCTAAAGTCATAATACAACATATAAATATAAACTGCTCTGTTTCAAAAATATCCATAAAACTAATACAATTAAATCATTGAACATAGAATACGAATATACTAATATAGTATGCAAAACTCAATGAGTAAGTCCTCATCTGAAAGCCCCTTTCATAGGATACCAAAGAAACAATACATAAAATCATAATAGTAGTAATAATAGTCAAAGTCTTACATAATCAAGTACACATACATAAATATATACTAGTCACAATTTTTCAAACTCAATACAATTTCCTCAATTCACTTTCATACCTGAAACCATATAAGATCATCGTGTAATAGCTACTAGAGAAACAATAATCTCTGATTTGATATGTGGGTGCCTATTTCCTCGTGAACGAGAGCCCTTAGTTGAAATTATAATGGTTCTTTGTAAATCACGTCCCTCGTGGGCTGATTTATTATCTGAATAAATTGCCCCTCGTGGGCCTTGGTACTAAGGTTAATGATTAATTATAGTCATTAACTCACTGGCTATTTCTCTATAGCTATTGTCTAAATCAATTAAATAAATTCATGTAAATCTGGAAACCTTTAAAATCTTTTAGTTCTCTGTGAGCTCTGAATCTATCTGATTCTAACAGTCTAACTTTAACATAACGGCTATGAAATCATGCCCAATGGATCACCCTTTTGTAGGCATCTGCAATTTCGTACGCTCACAAAATATGTAGCCGTCAACTGTTCTGAATCTCATGAAGATTCAAGCTCTAAAATGCTTTTAATTAACCATCGAAAACATAATCCAAACCATCCAGTTTTTCATAACTAAAAAACTCAATATCATATTTTCAAGATAGCAAAGTTTGCAATCACAATTCCATTCTCTTCTCTAAATAGCATTTCTAGGTATATAACTATATTATATACATAAACTATAGCTAGAATTCAATTTAACATTCATAAGAGCTTTCCATAATCACAATTATCATCAAATACACTCGAGTCAATTCAACAAACATGGTTCCATGAGTTTTATTAAAAACAAGTTTCATGCTCTAAAATCATAAGTTCTAAAAACATACAAACCAACAATAACTTCAAATTCTTATACATTAATCTCTAAAATCAAACAATAAATCGTATTTTCATGAAAATAACTCTAATACAGAACATAAAGATCATAGTTATGAACCTACTCACCTGATAGGGTGACAATGAAGACTTTACACTAACAGGAAACTTGGAAACAGAATTGACATCAGTATCTGATGCAAAACTAATAGAACTTTAAATTAACTTCTAAAACCTCTAACACTGTAATATATCTTTAAGCTTGGAAAATGGAAGATTTCAAGTTGAACTTGAAAGAATTGGAAGAAAATGGAGTTTAGAGGGTGGAATAAGGTTACGAGGTGAAGTTTTCATGTTTGGAAAGAGTTGGAGGTGTGTGTAGGTTGGTTCTGGGGTTTAGAACCCCAAATAAGAGGTTTTTATAAAGATTTTGACAGTTACAGCACTCACCAGAGAGCATAAAATCGTCTCCTGCACCACCTTACTGTTCAATTGACCGCTATAGTGCTCATTGAGCGTTACAGTGCTCACCAGAACAGTTTTTCTTGGTTTCTTAAGGAATAATTCCAGTACTCATGTGTATTAGACTGAGTTGTCTCAATACTCACTTATTTACATAAATGTCCTCATTTATTTTATTATTTATCAACTTTAAAATATAAATGTAAATAAGAAAATACCTCCCATTTGGATTAAAATAAACTATTTAAAAAATTGAAATCCCAACAAATCAAAATCCAAATTTTGGGTTTTAGTTTAAATCTGGGAATTTTTATGATTTTATAAACTTATTGGTTAAAAATAGAGTGTTTAAATGTTTCATAAAATTCATTAAAAATCACTTTTTAACTTATTTTTCTCTAGGGAATAATTACCAAAATAACTCTATCTTGTAGCCCTCCAATGACGTGCAGGGTCCTGACTTAGTGCAAATTTAGGACCTAGAATGACAAATGAGGGTAGCTAGCACCCTTCTTAGTTTGAAAAAAAAAATTCAATTCAAGACCCGGAATGATAGATAAAGGTAGCTGGCACCCTTCTTAGTTCAAAACAAATTTCTCACCTTTTAATTTAAAATTGGGGTATTACATTGTTTTTCAAACACTTCCTCCACACACACATTCATCTTTCTCATTTCTCTTTCATCTTGCCAAGAGAATTGTGTTCCAAGAAGAGGTCCCCGGCCACCCCACCATCATTCAATTGCTAGAAATGCTAATTTCAATTTGATGGACCGATCTTTCATTCTCTGAACTAATATCAAAGTGGAACATGTTGTGTTCTTTATTTTCTTCTACTGAACATGCGGCTCAATACCCGTATATCATTTTTGATTTTTTGTCTGATAACCCTTCTTCATCCAAGCAGCTCTCTATTAGGCTCCATGTACCAAATGTTCACATTTTGATCTTTTGTTGACCCACATCATGCTTAATCTCGAGCCATTTGTAAATAATCATTGCATCATCTTTCCCTTTATCCTTCTGTTTTTAGTTTTCTTCCTTGCTTTTTGTATTTATTTTGTTGTTGTTACTCTTGTGATTTCTCTCCCTATCAATATTAATGAAGAAGAAAAGCCTAAAGAGAGACTCGACATATACATTGTTATTACACATTTTAAAAATTAAAAAATGCGACTTGTCATGCACATCACATTTCAAATGTGCCCGTCAAGTTGCTATACAAATAATATTCAACAAAGAGTGTGAAAATGAAATTGCCTGAATATATTTAACAAAGAGTACTTTCGTACTGAAACGTTTTTAAAATTCTTTATCGAATACAGAAATCTTATATTCCTATATAAAGACTATTACATAAGCTAAATGCCCCGAAGTCTAATAAACAAAAGTTATCTACGTACCGAAACTTTGTAAGCAAAATTTCAAATGAAACAAGTGAAATTTTTCTTGATGAGATATAAATACAACTGAGATGGTTTGGCATAACCAATTATGAGCATGATAAGATGGTAATAGATTAAATTGTCGCTCTCAATTCACCTTCAAGGGTGAACCGTTCTATTGGCAAACATTAACAATTGAACATTTGATCAGGGTTTAACAATTTATGTGATCAGTTTTAGTTGAAAAAAAAAAAATCAGTTGTGTATAATCAGTCACAATGTTTTAATGGCTACTGATACTATTGTCTCTCAGAGATACAAGTACGAAATATTTAAATATACAATGATCAATTACAGAATCACTTGTTTAGACGTTTAAAGGGAAAACGTATGTCACGTGCAGCAGGTTTTGTGCAACAACGTGAAGGGAAATGGTTTGCTACTTAATTTGGTGGATTGCCCCTGGTCGAAGTCTGGGTGGTGTAGTTGGTTATCACGCTAGTCTCACACACTAGAGGTCCCCGGTTCGAACCCGGGCTCAGACATTTCTATTTTGATTTTAATGTGCGGGACATTGTTTAGAGGGTTTTGTGCTTTGAAGGAGGGTTGAATGCGACATACAGCTCACATAAATATTTAAAAACCTTTTTCATTTTAATGCTTGTGTACATATTTACTCAAACTCATATATTAATAAATATAAATAATGTCTATACAATACAGAATGGATTTTTTTTTTATAAAAATAAATCAAGGTTGGCCAATTGGAAACTATCCTATCCTATGCTATTTCTCTTGCTCAACACCCCTTTTCGATTAATATGAAATGTAAGGAGTATATTGAATTATATTAAATAGGTAAGGTGGCCTGAATGATAATGCAAATCTGTTTCCCTTTGAAAATCATCTTCGAACCTTCGGTCTCATTTTAACCAAATCCTAATCCCATAGTTAAGAGAATCGGACCGGTCAATCCGGTCCGATCAAAATTAACTAGATCAAGAGGCTCGAGCAGGGAAAACTAACAAACCGAACCGGTTCGGAGCTTTTAATTTTTTTTTTAAGCTTAAATACCGATATCTTGTGGTAGTCATAGAGCAAAAATGAAAAAAATAGAACCAAAGAAGGGCACTAACAAAGATTGTTGGGTTATCCTTCTTCTCTCTCTGTCATTCGTAGACTGCTCACTATAAAACTCGCTGGTCACCAATAAATATTGTTTTCAAATTCTTTTGTGATCGTGTTGTGAGACTAAGACTAGAGAAATTTTATATGGATTATATTTATTTTTATAGACTTATATATATATAATACTCTGATGGAATCAATTAGACTTTTAAACGTTTGAATTAGTATATTGACTGGTTCAACGCCGGTGCAATTTTCTCTTCCTTGCCTAATCCTTTTGTCTCTGTTTAAAACTAGTTTCAAGTCTCAACCCATTCCTAATACCTTGAACCTTCGTTGCACACCTTTCTGGTCCTCTTTTTATTTTAGACAAAACTCTCCTTTAGCCACTCTAAAATGTTAAGATGGACAAATTAATATCTGTGAAAAAAATTCTCAAATTATCCTATAAAATTGATTAACTAGACAAATTAGTCCACATAAAAAAAATTCAAATTCATTTATTTAAGGGACCGATTTGTTCAAGTTAAAATTTTACAGTGATCAATTTAAAATTTTTATTTTTTAGTAACTAATTTGTCCAATAATTCAATTTTATAAGGATCAATTTGAGATTTTTTTTCACATGAATTAATTTGTCCGACTTGAAATTTTAAAGGGAGTAAAATGAGTGTTTTGTCTTTATTTTATTCACTTGTTTTTATAATTTTTTTTAACTAAGATATGGTGGTGCTTAATTTTAGAGTGTATCATTTATTGTTAGTTGTATTTGTGTTCCAATTGAAATAAATGACTAGGAATTTTTTTTAATCTAAAACTGTAGCAAAACATAGAATATTTGGTGTGATTTAACATTTTTGTTATGCTTTATAGAGATACGAACTTAATTACATTTTTTTTTATAATATAGAAATCTAATTATAAATTTTTAAATTATAAGAATTTAATTGAAATTTAAGTAAAATTATATAAATTGATAGATTAATTAAAACTAATAGATAAAAGAAGGTAAAATAAAATGGATAAAACCCAAAGTCTACAAAGACATGAGAAAAATCCAGACGAATTCTCATTAAAAGGATAAATAATTGAACTACACTCCACAGCTTTTGCCCTTTGCTTGCTGAACTTGCTTTGATGCAGCTTTGAAGTCCGGACATCTCACAGAGTGAGGAGAGAGCAAACAGTCTAGGGAAGAAAATTTCAGCTTCTTTTTAACACCGGACACACAAAAAAGCTTGTTTCTTTATGCTTCATTGAATCTATCTATGCATAAAAGGGTCCCTTTTCTGATTCTGCTGTAGATTTCATCTCTTGCAAGTAGTGCAAATGCTTCAGGTGCAGATCTCTCCTTTCTGGGTATATTTATCTTCCAAATACAAATCCAAAGCCTTCTATGTTTCCTTTTTTTGGGGTTTCCTTTTGCATGTAAACAATCTAGTGGGTTTTTCTTCAAAATCTGAAATTTTTCACCTCTTGCGACTTTTTGGAAGGATCATGGCGGGCATAGTAATGGGTTTAATTTTGATTTTCAGTGCTTATGCGATGCAATTTTAAACTAGATTGTGTTATTTGAGTATTGAATTTTGTTTTTTGTTTTTCGGTTAAGTACTCATTTTCTGACATTTTCTTATGCTTTGCAGATAAAGGTTCGTTTTTGGTCAAGCTTTGATTAACTGCCATGTCTTAAGAGTTAGTCCCTTTTCCTTATTTTGTTTGTCACACCCTTTTCTTCCGCCTCTTCGCGGTGCAGAAACTGGTTGTGATTTAAAGTTTGAGCTTTGAGGTTCTTGTTAGGAAAGTAGTCAAGAGGAAAATAAAATGGTAGCCTCTCTTCAATTTTTGTAAGTTCAAAATTAGCTGGTGAATTGGTGATTAGCAATATTTCTTCGTATTGAATAATTGATCTTGTGTGCATAGTATTGTATCCTATATAAAATGCAATTAGGATTTGAATTTGAAGTCAAATTAGAAGGTATTTACTACTGAATGAAAAAAATTGTGGCAATGTCGCTGCTGTTTGTGCCACTGTCATCATGATGATGATGCTTTTTTTGGATTATTCTTTATGATGGCAGGTAATCACCAAATATCAAACCTTGATGCCCTTGTTAACTCCACTGACCTCACAAAATTTGAAAAGCTGTGTCTTTTGATTCACTGATATGGTTATGTGGATGCTTGAAATAGATACTGATGGTTTTTAAAAACATATTGCTCTGGATATGATTTGGGCTCTTAGTCTTTATCTCTAGTGAGTAATTGGCGTAAAGGAAAAGATAAAGAATAACGACAACCTTAATAAACGGATGGGTTGAAGTTGAACTGAAACTTTCCTTTTATGGCATTGGCAGCTATAAGCTCTCAGTGGTCAGATATAGTCCATCACAATATATATATTACTCTGGGATCCAAGTACAGAATGTCATTCCGAAGCATAGTTCGTGACGTGAGGGGTAGTTTTGGGAGCTTGTCTATGAGGAGTTTTGATGTCAGGCTTACTGGCCATAATAGAGGAAATTCTCAGGGGTCTGTACAAGATTTGCACGGCCTGCCTTGTGTAGTTCAAAATAGTTGCTGGGCTAGCTTGCCCCTGGAATTACTATATGATGTCATTAAAAAACTAGAGGAAAGTGAGGCTACGAGGCCTGCTCGAAAGCATATTGTTGCATGTGCTGCAGTATGCCAGTCTTGGAGGAACATGTGCAAGGAAATCGTGAAGAGTCCAGAGTTCTGCGGCAAACTTATATTTCCAGTGTCCCTAAAGGAGGTTAGTTTCATTATTTGTTTTGTGTTGCAGATTTTCTCATTTTGATGAACTAATCTATTTCTCATCGTTCATAGTACTTTTTCTTCTTTGAGCTTTCAGCCAGGACCACGTGATGGAACCATTCAATGCTTTATCAAAAGAGACAAATCGAATTTAACATACCACCTATTTCTTTGTCTCAGCCCTGGTAAGCCTTCTTTTCATACATCTACTGTCAATTGGGCTTATACTGTAGCTTGTTCACTATTATGATGTTCAGATGCTTCTGGTTCTGCTATGACTATGTGGATTTGTTCTGATGAATTTTGCCGATATATAACTTAAGAGATGGTCCTTACTTGCTATAAAACTGTACTCTGCGTGCATTGTTCTTTCTTGCTGCCTGTGTCCATACCTTTTGTGTGGATAAAAGGGTGAAGCTTGTAATACTATATTTTTCATTGGAGAAGCAATTGCAAATATTAGAGAATCAATTTGAAAAGTGGATAATTCATAATGGTTGATTTCCCCATGCTAATTTCCCTTTGTAAGTGATGCTAGGACCACATTGTTTGATAGTCATATCGTTCGGGGCAAGCCTTAACAGGACTTTTGTATCATTTTTTCCTCTTTGCCTGAGCTGTGTTCCCAGTGGTCTTTTGTGCAGTTTGCGTGTGAAAATTTTGAGTTATTTAATATTGTGCAATGTTTGGTTATTCTCTTAAATTAAATATGGACAAACAGTTTTCCATCTATCATTAATCGCCATCTAAGTAAGTCTTCAATCTGTCTATATCATGTATAATATATGGGAATAAATCAGGGTGTGATATTCCTTACCTTGTTCAAGTACTTGCTTCACTCATTGCATATTCTTTTTCTTTTCTTATTTATGTCCTGTGATTTGCAGCGTTGTTAGTTGAAAATGGAAAATTCCTGCTTTCTGCCAAGAGGACAAGGAGAACAACTTACGCGGAATATGTCATTTCGATGGATGCTGACAACATATCCAGATCAAGTAGCACTTACATTGGAAAGCTGAGGTGGTTTTACCGCTTGCAAGTGTTTAGTATACTTTGTTATCCTATTGGAAGCTAAAACTACAAATTCTAACTCCCAGAAGTATAAGGTTAAAATTCATGATCTTGTTAACTGTGGGCATTGACATAATGCACTTGATGTATACTCAAATTCAAATCTCACCTTCCTCTTATTTTTTAGTTTCTACATTAAGGGGGATATTTAAAGTCCTTATTCCATTATCCTTATCTTCCCAGTTCCCACATAAGAGGTTATCTTAGAATGGTTTGTTTGAGGTGATTTGCTATGAATCTTTAGTTCTATTTTATGTCCTTGTATTATCACTTATGGGAATTTCTTTAATTTCATATGCCAGATCAAACTTTCTTGGTACGAAATTCATCATATATGATACACAGCCTCTGTACAATATTGCCCATGTACCCTCTCATGGGACTAGGAGGACAAGCCGAAGATTTTATTCCAAAAAGGTTTCACCAAAGGTCCCATCTGGGAGTTACAACATAGCTCAGGTAACATATGAATCGAATGTGCTTGGGACAAGAGGCCCCAGGAGGATGCATTGCATTATGCAGTCAATACCAATGTCGGCACTTGATGCGGGTGGCACTGTTCCTGGTCAAACAGAGCTTCTTCCTTGCACCTTCGAGGACTCGTTTCGGAGCATCTCCTTTTCCAAGTCCCTAGATCACTCAATTGAGTTCAGCAGTGCACGACTGTCTGAGATTAGGGGATTCTCTAATGAGGATGAGGATGAAAAGACGAGGTCCTTGGTTCTAAAAAACAAGCCTCCGAGATGGCATGAGCAATTACAATGTTGGTGCCTTAATTTCCAGGGACGGGTTACAGTTGCATCCGTAAAGAACTTTCAGTTGATTGCTGCCACACAGCCACCTGCTGGTGCACCCACACCAGCTCAACCGGCCCCTCCAGATCATGATAAGGTAATTCTGCAGTTTGGCAAAGTTGGGAAAGATATGTTCACCATGGATTATCGGTATCCTCTATCTGCATTCCAGGCTTTTGCAATATGCCTGAGCAGCTTTGACACCAAATTGGCATGTGAATAATTCTTGAAGCAAATAGCATTGGTGAATGGTGATGGTATCCTTCCCTTTTCTTTTGTCCTTTTTCATTTTTTTGTTATCAGTGTCATCAGATTAGGCAATTATTGTTACTTAGCTGATGTATGAATCATTGTAACTGTAGTGAGCTCTTAATGTAACAGCTAACAGGGTTTAATAGCATTTTTAACTCGTAATATCCTACTTAGTTCCAGCAACAGATTTTAGGTTCTGCTGCGGTGCACATTTGTCTAGTGCATGTTTGGTGATTCATAGGTGCTTGTGCTCACCATCTTGCGCTGCCTCTTGTGCTTTAGAGGTTAGACCCTACAAGGTTGTGGGCACAGAAAAGATTAGTACTAGAACTCCAGTTTGAAACTTTTTTCTGACATATTGGTTGCAGACATCAATTATGATTGCTAAGATGAGTTGAACAAATCATAGATAGGAGCGGCTGTCTACGTACATTATCTGGCCTTAACTTCAACCAACAAAATTATTGTAATCCTATCCAAGCACATCTATTTTTATAATTTTATGTTTATCTCTGAATTTTTAAAAGTGTCAGACTGATATTATAATTTACATTTGCAATGCAGCAGACCGAGCTTTGCTGTGAGAAATTTGTGGCTAGGCTTTTGTATAGTATGCAAAAGACTTTACCAGCCACATGTTTTCTTTAGATGAAGGAAATAGAGCTACCCTTTGTCTAAAACAATACATGCAACTGTTGTCTGATAAATATATGGAAGCCACAGTTCAGCAGTTGGGTTAATTAAGCAAGAAATATTTATTTGTGTCGATTTAAAGGTTTTTGGTTCGGTTCTTAAAAATTATGAATTTTCATCAAAGCAAGAATTATGTTGTTTATAAATATCGTTAGTTTTCAGTGAAGCTTGCGATGTCTTCAAAGATTCAATTGTAAAATGGACTAACCTCTCTTTTGGAACTCTTTTCTATTAAAATATTAGACAGGAAATAAAGTGATGCTTGTCAGATGTTTGAGTCGACGCTACAATTTGTGTTGGGAAGAATTAATTGTATTACTTTAATTGTGAGTGGTAATTTTTTAGTCTTTGCAAGTTTCCGAATACCGGATTGGTCAGTTGAATCGGGAATTGGCCTACTGTTCGGTCCGAGTTGACCCTTAAAATCGGTGAAGAAAGAACCGGTAAAGAATCGTTTTGAATCAGTCAGGAAACTTTTTTTCTTTAATAAAAAAGATGCAAAATGTCATCATTTAAAAAAAAAAATCTAAAATCTCATTTTTCCTGATTATTGGAATTAAGGTCATTCAATAAAAGGAACAGTAATCTCGGGATCAATTTGATATCAGTATTAGTCTTTTTAATACTAAATTAAGACTTGGAATCTTCTTATTATGTTAATTTTGTTCAAATTCATGTATCGTCATGAAGCTAAAGGGGCTGAAGAGAATAGGAGTAGAAACTGTAATGACTCAAATCATTCTTTCTTCGTTTTCTAATGGCTTCGAAAAACTTAAGAAAATTAAGAAAATGGCTCTATCCCTCTCCCAATTTATGAGATGTAAACTACAATATCAAGTTGTGGTTCATTCATGATTGTTTTCACGCAATCAATTAGACGGAAAGTCATCACACCAAAGGCAAAGAGATATATGATTCATGCCTGTAATTTCATTCTCATACTCTATTTGACTTTATTTTAATGTATTTACTAGAATACCTTTCAAACCCTTCATAAAAAAATCTCAAGGATTACCTTCTTTTTAATTTTGGCTGTTTCGTCATTATCTAAATTAAATTTGTTGAGTGTGATGTGAATTATAGTTGACAAAGATTTATAAATAACAAAATGAACTAATAAAATTACAAGAAATAAAATAATGAATGAGATTTTTTGCGGTTATAGACAAAATAGGCGTGCAATGCATGCTGATTCCATGTGTAAGAAAAGACAAAACAAGGTATGCAGTAAGTGCTCCATTTTCTTGTGTTATGTTTGTGAGTTTAGAGTTTGCATGGAAGTAGATGGAAGTAAAAAATTTATATTATAATTTTATACTACAAACCTATTCCTCTCTTTTCCTTTCCTGTCATTCAAAATCTCGGCTTATAAACATACTTGATAAAATAGTTCTACATTTTTGTTTTTTTTTTCTCTTTGTAATACGATATTATTTTTACTATATTTCAATAATTTTTTCAGTACTGGTGCATATTATTTTGATTCATTTGCTTTGTTTATTCCAGTAGTATTTTTATTTGGGAAATTTAAATAAGTTTTATTATTTGATGTTCATAAATAGATCTTCATATTCTAAATGAAGAAATTGGATTTCTGAACAACTATATTGTTCAAAGTTACTGGGCCTAATTGAAAATTCTTTAAAAAATTTAAGCAACCAAACTAAATGCTAAAATGGAAAAACACGTGACTGACAAAATACTTATCCTATAAGTTTTCAGTCTTGTGCTAAGCAAGCAATTGTCAATATACAAATCTTTTACATTATTTTATAATATCAAAAAAAGTGTAATATTATAACTAATTATTTTCAACTAGTTAATTGATTTATTCTGTATAAAGTTACAACAAAACAAATTTTAAACTTTTCAAACATAGAACAACAGTTCTGCTAAGAATAAAATGAAATAAAAAAAAATAACACAGCCGTAACCGAACCGATAAAAGCAAATTAAAATGTCATATATAGTCTTGGAACAAATATCCTCTTCATTCTTGCGTAGACATTATCAATTATTCCTTACAAAAGATGAAAATGTTGGTCTTTGTCAGTTTTCTCGGCAATAATATTCTGATTTTACTTACATTGGCTGTTCTGTCCCTTGCCTTGAACTGGCGTGAGCCAAAGCGAGGGGCTTTGGTCCTTCGATAGGGTTTTGGGAATTCGCCATTTCCCATTTCTTACGGCTCCACGCTGCCTGTGATCACCCTCTTGCTTCTTCAATCTCCCTCAACTTCAAAGGTACTCCCTTTTTTCTGCATTTTTTTTGAGCTTTCGTACATGCAGCTCATGGGCTTGACTTTTTTCTATTATTATTATTTTTTTTATTATGTGATGATGTTCTAAGAAATTTGTCACTTATTGAAGATTGTCTGAACATATGGTCATGTGAGTGTTTGAAAATTCTAAGGTTTTTTGGCCTTGGGTTTGGTATAAAGGTTTGATTTTTATTTGGGTTTTATTAGCTATTGAATTTGATTTTGTGTCTGGAGGTTATGGGAGTCTTATGATTGAAAGTTGAGATCTTTTCTAATTTGTTTTGATTCCAGGATTGGAATTTGGTTGATCTGTTTTTTCAGATCGATGTTTTGATAAATTTACGGTTTTCAATTGTGTATTGAGTGTGATTAATGTCGGACTGTTCATTGTTTGAATTTCCTTGGAATCAGTTACTTAATGAAATAGGGAATGTTAACGCAGCTGTTTTTGATAGGTTTCATGTGATCCCTGCGGTTCCGGTCCTGTGTAGTGAGGATCTTCAGGGGATTTCCTCTGAAGTCTAGTCTGTGACGATGCCTTCTACAGACAATCAGAGCCCTTCATCATCGTTTTCCTCGCGTGGTCGCTCAATATTTGGTGTCAGACAGGAACAGGTTCATTCTGTGGATGCAAGTCATGAATCTGATTCCTGTAATTTAGAGCTTGGTTCATTCCAAAAGCGGGTTGCAGATCGATTTCTTGACCTTTCTGGGGCTAGTGATGATGAATTGCTCTCAATTGATTGGATGCTGAAGCTCCTGGGTGTATTTATCTGCTGCTATGAGGAATTCAGCGCAATTCTGTTGAATAATAAAGAGCAGGTCTCAAAACCCCCCTTAGACCGTTTGGTTTCTGAATTCTTTGAGAAGTCAGTGAAGGCGCTTGACATTTGTAATGCAAGCCGCGATGGGATCGAGAGGATTCGTATGTGGCAAAAGCATCTGGATATTGTCCTCTGTCCATTGGGTTCTAATAAGAGAGCATTGAGTGAAGCTCAGTTCCGTAGGGCAAGGAAGGCACTTATGGATTTGGCACTGGCAATGCTTGATGAGAAAGACTCTGGATCGGTTCTTTCTCAGCGTAATAGATCTTTCGGGCGACATAACTCAAGCAAGGATCACCACTCGACGGGGCATTCAAGATCACATTCATGGAGTGTTTCTCGTTCCTGGTCAGCAGCCAAGCAACTGCAGTCCATTGCAAGCAACCTAGCTCCACCTCGTGGGACTGAGGTTGCTGCAACAAGTGGGCTTGCAGTTCCTGTTTATACGATGAGTTGTATTCTCTTGTTTGTTTTGTGGACCCTTGTTGCAGCAATTCCTTGTCAGGATAGGGGCCTAAACATCCATTTTTCAGTCCCACGGCAATTCTCCTGGAGCAATCCGGTTACCTCACTTCATGAACGGACTGTGGAAGAGTCAAAGAAGCGAGAGCGCCGGAACTCAAATGGTTTGTTGAGGGAGATATACCAAGTTGAGGCATGCACCCGCCACTTGACTGACTTGGTTGACTCAGCTCAGTTTCCGCTCACTGAGGAGCAGGAAATGGAAGTTGAACAGGATTTGAAGGAGCTTACGCATGTTTGTGAAGCTTTTAGAGTCGGGCTGGATCCACTGGAGCGCCAAGTGAGGGAGGCGTTCCGGAAGATTATGACGTGCCGCACTGAGGGTCTTGATTACCTTGGTGCATCAAGCTATGCTGAGCAATGAAAATGTTGGGATTGTTGCTGATGTACAAATTTGCGGGTACATGTACATTTCACATCTTACCGGCGTTTTTGAGAGGAGGAAGAATGAGTAGACGACCCTAGCATATAAATCATTTAGCTCTCTTTGTTATGCATTGTATTTATCTTTGTACTTTGTGTAAGAAAACATGATGATAAGGTTACTTGTTAAATATTTTATGGTTTGATGGCTTAGAGATTATATATAGCAAGCGTTTTCTCACACTTGTGTGAGCAAATTTGCGATGCCTGAGATGCACTGAATAATATTCTCGATTGCTGAGATTTGGTTTAAAATTTGTTGTATAATAGTATTTTAAATTTAATGTAAATGCCTGTATAATTTGTAAGTTGCGTGATATACTTTTATTTTCATTGAAATTGAACTGAACATAAGCGTTATTTAATTATAAGGCAAATTTATAATGCCTTAAGGTCAGTCTATCATGACCACTTTCTTTCTCATTTTTTCGTGAGATGTTGGTTCCGTGCCTCCTATTTGGGAAAAGAATAAAGACATGAAATCAACGGGGGGTCAAGTGTGCAAGTGGAAATTGCGGCAGCTGATCAAATAAACTTGTCTCATCCTTCGACACATTCGAAAATATATTTTATTTTTCTGCATTGTTACTCCGCCGATTCTCTATTCTCTGTTACACTGAGGCCCAAAACTTTTGGAATGTGTTTGGTTTCAATTGTTTTCTGAAAAAATACTCATTTTTAGAAGCTCTTTCAATAATTTTTTTATTATAACTTCTGAACCTGAAAAGGCTAATTTAATTATTTTAAACACTTGGAACACATAATCATTTGAGAAACTTTTTAGTTTAGTTTATTTGATTCTACTGTATTTTGGTAGCCGATTTTAGCTGCAAGATAGTATTCATAGTTTCTTGTCACCTTGTCCAGACTTTTGTGTATATTTTTCACTTTTTATTGATTTTATCTCACTTTATTAACAGTTCCTACAACTATGCCTGAAGATTGAAGATTTTCTGGTTCCGAATTTAGAAATCACCATTCCTATAGAGTTTTACTAAAATTAAATAATGACTTCAGAAATGCTAGCAAGGATGAAATCATTTCGCACAGCAGCCATAAGAAGTGATTTGGCAGTTTTTTTTTTTGGGTATGACCTTTTACCCATCTCCTTCATGATTGATTTGTCTCTCCTCACTGTTTATTTTAATCTTTTAATTGGTTGTTGGGTGATTCACACCACTTCGACGAAAGTGAATTCGTACTGCACAACACTTGCTCTTCATTTATTTTCCAAAAGTTTATATATACATTTACATTGCATTATAAGTCCGTGTCTTGAATGTGATAGTCATTGACCTAAGTTCGATTATTAGATTTTCCATCGATCGGCTTTAATATACTTAAAACACGGATTAAGTCTAAATTTGGAAGGCACATATCTGGACTCAAGTCCTTAATTTTATGTTAATAAAGAAACTATACTGTAATTTTTTGGTCTGAACTAGAATGTAATGAAGTTAAATGACACTGCATTCTTAAGAGAAACAAATAACAAAAATAGATCCACTCTCAGTACATTCCATCGAAACTTGAAAACTTTTCCTACGTTGACAAGTGTGCTTCGGATATTAGTTTATATGCAGTTGTAGGTTTAAAATTACCTGGAAAAGGGCATTAGCTGCTTCAGATATATATGGTCCAACTGTTACTTTACATCAGTATGCAGAAAACTGATATGAAGACACAACAGAAACAAACCATAGACAATAACAAAACAACTAGCACCAAAACTGTTAAAAAAGAAAGAACTGGGGTGTGTTCTCTGAATAATATACATAGAAGTTCTCTAGAAATTTCTTTGGATATCAACTGTCAGTATACATCATTTTCTCTAGCTTCCAAACCCTGCAGATCAAACTACTTCTATATAAACTAGTCAGATATGGTACATCCATGCTTTTATACTTTGTACATGTGAGAAATGAAGTGCAAACATATATGCCTGAGTCAAACTAACAACTCTCTCCCCACTTTCTTCAACATGCAAAAAGCTCAGGTCCTTTAGCAGAGCACAGTAGAGACTAGTGACCAAAAAAGGTTATATCCTTATGCATGAGCATAACAAGGAGGAAACAAAAGTGGCCAGGGTGCCATGCAACGCATTATAGAGGTATATGATAATTACGCTTCAACCGGTTTCCACATGCCCCAAGCTCAATGCCCCGATAAAAGAAAAATGTAAGCACATTTTTGGGAGGGTCAAGATCTACCAATTTTGTCCTACTGCAAGGATTTAGTAAGCACATTTTTGGGAGGATCAAGATCTACCAATTTTGTCCTACTGCAAGGATTCAGTCAGAAGAATACCATGCCATTGAGTTTTGACCTCTAACGGACCTGAATTTGGCATCCCTTAACTATTTTGATCATAATCCAGTGCTTTTGGTTTCAATGTTTTGGAAATCTTTTGTCATCATACCGGGTTCTCTAAACCAACAAAGTTGCCTGAATTTTATGCAAAATTCCCTTCTTTACTATCTAAACAGCTCCGGGAAAGACCACATTACAAACTTTGCGAAAATGTCAGACTCCAAGAACTCGATATGTGCCGTCCGTCCAATAAGTGTGTTTAAGTTCCTGCCATAGGAAGAGGTGTTGAAGTTGATGTCACAGCGCATGACAACACGATGGTCAGAGTCAGTTCGGATTTGGTCCAAGCAATTATTTAGCATGTCCATGAAGATCTTCCCTCTTTTAGAGAAATCCATAGAAGCTGCAGAACACATTTCAATTCTGGCGGAATGGTATGGAACATAACCATCCTGACATGTGATGAGCAGAAAAAATTGTGATCTACCTTTCAAAATAATGCAACAGAAAGTTAAGGTCTCTTTACACACTAATGATTCCTATCATAAGCATGTAAAAAATACCTGAGGTGAGGAGAACAGAATCACATTCTGGAAGTTTTCCAGTGTCTTCTCCTGCAGAAAAGAAAAACAGTATTTTACATAGGCAGCCATAGACTAATAAAATAGAACTTATTTCCCTATGTTGCCCTCCATTAAAATACACCAAAAAATTGAACAAAAATCTTAAGGCTAACAACCTCTTCTGTACTCACTTCACAAATTTATCTCCATTCCAAACCCCAAAAACCTGATAATATTCAAGACTAGGGAAATGGAGATCCAGATAAGGGGTTACAGGTAGGACAAACTACAAGTATGAGCCAAATATTATGCATCCAATACCTTGGAAAGATTGTAGATGAAAGTATTCTCAAGATCAGGGTCATCCGTAAAGGTCAGCTGATGGATGCATTGTGTGCCCTTTAGCTTCTTCAATAGCCACAGCCCTGAATTGAATAGAGAATTTGAACTATACACATAGCCCAAGTGCGGACCAGATATGGAGACATATGTCTGTAAGTATATTAGATATGGCTCCATCATGCTCTCTGGAATTATTCAAAAAAAAAGAAAAGAAAGATATATTAGTTTCTCCAGATTAAACTTTGATGAGCAGTACTATCCTTCAAAACTGTGCATAAATACCAGCTAAGGCAGCTCTGATAATGAGATTCCCAATAGAATGGCCAACAAAGCTAAGCTTGATATCTTTCAAGTGTCCGCTTCTTGAAGCTTTATCCATCTTCTTTTTTAGGAAAGAGATCACCTCCTGGGCAAGCCTTAATCCCATTTCTCTAAAGTCTCCAGATGTTTTGTCTTCATTTGCCTCTGACATAAGAAACTGTATCTTGGGGTCTATTAAAAGCCATTGGTTCCGAACAAGCCGTAAATCCAAATGATTTCCCTGTTAAAATTTGAGTATGAGGGGTATGCTTAGTCAAATTAATTGAACGAGATGGAAAACAATAAACTACTTACTAACCACCAACAAAAAGTAATCCCGGCACCAGAAGTATAAGCATAAAGCAGGAATCCAATCTAAGTAATAATACATACTCAAGTTCTTTTCGACAATAACTTAATTTATGTCTAAATCATCAGAAACAAGTCAACAAATTGATAAAAAAGGAATACATAATACAAAAGTAAATCAGTAAAATAACACAGGTGCTTCGTAAGAATAGTTCAAAGGTAGATTCTATTAGAACAATGCGTTATTTTTATTGGCCAGTCACCAGAGCCCAAAGCAGTTAAGTGAAATTTCATGAAGGGATCATGATGGATACATCCACTCCTAGGATCACATGCCAATAATGGGTAGAACCTTCAACTAAGCTTCAAGAGTAGATAATTTTAATTATCCCACAAGATGGAATATTTATATTTTTGGGGACACAAGATGGTTAATATTCATCTAGATGTTTCAACATACATAAAATAAGTGCTAAAATAAGACTAATGTATAAATTTTATTTACCTAGTATGAAATGCTATGAAATCTAGCATTGCTGGTTATACTAAGTAAATATGTAATTTTTCAAAAACTAAGGGATTCAAAGTCGAACAAAAGAAGTACAGAGCGAAAGATCACACATCTGATCCCATATATTCCTGTTCAGTTTTCAGAAAAAGTATAGTAGTCTTGAACTGAACTCCCAAAAATTGAAGGCCAGAGGGTAGCAAGAACTAGGGTAAGAAAACCCAAATAGATCAAGGAGTTAAAAGCAGCTGCAAGAAAGCGAAACATGCCTGAAACCCATGTACAAAAACAACTACTCGCAAAACATGTTCATTTTGTTGCAGGCTACTCCCACATGACTTGTCTGTTGCTCTCGATCCATTTTCGAGGATATGGCTTGCTTCATCCTTTGAAGGAGTGAAATTTGAATTCACATTGGTAGAAGGGGACGTGTTTGTCAGGCGTTCTACAATAATAATAGGAACACACAAAGGATCTCCAAATATATACATGTCTTGAAGTGACCGATTGTTGATCTGCATGGAATTCATGTATTTCATAAATAGCAGTCAGCGAGAAAAAAGAGAGATTATAAAGCATTCCAGCAAAAAAAAAAAAAAAATCACTTACCTTCATGTGCGCTATTCCTCGTCTATGAAGTTCTGCACGCATTGTTGCAATTTGAATAGGCTGAACAGTAGAAAAAGCAAACATATTCGAAGAAAATGATTAAGTGAAGCAAATCCACACCAAGAAAAAAAAACTAATAAATAATTTCACACACAGCAGATCGTGATGCACTTTATGAACTTTGTACAACATAAAATTAAACATTACATCATCAGTTAACCTCCTTGTACTTCCACGTGCACCATGCTGAAAGAATGTCTTTTCAACTCGATTACTCATACACTGATGAGGCATCACAACCTTTGAGTACACAATCCATATTGACCATTCAGTTCTCCGATCATTAGCCCAGGAGTTACGAAGAAATTCCAGTATCTTTGCTTTGTTTTCCCTGGGTGAAGTGATAAGATTAAAGAGAGATGATGTTATAAACTTGATGTAGTGCTAAAATATCATGCTCAAGAGTGCAACTTTTCTCATAACTTGACAGTCTATGCCTTCATCTTAGATGTCTCACAAAAACACATGGATAACCAAAAAAAAAAACTCATTCTGCACTTGCTAAATTTCAGATAGCCTGTCAATCAGGCTCAAGCTTGGCTAATTACCCCATGCAAAAGATAAACCTCAAGCCAAGTGAAAAAAAAAATAGCAAAATAAACTTTTAGATGCCACAAGCCACAATCATCAAAATGGATTCACAACCGTAGCATTTATATATTGAAAAAGGGGCTAGCAGGACCTCTCGAGTTGCCAAAGTTGAACAATCTTGGATATAAAATTAATTCTCTAATCGATCAGAACAAACCTGTGGAATTTCAGAAATATATTCCAAAGACATAAGAGCTGATTCCCCAGAGACTGGAGAGAGTTTAACAGATGGTCATCCCAAGAAAAAGGTTGAAACGATTCCTCAGTAAGATAATTGATAGAATGAGAAGCTTTCTGTCAAGGGGAAAAATTTAGTATTACATTAGCAAATAGTCCAAATAGCAAAGAAACAAACAGATAACAGAACATTCACTTTGCCAGAATAAAGGACCTTAACACTTACTTGTAGTCCGTTAGACTGTTGAAATGATGGTTCACCATTGATACTATTCACAAGTGCTGGTGGAGTAGAATTAAACCATTCTGTAACATCTGATTCAAAAGTAATTTCAGTCAAATCAATAGCTTGGTCAATGCCTGTGCTTATTCTTTTCAAATCTTCAAGCAGGATATCATGGGCAGCCATCAATGCTTTGATGAGCATAACCTGATTTGAGTGTTGACCATCAATAGAGAAATAAGTTAAAATAGTAAAAAAGGAGATCTCTCAACAAAATTAATCTCCTCCATTAATATAAATCACAATTTTACAAAGTGAACTTATAACATTTTCAGAAAACAAGAACCATTGCTATGAAATTATAAAAAATTTACAACAGCAGAACATATTTATACCTTGTTTGACCCAACATAATCTTCAACATAAGTGCCATTCGAGTCTCTAGAATCACTGATATAATCCAAAAAACTATATCATTAAAACTTAAAACAACACGCAGATCAAGCACTAATGTATATAAAACCAAAGCACTAGTGTAATACGCTTAGTCCACGGCTCCACACCTAAGCCCACTTATATGATAAGACTCTTAATCAAATAAGGAAACAGCTCCTAAGATTCCTCATTAATTGGAGGAATAACTGATTCTAGAATATATTTGTGATATTCTAAAAATAACTCTATATTGTGATGATATTCAAACAATAGTGATGCAACAGTTACTAGAGTATCTTTTTGAACTAAAAAAACGGGAACTCTGACAAACCTTGGTACCTTCTGTCGATATGTGTGATAACTAGCTTTTAGTAGACTGATATGAACACTTGTATCAACAAGGACAGCATGGAAAGCATCAAAATGGACAGGACAATATGAATGCAATCCCAGAAGAGCTTTAGGGGGGATTTTATATTCATGAACTGAAGCGGAGAATGCAGCTGGTGATCCTTGTAACTCAGACCTGCACAATAATGCAAGTATTTTTATTGTTTGCAACCTCAAATTCATATAATCATAATAACAAAGTCAAACTCAAGCTCAACTAAATTCATTGTATAAAGCTCTCTTTAGTTCAATACACCATTACACTCAATAAGTGAAATAGCTTCATTGACTAACCCAGTTTCAGTCATAGGGGCATGCAAGAGTTCAAACTTCAAGATAACAGCGGAAGATTGGTCCTGAATATAAAAGATTATTAGCCAAGACTTTTATGACAAGAAAAATGAATAATAGAGCAAGTGGGAGCACACCAAGAAGTCATTAATTAAATATGTGGGGTGTGTGTGTGAAAATATCGTTATAAAGAAAGAAGAGAAAGTACAACCGGGAGGATGATAAAAAATGTCCAGAAAAGTAAATGAAGAGAAAACAACATTACTAAGTGACTAAAAATTGTAATACTTTTTGATTTCCACAACAGTAGTATAAATTTACTTCAATCAACCATGAGCACGTGAAAAGCAATCATATCCTATAGTGAACATAAGGGCAATGAGACACCCTCAAAATTATGGGTATTCCTTTTCAACCTAACACACCAGGGAACAGCATGGCTTCCTTTCTTACAACTTAATATAATTCCAAAGGAAAAGGATTTTTCTACTATAATTATTTACAAAGATTATTGGTTCTGCCATCAATAATTTTGACAAATAATTATTGATTTTGACAAATAATCTTACTTTATTTACATTAAAGCTTGTTCGCTGACTAAGTAAATGTATGCCTTCTCTCTTTATGTGTGTGTGTGTTTTCTCTGTCAGTATTTATTGTATAGATTCATTATGTTGTGTGCAGTAAGGACCTTCTACATCCTTCAATAATTTAAACTTCACTTGGCCAGATTTTACCAAAAGAATAGTAGGTCTGGTCATGTTTAGGGTCTTTTTTTGTTGGCCACTTAGAACACTTCCAGAAAATCATGCTAAACACCTGAGAATCATATTTCTAACAACATGTCCTGATTTTGACAGCATCTTTTCTTACAAGTTTTGTTCCTATCACTAGTTTGTTTGCTTAACAAAAAATAACATCCTCCACTGCCCATATAAACTATAGGTTATATCAAAAAGGTTACAAGAGAGGAAGACTGACCTTACATTCACCGAAAGATAGGTAGAATGAAATCATGATAGAAAGAAATACATCCTGCCTTGCATATTTAATCCGAAATGGAGGTGTTGAAAAGCTGTTGTCTGTATCGTCAATCATCCAAACTCTACATAAATTGTCAGAACCCACTTCAGGAGCTGCAGCTCAAAGAAAAGTTGGATTCTAAGACTTCACTCTAGCTAAAACACCAATATAATACAGGACAACAAACTAACCAAAGAAACAAAGTAATTGCCCAGCATAGCTTGTGTCTATGTCTCATGTATATTAAAAGAATCTAAAACAGAAATTATCCAACTTCTCAATGTTAAATTTGTGTATGAATTACGTACATGCAATACTTCTCATACTTTAAAGGCTTGAGTAATGACCTTGGCAACACCATGGAAAAAATTGTACCGTGTAGCTGCATTCTGTGAGCTACAATGGAGATGTATGGCTTCTAGTACTATATATTTTGAATGTTTCTCTAGGCAGTAAAATATCAACAGCTAAAAGTTGCACGAAGAACTCACGTGTATGTGGCAAGCTTGGATGTTGAACATTAGTTAAATAAGTCATTTCGGGCAGCAAGTACCAATGAGACATAAATTTACAAGAAGTTCACATCTTAAGCCTCATTTTGGTTGGAGGATTTACTCACAGGCTCATTACAACATATTACATGAAAAGAAAATAGATTGCCTTGAAATATAAGCTGTAATTTTCATGTAAGCAGTTGTTTGTGTGTGGATCACACACCAAGACGAGAACTCAGTGAACCAGAAACTTACGCCTCCATAAAGTAAATTAGTGTAGCACAGAAAAAATCATCACCAACTACAATTAAAAGCTGAAAATTAGTCGCTAATACTTAGATTAGGAATATATGTCACCTTCGTACTGAACAACCCTTGCTGGAATCCCAGGATAGGAGAGTTCACCCTCCTCCCATCTCATAGTAACCTTGATTTTGTACCATCTCCATAACAGCAACAAGAATAACAGATCAGAAGGGGAAAAAAAACATAAAAACATCACCAAAAAAAAAAAAAGGAAAAAAGAAAAACCGCAAGATATTGAATCTTACCCTTGTTCAAAAAGGTCAAGATTATGAAACCTATGAATGTATATAGCAACTTCATGAACAGCATCAAGCAGAGGTAGCTGCTGGTTAGGCCTTGCAGGCCCAGCAGGTTGCTCAGCATTGACCAACCTTTTGGTTGACCAATTCCTTTGATTCAGACCCACAAACCATCTGAGCCTCCGAAACATATGTAGTACTGTAGTATTACACTAGCAGCAGATACAGTGATATTCTATTCTCAGATGATCATTCATCCGTCTTATCTTATCACCTTCAATTGAACTGAAACAAGCAAAACCCCACTACTGCTGAACCGAAAAAGGCTCCAACTTTCTCCCACCCACCTCGGTTTCAATGTAAACCAAACCCATTAAAGCCACCCATCATGCTTAAAAATGTCAAAACTTTATGGCATCTGCAGTGTGGGTCTGTGCTGAAAAGATTGATTGGTTGGGGGACCAAAGGGGTGAAGAAGGCGAGTGAATCGAAGAACAGAACTCTGTTCATGTCATGATTGATGATAATTCGTTGTTTCATAGACCTCTTTCACACGGCAGGCCCCAAAACAGTAATTTTCGTCAACCCTTTTCACGGGTAATGCTATTATTGATCCTTTTTTCTCTTTTTTTTTTGGGGTGATTTTACAAAACAAAAAAGTAATAATGGGAAAAAAAGCACCTCTGAAAATGGCTGCATGGGATGTCGTGTCGGTGTACGCTGAATGCGGTATCAGTGTCACTGCTACACCCGCTTAACGTGAAAAAGTAGCTTCTTCTTTCTGTTTTGTTACGAGGAAAAATGATTGAAGCTTCGGCGTTTTTACCCAAAATAAAAATAAAATAAAATTTGCTAATGTCCATAATTTTTAAGTTTATTTGTCAATATATACTGATTTTGTAATAAAAGTAATACGTTTAACTATAAAATATTTTCACTGATATAATATATTTAACTATCAAATATATTGTATAGGTTTAGATGTCAATAATAACATGTGTCAAATTTATAAATAAATTCAAATTTTTTGACACTTTTTGAATTTTCATCGGTTTATGATTAAAATTATTTTATATTATCAATTTATAAAAATTAAATTTATAAATAAAATTAAGAATTATATTAAAAGTTAGTAATAATTATTTTATTAAAAAATAATAATAGGAATTTTAAGTAAAGAAGATATAAAAATTTATAGTAATATTAAAATATATAAATAAACATTAATTATTTTTAAAAATAAATAATATCTGCTAAATAATATTATCAATAAATATTAATATAAAATATAATTATATGAATAGAATTCAAAAATATTAAAAATAAATCTTATGAATTAATAATTTAATTTTCATATTTAGCGGTTAGTTATCTAGCATGATTTAACACTATTTTAATTTTTTATTAGTGTAAAGTGTAAATTTCACACTACACATTGATAAAAATTCAATAAATCATCAAATAGCAGTGTTTTTTAAAATCTGAATTAATAAGTGCTGTGAAAATATAACAAATATCAATCATTGATTTGATTCCACAAAGAAGAACCATATATATAAAGAAAATGTTGGGTAAAATTGAGGTTGTGTGTGTGCTTGGTTTTTCATCAGCAATGCGGCTAAGAGTTGACTGAATTATGTTTGCTTGCTAATACATTGTACTGTTTAACGTATCATCAACTAAATTGTTCAACAGTTAAACGTTTTATGTGATGTATTTCGTTCAACTTTGAGCCATATTACTATAATTCAAAAAATGATATATACTGGTAAATTATATTAGAAGCGATGGAGATCTGTCAATAATTTTTTTTTTTTGGTAAAAAAGCCTTAGAATTGTAGTTTACATTTTTTTTCAGCCTTCGCCAATTTTCTAGGCCTTCATTCATATATGGTTTGTGAAAAATAATTTTGGTGGAAACGGAAATTTTCCGGTCCACTTGTTTGAATTTTTGAAAAAACATGTTTAAGAAATTTTAATGTAATTAATTTTTGATAAAAAAAAAAGGTCTCTTTTTATAAGTTGAAAAAAAAAAAAAAAAGGGATCCGGACCATATCCTTTTTGGAAGGGACAGAACCGGTCCGATTAGTAAAATCCCAACCATTTGTTTATAATTACAACACATTGAGGGTTAAAATTTGGACATCTCATTCTTTAAATATTTAAAATAATTTTTTTTGAAAAATAATAATAGAAATACATCACTGTTCTTCTCCTCACCTCAAGATTTAGCTTTCTGATCTTCGATTCACCATTAAAAAATTGTATGAATCTGCTTAATTTATTTAAGTTATATTTAAATTAATTTTTGTTTGACTGAAAAAAAGACAAATAAAATACTAATTATTATAATAAAATTTAATTTATATACATTTTCAGTATAGAATTTTTTAAAAAATATATTTTAATCATATATTATCACATTAATAAAAGAGTTTGATTCAATTATCTATTATTTTAAAAAAATTATAAATAGAAGTATATGATTAAATGATAGTCAATGCATAAAAATTAAGTTCTTAAAATAAAGAAATAAAGTAATCCGCTAAAAATGAAATGACAACAAAGAATAACAAGCAGGGAAAAGTAATATATAATTACATATTAACAGCATAATGTTATTTTTACATTGCTAATGCATTAAAACTAAACTCTTAATTTAAAGTATTACTAGAATAAATTATGTATAATCCCAATAAATATATTTCATTTGCAATATTATATTTTGGAGAATTAAAATGAAAATGTAATATTTTGCGTTATCATTTAAAGTTGGATAATTATATAAAAATTTATATTTAATTTTTTTGTTTAGATACAAATGAAAATAGATGAAAAAATAGAGATAATTTTTTTATTATATATTATTTTTTTTCTTCTTGTTATTCTTTGCTATTATTTTATTGTCATTTTATTTTTAGTGAATTGCTTTATTTATCTATTTTAAAAGCTTAATTTTAAGCATTAATTGTCATTCAAGCACATACTTTTATTTATGAAATTTTTTAAGTAATAGATAGTTAAGTCAAATTATTTTATTGATGTGACAAAATATATGTTAAAAAATTATACTAAAAATACATATAAATTAAAATTTTATTATAATCATTAGTATTATATTTTTATATTTTTGAGCCAAACAAAAAATAATTTATATATAACTTATATAAATTAAGCATATTCATATTTTACTAACAGGACTGGTCCTGTTCATTCCGAAAAGGAGAGGTTCCGGATCCAAAAATAAAAATGCATTATGAAAATACTTTTTAAATTTTAAAAAAATGTAAATAAAAAAAAAATTCATTGCGACTTTTTATCATCAAATTTTTAGTCAAGCAATGAGAGAATGAATAAAACTCGAAATTATGCCACAACTTTTTTTTACATTAGAAAGATAATGAAGTTTGATATTATAATCTCGTAGTACCAAAATCCCCGATTACTATCCCAAGGCTTATACCTCTGGCTATGTATTAACAATCCAATGTAAGTTTTATTATTATATGCTGTGTAGTTAGCGATAAAATGTTTTTTTTTTTTTTTAATTTCTATTGTGTGGTGTGGAGTGATGATGGTGAAGTTGAGAAACACTCACACTTGGCGGTTGTTATGAGTTGGTGGCATCCATTAAAGCGGAAGGATGGTATCCATTAAAGTGGAAGGTGGTTGAATTTCAACAGGTGTAATGATGATATAAAATTATTCTTTATTTGTATGTATAACAGAATCATAATTCCTTACCCCAAAAAAATAAAAAATAGAATCATAATTTTTAAAATTTAAATAATATTTTTTGTTTAAGCCTGGAGGAACAATGTACGAATGCAGAACATAACATGCGTAATAAAGTAACTTTTGAACTGTTTACCAAAAAAAAAAGAGTAACTTTTGAACTCTGAAGATCGTGTTTAATCGGGGTATTCCTCAATGCTTTTTAGCATAGTCTTCATAACTGAGTCGACTCGGCCAAAATGTTGAATTGTTGATTCAACAAATGAATCATTAATCAAATTAAGTGAATCAAATTTAATTAAATTCACATATAAATATATAATTTAATGTGATTAAATAAATAGTATATATAAATAATGAAACCCAATAACACAACCTTAAGGATAGCCTAATGGTAATGTAAGCGCTGCCTAACCCTTGTAGCCTGAGTTTGAATCCCAACAAGGAATTTGTGAGCAATTTATACAAAAACCTTGTTCATTGGTTCACTATGGGTGTTGATTAGTTTAAGTGGGTCAATTATTTAACTGGTTCAATCAATGAATTACACCGACTAGTCCCTCTAATTCTTAAAACTATGCTTTTTAGTATATTGTCTCCATTGATTGTTGTATTAATTATGTTGGATGATTTAAAGCAAAATTGCAGATAACGACAAACTGGGTTTTAGACCCTTCAATATCAAAGTAATATTTTGTTATTTTAATGTTGGGTAAAAAAAAATTTAGAGTATATAATAATCAGAGAAATTTTTTTTAATTTAATATTATATTATTATTTAAATAAAAAAAATTTAATATTTTTAAAATATTAAAATTATATTTTATTTCATAGTGCTAAAATACTTCTTCATCAATTTATTTATAATTAAATTTTTTACACTAATTTGTTTTTCATTTAGCATGAAAAATAAATTTACAATTTTATTTTTTGATGTACTAACAATATAAATTTTATATTATTATTTAATTAATATTTTTATATAATATTTTAATAAATTTGTTGATATAATAACATATGATTATATGATAATGTAAATTTTTTTTACATTATTAATATATAAAATGTTAAATCCATAAATTTATATCTTTTTATAATTATAGATGTATCTATCAATACAATAAATAACACTTATCATATTAAACATAACTATATTCTGTTTTATTTTAATTTTTTATGCGATCAAATAATATGAAAGAAAGTACACTTCTATCTTTGTTTTTTAAGTTTCTGTTTCCTGCTTTCATTTAAACAAAGAATTAGAGTAACATTATTTATTTATTCTTTTGGTTTTCAACATGTATCTCTTGATACCAATTTTTTTATATTCAGGACTTGAACTCAAAACAGTTAATAAAGAATAAGGAGCAGTTAACCACTTTAACTGATTGTATATTGATAAGCTTTGTGGGTAATTAGTAATTATCATTTTTCACTTTCTATGTTTGGAATGAAACAAATGAAGGGTCCAATTGAAAACGCGTAAGATTGTTTTTTTTTTTCCTCTTGGCGCTTCATAATGTTTCTTTAGAGTGTTTGTTGGGACTTGACTTCTTTTTAACTATGGCCCACTGAGCACACAGAGCTAATTTTCTAACTCGTCAAATCCAACTGAGAACAACAACAGCCTATAACCTACTGGCCAAAGCAATAAATCTCCATCAATCAAGTGAAACGAAATTAACACAAGTGCTTAATTAATAAACAAAACAACAAAAATATTATTATTTCTACACAACATTTGATCTCGAACCCCTACCTCAACTGGTGGTGAATAGAAGTAAATCGATATATCATCTCACAAATATTATTTATTTTTTATTAAAAAAAAGCTACTCAAACCAGAACTAATAACACCTTTTATTCAATGTTTAATGAATAAACCAAGCACCTTTAAATAACAAAAATTAAAGACAAAGATGAATCTTTGCCTCAGACTGCCTGGCTTCGCCTGTCTTAGCCTGCCACATTTGTTTTCGAGGAGTAGTTATTCCCATACCCTATTATTTATTGTTGTGTATATTTAATATACTTTTGATTAATTCTCCTAAAATATCCTTTCTAAAAGATTTGAACTAAAACTAATTTATTATTAAGTTGATGTCATTCAAGTTCATTGTTATTAATATTGTTAAATAAATCTTCTTCAATATAGCGTTTGTAATTTTATTTTGTGAAAAAGTTTTTATAACAATTTTATATATTTTTTTATTAAATCATTATTAATTTAATTGTAAAATGTTTATTGTTGATTACATTTTCTATTTTGAAATTACCATTAAACATTGTAAGTATTTTTTATTAATTTATTTGATATAATTATTTTAGTATAGATATTAACTTAATTTATAAAATTTTATAATGTAATAATGTTCAACTTAATATAACAAAAAGTATATTAAATAAAAAATAATTCAAAAATTGATCAAAATAATTTTAATATACAACATATAAACTCAAGATTTTTTAAGCATGTGTTAGTATAATTTAATTTAGAATTTAGTGGATATGTCACACCAATATTTTAAGTGTCGATCTCACAAATTTTATCATATTTTTTTATTATTAAAATTTAAGGTAACATAATGCATTAAATTAGTTATTTACTTTACGAGCATATACTATCTCATGATAAAAAATTTATACTAAAATTTGATATTTTATTTTCACATCATTTAATGTATTTTCGTAATATATTAGATATTAAATTTATTAAATAAAATGAAAAAGTATTATTTGTTCATAGTGAAAACTTTTTTCTTACATTCATAATGGAAGTTGAATTTTAGAAGTATTATTAAGATTCATTTTATTTAATTTAAATTTTATTATTATTCCCTTAAATGGCTCTACAATATGGGAAGTGATTAGTCACTATGTCTAATGATGAATATCATAGGAAACAAAAAAATAAATTTTTTTTATTACTACATTGATCATGATATTTTATTTTATATTATATTTATAGAATATTAAAATAAAAGCATTAAAATATTAGATTTAATTCCTTTAAGGTGAGGAGGTTAATAAAGCACAAAAGTTATGAGTTAATAACTATTACATTATTTAGTAGGATCCACACATAATACATACATAATATAAGTTATTGATTCAATGATAATTAACTATTCACTTTTACACTTTATCAATATCTTCATTTCAAAGGAGTCAAATCCTAAAATACTATTATTCTTAAATAAATTTATTTGTAGTAAAAAAAAAACTTAAGTCAATTTTAACATTATTTATGTTGAATTATGAGTTGTATATATTAAATTACTAATAATAATTTAATAAAAATTATATAAAATTGTTATAAAAATATTTTTCACAAAAAAATAAAAATATAGAAGCTATATTAAAAGAAGATTTATTTAGAAATATTAGTAATGAGTTTGAATAATGTTAAAGTAACAATAAATTATTTTTATTTCAATATTTTTTTATAAATGATCATATTTTAAGACAACTAAGCAAACGTGCATTAAATAGGACAGGCCAATAGCCACTTCCTTTTTTATCTGCCCTTAAACTGTTTGAAAGCATGTCTTTTTTAAAAACTTTCTTTAATGCAAACCAGCATTGATTTGGAAAAGAGTTCCTTCTATCAAACGGTTTTGGTCTATGCATAAGGACATTTCAATTTTAAAACTCTAACCAGTCCTCTGTTTTCCTTATCGGAGTTCAGACCATGACAAACGTTAAAAATTGCATATCCGTTTCATGTTTCATACACACGTCTCGATTCTGTTAGTGTTGATTGAAATAGTTTGGGGAAAGAAGTCCCACATTGCTAAGAGTTGGGATGGAAGTGGGTTGCCAAGGTTATATATATGAGCCTAAATCCTCCATTTCAAGATGCACCAGTCGGAAAACACTTTAAGCTTGTATCTGACTTTTCTTCCTCTGTACTCTTGTTTTAGAGTGTTGTGAGGTGTAGTTTAAATATTTGCTTTGGAGAGTGTGGGTGTACTGGGGTGTGGGTGTTTATGAGAGAAGTTTGTGTGTTGTAATAATTTTCACATAGTGATATTCTCTGGTTGTTTTTTTTACAGCGGCCGTGGTTTTTCTCCGGTTTTGGAGTTTTCCACATTAAATTTTTGTGTTGTGATTGTATTCCTATTTTATTTCTCTATTTAGGGTGGTTCTCAAGGAGGGGAAGTGGTGTATTTTCCTAACAATTGGTATCAGAGCTTTGGTTCAGTGGGATTTATTCTTAGTATACTCTGTGGTTGCAACTTAGTCTGATCTTCCACATCAGAAAAGAATTTGTCCCTGGTGCTTGCAAATCATCCTTGGTTATTGTTGCTGGAAGATAGTGTGATACTATTAGTGCAGTTTGGAAAGGTTCTGGCTAAGGAAAGACTTGGTATTTAAGCGTGTCCATTGTGACCCACCTATCTTTCCTGGGAACCCTCCTGTGCACGGTTTACAGTTGATTTACACTATTTCAGTACACGGTTGCAACAATGTCAAGTTTTTCAAGTGCTGTGAAGTACGACATAGAGAAATTTGATGGAAGAATCAATTTTGGCTTGTGGCAAATACAAGTCAAGGATGTGTTGATACAATCAGGTTTACACAAGGCGTTGAAAGGGAAGAATGCCGATATGGATAATGAAAATTGGGAGGAACTAGATTTGAGAGCAGCAAGTGCAATTCGTCTGTGTTTGGCTAAGAATGTTCTTGCAAATGTGCAAGGAATATTGACAGCCAAGGAACTTTGAGAGAAACTCGAAGGGTTATATCAGGCAAAGGGTATCTCAAATCGATTGTTGTTAAAGGAGCAGTTTCATAATCTACGCATGAATGAAAGCGTGAAAGTCTCCGACCATCTTAGTGCTATCAATGGTATTGTCTCTGAATTAGAGGCAATTGGAGTGAAGATTGATGATGAAGATAAGGCACTAAGGCTTATATTGTCTCTTCCATCTTCCTATGGGCATATCAAGCCTGTTTTGATGTATGGGAAGGAAACTCTGAATTTTGAAGAAGTTGCTAGTAAAGTCATTGCTGAAGAAAGAAGAATGAGGAATGAGGGTAGCACTTCATCAAATTCATTGTTCGTAGCTAGAAGTGACACTTATAAAAAGAATCGTGGAAGGAGTGTGACATGCTGGAAATGCAGAAAGCCTGGGCATGTAAAGAAAAATTGTCCAAGTGGCGCGGTGTTGGAGAGGGGTTCTCAATCTGATACTTGCAACATTGCTCTCCTGGAGGGAGAGGATGATCTTTACTAGAAGATAAGAAGTTTATCCTCATGGCATTACCGCGCTGCCATGGAAAAAGGATAAGTTGTTGCTAGCGGATCCACAATTGCACACGGGCATTGGTTGGCGTTGAGATGCATGGTGTGTGGTGGCGTTATGTCGATGGCTGAGGAACTTTCGGGAAGAGCCAACATGGAAGTTGTACCATAATATTTTCAGCAAAGTTTCGACATATGCCAGGGTGAAATTCTTGCAATTGTTTCATTCCGAGTGAGTATATTTTTTATGGTGGAGTATGATAGTTCTTTGAACTATGATTGTCGGGGAAGACAATGACAGCAAGGGATTGTCGGTGTTAACAATGGAAGATGAAGCTGTGTTTATTTCAATCAAGGTGGAGATTGTTAGTGTTGATTGAAATAGTTTGGGGAAAGAAGTCCCACATTGCTAAGAGTTGGGATGGAAGTGGGTTGCCAAGGTTATATATATGAGCCTAAATCCTCCATTTCAAGATGCACCAGTCGGAAGACACTTTAAGCTTGTATCTGACTTTTCTTCCTCTGTACTATTGTTTTAGAGTGTTATGAGGTGTAGTTTAAATATTTGCTTTGGAGAGTGTGGGTGTACTGGGGTGTGGGTGTTTATGAGAGAAGTCTGTGTGTTGTAATAATTTTCACATAGTGATATTCTCTGGTTGTCTTCTTGACAGCGGCCGTGGTTTTTCTCCGGTTTTGGAGTTTTCCACGTTAAATTTTTGTGTTGTGATTGTATTCCTATTTTATTTCTCTATTTAGGGTGATTCTCAAGGAGGGGAAGTGGTGTATTTTCCTAACAGATTCGTCTCGGGGATGAAAAGCCAGAGCAACAGATCACAATATTCTTTTTCTTGTCCCCCCCGGCTTTTCTTTCACTTTTCTTCTATTTTAAGATGTTTCGCGTTGGATTGAATGGCAAGACTCATAAATTCATAATTGGAATTGCATCTCCCACAAGATCTTTATAGTCCAAATCTGAAACTTATCTTCTTTCCCATTAATAATGATAGTTCGATGTTCTAGCTGAACTGGCTTAATTAAGCAACTAAAAACAAACCATTATAGAGGGCACTAACTAATACACCTGCTACAACACACAGAACCACCAAGTCCAACGCGCCAGTTTAATTTTCCTTCTCAAAGTTTCATTGTCATCCATCCACCTTACAATTAAATGCTTTTCTTATTCAAATATCATACAAAAGACACGTAATACAAGCCCTCTATAAGTTCCCCAGCAAATTAGTGGTGCATGGTTTGGAACCCAAATTACTACAATTAATTTATTATAGCATCAATCAGCCACCTTTATTAGTGCCAAAGCTATTATTCCATTCAAATAATTGGGGTCTAGGGAGGGGAGGGTATGAATCATGTAACACCATTTATATATGAGCAAATTCTCGCACGCAGTTGGAGATCAATGCCTATGCCGCAGTCTTTTGAGGTGGCCAATGGGAAGCGGACATGTGGCATTGTGGGGGCAGGCATGGCTAGGTTTAGTTACACGGCCACTGAAGTGCAATTCTTTGCAAGAATAAAGGTAAAATGGTCCAAATGACATGATTTGAAAAACTTATTTGAAAGTTAAATAATATATTCGGCTAAGTAAATTTACAATTTTTCAGGAAATTTAATGTGAAATATGTTAGGTTTTGACTCCATTTCTATGTAGAGAAAAGCCTAAAAACTGAGCAAGCCCACTTCATTTTAACTCAACTAAGTGAGAGGGGTATGTTAGGATAGAGTGTGAATGATCATTTGTGGCAAAATAGCAGCCACATAGAAAGAGAAGAGAGAAACTTGGGGTGTGTTTGCTTCATGTTTTCCAGTTTTCAGTTTTCAGTTTTTTCAGTTTTTGTGAAGGAAAAACTGAAAACTGGAAAATGTAAAGCAAATGCACCCTTGGCCTCCCACTCTTTCATCTTCTAGTATGAACAGTCACCGTAGATTAGAGTTTGTGGAGTCGTCCACCGTTGGATTAGGCTGAAATTTTAACAGTAGGTTCCTGACAGATGGCTCTTCATTCTGAATGATTGAATCATCAAGGCGAAGTCTAGAGTACGAGATATCAATCTCACACAATAGTTCTATTCTTGTTTGGAGAACTATTTCTTACTTGAACTTGATTTCGGTCAGAAAGCTTGATAATGAAGGTTATGTTAGCACCTTTGGTAGTAGTCAATGGAAACTTACTAAAGGCAACTTGGTAGTAGCTCAAGAAAAGAAGACCTTGAGTTTGTATGTGATGAAATCCACAATTACAAAAGGCAGTGTGAATGTAGTTGAAAGCAAAAAAGCTAATGAATTATGGCATAGAAGTCTTAGTTACATCAGTGAAAAAATACTCAATTGTTTGGTTAGAAAGGATATACTTTCTGATTTGAAAAATGCAAAGTTGGATAAATGTTCTTATTGCATGGCTGGAAAACAGAGAAGATTATCCTTCAATAATCATCCTCCTTCAAGGAAATCATATTTGTTGGAGTTGGTGCAATTTAATGTTTGTGGTTCATTGAAGGAAAAGTCATTTGGTGGTGCTTTTTACTTTGTGACATTCATTGATAACCACTCAAGGAAGCTTTGGGCTTATGCTTTGAAGGCTAAGAACCAAGTCTTAGAGAAGTTCAAATAATTCCACGTATTAGTTGTGAGGCAAACGGGTAAGAAGCTTAAATGCATTCATTCTGATAATGATGGTGAATATATTGAACCATTTGATGAGTATTGTAAGCAGCAAGGCATTAGGCATGAAAGAGACCTATTAAAATACCCCAGCTAAATGGTTTGGCGAGGATGATGAATAGGACGTTAATTGAAAGAGTTAGGTGTATGATTACTGAAGAAAAGTTTCCTAAGCATTTATAGTGAGAAGCGGTACTTACAACGGTACATGTGATTAATCTGAGTCCTATGGTGCTTTGGATAATAATGTTCTAGATAATGCGTGGTTTGGAAAGCATGTCTCTTATGATCACTTGAAAGTGTTTTGATGCAAAGCATTTGTTCATGTTCCAAAAGATGAGAGATCTAAGTTGGATGTGAAGATAAAACAATGTGTCTTTATTGGGTATGGTTAGATGAGCTTGGCTATAGGCTCTATGACCCAATTGATAAAAAGCTTGTGAGAAGCCATGATATGGTGTTTGTAGAAGACCAAACCATTGAAGATATTGAGAAAGTGGAGAAGAGTGAATCCTGGCATTGTAGAGACTTGATTGATGCAAACACAAGAACTAGCAGAGAATCATGCCCAGGATTATATGCACAAATATGACCAGCTGATGGGAGATCATTTAGATGCTCAAAAATTGATGATGTTGTTGATGATTAGCATGAAAAACCTATAAATCCGCCTGTTGCGCTTAGGAGGCCTACTAGAAATAAATAACCTTCAACAAAGTATCCTTCTAATGAGTATGTGATCTTGACTGATAGGGAAGAGCCTGAATGTTATGAGGAGGTCATGGATAGTGACCAGAAGCAAAAATAGATTGATGCTATGCAAGATGAAATGCAGGCCTTGTATGATAATCAGACATTTAAGTTTGTGAAATTGCCTAACGGTAAGAGAGCTTTGCAAAATAGATGGATATATAGGTTGAAACATAAAGGAAATTCTTCTTCCGCAAGGTATAAAGCTAGATTGGTGGTTAAAGGCTTTAGGCAGAAAAAAGGGATTGATTACAATGAGATCTTTTCTTCGATTGTCAAAATATCCTCTATCAGAACCATTTTGAGTTTAGCTACGAGTCTTGATTTAGAGATATAGCAGATGGATGTAAAAATTGCTTTCCTCCATGGTGATCATTTGTGACAAATAGCAACCACATTGAGAGAAAAGGAAGAGAGAACTCGGCCGCCTCGTTTTTCATTTTTCTCTGGTATGAATAATTGCCATAGATCAATATTGTGAAATCATCCCCCATTGGATTGAACTGAAATTTTAACAGCAGGATCATGACAGGTGGATTTTCATTCTGAAACGATTAGATTGTCAAGGCTAGGTATGGAGTGCAAGATATCAATCTCGCACGGTGGTTGTATTCTTGTTTGGAGAACCATTTTTTTCGATGCAACCTGTCACTGTAAATCGGCATATGTGAAGCTATTCACCGTTGGATCAGGCTAAAACTTTGAAAGTAAGTTCTAGATGTCTGGTTCTTCATTTTGAATTGTTGGATGGTTGAGACAAGGTCCGGAGTGTTAGTTACTGGTCTCATATAGTAGCTCTAGTTTTATGGTATTTATCATCTTCTTTGTTCTCAATTTTGAGTATTGGTACTTGGTTGATTTAGCCTGTTGTTAGCACGATTTGTGCACTTATTTGAGACTCTCTTGTACCTAATTTGATCATAGTGGAGCTATTTCTTTAGTTTGGATGACTCGTGGTTTTTATCTCTCACATTGAGGGAATTGTTCCATGTTAACAATCTTGGTACATTATTCCTATTGTTTTGATTTATTATGTGTAGATTGCTATCATTATTTTGCTAGTATTGTTACTCCTCTTATTCTTGTAAGTAAGAAATTGTGTGTTTATTTCCCAACAAAATGTTTCAGAGAAATGGAAAAAAAATGGCAATGGCAATGGTTACGTCAACGACAATGATAACGAGATGTTCAACTTGGTGATTATTGGACTCAATGAAAAGAGGGTCGTAAGTCCAAATAAAATTAACTGGGTATTATGGAAGGTTGTAGCATAGGTGACACAACTGAGCTATAATATGTGCTTCGAGTGCTAGCAAAGATGTCGGTCAAATCAACAGACAAATGTATCACGGTTGACCTGTCGCGTGACAAATTCTTTCTCTTTCACATATCGGATTACTTCTTAGATTACATTATATGGTAACAAATCTTGATTATTGTGGCCCCCTACATAATGTATCTTCATATCATTTATTTCTTCCATGGAATACTGCTCCTGTAAGGTCATAATCCCCCGGTATAGTTAACCAATTTTTTCTTTTTCATTTTCTTTCGTCTTATATAGCTGGATAATGGTGTATCAATAGGAAAAATGTATAGCAACCCACCCGCTATGTGTTTGATTTGTTGGATGGTTAACCCAAAAAAGGTTTGATATATACTCGCCTTACTGACTTATGCTCTAGATGACTACCGCCGATTTTGGATCCACATCACTGCCATTCTAGCACCACGGTCTTCCTCCACTGGACAACGATTGAGTACGCTACTTCCAACATATGATGCTCATGCGCTTCGATTGTCTCGTCCAATCGAAGACCACACCTCCACCGAAGTAGCACCTAGACGGCTAAACTAGCAACAAAGCCACCGCTCCATCAGTCCATAGATAAGAGACTAACCACACCCTTTACAACGAAGAATGGTCGCCAACCAAATTTTGGATTAGGGTTCTTGAATAGGCGGCGATATGGACCACCAACACTCACTTAGTAAATTTGGGGTTCAATTTTTTTATTTTCACTAAAATTATTTTCTTTGTAATATGTAGGTTTCTGCTCTTTTGAAAAACACAATACACAAATGTCTAAATTACCCTTCACTATATTTTAAACTAGTTTTAGTCACAATAAACAAAAACACTAATGATAGCTCTTTAAACAACATGTCATTCTCAAGGTAGTCCATATTCCAATTCCACCAAAAGACATTGATCACTGCATGTGGGGGAGTAGTCACCTTATATATATATATATATATGTATACATAAAAATAAAATGTTGTGGGACGCTGTGGACAGTGCTCGATGCAAGATTCCTGAAAGCCAAAAGCTTTTCAATTTTTTGTGGGCACTTTCCCATAAGATAGAGAGCTTGATACTGGCAAGCCCGTACCTTATGTTGTTCCTTAAAAGTACCATGTTTGACTGGTGCATTGGGGCCACAAATAAAAAGCTAGCCGCATATTGTTACTGTTACAATAAAATCATCACATGAAATGTTATCGTTCATTAACCTTGTTACTACTCAATCATATATTTAGGTTCCTCAGTTTTCTATCTCTCCAATATATATAGCCCATAGAAGTCGCAAAAGTAGAGCATGACTTGTGAGGCTAACTTTTTAGCGTCATAAAAGTGATGCTAATACTTGCGAAGATCTTTTTCCTAGCTGTATTACATTATAAATGTTCACACATTATACACACACACATACTTGAATTGGAAAATATATGGGAACTCAAGTAACCAACCCAATATCCAATCATTGAAAAATGTACTGGCCATGAATATGTCAAATGAATGTACCAGCTGACCAGCATATAGATTGTTCTTACAGCTAGAATAGATAGTCAATTATGAATTACCAACAATAGCAACAAGAAAGATATATATATACTACTTGCTAAAATCATTGAATGTGTTGATGGGGTTGTTATGCGTGGTCATATTATTACTCGCTTCCTTTTGCATAAGAAATTAAAACTGCAAGAAATGGAAGGCTTCGAGAGGAAAATAAAAGGAGAGAGAGTGATCACTTCAATGCTTCTGCCACACGAAAAACCTTAATATTTGCGGACAAAAAAAAACAGCTAGCTCACACTATGAGACAACGGTGCCAACAGAATTGCAAAGAAAAAGTGTGTAACATACGAAGAGAGAGTTGGGAATGAGAATGATTGATGACGCGGCGAGGTGTCTTTAGAGGGGCATTTGAGGGGAAGGTCACGTGAACCCATCACAATCCCATCCTTGGATACACATTCCCTTCCCCATGTCTTTCTCAGTAACGTAAAATATCTTCCCAAGTTTTAGAATGACAAATAGATAGATTATTATTGAATCGTAAATGTTACTACCTCCTCTCTCACGTTTTTATTCTCTTGCCGTGTGTCTTCTTTCTTAACTCTAATCCTAACGGAATGACACCAATTAGACACGTGCCAAACGAAGGCAATAGAAGCCATTAAGCAGAAGTAGAAATGCTAGAGTCAAAAAAACTTTTGTTGAATTTATTTGCTACATTTTGAATAGGATTCGCTAAATTGATTTGGTATACATACTAATTTATCTAAATGATTAAACGAATTATTTTATTTTATTTTATTTAACACATATAATTCATTCATAAAAATTTACATCTTATTTTTATCCTAAATCAAACATACCCCAAATGGTAATAAACGAAAGATAGAGATACATACCAATTTTAATGCTTGTGTGATGTGCCTTATTAGCATAGTTAATTTCGTTTGGGGAAAATATGTAATTTCTTAGGGATCCTAATAATATGATGATTCGAGTTGGCACGTGGACATTCCTAAGTTGGCAAGGTGAATGGTTTTTCGCTACGCTACCTACTAAAAAGATCAATCCCTCATGAAACATGAATGACTTCGATACGCAGTATGGGCTCATTCCCACTTCATTAATGATAACACTTTTATTCTTTCCTTTTTTTTATTATTTGTTTAATTTTTCAGTTTTCTTCTTTTTCTTGCTCTCTCTTCATGTCGCGTTTGTGTATATATAGGACATGAGTTGCTCAAACTATCTTCACAGCTTCATTTGTCTGCATGAGATATCGATTGAGGGGTTGAGTGGGAAGTAACCCAGCTAAGGTTTCCTATAGCAACCCCCCTTCTATCCTTGTGCATTTGCTCAAATTAAAGCGAAAAGAGTTAAAAGAGAGAGCATGACTATTATGGGCACCCACAATGATTTGGCTCTTGCTTTTGGCATACTAGGTAACACATATAAGGGTCATCATCATCATCGGTCTCTTTCAGTTGCCGCAATTTTCCTTCGTTTTTCATTTTCTTTTTCATTCTATGATGTTCTATGTTCTAGTACTCGAATATCAGTTCTAGTATTTTCTTCAAGCATATGCACTGCTTACCTCAAAAGAAAATGAACTTTTTCTTTTTCCCTGTTTTATCGTTGTTATGTCTGGCTTCTATTCAAAACCACATTATTATATTTTTTTGGTATAGAAAATCACATTAGTTATTTTAATTCATGAACAGCTTTGTTTCATTTCCTCTAATCAATTCCTATTTCTTTTTTCTTTCCCTATCATTCTAATTCATATTTCTTAATAACTATATTCTTGAAAATAATGAATGGGCCGAGCCGCCGTATATTATTATTTGAATCAATTATAAATTTATAGTTGAGTAACAAATTCCCATTAAAGAGTATATGGTTGAGAACCTAATCAATTCTCTTTTAATCACATGAGATACTGAATACGGCCTGTTCTGTGTTTTTTTTCGTGCACTACTTTTAAATTGTTAATCCTATCATATTATAATATGATTAATAGTTACCATTTTTCGGCTAAAGCAAAGGAACTAACGTATTCTCCTTTTGATGATGCCTAGGTAACATCATTTCCTTCCTGGTATTCTTGGCACCCCTGTAAGTATATATCTATATATATCAACAAAGTGTTACTTCCACCCAACTAAGGACATGCTTTTTGATTTTCTTTTGAATGAAAAAAATAATTACAAAACCAATTTTGATTATTATGTTGTCAACAAGACAGAGTAAATATGTTTTCCTTTTTCGAAATTTGTAGGCCAACATTTTACCGAATATACAAAAAGAAATCCACGGAAGGTTTCCAATCACTGCCTTACCTGGTCGCATTGTTCAGCTGCGTGCTTTGGCTGTACTACGCCTCACTCAAAACGGATGCTTGTCTCCTCCTTACCATTAACTCCTTTGGATGTGTCATAGAGATTATCTACATTTTCATGTACATAATCTACGCGCCCAGGGAAGCAAGGGTAATTTACCAATTACACGTACTAATTAACTCTATAGTTTATTTCTCATCACTCATCTAATCAAATTGAAGTGAAAAAAAAAATTATCATATACTAATTGTGTAGCCAATTGGCTAAGCATGAGCATATGTAGCACCATGTTGATGCTGAAATTTTTAATTGCAGTACTTAACCGTAAAACTATTTATGGTGATGAATGTGGGCTCCTTCGCCTTGATCCTCTTCGTCACGCAATTTGCTCTACATGGTTCCCTCCGTGTCACAGTGCTTGGGTGGATATGTGTAGCTATTTCAGTGTGTGTCTTTGCAGCACCTCTAAGCATTGTGGTGAGTGAAAATTCCAATGGTTTAGTGCTTTTAATATACTTGCACTCCCATTATCAATCCCATGACTGATTTCTTACTGTGCAGGCACAAGTTATTCGTACCAAGAGTGTGGAGTTTATGCCCTTTAATTTGTCAATGTTCCTTACACTGAGTGCCATAATGTGGTTTGCTTATGGTGCTTTTATCAAGGACATATGCATTGCCGTAAGTCTCTAATATTGAGTTATACTAACATTAATTCTTTATTAGATATAATCTAGCAAATTATTATTTAGACGCGTGAAATAATGGGAAACTATGATATTTCAATTAATAAGTCATGTGATATACCTATTTTTAATGTAAAAGAGTTTAAAACATTATTGAACCAACAATTTTTTTAAGAATTTATTCGAAAAAACAGTGGGATGACTATACATTGATTAAAGTTGATGATAATCACTTTTATTGTGAGTACGTCTATATAGAATGTGTTAGACGTGTCCATAAAAAAAAATCCCTGAAAGAGTTTACACTATTATTTAATTATATGCTTTTATTCGTAAGATTTTTAAAATAGTGAATGATTAAATCATACATTTTTGCTTTTGTGTCAATATATATTTAGATGTTTGTGTAAATTTATATTTGATTTAAATTAAATTCTCATTAAAAATACTTTTATACATAGCAAATAATAATTTGAGTGCTTATTAAAAGATAATGTGATAGATTATTGTGCTTAGCTAATCAAAAAATTCTCGTGCTATATATAGTTTTAGCATTAATTAATTAAATAAGGAAGTTTCATTTATGGATTTTTCATTGCTTATTATTATTGTGTGCAGATCCCAAACGTGCTGGGTTTCGCACTGGGGATAGTTCAAATGCTGTTATATGCGATTTACAGGAATGGTGGTGGGGAAGAGAGGGTAAATGGTGGTAACAAGGAGCATGCGCTAGAGCCGATGAGAAACGTTGTTGTAGTGAGCCCGTTGGCGTTGGGGGCTAGAGAAGTGTTCCCAATCTCAGTTATTGATGATGTCCAAGAGGAAGGGAAAAAGGATGATGATGATGATGGTGCCCAAGGCAAGGAGAAAAGCGTGCGAGACATCGAATTCGAATGCCCAGTGTGATGTGATCAACTCGATCATGGTTGTTTATTTCGTGGAGCAAGTCCAAGGCCACGAGGATATGATGTGATTTAGTTTCTTCTCTTACATACATATAATAATAATAATAGCAGTGTATAGTTGCTTGTATGACAATGTTATTGAGTGTCTGTCTATCATCCTCATGTGTGACTTTAATATTATACAGTACTCCGTGGATTTAATATTAATTCAGTGCCTTCCCTCTCGTCCCATGAAACTCCATGCACCTAATTTTCATCACTCTATCGTGTATCATCACTACTTCAAAGCTACCTTTATATTTTAAATTTATCTGATAATAAATTAATTAAAGAGATTACTATCATTTTCATTCAATCATGTGATATCATGTGTGAGACTTTTAAAGTAATAAATGTGATAACATATAATTAAAATGAAACGGTACAATTAGGAAGTTAACAATAAATTCTGTTATCAATTGATATGCAAGAATAATAATAATTTTGAGTTGAGAATTTTTCTCAAACATGACATATAAAATAGACTAGAGAGAATAACAATTACAACATAATTGAGATTTAGTGACAATTGAAAATTTTTACTAAATCATTTAAAATTACTGTTAAAACTCTTTATCAACATAGTCTATATGATATACTTTAGTAATGAGTTCTAATATTTTTAATTTTAAATTTTTTATTATAATTTTTAAATGATACCAAAAGGTTGCAACAGCACCTTTTACTAATAAATGTCGTTAAAAGTTAAACATGTTAAAGCGGATGGTATATATATGATGCATTCAAGCATTCCAACCATAGTATTTAAACCTAGACCGACTTGCATGCATGGGAGTTAAAGAAGAAATTCAAAAACACCTCACCGTGTGGTTTGAAACCTATTCGAGAGGGTCGAATTGTGCCTGGCTGCTTACCAACCACTAGGCTAGCTAACCACATTATTGTAATACAATATCTCAAAAATTATATTTATTATATATCTAATATATTTTTCATATATTTATTTAATTAAATTTGACACAACCGGTTTAACTAGTGACTTACTGGCTGAACCACTGACTGATTGATCAGTTAGTGTGGCCGAGTCAATCACGCACCAGTTTGGGTTTTAAAGCTATGATTTCAATATTATAAATATTTAGATGACTTTCATTTGCTATTGTGACGAATTATGTGCATTGCAAAAGAATATTATAACAAGAGATCAATTTTGATATAATATAAGTGTAATATGTGTTACACTTGAAAATAGATTGTATTTTATTTATTGTATAACTTTTGAGATAATTATGATAAGACTAAGTCAAATATTTTTAATGACATAACAACACATAATTAAATAACTAGGCATTGTGTGGAATGTTTAAAAGTTTTGACGCTTACTTGGACTTGGAGTGTATATTAGGTACTTGAGTTATAACATGTCATAATTTTATGATGTGTTTATTAGTATGGAAAAAGTTATATTTGTGTGTGTGTGTGTGTGTATAATTTAAAAAATAAACTCTTCTAAATCATGAGAAAAGTATTAAGATACCTCATTTAAAGGTTCTATATGAGAACACATTGTACTAGGCAAAATAAAAGGAAGTAAACATTTCCCAAAACTCAAATGGAGTTCTCTAATATTTCAGCAGGCCTGCATACAAGAAAGAAGGGAAGATCAAAGGATATAGGATGGAAACACAGAATTAAAATCCAGGGAGCCAGTGCCTACACAGAACGAAATTACTTTGTCTACGGTTGTAAACCATTTAGGTTGATCAAGTGTCATCTAAATATTTTTTAGTTGATTGGTCAACTTTGCTAATCCTTATGGGAAAGAGGTCTCAAAGATTCAGCGTGTAGAATGAGAAAGAAAAAGTCAGGACGTATGTGCGGTTTTACTTGGTATATATTTGATTTTGGTCATAGCCGCTAAAAGTTTCATTTTTAGAGCATTTGCAGGAACACGTAGACCACAAGAATAGTTACCCCACACAATACAAATTAGTAGACTATGTATTGCATGGAATGTTTAATAGTTATGATGCTTACTTGGACTTGGGAATATTTTTGGTGCTTGAGTAGTTGAGTTATAACAAGTTATAATTTTGTTACGTGCTTATCTAGTATTAGAGAAAGTTATATCTTCGTTATATTTAAAAAAAAAATAAAATCTTTAAATCACGAGAAAAGTATTCTTAGTGAGATTTCTTTTTAAAAAGTTATCTAATTATTTTCTCCTTCTTTATTTTATTGATAATATATTTAGTTCTATACGTAATACTTTTATAATCCATCCGTGTCATTTAAAGGTTCTATATGAGAACACACGACACAAGGACAAATAAAAGGAACTGAACCTTTCCCAATATTCAAATGGACTTCTCCATATTTCGGCGAGCCCGTATACAAGCATAATGTGTGGAAGTGAACGATTTCATCTGGGTATGGTGGAACGTGGAAGTGAATGATTTAAGCGCTTAAAACTAACAAGTTGCCTTGTTTTGTAAAAGAAAGGGAAAATCATAGGACAAAGGATGAAAGTACAGGATTGAATTTCAAAGAGCCCTTGCCTACACAGACCTTAGACTATAATTGGGAGTTAAAAAATAGAAGGAGTGGAAAGATATGAAAGGGACGTTTACCTTAAATGTGTTTGAATGTTGTTTGGGGGAGGGGAGGGGAGTTAGGGTTTAGGGTTTGGGGGAGGGGAGGGGAGGGCGACCAAGGGAGGGGAAGTCCCTTCTTGATCATCATGCATACTTAAATTAGTGTCCCCCCAAATTGGAGGCTGAGGAGAGAGAGCTATGTTGTGACTTGTGTTTATACTACTTTAGTATACCCATAGAAATTATACCCACAAAATCAAAGGCACACAAAAATGAAAAATAAAATTTACACCCCTTTTCATTCTATTCATTTAAATTATAAACTCCCAAATAAGAGTGTGACCACTCTATTCCACTCTACTTCTCATTTTTCTTCTCCATTCCATTAATAACCATTCCCTTCCCTCCTCTATAAAAATCTCAATCATAAACCATTTAGGTTGGTCAGTGTCATCTTAATATTTTTGGACAAAGACGCTATCTAATTGACACTTACTACGATTTGTTTTATGAAGTTTCGTTAGCCATGGAATCCTGGTATAGTGCATTAGCAGGAACGAGTATGCCTCAAGAATAGTTGCCCGACACCATATAACACCAGAAACTTGAACCCATTGTGTTAATAAAATATGTCAAGTCTAGGTGCAAAAGATCTAAGAGCACTGGAAAGATATTCAGCACCAATCCTCAAAAAGAATGGTAATTCTCAGTAGAGCAATGCTAGACGGCACGAGACGAATTGTGCGAAATGCTAGTGAGAAAGATGCAAGTGTAAAAACAACTATTGACCAATAGAACTAACTTGAGCAATCATATTCTCGTTGAAAAGCGACGAGAACAGTTTTTTCTTACGCACAAGCATTTCTCTGTTCATTACTCTAAATAATAATAATAATTAAAAAGAATCAAGAAGCTCAAAGTGTTATTCTTTCGTTCAACGCTTTCTTTCAGCACGCCACTTGTATACTGGTTTAGTGGTTGGATTGACAATCTCATCTTCCCTTAGTTTGCGCTTCTTACCCTTTTTCTGAGCAGATATGGAATATCCTCTCTTAGCATTCTAAAAACGTAAGACTAAACAAGTTAATAAAAAGGCATGCAAAATGTCAATACCTGCAACTCCTTCTGCATTGTCATATCCAAGTAGATTTGCTCTAATTGCTTGACTCTAGTCTTCCTCGCTTCCAACTCTTTGTAGGACCGAGTTGTTTTCCTGTGAATGAAAGAAAATACCTCGGTTACAATTTAACATAGAACCAGAAGCAGAAATCAGTATAAGATGAATAAATGGAAATGAGAAGAAATAGATCTCATAACATGTTATAAAACAAATAAAGCTGGCTTCCCCAGTAATATTACAACCGATACAACCCAACATGGGATTGCTTCAATATTGCCCAATAGTAGAGAACCAATAGGGGGTTGTTGCTGTCAAGGCTTCAAGCAAACATCATAGTCTTATTTCTGAATTAATATCTTAGAGGGAACATTATTAAGAGAACAGTTTTCAAAGAAACAAGCTACACAAACTTCAAGGGAAATAATTGTGTTGACCAATCATTCCCATGAATATGACTCCGACAACACATTACTGTACAAAGCATACTAACATCACTTTACTGCTGGGTTTTACCATAGTTGAGATATTCACAAAAATTGGCCATCTTTAAGTGCATTAAAAAGAACATATAAATTATTTGGTACAAAAAATACATAACAAGAAGCTGTTTAACAAAAATTTCAATCCACAGAAGACATCAAACAAAAAAAGAATGGATCAATACAAGTCATTGAAGCCAAATGTAGGGCAATACCTCTTAATGCTAGCAGGAAGATCATCAGAAGTAAGAGGGATTTCACTTCTCTTCTTTTGGAGTTGTGATTGTAACTCTTTTGCCTCTTTCCTACATATATATGGGCAACAGATTAAGAAACCCATTCATTCAGAATATATTTAAGGTCGGCGGATAAAATCTATAATTATGCACAGAGAAAGCACCTTTAAGAAGGTATGGGGGGAATTGGGTCAGAGGTGGAAAATAACATATCAATCAATAGATAAAGATGACAATATCAAGGGAAAAATCTTTACTTCACGAAGGGCCTTATAACATGACTACATCTCAAACAGCATTTGGACATTATTTAAAAAGCATAAATGAATAAAAAATCTATAATTTTTTTGGTTATAAGAATAGACGGTTAGATTCGCAAGAAACAACTTGAAAGTACAAACTAAATCCATTTTACCAGAGCCATAATGCATCATCCATTTTACATCTCAAAAAAGTAGTAACCATAGGCTTAATAAATGATGGTGCCATCGCCCTAAAGTACAGAACAGCCAGGCTTCAGTTCCTCAGAACAGACTGATAAAGCATTCATATTTAATGGGAGAAAAGCATTGTTTTGTAAAGAGAATCAATCAACGGTAAAGTAAATATCGAAGTATTCTCAGAAACCTCTAACCTGTCTTCAGCAAAGTAAACATGTTTGTTTGATGGTGGATTATCAATTAAGTGCAGCGTAGCAGTTAGCTTTTCGACTTTCTGCAAGAAAGACAAAAACATCCACACACAAACCTAAATTCTAATTTCTACACACAAATCCCCAATAAAGCAAGAGAGCAAGTTCAATGCATTGGTCCACCTTTCTCTCGCTCTGAAGCTTCTGAAGAACATATCCTGCATCGCGCGTCTTCATCAGTATAAGTTCCTCTTGGGTGTACTTGTTTGCGTCACTCCTACGCAACAAGAAAACACCTTAAGTCCATACAGCCAATCAAGGCAACACTAAAATAAATAAAAAGCATAATAATGAGTTAATACTGTGGTTGATGAACTCCATCAGCCGTTTTAGTCCTGATCATCTTAAAGTTAAACTCATCTTCATTTCTGTTCGCTGCTTTTTCCCTCAGTCTCTGCAGAAAAGCAACACATGTATCAAACCAAAAATAAAAAATGAACAGTATAAAAACAGAAATTGAAAAAATAAAACAGAGAAATCGCACCCGAAGAGCGTCCTCTTTCTTGTGGAAAGCCTGTGCACGCTGAACATAGTCTTTGTGCTTCTCAAGCAAGCCGAATTTTTTCCTTGAGGACCTAACGAAAACAAAAGCAAAATACAGACCCACAACTTATATTGAGATAAATGGAGGTGGGGAAACAGGAAAAGATGGGATCTTTTGGGACTTACGGTTGAGCGCGCTCTTTATGAGCGCGCCTGGGAATGGCGTTCCTGAGGGAGGACATTTTATGTCGGAGAGATTGAGCTGCCGGCCGTCGAGGGTTGCAGTGGCGGTGGTGGCTGCTGTCCTCTCCTCTTCGTGTTTTTTTTTTTGGCCTCTTCTCTGCGTGTTTGTGTTTGTGGTGGCTACTGCGTTTTGCTGATGCAGAATTGGATTTAGATTTGGAACGGTAAACTGGCCCAAGCCCAATAATCTAAGCACTCACTTATTTTATTTTTAGCTTTTTGTTACATCAAAGCACTCACTTGTGATCAAAGCCCCAATTTAGTTCCTTATATTTATAAAAGGTGATAAATTAATTTCTTAAATTTAAAAAATTTCATCATAATCCCCCAGAATTCAAAAATAGAAAAAAAATTAGTGTATCCATTAAATTGTCATCTGAGTCATTAACTAAAAATATCCATGAGTCATGTTAACTTACTTACATGTACAGTTAATTTTTAAGGTGGGTCCAAGCTTGTCTCATAGCGAGCATTAATAGAGAGAGTACTGTACCATACATATATTTTGAAAAGAGAAATACAAATTTAAGAAATATTTCTTGTGGGCACAAAAGAAATATAAGACTTTAGAAAGATAAGAAACCTAAATTCTTACCTTTCTTTTGCACTCAAAAGAAAAATTTCTTAAAATTCTTGTATTTCTCCTCCTAAAAGACATAAACTGGTACAGTATTCTTTATCTAAAGACATAAGTTAGGACTCATCATGAAAAATTAACAAAACAAGTATGCAAGTTAGCACAATATGTGGATATCTCGATTAATTACTTTTACATCATTTTGGTAAATTAAAATATCAATTTTAAAATATATTTTATAATTAGTAAAAGAAAAAAATCATGAATAATCTTAATTTGTGATATTTCAATTACAACTCCTTTCCCAATATAAAAACAATGTTATATGTAATATAAAAAACATAAATAAGATTAACCCATACCATTTTAATTACATCTCCTTTCCTTTATTTCATTTTATGCGATCAAATAATATGAAAGAAAGTACACTTTTATCTTTATTTTTTATGCTTTTGATTTCTCCTTTCATTTAACGAAAGTGTTAGAGCAAGAGTTTCTATTTATTTATTGGTTTCCAGCATGTATCTCTTGGGACCAACTTTTCTATATTCATGGCTCGAACTCGAAGCAATTAATTAAGAACAAGGAGCATTTAACCACTTTACCTGATCATATATTTATAAGCTTGGCGTGTAGTTAGTAATTATATTTTTCACTTTCTATATTTGGAATAAAACAAATGAAAGGTCTAATTGTAAACGCATCATTTATTGTCTATATTAACCATTACAATTGGGTTTAGAAAGAAACAAGTACAGAGGAATTGTGAAGCATATATTATTTCCATGTATTCAAAGAGCAGATACAATGTCAATTTATAGTACAAGGTTGTGGCAAGAAAAAGGAATGTTGTATAACAGGAGATCTGCCGAGAAAATAAAATAAGAAAGAATCCTAATCAAACTATTCAGCTTAACCTTTCTCTTGATATTTACAAATAATAGGAAAGTAATTATCTTACTGCTGTGTTGTGTGATGTGAATGATGGGCTGCCTCTTTGGTAGTGTGGGATGGAGTTGATGAATGATGAGCCTCATATGGGTTAGATGCTTGCTGTGTTAAGAATATTACAAAGAGAAGATTTCACAAATCAATTTATAATTGGTTCTTTCTCGATACTCTGAGCTTGCATTCTATATTGTTTCCTCTCCGTTTGGGTTCCTTTTGAACGACTTCCCAAACCTGCCTTTTATACAGGTTCTCTACATTTAATGTGTGTGATCTTGTCAAAGACAAGCATATGGACAAATATCAATTCACCACCTACGCTTTGGTTTACTAGCATCTTTGCAATAAATGCAATTTGGAGGTATGCTGAAAATAGGTGCATATAGCTTGTCTTTTTTGGCCAATAAAAAACAAGCCACTACCTAATCTAGTCTACAATTACATTTGGTGGAAATATGTAATTTATTAAGAATCCTAATAATATGGGCTTTTATGCAAATATAAAATAATAAAATAAAATAAATGATAAACTTCACATTTATCCCGTTTTGATGGAAACTCAAAATATATCATTTTTTTTTAACATGAGTCGTGCAAAGCTAGCTCAATTTAAGCAAATGCACATAAGTCGTACAAGATGTTGTACAATTTAAGGTACAAACTTGAACATAAGTCGTACCAGACTGGATAGGCTTATACAGTGCATAAGTCACCCCAACCTGAATTGAATTAATAGATCACATAAGACACTCTAGCTTTGGGCAACTTATGCACTGTATAAGTTTACCTAGCCTAGTACGACTTACGTCACAACGATAACATAACGGCTAGTTCCCCAGTGCCTATATAAAACACAAGTCGCCCAAGCATTTTCAAGTCGCATAAGTATATTAGTAGACACATAATTCACATAAGGTAGATAAAAAAACTGTGGGAAAAAGAGGAGAGGTGTTGTAATGAGTCTTAAATATTAGTGTTATAGATAGATTGTAGATTATAGGTTTTGTTCCTCCTCAATATTTTCATAGACTTATTTTTCTGATTGAATCATGGAATTACAACTATTTTAAAAATTGATAAGGATCAATGTGTGTGATCTTGTCAAAGATAAGCATATGGACAAATATCAATTCACCACCTACGCTTTGATTTACTAGCATCTTTGCAATAAATGCAATTTGGAGGTATGCTGAAAATAAGTGCTTATAGCTTGTCTTTTGTGGCCAATAAAAAACAAGCCACTACCTAATCTATCTACAATTACGTTTGGTGGAAATATGTAATTTCTTAAGAATCCTAATAATATGGGCTTTTTTGCATATAGAAAATAAAATAAATGATAAACTTCACATTTATCTCATTTTGATGGAAACTCGAAATATGTCTTTTTTTTTTTTTTACATAAGTCCTGCAAAGCTAGCTCGATCTAAGCATATGCACATAAGTCGTATAGGATGTTGTACGATTTAAGGTACAAACTTGAACATAGGTCGTACTAGACTGGGTAGGCTTATACAGTGTATAAGTCGCCCCAGCCTGGATCAAATTAATGGAAAACATAAGTCACACCAACTTTGGGTGACTTATGCACTGTATGAGTCTACCCAACCTAGTATGACTTACGTCACAACGATAACATAACAGCTAGTTCCCCAATACCTGTATAAAACACAAGTCGCCCAAGTATTTTCAAGTCGCATAAACATATTAGCAAACACATAATTCACATAAGGTAGATAAAAAACTGTGGAAAAAAGAGGACAGGTGTTGTAATGAGTCTTAAATAGTAGTGATATCGATTATTATAGGTTTGTTCCTCCTCAATATTTTGATAGACTTATTTTTCTGATTGAATAATAGAATTACAACTATTTTAAAAATTGATAAGGATCAATGTATGTGATCTTGTCAAAGACAAGCATATAGACAAATATCAATTCACCACCTACACTTTGGTTTACCAGCATCTTTGCAATAAATGCAATTTGGAGGTATGCTGAAAATAGGTGCATATAGCTTGCCTTTTGTGGCCAATAAAAAACAAGCCACTACCTAATCTAGTCAACAATTACGTTTGGTGGAAATATGTAATTTCTTAATAATCCTAATAATATAGGCTTTTTTGCATATATAAAATAAAATAAATCATAAACTTCACATATATCCCGTTTTGATGGAAACTCGAAATATATATATATTTTTTTTACAAAAATTGTGCAAAGTTGGCTCGATTTAAGCATATGCACATAAGTCGTAAAAGATGTTGTACGATTTAAGGTACAAACTTGAGCATAAGTAGTACGAGACTGGGTAGGCTTATACAATGCATAAGTCACCCTAGCCTGGATGGAATTAATGGAACACATAAGTTGCACTAGCTTTGGGCGACTTATGTCACAACGATAACATAACGGCTAGTTCCCTAGTGTCTGTATAAAACACAAGTCGCCTAAGCATTTTCAAGTCGCATAAGCATATTAGCAGACACATAATTCACATAAGGTAGATCAAAAACTGTGGAAAAAAGAGGAGAGAGGTGTTGTAATGAGTCTTAAATATTAGTGTAATAGATAAATTGTAGATTATAGGTTTTGATCCTTCTCAATATTTTGATAGACTTATTTTTTTGATTGAATAATATAATTACAACTATTTTATAAATTGATAAGGATCAATGTGTGTGATCTTGTCAAAGGCAAGCATATGGACAAATATCAATTCACCACCTACGCTTTGGTTTACTAGCATCTTTGCAATAAATACAATTTGGAGGTATGCTGAAAATAGGTGCATATAGTTTGTCTTTTGTGGCCAATAAAAAGCAAGCCACTACCTTATCTAGTCTATGATTACGATTGGTGGAAATATGTAATTTCTTAAGAATCCTAATAATATGGGCTTTTTTGCAAATATAAAATAAAATAAATGATAAACTTCACATTTATCTCATTTTGATGGAAACTCGAAATATATGTCTTCTTTTTTTTTTTTACATAAGTCCTACAAAGCTAGCTCGATCTAAGCATATGCACATAAGTCGTATAGGATGTTGTACGATTTAAGGTACAAACTTGATCATAAGTCGTACCAGATTGGGTAGGCTTATACAGTGCATAAGTAGCCCCATCGTGGATTGAATTAATGGAACACATAAGTCGCACTAGCTTTGGGTGACTTATGCACTATATAAGTCTACCCAACCTAGTACGACTTACGTCAAAACAATAACATAACAACTAGTTCTCCAATGCCTGTATAAAACACAAGTCGCCCAAGCATTTTCAAGTCGCATAAGCATATTAGCAGACACATAATTCATATAAGGTAGATCAAAAACTGTGGAAAAAAGAGAAGTGTTGCAATGAGTCTTAAATATTAGTGCAATATATAGATTATAGATTATAGGTTTTGATCCTCTTCAATATTTTGATAGACTTATTTTTCTGATTTAATAATATAATTACAACTATTTTATAAATTGATAACGATCAATGTGCGTGATCTTGTCAAAGACAAGCATATGGAAAAATATCAATTCACCATCTATGCTTTGGTTTACTAGCATCTTTGCAATAAATGCAATTTGGAGGTATGCTGAAAGCAGGTGCATATAGCTTGTCTTTTGTGGCCAATAAAAAACAAGCCATTACCTAATCTAGTCTACAATTACATTTAGTGGAAATATGCAATTTCTTAAGAATCCTAATAATATGTGCTTTTTTGCATATATAAAATAAACTAAATGATAAAATTCACATTTAATTCGTTTTGAAGGAAACTAGAAATATGTCTTTTTTTTTTTACATAAGTCGTGCAAAGCTAACTCGATTTAAGCATATACACATAAGTCGTACAAGATGTTGTACGATTCAACATACGAACTTGAACATAAGTCGTACCAGATTGGGTAGGCTTATACAGTGCCTAAGTTGCCTAAAACTGGTGCGTCTTATGTGCTGTATGAGTCTACCTAACCTAGTACGACTTATGTCACAACGATAACATAACAGCTAGTTCCCCAGTGCCTGTATAAAACACAAGTCACCCAAGCATTTTGAAGTCGCATAAGCATATTAGCAGACACATAATTCACATAAGGTAGATTAAAAACTGTGGAAAAAAGAGAAGTGTTGTAATGAGTCTTAAATATTAGTGTTATAGATAGATTGTAGATTATAGATTTTGTTCCTCCTCAATATTTTGATAGACTTATTTTTCTAATTGAATAATATAATTACAACTATTTTATAAATTGATAAGGATCAATGTGTGTGATCTTGTCAAAGATAAGCATATGGACAAATATCAATTCACCACCTACGCTTTGGTTTACTAGCATCTTCGAAATAAATGCAATTTGGAGGTATGCTGAAAATAGGTGCATATAGCTTGTCTTTTGTGGCCAATAAAAAACAAGTCGCTACCTAATCTAGTCTACAATTACGTTTAGTGGAAATATGCAATTTCTTAAGAATCCTAATAAGATGGGCTTTTTTGCAAATATAAAATAAAATAAATGATAAACTTCACATTTATCCCATTTTGATGGAAACTCAAAATATGTCTCCCTTTTTTAAAAAAAAAAATAAGTCGTGCAAAACTAGCTTGATTTAAGCATATGCACATAAGTTGTACCAAACTAGGTAGGCTTATACAGTGCATAAGTCGCCCCAGCCTGGATCGAATTAATAGAGCACATTAGACGCACCAGCTTTGGGTAACTTATGCACTGTATAAGTCTACCCAGCTTAGTACGACTTATGTCACAACGATAACATAACGGCTAATTCCCCAGTGCCTGTATAAAACACAAGTCTTCCAAGCATTTTCAAGTCGCATAAGCATATCAGCAAACACATAATTCACATAAGGTAGATCAAAAACTATGGAAAAAAGAGGAGAGGTGTTATAATAAGTCTTAAATATTAGTGTTATAGATAGATTGTAGATTATAGGTTTTGTTCCTCCTCAATATTTTGATAGACTTATTTTTCTGATTGAATAATACAATTACAACTATTTTATAAATTGATAAGGACCAATTTGTCCTTAAATTCTTCAAAAATATTGAAGACGGATTAATTTATCCTATGTTTTTTAATTATGACAAAATACAAAATATATATTTTTGTTCTTGAGGAACCATTTTGTTCGATTTTTTTTCCATGGATTAAGGTGGGGGAAGTCTCACCACTTTGATAAATCATCGATGATAAATTACTATAAAGACTACTGCAGCATCAATTTTGCAATTGGATGTGACTAATTTACTCAATTTTCTAACTTAAGAAATGAGTTATACTACATAAAAGAGAACAATCAATATTCATACCAAATAAAAATATCCATGATTTTAAATTTCTTTTTCTACACTTGAGAGCCATGTCAACAACATAAAAAGATGTTGCTCATAATCTTTTGAATTTAAACCTCCAAAGAAAACAAAAAGAGTAATTCTACATTTAAAACTACACATAATTTGGAAAAAGTTGTCTCCATTGAAAATGGCATCACTTGAAAGTTTTGCAACTTGATTGACATATACTTGGTGAGAGATTGCTAGGAAGACTAACAATTCAAAGTCTATGCACCAGCTTCAAATTTTCCAATTTGATGTGACTAATCAATTCAATTTTCAAACTTAAGAATGAGTTAGAAAACATATAGATAACAATAAATTATGCTAAATATTATAAATCATCATCATTACATTTTTCTTTAGAGTTATCACTTCATAAAGTTCAATTATCCTTCATTCGTTGCATTTTCTTATATTACATAGCATTTTCTTATATTACATGTGATTCAAAGATGAAGACATGCAATATTTTCTTTTATAGATTTTTTTTCCACAATAGATTAATAGTATTGAAAAAGATTAGATATACGATTTTTTTTTAATTATAAGGTATTATTAACATAACTGGATGATATGCTACTGCATGTTAAAATTAAATCCTAACTATATATTAATATTTAAAATTTGTAATTTAGTATGTATTTTTAAATACTGTAACATTTATTATAATCTTTTTTTATGTAATCAATCATGTGCAAATCAACTTAATTATATCAGTAATAATAGTTTATTCTCAGATTCAAGATGAATCACAATATATCAATCATTCAAAAAATAATTCAAAATTAAAAATACATAAATACTTTAAAGATACTCATTGAGATTATGTCACATGTAAGATTCACCATAAATTCAAATTTATATCAACAGTTTCCTTTAATTATATTTGAATGCCTTAACTAAAAAAATTGTTATAAGATAATTTGTTTAATCTAGATTGTATGAAAAATATTGATTTTGCATGGTAAAATACTAGAAAGTTATGAAATGTTATAGTAAAATATTGATTTTGTAAAGTAAAATCTGATATATTTTTTAACATGGATTTTTCATTTTATTTTAAAAATATATAGTTATAGATGATATATAATATAAATGATAGTTGATATCTAATATACATGTTGATTTAATCTAATCTATAATAGTAATATTTAAGACTCATTACATGAAAAGTTTTTTATATATCATTACAAAATTATGCCCCATCTTTCATAATCTTAATATTTAAAGTAAGCTTTATTATTTATTTTACATTCTAACTATTAATGTGTTTTCCAATCATACCTTCATATCTGTCTTCTATTAACATAGAAAAAGTACTGTACAAAATATTTTGAATGAAGTTATTTAACAAATAATATCTATAATCCATAATACTAATCTATAATCTATCTATAATATTAATATTTAAGACTCATTACATTAAAAGATTTTTATGTGTCATTTATAAAGAAAATTATGCCCTGTCTTCATAATCTTAATATTTAAATGAATTTTTTGGATTTAATTTATTTTCTAATTATTATTTTGTTTATCATACCTTCATGTCTATCTTCCATTAACACAACAAAAGTACTCTATAAAATATTTCAATAGAAAATATTTAATAAATAAAAAATAAACAAAATGACAAATGAATGTATTATATCATTAAGATAATTATATATATAATTATAGTAATAATGATAATAAAACTATTATAATTATATTACCAAAAATCTATTATAATTAAAATAATTATATTGATTATAATTAATTATTATAGTTATAATATTAATGATAACAAAACTATTATAATTATGATAATTAACTATAACAAGAAAACCTTAGCACACATTTTTCTAAATTATCTTTATTTATATTATGTATTTATTTTCATTTTAAATTTGGATTATATTTCACATATTTGTATTACAGATATTTATGTTTTGAATTTCAAAGTATTTTTAAAATTTTTATCTTTTTGGATCTTTTTAATAAATCTATGAATATACATAAGGATTCAAATCTTCATGGAAAATGAGGAATGAAGACCCGTGATGGGGATAAAGATATGGATGATAGACAAAATTCTAAATAAATATAGGGTCAGGGGGAGGTTTTAACTTCAAATATAGAACTTTTAAAAATCATAAAAAATATCTATCTACCTATCTCACTATACCCTATTTAACCTTTTTTTTTATTTAAACATTCCAACTTACTAATTCCACAATAGTTTCATATTAATTTGTTTGAAAAAATTAAAAAATGAGTTTCACAATTTACAGTTGTTTTATAATGATACTAATTATTCACTAATTTTTTAAAAATAAATAACTACATTAATTTTTGTATTGAAAATAATTGTATAATTGATATAATACTCCAATAATTGAGATGACATAAATTAGGGTCATATATGTTTTTTCTTACTAATTATAACACATTAATTATAACATATATTTTAAAAAATAATATTTTAATTTAATAAAAGGATATAGAAGGAAAGGAGGTGTAATTAAAATCGCATAAATTAAATTTATTCTTTTTTTATTAATTAGAAAATATATTTATATTTTTATAAATTAAATATTTTAATTTACAAAAAAGATATAAATGATTAAGGATGACAAAAAGAACTTATTGAAGTGGGTACACACGAGGATTACTCGGTATGGGGATGGAAATGGGGATATATTTTATCTTCATAAGAACGATCGAAAGGTTGGAGTCCCTCGTTTGTAAATAAGGCAAGGATGATGATAACACATTCATTTTTTTCAATTATCTTTGCTGGATTTGCATTTTTTATTTATTTTTATTTTTAATTTGGATTATATTATAGTAGTAGTATTTATTATTATAGATATTTATATTTCAAATTTCAAAAAAATTTTAGAATATTTCTGTCACGACCCGGTTTAAGCACGTGACCGGCACATGAGAAACCTCATCCCCACGTAAGCCTCGTGACCTGAACTTGCTCAATATGCACCATTAGAGATGAAATTATTTAAAACATATTTTCATTTTCTACATACAAATCACCTGTTTACTGAATCATACTAGTCTAAATTGAAATTACATAATTCAAACTATATTGTCTGTATATCATAATACAAAACATATTTGTAAAAGCTACCTTGATTTGAAATATTCATAAGAGCTAAAGGATTCAATAAAATTTAAAATAGTATTATAACATGCAAACATATAAACATGATCTATTGTCCAGTTCCTGCCTGCATTTCACTGGAGCGTTCTAGACAAAACTATAAATATTTCACCCAAGTGAAGCTAACCATTGAGACTCTAGTGCTGTTGAGACGGAGGTGACTGGAAAGGACCCGCAACCGCTTCTGTATCTATAAATAGAGGAAGGAAGAGAGGGGTGAGTTTTTATGGAAAAACTCAGTGAGTGAACTCTCACCTGAAACCCCCTTTCATAGGACACTAAGAAACAATGCATAAACTCATAATAATTACAATAAAACTCACAAATAATACATAATCATACATATCTACATAGGTGTATTTAATCATCATTTTATAAAATCATAATAAACATATAAACTTATAGTTCCTTAACTACTAGAAGAATAGTAATATTTATCAATCTTAGTATAGTCGGGTCTCTGATCTGATATGTGGCTATGTCTGTTAGCCATGATAAAATAGTATCTCTGCTCTGATCTATGGGTACACTCCTCGTGAACATGAGCCCCTAATTAATGATTGAATAGTTCCTTATGAACTTTACCTATGCTTTGATATGTGGTTTTTAAAGAGCTAGATTTGAACATATAAATAGGTTCCAATCTCTGCTCTGATCTATGAGGTTGCCCCTCGTGGCTTATAACTTTTAAAACCTTCAAACCATTTTAGTTCTCTGTAAGCTCTGAATCCATCTAATTCTAACAGTCTAACCTTAGCATACCGGTGGCTATAGAACCATGCCCATACACTCACTCTTTGTGGACATTGTGATTCCAAGCCTCCAAAAGGTATATAGCCGCCATCTATCATGGACATCATAAAAATTCATGCTCTAAAATCCTTGTGTTTAACATCTCTAAATCATAATCCAACTATCAAGCTTTTCTTACTAGGAAATTCCATATCATATTTCCAAAGTAACAAGGTTTGCAATCACAACTCCATTATTTTCTTTAAATGACATCTTCAAATATATAACTATATTATATCCATAATCAAAATTATCATCGAATACACTTGAAATTAATTCAACAGGAATTTCAACAATCATAAATCTTTAATAGTCACAATTAAAATCAACTTTAAACAAAATTACATTATCAACAATGGTCCCATGAGTTTCCTAAAATACAGTTCATGCTATTTTAAAACCATAGTTTCATATCTCAGCAGAAATCTCAAACCTTGCATCACAATCTCTGGAGAATCATACTTTAAACCATAGTTTCATGAAAAATAGCTCTAATGCAGAACATAGAGATCACAGATGAAAATCCACTCACCTGGAAGGGTGAACAATGAAGGATTAGTGCCAACAAAATCCTAGGAACCAGGAATAACACCAGTATCTGATATAGAGGTTATAGAACTCTAAATTAACCTCTAAAATCTCTGAATACCCAGTAATCCATCTCTAACAAGATAGAAAACTTCTCTCCTTTGAGAAGCATGAAGAACACACCCCAATAACAAGGAAGAAATAGGAGAAAGAGAGAGAAATTAAGAGAATAACATACCTTAAAGCCTTATGAATGAAAAATTGGAGTTGATTTCAAGAGAAAATGGAGGAAATGGAGTGTGGGAGTGAATTTGGGGTGGAGAACTGAGAGTTGAGCTTGGGGGGGTGAGGTTTTTGAGTGAATGAAGCTTTTGGACCCCAAAATGAAGGGTTTTAAAATCTTTATTGACAGCCTAAGTGGTCCCCTCTCTGGTTGCCGCACCGCCTTACTTTCTGTTTACCGCCTGGGTGGTCTCCAGGAAGGTGTTTTGGTTTCTCCAGGGACAGGTACTGGTATGTATTGGGCTGGGCTGTTTTAATACTCACTTATTTACATTTCCTAATTAAAGTTAAATCATTTATTTACTTCCTATTAACTTTTAAACATAAATGTATATAAAGGAATATCCCCCATTTGGACTCAAATAAAATATTAAAAAAATTAAAATCCTAACAAATCAAAATTTAAATTTTAGGTTTTAGTTCAAAATTGAAAATTTTCATGGTTTTATAAACTTGAACACTAGAAACGAGGCATTTAGAGGTTTCAAAAAATTCATTTAAAATCACTCTTTAACTTATTTTTCTCTAAGGAACAATTACCGGGACTTTTGGTCCTAAGAATATGACTCTATCATATGGCCCTCCAAGGACATGTAGGGTCAAGACTTGGAAAAGTTCAGGACATGGAATGACGAGTAAGGGTGACTGACGCCCTTTTTAGCTCGAAAAACTTTCTAATTCTTTTATTTAAAATTAAGGGTATTACATTTTCTCTTTTTGTAATTCTTTTAATAAACTCGTGAATATAATAGAGATTCAAATCCCTGTGAGAAAGGTGAAATGAGAACTTGTGACTTTGATGAGGATGAGGATAAGAGCCAAAAATTTTAAACAGTGATAAAGTATAGGGCATGTCCCATCTTTCATGGATATCCATTGTCATTTTTAAAAATGTCTCATAATCTATAATCTACAATATTAATATTCCAGACTCATTCTAAGGAAAGTTTTACAAGTGTCGCTCATAGAGTAACTTATGGCCCACAATTTTTATAATCTTGATTATTAATTATTTTGTTATAAAAATTACTTTCCTATCTATTTCATCAATACAACATAAATATTTCACATTAAATATTGGATTTTAAACAATTATAATTCTTAATTTAAATGATACAATTGAACAAAACATGTCAATCTAAATTATTTAACATTGAAATTGGATATTCATGTGATACACATCTTTCTCTATTCTCTTTATAATATTTTTTTTATTTTTTTAATTAAAAACATGTCTTTCCATATTAGTTATAAAGTTTTAAATTTTGAATTCACCTTGATGTTTAAAATTGTGGATTCAATAGACTATTTAATTTCTATTTCACAACAAACCAGAATCCAATCAGATTAGTGCAAAAATAAAAATGAAAACAAAAACTATTGTTACCAAGAAAGGTTCACTATAATCGAAGTATAAACCCCTTAAATTACTCCTAGAATTAGTAACATATTCATTGCTACAAAAGATGGCCCAAAATGAAAAACCTTAACCTTTTTTAGAATCTACAATATCAGTTTGTTATTCAGATCTCTACTATCTAAAACTTTAGTGTGAAATGCTAACACTCAATTTCATTTCTCCTCTGTATTTCATAACTTTTTTTCTTTTCCATTCTTTCTCTCACATTTTCATATTTTTCATTTCTCTTTGTTCATTATCTATTAGTTCTGTCAAAATACATTAATTTATTTCATCTTTTAATTTTCTTCTTCATGGTTTATATTAAGGACTAAGAATTTGTAGGTTAGAAAATTCAAGTATCCCATAATTCTTCTTTGAACCTCTGTTCTTCTTTGTGAGATTTTTTTTTATACAACGATTTTTATGTTTGTTTAGTATTTTTAATTTGTATATATATCTTATATTTTTAATTGTTTCCTCAATGAAATAAAGATTTGATTTTTTTAAGTTTTCTTAAAATAAATCAATTTATTTATCCTTTTCATTTTCATTGTTTATATCTAATTCATTTCTATCTTTCTTCTTTGTGGTTTTTTTTTTATTTTGTATAGAGATTTTTCAATGTTTATTTAATCTTTTACTTTGTGTATAATATCTTATTGGTGTTTTTCTATGTTTGGTGTAAGAGATAATCACTAGGTTGTAGGCTCAACCACATATTATCTAATTCTTTGTGGCCAAGTTAATTGTATTTTTCATAAATAATTTAACAAATATTTTATTCAATTTAAGATTAATTTTATTGTTGTATAAATGAGTATTAATGATTTTATAATTTTTTTTTTCAGAATTTGAAGCCACAATTAAGTAAAGGAGATGCTATTAATGGACTATCTCAACTGGTCATTTAACTAAACTTAAGGCAATAGAGATTAAGGACTAAGAATAATTGAAGATTGTGTTTGGTTTTACTTCTATTTTTATCTTTGATTTTGCTTTGTGATGTGTTGCATTCATGCACCCCATTTCCTATTCAACTCTAGGCATATTGCATTATTTATGTGCTTAATTGGTAAACATTTAGTAGGTTTACATTTAGTCATAACGGTGTATCATTGAATAAAATCATGGTTTTCTGCACCATTTTGATAAATAAATATATTTTAGAGCTTCTTGTACTTTTAACCGTCTTTTGTGAACTTTATTTGCTTGCAGAGACTTTCCAGATTGTAAGATTAAAGGTTTATGATGTTGTGATGCTGTCCAATTTTACCCTCAGTTGGTATTTTGCCAATATTTGGATCTACAGATGTCTGATTGACGTGATTCTTGCGCCTTTGGAAAGCTTGTTCAAAGAGTTACAGCTTCTACTTCTAGAGACAAGAGCTAATTCAAACAGTTTAGGCCTCAAAATAGGTTTTGAAGTATACAAAGTGGTGTTGAGCAAGCACATGACCGCTATAGTGGTCACCAGAGGAAGGATTTTGGCTGCAGTGTTGGGAGCAAGAAGCAGGACCGCTATAACGGTCATAAGTGATTTTCCTTTCCACGTTGGGATGCGACTTTGTACGTTGTTTTGAATCTTTTGCTTTTTAACTCCATTTCATGAATTTTGGAAGGATCAATTCGGATTTTTACATTTTTTTTAGTTTTAGAGAAATTCAAACTCTCTCTCTCTAGGCTACGGTTCCCAATCATTGTTGAATTTTAATATTTTCTAGGTTAGAATTTATCCTTTTTCTTTTACGTTAGTTATGAACTCCCTCTATGGACGAGTAATTTCTTTACCGTGCACAAGGATGACTAAAGATTAAGATTGTTCTTGAGACTCCAATTTTTATTTGCAATTCATGGTTGGCTTTTTTTTCCCTCTTATCTTCTCTCTTAAATATTGGTTGTGATGATTATTGCAATTGTATTTTTTAGGGTTGTTTGATTGTGCATTCGTTTACGTACATAATCTAGATACTATTGGGGTATTGGATTGATTGATTTAATTACATCCAAATTAGTTAGGGATTGAAATTAACTCCATTAGGAATTAGGTTGCTGTAATTGGTAATCAGACTGTCATAGGTTCATAGAATCACGATCGTAAATTATTAGTTCATATGTTAGCCAAACCCTTAGCGGGAGTGCGATTGTATGATTGACAAGTAGAATTCCATCATTATTGTGTGATAGCATAAATAATGAAAGTAACCACCACCGTGAATTTATTTCTTGAGTTAGTGATTGAATAACTCTTAATCTGACGAAATCCTTGTGTAGGTAATTTTTCTCATTATATTATCTCGATTTAATTTTGTTATTGATCAATTTCTAAACCCCCCAAATCTCTTGAATCAATTAGAACACTTCCTTGTGAGACGACCTGGATTGCACCCTAACTACATTTTTGGTGTAATTTAATCACTTTAATTATTTTTAATTTGTTACGGGTAGTGACAGCTCGCATCACTTTGCTCATTTGTTTGCGTAATATTTATATGAGAAGGAATTGTTGTTGTGTCAAGAACAACACTTTCTTGACTTAGTTCAATGCATAACCAAGCTAGCTAATGATTCTAATAGCAATATTAGACAAAATGCATCACCTAATCTTCGTTAGAATTTGTTTATCCTTTACCACCTTCTTCTATTTATTTTTTCTTCATTAAGGCTTAAAGATTGCTCAATTCAATATATACATAGCCATTGAGTTATAATTCCAATTCCATTTATAAACATTAATTGTGGAGAATGAATCATATTTTGGAACAAAATAATATTTTTTATTTAAAATTTCCATTGTGCATTAACGTTGCACAAATTAATTGTTAACTATTTTTTTTATTTTGATTTGAATCGAATATAATGATATATGTATAGCTATTGATTGATTTTTCTTCCAATATAAGCATTTATTGTTCCTTTTTCTTTTCGCATGCTAAAATTTTTAATTAATTGATAAAATTTAAAATATTATTTTCGTATGTATATACAATCCATATTTATTTGTGTTTGCTTTTTTAAGGTATAATCATTATTAATATATGGTTTTATTTAAAAGAATATAATTATTGATAGATTGCTGATTTTATTTTCTAAATCCCCTCTTAACTATTTAAGTGACAAATTGTATTTTCTAATCCATAAAAGCCAATGTTACACACACAAGCACATAAAATAGAAACATAGCAAAAATTAATAATAAATAATATTATTACCTTTTTTTATAAGCCTAATATTATAACCTTTAATTGATAGTGATATCCATTTCAATCAGTAATATATACATACTAATAGTATTATTATCTTTTTCGTTACCATTTTTTAAATTTTTATTTTTTTAAATTTTTTAATAAATCCATGAATATACGTATGAATTCAAATCTCCATAAAAAAATGAGCAATACAGACCCATGATAAGGATGAAGATGGGATGCGAGGAAAATTATAAATGAGGACGAGTTTGGGAGAAAAGTTTTTAACTTCAAATCTAAAACTTTTGAAAATTTTATATATATATATATATATATATATATATATATATATATATATATATATATCATATTTGATTTTTGAAACTTAAACATTTCAGTTTATCAATTCCATAATTTTTTTCATTTTTTTAATAAAAGCTTCAATGTTTCAAAATTAAAATATTTTAAAAAATCAATTCCATAATTTTACTACTTCAATAATTGAGATGACATAAATTAGGATTATGTATGATATCTTACTAATTATAGCATGTTAATTATAATATATATTTTAAAATTAATATTTAATTTACTAAAATGATGTATAAGGAAAGGATGTGTAATTAAAATCACATAAATTAAATATATTCATTAATTTTTTATTAATTAGAAAATACATTTTTATGTTTTTATAAATTAATAATTTAATTTACTAAAAATTTATAAACGACTAGGGATGGCAAAATAAAATAAAATAAAATAAAAGTGGATACACACAAGGATTACGTGTAATAATGGGATGAGAATGAAAATAGATTTTGTCTTCTTGAATATGACTGACAGGGAAGAAGTTCCCATTTATTAAACAGAGTAGGGACGGTGATAACACACCCTCATTTTTTCAATTTTCTTTTATTAAATTTGTAATATATATGTATTTTTAATTTTAATTTGGATTATATTGCATGCATTTGTTATTATGAATATTTATATTTTAAATTCTAAAATATTTTTAACTTTTCTCTTTTTGAAAATTTTTAATAAACTATGAATAACTATAGTAATTCAAATCCCTAGGGGGATAGGGAATAGGGACCCGTGACTGAAATGGGAATGGGGATTGAAGCAAAAGTCCAAATCGAGACGGGGGCGTCAAACATTTTCCTTTTCTCATAGATACTCATTATCATTCCTATAAATAACTCATAATATAATTAAATTATCTACTTATTCTCTTTCATTTTTCAACAATTTCAATTTCGAAATCTATAAAATATTCATAAAATAGGATCTTTATTATTAGTTATACGTCATCTACTAAGATTTTTTCAGCCTTATAAATATGATATTCGAAATAAGATATAAAATAAAATGACACATTTATAATTTTTTTCATTTATTTAATTATTTACTTATTTTCAATATAAATTTATATATTTAATTTTCTATAAAATATATTTAAATAAATTATCACTTGTTTTCCTTAATGGTTAATAAACTATTTTTTATTATCACTATGTACAATGCACAAGTCAAACGATTGGTATAGTAAAAATATCAACTTATTCTCTTTTATTGTTTAACAATTTCAATTTTTAAAATGTATAAAATTTTTATGATATAGGGCTTTTATTGTTAGTTATGGGTCATTTACTGAGATTTTTTTACTTTATAAAGATGATATTCAAAATATGATATAAAATAGATATCATATTTATACTTTGTCTATTTATTTAATTATTAACTTATTTTTAAAATAAATTTATATACTCAATTTTCTATAAAATTTATTTAAATAAAATATTATTTATTTTGTATAATAGTTAATAAACTATTTTTACTATCACCTTATGCATTGCATGAGCGAGTAGTATGTATGTATGTATATTTCTTACATCCACTTATCAGATCCCTAAAATCACTGTACTCCCTATATTAATCAAATTTAAAAACACTTTGGCTGAAAAAGTTTGTTAAAGCCGAGATTATGTTTGGTAACATCTAAAACCGAGACTAAGTTTGGCTGGAAAAAAAAAAAGTTCTAAAAGCAATATTATAAAAACTTCTTACATCCAGTTATCAAATCCCTAAAATCACCCCACTTACTATATTAATCAAATTCAACAACAGTTTGGCTGAAAAAGTTTGTTAAAGCCCATTTTTTCTTTGGTAACATTTAAAACTAAGATTAAGTTTGGCTGAAAAAAAAATTATAAAAGTTATACTACAAAAATTTCTTACATCTACTTATCAAATCCCTAAAATCACTGTACTTCCTATATTAATCAAATTTAAAATAGTTTGGCCGAAAAAGTTTGTTAAAGCCGAGGTTTTTTTTTTTGGTTAACATTTAAAACCGAGATTAAGCTTGGCTGAAAAAAAAAATTAAAAGCAATACTACAAAAATTTCTTACATCCACTTATCAAGTCCCTAAAATCACTAAACTTCCTATATTAATCAAATTTAAAAACAGTCTGGCTGAAAAAGTTTGTTAAAGCCGAGATTTTTCTTTTTTGGTAACATTTATAACGAACATTAAGTTTGGCTGAAGAAAAATTTCTGAAATTACTTCAAAACCGAGATTAAGCTTTAACGAAAATTCTGGTTTGAAAAATTAGACGATAATTTTTCGTGGGTACGAAAATTCTGGTTTGAAAAATTTAAACCAATTTAAACGAATTGCGGTTTTCAAATTTAAATTAATTACAAAAGTTTTTGAAATTCTAAAAATTTGGAATTTGTACAAAAAAAAGTTTTTGTTATGGTATGGTAAGGGTACCTGTACCTTTTTGAATTCAAGGGTTGAGATTTAATTATAAATATTTAAAATATTAATAAATTTAGTTAGTGAGACACGTGATAAATTTTCAATCATAAATTATCTTAAAGACAATAATATCCATAAATTTTATAAAAATATAAAGAAATTCCAAAAAGAAAAAAAAGGGGTTTGTGCAGCTGTCATATATCTATATTATATATAAAGAGATTCCCTTTATAACTGTTTGGCAAAATAGCTCTTAACTTGTCCATGAATCCTACCACCCTTTAATTGGAAAGAAATATAATAAATGTAAATGGGTTAGCGACTAACCAATAAGAATAACCGATGGAAATAAAATGAGAAGTGGGGTTTACTTCTTTGTTTTTTAGGACCATCTCCATGCTATTAATTTCATTAGGATGGTTGAATCCTAGAGCAGTCCACAGCCGAATCGCAAGAATAACTATTCCCCATGATTCTTTTTTTCCTTTTCTTTTTTGTAGGACCAGCAATAGCATAATTTGTAATAGCCGTGATGCATTAAGGTGAGGAAAACGTAGCATCCGTGATTATCGGCAATAGCGGACTGAGCGGTGGCGTGTTGATGCTGCGATCTCGTATATTATATTTTGTAAAGAGAAATCCTTCATTGATTGCGTGACAATTTTGACGTGGAATTCGTCATCACTTGTACAGAAGTAGTCGCACGTAGCGTAGAGTGTAGGCAACTATCGTAGACTTTTATGCACTGATATTTGTATATAGAATTATGAAATTTATACTCATTACAATTTAATAATAAATGAGATATAAATTAATATAATATTTTATATATAATGAGTATAAATAATATTTTTCTTGTATAACAGCATGCTTAATTCACAATGAAAGATTACTGGTCTGGAAATTTTTCCAAAAGTGATTTTAACGCAACAAAATCTTGAATAGTGCAAGCTTTTTTAGTCTCCAAGAAGCTTAAAATAGGCCAATTTGGCTACGAAGTAGATAGACACCAGGTTAACCTGATTGAAGTCTTTACCCACAGTGCACGACGAAATTATATAAACGGAGAACACGAAGCATATAAAAATATAATGCAGTCAAATAGACCTAGCTAGCTAGTGTCATCAAACTGCTTGTCTCAAAAGTTTAAGCAGTTGGTTGTATCCCATGAATAGAAAAAGAGTCCTCCCACCATTATTGACTAACAAGCAAGCTTATTAAAAGAAAGCAAGCCATCAACATCGAGTACTTCAGTATAAAAACCCAGTTGGGTGCTAACTATACGTTCATCTGAATGTGTGCGTTGAAATTATATATCTAGCTGTATACAATGGGATTGTTGTGGTCTCTTCCTTGGTCGATAAAATTTCTTTTCCTTTATTCACTACTTTCATCATCGATCACAAACTGTTTACATGCTTCCATTCAGCCAACACATGAATGTCATAAAGATGAAAGCTACGCCTTGTTGCAGTTTAAGAAAAGCTTTGTCATTAGTAAGTATGCTTCTCACAATCGTTTCAGTTATCCTAAAACAGTGTCTTGGATACCAGGCACAGATTGTTGCTCATGGGATGGCATCAACTGTGATAAGGTCACAGGTCACGTGATTGGTCTTGATCTTAGTAGCAGCCAGCTCTATGGATCCATGGATGTCAATAGCAGTCTTTTTTCACTTGTACACCTTCAGAGCCTTGATCTTTCTGACAATGACTTCAATCACTCTCAAATTCCAGCCAAAATCGGCGGGCTTTCACAGCTAAGGTACCTTAATCTTTCTCAATTTAGTGAAATCACATTTTCCGGTGAAATCCCACCTGAAATTTCTCATTTTCCCAAGTTGTTGTCTATTGATCTACGAAGCTATGTTGGATATCAACTTCAACCACCTGAAGTTCCATTCAACCATTTGCGACTCAACATATCCATTCTAAGAAGCTTAATTCAAAACTCAACTAGACTTGTAGAACTTCGTCTTAATTTTGTGACTATCTCATCATCTGTACCTGATATACTCACAAATCTCACATATTTGCAAAAGCTTTCTCTTTCCTACTGTGAACTATATGGTGAATTTCCCATTGGAATATTTCACCTTCCAAACCTAAGAGTGTTGAGTTTCGGATACAACCAAAAACTGAGAGGTATGTTGCCTGATTTTCACTCGATTGCACTCATTAGCGTACTATATCTCTCAGGCACAAGTTTCTATGGTAAACTACCTGCATCCATAGGAAATCTTAGTTCTTTGAATTGTTTTTTTATTGCAAATTGTAATTTTTATGGGTCCATTCCTATTTCATTTGGTAACCTCAATCAGCTTACTTATTTGGACATGGCGTATAACAACCTTCAGGGTGAAATTCCTCATTCTCTCTTTAGACTAGTGAATCTAGCAATTCTTTCATTGGGCTTCAACTCACTTCAAGGTCAGTTAGAGCTGGACAAGTTTCTGGAGCTTAAGATGCTTACTTCTCTTATGTTGTCTAACAACAAATTGTCTTTGCTCACTGGAAAGAGTTCTCCCAATGTTACCCTTCCTCCAATCCAGGTGTTAGAATTGGATTCATGCAATTTAAGTGGCGAAATTCCATCTTGGATAACAAACCTAACAACATTATCTTACTTGAGTCTTCAAAGGAATAACCTTCAAGGTAAAATCCCTTACTCTCTCTTCAGGTTGGAGAATCTTGCTAGTCTTACTCTAGACTCTAATTTGTTTGAAGGAGAATTAGAGATTGACATGTTTCTAAAGCTCAAAATGCTTTTCTTTCTTGGTTTGTCATACAACAAACTATCTTTGCTCACTGAAAAAGTTTCTTCCAATATAACTCTTCCTCCATTAGAAGTTTTAGCTTTGGGTTCTTGCAATTTAGTAGAGTTTCCAAGTTTTCTTCAGGACTTGGATGAGCTGGGATTTCTTGAGATGCAAGACAATGATTTTAAGTCAATACCCAATTGGATATGGAGAAAAAGAAGCCTTCAAGATTTGTATCTTTCCGACAATTCATTGACAGGAGAAATATCCCCAATGATATGCAATCTTAAGTCACTTGTGGTTCTGGATTTCTCCCATAACAACTTTAGTGGCAGGATTCCTTCATGTTTGGGAACCTTCAGTCAATCTCTTCAAGTTTTGGTGCTACATGGAAACAAATTGTTTGGTCACATTCCTCAATTGTATATGATAGGGAGTGACCTTAGGATGATTGATTTCAGCAACAATAATTTGGAGGGTCAACTACCAAGAGCATTGGTGAATTGTAGAATGCTAGAGTTTCTTGATGTGAGCCATAACCATATCAATGATATTTTTCCCTCTTGGTTGGGTACTCTTCCTGAGTTGAAGGTTATTGCTTTGAGTTATAATGAATTTTATGGAGTTATAATGTGCCGAAATAGATGCACATTTCCCAAACTTCATATCATTGATCTTTCTCACAATAAATTCTTTGGAAATTTGTCTTCAGAAATAATCAAGAACTGGAAATCCATGACCATTTCCAACACAAGTCAATTAAGGTACGAGGACATTCATATTTATTTAAGTAGAAAATCTTGGTCAAGAAATTGGAATGTTCATCATTATTATTCATTCTCAATGACTAATAAAGGAGTCATTATGAATTATGAGGAGCTTCAACACTTTTACGAATTGGTAGCCATTGATCTTTCTGGTAACAAAATTTCCGGGGAGATTCCAGATGTCATAGGAGACTTGAGGAATCTTGTTTTACTCAATTTGTCCAATAACATGCTTAGTGGCAACATTCCATCTTCCTTGGGAAAGCTTTCAAACCTCGAAGTATTGGACCTTTCTCTCAATAGCTTGTCAGGGATGATTCCTCAACAATTAACAGAACTCACCTTTCTAGAATTCTTTAATGTGTCCCTCAACAATCTCTCAGGTCTTATACCAGAAAATAAGCAATTCTCCACATTCCAGAGCAATTCTTTTGAGGGAAACCAAGGTTTATGTGGGATTCAGTTGTTGAAGACATGTGAAGATCATTCTAGGCCTCCAGTGCTCGCATGTAATCGTGATCAAGACTCTGATTTGGGATCTTTCTTTGAATTCTCCAGGAAAATAATTATGATAGGATATGGGTGCGGACTTGTTGTCGGTTTGGCATTGGGAGACGCTTTTGGTTCAAATATAAATAGGTGGTTGAAGAGGATTTTTTAAGCTAGAAATCAAAACTTCAGGCTTCAAAATGTGAACTCTTTTGATGGTTTTGGTTCCCCCCCCCCCCTCTTTCCCACAAAAATTATAGATAGTCCCGTGCGTTGCACAAGTTTGTACATTAATGATAAACATACTCTCTATGTCCACTTTTATTTGTCTCCTTGAAATATGGCTAAAATTTAGTATATTAAAAAATTAACATATCTAGATACAAAAAAAAAAATTAATATACCAAATTTTAACTGTATTATAAAGAGATAGATAAAAGTGAACAGATGCAGTACTTTTGAAAGGGAATATATAGTAGGTCACAATTAATTATTATTATGCCACTTTTATTTTACGTCACAATAGATAATGCAACACAACTAACTAGTAGTTAGGACCCTAAAAACTTGGCGACTGGCTAAATTTCCATGTAACCACACTTATGATGAAAATAAAAAAGGTTATGTGCCTATTCTTTCTATTTTATTATTAATAATAATAATAATATTAATAATATTATTATTATTATATATTCCATATTAAAAAAATAATATTATATTTTAATCATTGTACATAAATTTATTAAATTTTAAATTATTTATTTCTTACTCTATTCTCATATCACCATTTTCGAAATATCTTAGGGGTTGTTTGGAAGTGTTTTTATTTGCTAAAACTATTTTAAAAAATAAGTTTAAGTTCATTTTTTCAAAATAAAAAAATAAAAAAACTTGTTTGGATAATTTTTTTTAAAAACAACTTTTGAAATGGATAAAACAAAAAATTGTTTGGTAAAGATCATAATAACAAAAATCAATAATCACTAGCAACCACAACAAAGATCAACAACCACCAGTAACCATAACAAAGATCAATAAACAATAATAGTGAGATCAATTTACAACTTGGTATTGTGAAATCAACAAAGATCAGTAACCACAACAGTAACAGTGAGAGGGAGGGAGAAGCAGAGAAAGAGGTGGCAGTTCGGCAGAAGTGGAGGTAGATCTGGTCCTGGAGCTGATGGAAGGCAAAGGCGGTGGTTGGGGTCCTTTTCCCGGAGGAGTCGTGGAGCTCACACGGCTCTGACAGCATATCTGATGGGGAGAGGTACTGAAGGTGGTTCGCGAAGGGAAGAGGCCACGGGGCTCGTCGGTGCTCACTATTGCTTGTCGATGCTCGCGGTGCCTTCATTGCTCGCGGCGCTCGCCAGTGCTTGTGGCAACAGTGGTGGCGCCAACATCAGTAGTGGTGGTGGTGGTTGTTCCTTCTTCTTCTTCAAAGTTAACATGGTTATAAAATGGAAATGAGAAATTAGGAGTTCAAAATAGTTTTCAAAAACACCTTAAAATTGTTTTGTTGTTTCTGTTTTTTAAATGAGAGTTTTGTTTTTCTATTTTTAAAATATGTTTTCAGGAATCAAATATCCAAACAAGTTTTTTTTTTTTTTTTACTTTTAAAAATCAAAAACAACTTTTAAAAACCCTTGCTAAACAGGCTATTATCTTTTATTGTATTGATTAGAATTATATAATATTATTATCTTGAAAAAATTTAATTTTAAATTACTTGTATAATTTATACAAGAAAATATTTAAAATGCATTTCAATCTTCTAAATGATAATTTTTTTACAAAAAATTAAGCTGCTTTTTTTATCTGAAAAAAAATCATTAAGTGATCATTACATAAATTGAATTTAAAGATAATTAAGGCACTAAAGGAAAAAGATAGAATATACATAGAATGGGAGTTTTGATATTTCCTTGGAAGTAAAGTGCAAGTGTTTTTTAGAACGCAAAATGGCTTAGAAACATATTGAGATCTGCTTGAAAATACATAAAATAGGGTCAAGTTGGGAAAAATTCTATTTTATCCGGCCGCCATTAGGTAGGAAATTTTTTTTAAAAAAACATTGTAGACCCCAAAATAAAAGAATGGTCATAAATAAAACAGTTTTTTTTTTCTTTCAAATAGGAATTACATGATATTCGGTTTACTATCCAATCAACAGATAAATAGACTATATTTACGATTACTATTAGAGTCCATTAGGATTCTAGAATTGAAATTGCAATGTAGAATTTTAGTTTCATATTCCAATTCTTGTAGAATTAAAAGTAACTATAATCTTAAATTATGTTTGGGTTTACTATAGGATTTTAACATGATTATTATAAAATAAATGAAAAAAGGGAAAAAATTATATAAATATTAACAAGAAGAAAGATATTTATTAAGTTTTGAAATTAACAATTCATAGAGTATAGATTAAAAATTAAGAAGAGTCTATTTTAGTTATTTTTTAATTCTACACAATTATATTATGAAATTATAATTATAATTCTATATGTTACTCCAAATATAAAAATTGGCATTAGACCATCCAATTTCAATTCTATACGGGCCAATTCCAGACCTCAAACAAGAAGTTAATATAAAAAGTATTATAGAAACCATATAAAAAATTATACACAAATGATTAATTATGGATTGTCATATTAATAAAATTATTTCGCATATCATATAATTCAATGACGAAAATAAGTTGTGGCTTAATAATAGGACAAATGTAAGCCATGTTAATCATAAAAAATATTAGAAGAAACAATAACCCTGATATCGAATTTATGTGACTTTTAAAATCGGTGACCATTCATATCAAATCTAACAATCTTTATTGATTCCTCTGACCTTCCCTCTCCCATCCCCACAAGAAATCAAGAGGCAATGAGCATTCTGATTGCACAAGTTAAAAGGACAATCTTATTTCAACTTTCCTAACAAGGATTACCAGGCAAAATCCACCTAGCACCATGGATCTTCCACAAGCAATGGATCAACAATACACGTTCAGGTTGAATCAAATCACTTGAACTATTTGGCTGCACCTATTTTCTCTATACAATGTAACTCTGAGCACAAGCAAAGGTGTATAACCTCTCTAATCCTTTTCCTTCTCTTGTCCATGTTTCCCCTTATATCTACAACATGTCACAAAAACTAACCCTGTTTGGTGGTGACAAACAGATCACAATGATTGAGCTGAACTCGTTCTTAGAAGCCTTTTTGGTTTACGCTTCTCCACAACTGGAATGATGAACTCATTGAGCTGCAAGAAATGATTCAAAGACTATAAGATTGATAACATAAAGCAATTATATGTTTTGAATAAAATTAAAGCAACTACGTATGCCATCAAGTAGCTTTTGTAATTAGAGGCAGCTAAGAAATCTGATCTGTTCTTGCTAATACAACTGGAGCACAAAGGCAAGAGACCAATTCATCACTAGAGAAAATATAGTGTAGGATCAAACGTTTACCACTAAGCCAAAAGCTATAGCTGTTAGCAAGGGCGCAACCTTATTTCCTTAAAGGGTCAAAACCACATCTAGCTTGAGGGGCTGCACCCATTACAGGCGCCACGGGATGGGATGTTAAGCCCATCGAATCCTAAGGGTAACACTGGCTAATTAAAGCCAGCAATCTCCCCCCAGTGTCAGCCGGGGGATTCAAACCCATGACCTCGCTCTGATACCACTTGTAGGATCAAGTGCTTACCACTAAACCAAAAGCTATAGCTGTTAGCAACGGCGCAACCTTATTTCCTTAAAGGGTCAGAACCGCATCTAGTTTGAGGGACTGCATCCATTACAGGCGCCATGGGCTGAGATGTTAAGCCCATCAAATCCTAAGAGTGACGCTGGCTAATTAAAGCCAACATATAGAACTCATACAGTAGTTATCATACAAGAATTATGAGTATCCTTTCACACAAGGATACATAGAATCTACTTAGTAGGATGCTATGATTCTGGTTTAGTATAGCAAGTTATGATTCTGGTTTAACTATGATTCTGGTTTAGCTATAGCAGGACAAAGTTATCATCATCTAATATTATTCTAACTCTATTTAAATGGTTGGATATGAAAATCATAGTAGGATACATGAACTTATATGCTGGACTTACGCACTGATAGTTAATATTATCTAAGTTGCAATGCATGGATTCGTATGCTTCATATGGGCCCCATATGTGTTGGGATTGATAATATTATCTGTGTTGTGTTGAACTTAAAAATGATGGGGAAATTCGGGGGGAGCTTCCTTTTAGGGGGAGTATTTTATCATTCTCATATTCTTTTATTTGCATTTGTCATCAATGTGGACAACTTCAAAGTTCAAGCAACAAGGTAGAATGACTTAAGAGGCAACGAAAGAGAGGATAAATTGTGATTAACACAACAATCATAGTGACTGATGTAATTAAGATGGCATTGAGGTTGTATGGAAGGATGCCAAAGTAATACAGAGTAAGTTGTATTTTGGCATTTTGGTCATTGCACATATCTCATTAGCACTTCACAGAGAGTTCCATATTCAAGTTGAATTGGTTCCATTATTATACACCTCCAGCACATCAGTTTTCATATTTCAAAACATCAAGCCAGAGCTTGTGTCTGCCATTGAATCCACAAATGTCAAGAAAATACTGACTGTGTTCTGTCCGGAATGGAATTTGGATTCATAATGGAGATGTATTTACATGACAGTTTCAATTATATAACATCATCAAATATACTAGAATACGCAAATTAACAGAAATTAAGCAGATATATTACATACCTCCTTCAACCTCTGCTTTCTCTTATCAGCCTGCATTCAAGAGCCAATATTTCAAAAACTAAGTGAGCAAATAAAACTTTAGGCACAAAATGTAAGAATCTTTCAAGAATAATAAACATGTAAAGAACAAAGGGTTGAAACACAATATGAGTCTCATTGACTGCTCTGTCATACGGATAAAGTCTCATTAATCCATCAAGGAAAGTCTTAAACTTTTATTAGGCCACCAAAGAGACAACTTGATAGAAGGTTGAATCATGCAATGGGGGAGCGTACTCCACAAATAAACACTTAGCAGCCTCTCTATAGTGTTGGAATGTAAATTACAGTATCCATTCAGGCCTCCTCCTCCAACCAAAAAACCATATGCTAAATTCTCAAGACCGAAACAGCACAAACTACAACACTGCCAATGAAGGCCGATGATTTCCAATCTAGATTGAAAAAAAAAAAAGAAAAGAAAAGAAAAGAAAAAAGACAACAACAACATTAACATGTATGAATGCCAAGTAAGATTATAATATAATAATTATTATAATGGGCACCTCTTCACTCAATAACCGGGCATTCTCCATCTCCAGCTGTTGAACCAGATACTCAAGCTCAGTTGTGTAAGCCTGTAAGGTAGAACATCCATCAAACCTACCGATCAGCTTTCTTTAGAAGGAAAACATAATAAAAAACAAAAATAAATAAATCAAATCCAATCCCAGTGGGGACTGGGGACTGGGTAGTGGACAACAATCAGAGAGTGGCCCAAAAAAAGCAGAGAAAAGCTCAAATATTAAAAAAAAAAGAACAAAAAAAAAATAAAAAAAATAAAAATCTCAACTCTAATTGGGTTCCTTCCTTGATTCCACCATCCTACCAACAAAAGCCCCAAAAGTGAGATTCCCATAATTACTGAACCTCACTTACCAAAGAAGAAGAATCCGCAGTTTCCAAACATCAAATCAACATTAAAAATTAAAATTAAAATAAATGAAACTTGATTAAACTATTGAGAAGAGAAAGAACAGGGGTATGTTATGTAAATTGTAATTGTAGTTGTAATGTACCTGCTTGCGTTCCCTGGACCTGGCAGCAGACTCACGATTCTTGATCATGCGTCGCTGCTTCTGAAGAGTGGCCTTATCAGCGGGTTCCTCAACCACCCTTCTCTTTCCTTTTCCTCCTCCTATTGTTGTTGACGATGCTGGCACTCCAACCACCGTGGCACCGCCACCATCAATCCCATTATTAGCCAAGTTAGGCTCCACCACCACCACGGAGGAGGAGGATGATCCTCCTTCAACGGCCACGGGAAACTGAGGAGGAAGACGTTCATGATGAAGATGATGATGAGACGGAGGAGGAGGAGGAGCAACAAGCCCCGTGACGGCGGCGACGTCCTCTTCTCTGACGGCACCGGCTTTTGTGAGGAATGCCTCGAGGGTCATCTCCTCCAAGGCCTCGTCCTCACCGGAAGCTCTGTGGGAGTGAGTGTGTGTCTGCGTGAGGATCATGTCCTTCCAGACATCGTCAACGGTGTTGGGAGGAGGATGGGGAGGAGAGGGAGAGGAAGAGGGGCGAGGAGTGTATATTGAGTTGAGAAGATCATCCATGGAATTGGAGTGTGCGAGAAGATGGTGATGAGGAGAAGAACAAGAGAGAGGGGCAGAAGAGGAAGAAGAAGAAGAAGAAGGAGAAGAGGAAGAAGAGTCGCGTGGCAGATCCGTATTCGTCGTGACAACCTTCGACGACGCCATGCCGGTTTTCTAGCTCTCTCTCCTTCTTTTCTGTTTATTTTGTTTGTTTCACTTTCATTCTCTTTCTCTTTCGACTTCACACACTCTGCTTTACAATGAGAATGAGACCCTTCTAATTTCCTCTCTCTTTCTGACACAGATGGATTTGTTTTGTTTTGGTTAGGTGTGTGGGACTGAAGAAAGGAAGGAAGGAAGGAAGGAAGGAAGCATTACTACCTTACAAAGGCTTCAATCATGATGGTATTCATCAGAGTTCTGTTTAGTTACTGACAGGTCACAACCACCGCGACCCACCTTTGGCTTTACGTGAGTTTTCAGATCCAGCCGTCCAATCTAACCTTTCTTACTTCCCCTTTCTTGTATCTGTGTCCCACATCTTCAATCTTAATTTTCTTAAAAAAATTATATTTTATTGATTGGTTCTACGATATTTTGATGTATCTGCTATCATATTGGTAGCCAGTAAACGTTTAATTACTTGTTCAGAAGAGTTGAATAGAATAGATTATTTATTTTTATTTAAGGTATCGTAGCATCTCTCCTTACTTCACTTTTCCCGTTGCTCTTTTGTCCTTTCATATCAATAGTGTAGGAATTATTTGGTTTTTATTTTCATTTTGTAAAGAAAATAATAAAAAAGTGGGAAAACAAAAAACAAAGTGAAAAAATAAAAAAAAAATTTGAAAAAAAAAAAGACAAATCCGTAACTTTGTAACCCTAGTTGTAATCTTTTTTATTCTAACCGTAACATTTTAAAAACATTATAATGTGCCACTTTTTATTTTAAAAGTGGCATGAAGTAGACGCCCATTTTGTATTGATTATTAAATAATAAGAAGATTTTTTTAAAAAAATAAAGTTGAAATAATTTGAAACAGATATAAATACATAAATAAGTGTGTCAATACTTTCAGTCTTTCACCCATCTTTCTATTCTTAATTTTCATTTTGATATTTCAGCAAATGCCTTTCCTATCCATTTCCTACTGATTAATAACTAATAATAATTCCCGTAAAAAATTAATAATAATTATGCCGAAAGCAATTGACATTTTGTTTTTTGTTACACTAAAAAACTTTTCGTTTCTTTTTTGCCCCTTATGAAGTGAATCTTGCCATTCCAATAGAAGGGCGTGACAGATTGATTGGATTCAAACTGATTCACCCGTTGCATTACCTTTCTTTTTTACTCTCACTTTCTCTTTAATTACTTTCTTTATCCTTTCCCACTGGCCTGGCACTCTCAAAAGCTTAATTATTTGATTTATATTGGTGACACGCATGTCTTGCTTGTTAAATCAAATGTATGATTGTAAAACTTAACACCATGTTTCTTGCATGGTAGATTAGTCATAGTATAATCCAGTGGTCAATTTATTATAATAGATATGTGTCTCACTTGCAAAATCAAAGCATTATCCACATCTGTTCATTGATATCATTTCAAACAATTGGTTCACTCTCTAAGGACATAAACTTGTAGGGCATCAAAAATTTTATTTTTCACGATAAAAAAAGTAGTGTAGCATTGTTATTGTTATTTTCAAAATTTTAATAATTTAAAAAAGAAAGAGAATGATCACATAAAGACATGAGGATCCTCTCGCTCTCGGTCGGCTCCCAACTGCCAATTGTGAGGTCCCAATGCGATGGGGCCTATGAAATTCATTGCTTTTCACTTTTCGTACATGAAGGACTTTGCTTCTTTCGAAACATCCCGTGCATGAGTGCACCTCATCATGCTGCTCCTGCTCTTTCGTTATTTCGTCCTCCATTTACCCAACTTTCCCCCGTACGTTCACGGTCGCTTGATTGTGGCCTAGTGCAAAGTTATGTAAGATAATAATAATAATAGATTTAGATTCTCTAAAATATATTTTTACTTTAGAAAATAAAATAAAGATATTTTTTTTTAGTCAATAAAATTAGAAGTGAGCTTTTTTTTATTTTATTATTTTAAAGTTGACTTCATCTTACTTTTTAAAGAGGGAGGATCCAAATATAATAAGGAAAATACTCTCTCTATCCTTCAATAATTGTCTAATTTAAATGCACACTGAAATTAAATAAATGATTAAAAAATATTAAAGTTAGGAAATTTTAAAAATAATTTATTGAATTAATTTTCCTTTTTAATATTCAAATTTTTTGTCCCTTACTTTATTATATCTCTCTCCTCCTCCAACAAAATACAATAAAGGTATTATTGAAAACAATAATTAATATTACTTAAATTTTTAAAATAGAAAATTATTCAAGGATGGAAGGATTAATATTTATTGAATTTAATTTTGATATATCGAGAGTATAAAATACTATCATCCAATTAAAATATTTTATTTGAATGACTTTTCAAGTAATGAACTTAAGTGACAATACATGATTAAATGACTGTATAAAAAACTTTTACACTACCAATGTATATAAATTAAATCAATATTTATATTGATATGTGAAATTATATACATAAGTTATTTTAATCTAAATCCATGACTTTATAATTGTGAATCATTGTAATCTTTCAAAACATAAATAATTCACATTAGTCTCCTTAAATATTCTTTGTTTGTTCCCCTTTTTTTGTTTTCCTAGAGTATCCACCATTGGCCTCTTCAAGGCGGGAGTTATCTAAGAAGTAAATCTCTGGTCATGAGATAATTTCTATACACATCATTAGGAATTAAATTCTTAACAAGATATCTAAGGAATTCAATTAGTTACTAATTATACTAGTTCTCATGCTTCTTCAATATTCTTTTGGTTTCATGTATACAAAGATCGCATGGTCTAAAACGAAGAAAGCATTTCAACTAGTTAGTGCCAATCCGCACGCTAAAAAACATTTTACTAATCAATTCAGTGCATTAAACAGAGACGATGTGTAGTGTGTTAACAGGCCTTAGTCCCCTTTTGTGTTTTCAAAAATCTCCATCTTTTTTCACACACATTGTTATACGAGACCTCCCAAACAATGAAATTCTTAATGTTCAACTCCGTTACTTGAAATTCAATAATTCGAGATAAAAAGCATGTGTATCCGTTGTGTATTGAAATCTAGTGGCTGCTCCTATATGTAATGTGGATGTTTAGCTGCTCCGCCAAACCCGCTCCAATAATTTTGTCTCGTTCTCAAAGATGTATTGCCATGCATTTACTTAATTAATTACTTGTATAAGATTCGAATCATAACAACTATATTATTATTAGGTTATCGATTGAAACCTCTCTGTGTGGTTACTATTAAGGGACAAGTTACATATCATGTGGTGTATTATTGAAAGTGTATACTAATATTCGCCTGCCTTTCCTTTAGCACCGCCATCCACTTAGCTCCTTGGTTTTGAGTAGTAGCTATCGCCAAAGTTATGGTAAGTTATTTGTCAATTAAAGGTAGGCATATAAAAACTAATGCAGAATATGACCCATCATAAGTATGTAATAATAATAAAATTGTTCTAACTGCTCATTTTGTTTGTCATGTAAGCATAACTATGTTTGACAAAACTTTAATATAAACTTGTAGCATAAGTTTAAAAATTACATGAAGGTGTGAGATAAATTAAGATATAATAAATTTTAAATTGTACATTATGCATATAAAAAATTATAAATTATAGATATGATATATTATAAATTTATAACTTATTATCACTTGTTGTATTGATATTAAATCAAATTAGGAATTACAAATTTTAATCAAAAGATAAAAAAATTCAACCTATTTCTATATTTTAACATAACTTACTTGGTTACAAATTTTAACATAAATTTATTCTAATTTTTTTTTCAAACACTTTTTGATAAACAACATCTTGTGTTATGTTGGATAGATTTTTTATTTTCATTCAAAATCAGTATTTTCAAACTACTTTCAGACTTCACTATTCAAATAACAACATACAATTGTCCATGTGTAAAAACTGGTTTTGACAAAAACAATCCAACATATGATAGTGATTTGTCTTGACTCTTGTTAATTGTTATAGCAAAACAAAGAGTAATTATGAATTGTTTTCTTTGAAAATTTAGATGAATTCAAAGATAAGATGGAATTAAATTCATCATTCATTTGATTTATAAGTTAAATGTTGCATTTAAAATAAATAAAATAAGATATTTATTTAGAAATCAATACTTATATCATAAATTCAATAGATAGTATTTGGAATGATTAAAATAGAAATGAAATGAAATTAATTTGTATTTAAGTTTTAAAATAAAATCAATTCCCATCGTATTCTATTTTCAATTATTATTTGAATAGTTTAGTGTAGTTTTAAGTTTGATATCATTTTTTTTTTATTTGGTTTTCAAGGATTAACAAAGCATTGAGGGTTCGATTCTTGTTTTGGGAATAAGACAACTTTAAAACTTGTAGCTAGTGTCTACGTCCTTAAATGAGTCTACAATATTAGTTACTCTGTCCAATAGTGGATATTCTAGGAAACCTAAGGAAAAATAAAATTATTTACTCAATTCTTTTTAGTTTAATTTGATTGTATACACTCCTATAAAACTTTACTTTTAAACTAATTTCAAACTATTTTTGGTAGATAATTTCAAACTAAAATTAATTTAGATAAAAAATAATTTTAAAATAATTGATTAGTTATCAAACTATATATTTTGGATTCAATCTCATTTTATCTACACATCTAATTTATCATGATTATTAAACACTCTTTTAATTATCAAATATATGTTATCCAATCAAAGCATGATTTTATTGTAACTATTATTTAAAATTTGATTTTATAAAAATCAAATTTAAAATTTAAAAAATTAAATTGATTGTTAAGAAAAGCCATTAATTAGTAGTTTTATGTCGCATGCCTGAGTAGTTTCCATTTTTAGTAAAGTTTTTTAAATTTTGAATTCCAAAATACTTTAGAAGTTGCCAAATGGCACAAGTCTAAAATATCAACAGTCCGGATAGATTAATAATATAGATATTGATTTCTCAGTATCCGGACAACTGCAGATTACAAGTTTACTTGTCCTCGTAACGAGAAACGGGACAAGAGGACAAAAACACAAAAAAAGGATAAAAAAAGAAAATGTTACCTGTATGCTCAACTATACAGCACAACCACCCAACTACATAACCCTAATCATCATCGTAACCTGCGCCATCCATGTCTGCGTCCCCATCTCCATAGCCATGGTCCTCAGCTAGATCAAGATCTGCTCCATCAGTCTCAAGTGGCACATTATCCACCATTTCACCAGGTCCTGTCTCCTTAGTTTTGTTAATCTCCATGGATGTCAGATTTTCATCACTGAAGAATGAGGAATAGGGTTTGGAAACCTGAAGATGGAAATTGTTGAGTCGGTCTATGCATAGATTTTAGGTAGGTTGACCAATAACTCATGCAAGCATTCTAATTGTTTTTTTCAAAAAATCTGCTTATTAGGATGTGTTTAGTTGAAGAGTAAAAATAGGGATAAAAATTACCTAGATAAGTTTCATATGTTATTTTACATATAAAACTCATTTAGGTAAATTTTATTCTCATTTTTATTCCCTAACCAAACATACATTTAGTGTAAAAAGCAAGGTTCTAAAAATCATACCAGACATCGAACCAGTCAGAGCAAAGGTTCAGAGGTTCAACCGGGGATCCAACCGGAATATAATCGGTATATAATAAAACTTTTATTATATAAATATGCAAAAATATAAAATAAAATATACGTAAAAATAACTAAAAATTAAATTAGATATCAACAAAACCCATAGAATATAACATAATTCAGCTCTTAATCAAAATAAATATTATCTATATAAATCGAATCTCTCAAGTTACTAATTCTCATACTAGAAAAAAGAAAAGAATTAGGAAAAATTAGATTTTAGACTTTTTTTTTTATAAAAAAAAAACTGGTTTGACCGGTCGGGCCAGTTTGCCCGGTTTTTTCGGTTCCCGGCCGGTTTGCAGTGATCTGACACTGGTTCTTTGTCAGCCGGTTTTGGGGGCCAACCCGGACCGGACAGCAGACCGATTCTTGATTCAACCGGTCCGGTCCAATTTTCTGAACCATGGTAAAAAGAGAGCTAATAGCAACATTCACAATGCAATACTTAACATTCATTTAACACATTACTTTTTGAGCAAATGACACAAATCTATTGAGTCAAATGTCATGTGTGCTCTGATTAAGTTTCTCTCAAACTTTTTTTAAATTTCAGAATGATTTAAAAAGGGCTTCTTTGAGAAGCTTTTCAATATCGCACTCAACACTCATATAGCACTTTATAAGAATTATTGGAGTTGCAACTATTAGTATTATCTAATCTATAATTATACTTTTCTATACTTATAATAAAGTAATGGCCCATTTATGGTTCATCACACTATTTGTGAACAACACATTATTATTATTATTATTAATAGTGCAGCAGTTGTATCATGATTTTTTTTCTTTCTTTCCTTTTACAATATATATATAATATAGATTTTTGTTTTGGTACCCTAAGGTAGCATTTGGTTTGGAAGACAGAGACACAAATCTGAGGATAATCTCAGTATCTTTGTTTGGTAAGGGGCGAGTGCAGGGATGGAAAATTTTTCCGTCCCAAGGACAAAAATTTCCTATATTTCTATCCCTCCAAAAAGTGGGGACAGTGGGGACGGGACACGGGGACACAAATTTCTAGTGGTGGTCCGGCCACCACCGGACCACCATCGGCCATCGCCGGCCACCGACGGTCAACGGTGGTCAACGCCGGTCAACGGTGGTCAACGCCAGTCAATGGCCGGTCAATATTTGTCCCCGTCTCTACAACCAAACATGATATAGAGACAGTATTTTTTATATCTCCGTCTCTATTGTCTCTGTATTTCTGTCCCCATCCCTTCCGTCTCCCTTACCAAACGCTACCTAAGATACCAATACCCTTTTGAATCTAAGAATTGTGATTTAATCATAAATATTTAAAATATTAATAAATTCAGTTAGTGGGACATGTGACAAATCTTCAATCACAAATTATCTAAAAGGTATCAGTACCCATAAATTTTATAGGATACCAAATAAATCCCTTATTATATAATAATATTAACATATAAACTTATAAATATAAATAATTATATTAAATAAATAAATAATAATGAATTATTATAATAAATAATTTATGATAAATAATATGAATAATTAAACAATGTTTATGAAATGCAATTATATGGAATAAAACTAAAAATTTTAAAAGTTAAATACTATCTATCAATATTTGAATTATTATATTTTTAAAACTTATATGTAAATTATTGTTAAAAATATTACTTTATATGTTTTATTTTTAATTTCACATGTTATGATGCAAAATACAAATAAAAACTATTAAACTGTAAAAGAAAGAAAAATTTATATCCTATAATGTGTATAAAATGCAATCATATATTATAAAATTAAAAATTTTAAAATTTAAATATTATAGATCAATATTTGAATTATTACACTTTTAATGTAAATTGTTGTTAAAAAATATTACTTTATATGCTTTATTTTTAATGTCAAATATTATAATAAAAAAGTATAAATAAAAACTATTAAAATGTACAAGAGAAAGAATTTCACATGTTATGATGCAAACTACAAATAAAAACTATTAAACTGTAAAAGAAAGAAAAATTTATATCCTATAATGTGTATAAAATGCAATCATATATTATAAAATTAAAAATTTTAAAATTTAAATATTATAGATCAATATTTGAATTATTACATTTTTAATGTAAATTGTTGTTAAAAAATATTACTTTATATGCTTTATTTTTAATGTCAAATATTATAATAAAAAAGTATAAATAAAAACTATTAAAATGTACAAGAGAAAGAATTCTATCAAATGATTTTTCACAATTTTTCACATATTTTTTACCACATCCATATACTGAAATTTTTTTCACCACATCCATTTATTAAAAACTTTATATCTATTTAATTAGCTTATCCATGCAACTTCATGTGTCAAATACAGTTAAGAGTACTATTAGAGTGTGCAAATTCCAATCAGTGAGGGTCAAATAAAATCCTCATTTTTATGATATGTTTGGTTAGAGAATGAAAATAGGGGCAAATTTTTTATGAAAAAAAATTCATATTTAATTTTACACATAAAATTTATGCATGAAAATTTACACCCCAAATTTCCCCGATAAACAAATGAATAGATAAAATTTCACTGCATTGCAAATAGTAAACATCAAAATGACATTTCAGAGCACTTACTTTGAAAAAACAATTCCTCTTCTCAGCACTTTCCACCAGCTTGTTCCATCGTTCACTCCTCCTCAATGTTGAGGCAGATCCAACCACCTATAGGAAGAATGAAAATTGGTCACATTAAGGCATGTGTACTAAGTGAATTCGTTGAAAGCTTCACCTTAAACTGAACGATACATTACCAGCACTGCAGATTTTGCTCTAGTGATCCCAACATTCATACGTCGGACGTCCTCCACGAACCCAATACCTCTATCTTTGCTTGCCCTCACACATGAAAATATTGCAATGTCCTTTTCACGTCCCTAAAAGAATAGAGAGAGTATTCTTTAATCTATGCCATGTTATTTGTTGCACTGGTAATCCAAAATTATGTGGGTGCACCACAGACTTGGCTTTGCAATCGCACATAATGTCAGGTATGTTGTGCTCTAGGTAGACCATATTCAAATATTTGGCTTATTGATAAATTGGTCAATACTAGGAGAAAAAAAAATAAAAATGACGGGTATCATGCAATAAAAATTAAGCTAGTTTACCTGGCAACCATCAACAGTACATATATCCACTACTGTCTCTGATGACACTCCAAAAGTCTCTTCGAAACGTCTTTGGAAGAGCTTGACTTGTTGACTATAGGGTGATATGATTGCAACTTGGTTACCTGACTTCAAACTCGGATAAAGTGTTATAAGTTTCTGATACAAGAAGAGGACAAAATCAACTTCCTCAACATTTATCCATGAACCACTTCCAGATGGCCGAGCCTCTTTTCCCTCATGTATGTCGAAGAAGCAGAACGGGCCAAAGCAGCAGTAACGATGCCAATCCCGTGTTGTCCGTTCTTGGAGGTCATCCCCATCTTCCAATGCATCCTCATAAAACTCCCTAGAGGGGAAGCTTCTTATCTGATTGATAAAAATATGATAAAATCCACTTGGAAGAAGCGTCAAGATATTTCAATGGATAGACAGAAGAAAGATGATGAAAGTGATAGTAGATAGAAAAACAAGGATGAATTTCATCCCAAAAATGGACGAAATCTGATGTGTTTGGTTTCGAAAAACAGTTTTCCATTTTCATTTTCATTTTCATTTTTAGTTTTCCTATTATTAGGATTTTGTGAAGGAAATACTGAAAACTGGATTTTGTAGTTTTCATAGTTTTCAATATTTCCTTTACAAAATCTGGAAAACAAGAAAACAAGAAATGAAAACTGAAAACTATTTTGTAAAACCAAACACAGTTTTCTGTTTTCAGATTTTAGGATTTGTGAAGGAAATAGTGAAAACTATTAAATCAAGTTTTCACTTCCAATTTTCACTATTTCCTTCACAAAATCATGAAAAACAGGAAATTAACTGAAAAAAAAAAAAATGCAAACTGGAGAGTATTTTTTGAAACCAAATGCACCCTAATATATTCAAGGTCCAAATCCTAGCGAGATTAGTAGAATCCCCATATTTTCACCTTGATGCAAGAAAACAAAACTATTTTACAGGTTACTACTCTCTTATTGGTTGTGTTAATGCAATCAAATCCTAGGCCAAATGCTAGGGAGCCCTACTCCCTAAATGTGAAGCACGACCAAATATACTCAACAAACTAATTTTATGACATTCAGCGAAATATATGCACCAACCTCAGGATGCATTCGGTATTGGGTCTTCAACATTTTAACAGGGTAGCCCGCGTGTTTCAATCTTTCAAATAAGCTTGTGCCGTATCTTAATTCATGAAACAAAAGCAATACAACATTAAGGTATTACTCATAAGTCAGAAGAATGGTATAGGGCGGTTAGAAAGATATAACTGAGTCTGAGACCAAAAGAATTGTCTACCCATGATTCTTAGCAACATCTGAAATTACAGTTGCTGGAAGCTGTGCAGGATCACCAACCTAAAAAAAGAAGGAAAAAAATTAGCAGTAGTAAGGCCGAAGGACAACATCAAAAGTCAAACCCAATATGAATTGGAAAAGGCATAGTCCAGCAAATTCAAACATGTTCAATACTTCCATGTATAACAGATTAGTAAATTCGGACATGACTTGTGAATCTCATTTCTAAATACCATTCCAAATCTTTTGGGTTACAAGTTACAAATTTACAATAAATATTGAACTTTCTTTTTATTCAAAAAATAAATAGATAAATAATGAACCTGCTTACTTTACAGGTGCTGTGCTGTCAAAATGTATCATTCATTATTATTATTAAAGTACCATGATATCTTCTACCTCATTCTGATACAAACCTTGGTTGTACGAAAATTTAAATTGCACAGAAGATATTGTTTTCCAAGTTCCATATGAACAGTGCTTTTGGGTGGTAGTGGTACCGTACCATCGTAGCTCAAATCTTTTAATTGGTCAAACATTGTTTTATCAACAACATGGGAAGTTATTTTGCCCAAAAAAAGGAATGTAGGAGCAATGCCACGAAGTGGTCCGCGCAAAGCACAGTCTATTAAGCATTCCAAATATTTTCCAAAAAATTATCTTCCTTAAATATATGATATAAAGGAAAATCATTTCATTTTGCATGCTGATTTAAAGATATTTTTCCCTTGAAACTTGTAATACATAGATAATCAGTAAGTTAACATGTAAAACTGGGGCATATTAAGACATAATTGCAACTAAAATACTGTAAAACATAAAACTGTACAGGATTCTATAATGAGAGAGCAGCAATGAAATATACCAGAAAATTTTTTTTGCATTGATTGGCCAAGGGAACAAGAGTTGCAGGTTCCACCTGTTTAGGGGTACAAAGAGATGAAATAAAATAAGCAAAATTGTTTTTGTATTGAAAACAAAAAATCCAAACATATTGACAAAGAATTTTTTGGGATTTTAATTGTAATTCACTAATTTGGCTTGTAGACTTACTCCCGTATTACATATTGACTTCAAGAGGCATGATGTTCTGTATCAATCTTGCATAAAGGGTATTTACCTATTCCCCTTTTTCTAATTTAAAGAAAATGACTCTTATGGAAGCAAGGTGCTAATGTGTAATAAATACTGAGATAACATATATGTAGACAATGACAAACTTAGGTACTTCATGTAGAACCAGAAACAAAATCATCAGGTAGTTCTATACTTATTTTGAACTAATGAAGACCAAACCGACAGAAAACTATGCTGGAGATCATATAGAGAAAACACTGAGAACAAAGTATGAGGGTTTTCTAGACTAGTTTGGGTTTCTCTATACCATGTCATTCACTTTCACCCCCCTCAGTCATTCCTAAAAAAATTACAAAAAATTATCTGAATATTGATTATTCCTCCTATCATGGGTACATCAACATAACCCTAAAAATTGGTTGCGCAACTTTGCCAACTTAATTATGCTACAAGCAATCTAACAGGTGATTCAGCAACTAAACAGAAGATTTCAAACTTACAGCTTGCGCTGCTTCATCTATAATCACAACATCAAAGCTGCGACTTAGTTTACTGAAAACATGTGAACCACTAAAACTGAGCGTAGAGAAGACCTGCCAAGCACAAAAAAAAAAATTTGAGGAAACCACATTGCTAGTTTATTTTTCTTTTGAATTCAGCTTAAAGCTTGATGAAATATATACTATTGTGGCCTCATCCAAAATTGCAGCCCGGATACTGTCATCATTACTTCCTGCAGGACCATTACTCTGCCTATCAGTAAATGATTTGTTGGCACTGGCACGTTTTTCTTTCACCTGCAAGTGAACTTTATAGCATCAAAGTTTGACCCAAATTACAGTTCAAAGTGCGGATTTTAACCATACAAATTAGAAATAGATAAGAGATCCCATAGCTAAATATAAGACTTATAATGTCATTATTTGAAGTACTGTCCAATTGCAGATTTCAACCAAGGTCTAGAAATGTGTATTATGTTCCAAATTTATTTTCTTGCTAAACATTATTTTCCTCAAAGGTTTAAAAAAGGTCATCCCCACATTTTCCAGAGCAGTTAGGACACATCACAAAATCAAGATTCATGTATATGTTCTGGAAAGGAAATCTACATACTAATGTCTTTTGGGTTAATAATGAGAGTACGATTGGATTAGCCAATTATAAGATCTATGAAAGATGAACACAAATTATCGTCTCTCAGTCCAAATCAAGAAAGAAAGTAAAAGATGTAGATAAAGTTCCAGTCCTAGAGAAGAGTAATGAATTAAAAATTTAAGACTGAAGTGCATTTAGGACAGACACAAATCTCAACATCAATCGAAACTACCCATGTTTAAAATTTTAGATGAAAAGCTTCCAATATTTGTTCCTAATTCCTATAGAGAATATCATCTCTTTGGAATTAATTACCCTTGTGATATTCTCTATACAGGAACAAATATTGGAAGCTTTTCATCTAAAATTTTAAACACAGGCTGCTCCAAAGGTTTCGATTAATTAATACTTGAGCCTCCTTCCAGAGCTCCTATGCATGATCATGGCATTATAACCAAATTTTAGGTAATTAGTACTATGGAAGATTAAATAATAACTTTGGTAGTAGCACAGCTATTTTAAAGACAATCTAATCTTATCAACATACAAGTTCATCCAGGGAAACTTTCTTGATAGAATGATGTGCTTTGAGACCAATGCGGACAATGTTAGGTTGGTATGAACGATCATTTTCATCGTGTACACCTGAGAACATCCGCGAACAATAATTAGAAAAAATCAAAAAAATTAAATAAGTAATCATGACAAAAATATTAAAGATATCAGAAATCCCCAAGAAAAACAAAAGGAAAATTAAATCATGTGAAGAAAAAGAAAAATAACCATTAAGAATATCAAGGTAAGTTCAGTCTTGTTATAATATAAAATAACTAATTATAGGCTAACAAATGGCCACACAGTCAGGATGCCAATAACTTTTTCCTAGTATGGGCTTAGGACATCCCAGTTGAACTCTTAACCCCCACCCAAAATAATATCATCATCGGCATCCAAAGAAATCAGAAAAAGAAAAAAGAAAAAAAAGCAACATTCATTATGGATTCACTTTGCCATTCATCAATTATTATTTTTAAATACAACATCTGACAATTACTTTGAAATCAAGAAACTGCAAGCAACATAACTTTTGGCATTACTTCAATTCAGAATTTCTTTCAGTTGACTAATTACCAAATGATGCGTGATAACAGACAAGTGGTCCTTGGCACCCTTTTACTCTAGTAACATTGTCACTTGATGCAAGTGAATTTAACACAAAAGAATGATCATTTTACCAAATAAATGCATTGATATAAACAAAGATATTATGTACTGTAAAGAAAGTTAGCTAACTGTGCCAGCTGTTGCTACACCTACAGGAAGACAACACAAGAAAGGCAAGAGAAACTTCGTACCTCCCTTGAGAACCCGCAACACAATCTCATCTAGGGCAGAGTTTGAGGGGGCGCATACAAGCACTCGTACCCGATACTTACGAGTTGAAGTTACAGCTTCAGGTCTCTGAACCAATGATTAGAAAATATTATTTGTAAAATCAACAAGCTAAACATATTTCAATTTTCAAATACTTACTAATTCATTTCCAGTAGTCGGGAAAAATCCATCATCACCATCTTTTGGCATCAAAGTATCCCTTGGATTAACACTATTCATCCATGGAGCTGCCAGTCCCCAGTGTTTGCATCTGCCAAAGGAAAGCCAATAGAAAAAATAATAAAACATCTAGCAAAATGATAGGATCATAGCATCAGATAAAGAAAATGGAAATATATTGTGTAATATGAATCTGAGATTGTATTTATACTAATCACAAATGAAAGAAAGAAAGATCGCCAGGTATTAGAGAGACCCAATTGCTCTCCCAAGTTCCAATTCCAATTCTGAGATGCCCCCCTCAATACCCCGAGCCTTGCCTATAAAGGCTCTCCCCTAACCAATTAGAATATTCTCTCTTTGCCTAGGTGGTAGTTGGTTACAAAACCCATTACCCTTTGCCCACATACATTAGCAGCCCTCTTAGGTAACATGTGTATCCCTATACAGATTAATAACATCAAATATTATGAGACCTAACACAAAATAAAATAAGAAAAATAAAATCTACTGATAAAGCTAGTATAATGCCAACTTTCTTGTTCTATTTAGCTAGTCTAAGCGCAGAGGACATTACCATCCCAAATTGATACTAAAATGAATAAAACTAAGACTGGACATTGGTGTATCACGAGAGCTGACAAAGTGAAATCAATCAACAAAGTGTGTATATTTATGATAAATGTCAATATCTACCCCAATTGCACTTCTAATTAGATCAAATTATTTATATTTGAACAAGGGGAAGAGAAGCACTGCCATAGAATTAACATGTGTAACACAGAGTATGGGGAAGCCAAGAATGAAAAAAGTTAGAATTTAAAAGATATCCAAACATGAAATAAAAAGAAATATCATGCCAGAATCACAGGTAAATGTGAGAGTGAAACACACTTCTCCTCCATTGGTAACTGTGGCCCCCGCTTTAGCTCGAAGATCCTGGTCCTATTAAGCAAAATGTAAATACATAAATATATTTATTAACAAAGAGAAATCTAAGGCAAAAATGTGAGAGTTGCTGATATGCTTAAGGCATGCTGGTAAAAGCAAAAAATTGTCTCTAAATTTCACCACTGTTAGGCACGCTCTAAACATAACGCTCTACCCAAGATAACAAAAGAAAACACAAACAGAATAATTAGACATAGAAGACCAAATTTATAAAGATATTACTTACTTCGAATGCACCCTTGTTGGAGTTGAATGTAAAATGGCACTTAGAAGCCCTAGTATGGTCTGAGTCTTCCCAGTCCCAGGGGGACCCTGAAATGAGCTTGGTTAGACTCAATAACAACCATTTGTAAACTGGCATAGCTACAATACATTAATAAAAACCTAGAAAGATGTCTTAGAAACTAACATCTAGCAAGGGATAATTCATGTCAGATGAAAACTAAAAAAGAACGTGATTATCTAGAAAGGACCAAATGACATTATTAGAATAACACTATAACCTATTTTCCAGCAGCATCAAAATTAAGAACTCTGACCCAATAACTGTTGCCCAGCTTCACATGATAAGAAATACCAAAAAGCAAACGATAAATAAAATTACATCCCTCATACGAGCTGAACCATATCAGGACCAATTCATAATTCCAATGCTCAGACAAGGCTGTTTCCTAGAACTCTAAAAATGTTTATCTGTATGCTCAGACTTTTATAAGGTCAAAAAGAAAATCACGATACAAATTTTCATTTTTCTTTAATTTTTACAAGACAAGATATTTTGCCCAAAATTAGATAAAAAATTGCTATAGCCCATAGGAGAGAATTTTGCAGCAGTAGTACACAGAGACAAACCTGTATCAGGACAAAGGCTTTTGATGATAGACCAGCCTGCATCACAAAACAAAAGTTTATTGTGATACAATTAAATGGTATATGAGCTTTATAAGAACACTCTACACTGTAAGAAATATCATAATGAGTTGCAAGTCAAAGTGTCAAACAACAAAGCCAATACGAAAAAAAAAGTCAAAGAATCTTTGAGAATGAAGATTCATAAAAAGTTTTTATTCCATCATCATTTACAGGATTATTAACAATCAGGAAAAAGTCAGCGCGTCTCCTTGCAATATATTGAGCCAACACATTTTCAACCAATATAAGAGTTTGTTAGGATGAGCTTTTTATTTGAATAGGAAAAAAGCAGTGACAATAAGCAAATGACATGTAAGATACAAGAGAAAATGAGTGAAAATAAGGGAAATGGTGAAATATTATGGGGAGAAGTTAGAAACAAGAAAAGAGGGATGCTCAAAGTCATGCATCCCTTATTTTCTGCTTAATATTTTTAACCAAATGTCAAACCCAAACTTGACTATATGCCACCTTAATAATTGACAAAATCCCATTTTTATTCTTTCCAAACAATATAAAGTTAGCTAACAAAGGAACAAAGAGAAAGAAAACTGAATTGTATTGAAAACAGTTATATTAATAATAGCAAAAAGAGATTAATAAAGTTGAAACCCAGATGCAAATAAGTTTTAGACACTTCACTGAACTTCTAAAGTAGAAACTTACTGTTATAGCCTCACGTTGATATTGGTTAAAAGAACTTTCAACATATTCCTTCAGAGGTATTGGGATTTTCCAACCCTCAGCTTCCGTACCAGAATTCTCTCGCACAGCATTTAGTATCAAATCCTTGTATGGGAGAAAGCCAATTGTTCGTACAGCTACATATTCACGAGCAATGGTGGATAGGCTGCACATCTGCATGATTTCTCACATTTGTTCAAAGCCAGAAATAATATATAACTGTATAAGAATATATTTGGTTAAGAAAACAATAACAGAACATTCTGTAAACCATTTTGTGAAGGAATAAAACAATTTATTAGTCAGGGATGGAAGCCCCTAGGTAGATACACATGCAAAGAAAGAAAAAAAATAAACGGACACACATACAACTGGGATCCCTTTAATAAAAGGCTGATGGCATAACACTTGATTGATTGATTCTGAGTCAGATCATGTTTGGATTTGACTAATTTTGGAGACATAATTGGCTGTTTTTTTTTTAAAAAAAGAAAGTCTCGAGAACCTTTTAATTATAAGTAGTTTTAAGTTAAAAATAAGCTGATCCAAACACACACAAACCCTTCCAATGGTCTACAGAGAGAAGAGGAAAAAAACAAAGAGATGAAAAGAAGAGGACAACTACATAAACTTTGAGAATCTATGACCTACAGAATTAAGCGCATGCTACATAAAGGAAAATTAATTTCAAAACATTCGTAAAAGCAGAAGTGAAGGGAATGGGCACAATGATGTAATGTATTTAATGCCATTGTTGTTGGTATAGTGCCAAAAACCTAGAATAACTAGAGAGATAAAGAGCTTTAAATATTCAAAGCAGAAGATGTAATAATTAACGTCAATTAAGAAAAAAGAAGAAGCAGCGCTGCATCTCTGAATGTGAAATGATATGTACCAGTTTGTTGATTGCTAAGTGAAACATAAACATTAAAAAAAAAAAATCCTAATGTCAAATCCTACCACTTTTAAACACTAAAATTTATGCTGATGCTAAACAACAAGATTAAAAACAGTGCAAAAGAAAAAAGCGGGGAGGAAAGTTGCCCTTTATCCAAGTTAAAGGCGTGCCACAAGCCTCTTAGAGCTTACAGTGATACTTACATATGACCTACCAATGAAGGACCAATCAAATCAAAGACCACTGTTGTAAACTAGCCAATCAAATAACTAAGCTCAATTGCAGAAGAGATTAAATAAACGATACTCAATCTTTTTACCCACTAGCTAATCTCCTCTCTCCTCCTCTAAAGAGGAATCATAAAATGTACTCGATATGTATAAACATACACATATAGTTTAGACATAAATATACACACACACACACACACATAAATAATTCTCATGCAATCAAAACACACAGACAGTCAGCAAAATGAATTGCCAAACATTAAGGAATGTATGATCAATGATGGTATGTTCTTTTTCTTTTTATTTCTTTTTGCAAAACAATTCTAGCAAGAGAAACTATAGGCACCCTTGTATAGTAGAGCAGAAACCAAATATCATAATCGGACTTGACATGCAAAACCCTCGGGCAGTTGTACTGACCAAGATACACCTAAACAATGTATATTCAACAAAGAATGATATCTTAGAAAATTATACATATCAATATTTACATACATGCAATTAACCAAAAATAATCATGTAAAATGAATTCCATGCAAGTAAAATTTCAGGAATAAATACATGGTTAACAAGCACCCATTTACTTTTCCGCACCTCACATAAGAACATAATAAATGATAAAAACAGGTTACCTTCATAAAATATAATTGTCTCTCCGTCTCACAAATATGAGACCGCATATTAAGAAGCCTTGGGCATGATTGTACATGGTTTGTATTAACATGAGAGAACTCTCCGGCTAGATAGAGTCTAGTGCGAAGAAGTCTTGTATCAGAAAATTTCCGTATGTTCTCCACCAAAGCAAATGCATACACAGTGGGTAATTTTTTGCTATCCACAAACTGCAAAGTGACAAGTACATGGATCAACACAATTCAACTATTTCAAGTTGTGGCCCCATTGGAATGGACAAAAAGCATATAACACAACGGCAACAATGCGTTTTGGTTTACTCAAAAATCAATGTAAGTTGAAGAGCACAGTAAAACTAAGAAAACTTACTTCAACAAACACGTTTAAATATAGTTTCCACATCAGTCTATTCATCCACAATTTTGATAGATATAGGGAAATTATGGATTAGGCCTTATTGTAATTAGTAAATATTGAGATGGGAGAGAATAAGGGGGCTGTTGGGTTTTGTAACAAACTTTGCCACCTAGGCAGAGAGAGGATATTCTAGTTAGTTAGGGATAGCCTATATAGGTAAGGGGAGGATATTGTGAGGGGCATCTGGGAATTGGAATTGGGCTTGGGAGAGTAGCTAGGTCTCTCTAATACCTAGCAACCATTGTTTCCTTCAGTTTGTTCTCAATACACACTCCTATTCTATAATTCATTCTTATCCTATGGCTTGGTACCTATCAAATTTGCTCAATAATTATCAGAAAACAAATCACTACAGCTTTATGCAAAAAAATGAAATGATGTAACTTGTGAGAAATGCAATGCCTATAACACATTCACAAGTAGTACTAGGAAGTGAAAAATTAAAATAAATAAACATCAGTTTAAATCGACAAATAATTCCAAAGGGAAGAATAATGCAACATCAAGACTCATATATCAATGTGACATCCAAGAAAATTACACTATAGGTGTGTTTAGATGAGGGATAAAAATTCGAGGAAAATTTCCAAGGACGAGTTCCACGTGTAAAATTACAGGTATACTGATCCATGGAAATTTCCCTCCTATTTTCACTCCCCTACCAAACACACCCTATCAGAGGACCTGCAAATGCCAATAACAACCAGTCTCTGATCATAAGTACCTTGTCTCTCGAAATCAACAAAAGATCATTCTGCGATATTGACTCTCCCTCCTTGATTTCACAGGGAAACTCTATAAAATGAAAGCCATCCCCTTCACTGTAATTCTTTACCACCCCCAACTTCCATTCAGTCACTGCATTACACATAATAAGATTTCTTCAGCATGACACAGTCAACAAGACCCCATTTGTCAAAATCCATTTTTTTCAAAAAAGGAAAAGCTTTACTTTTTCCCTCTGGGCATATAGAAGCAAAAAACAATGAAAAGCTTAAGAACCTCCCGAGGCATTCCCATTAACAAGATAAATAATAACCCAGTGAACACCCCCCCTCCCCCGGGGAAAAAAACACTAATCTTAGAATATGGGCAAAAATAAATAAATAAAAGGGTACCCTCTTCTTCCTCTTTCTCCTTAATGATCTGTGACTTGGCTTCTTCAAAAATAAGGGGCTCATAGGTAGAAATATAATCATCCACGTCTTTATATGTATTCTTCACTTTGACCAGGCTCGATGAGGAGGATCCATCAGCACCTTCTTTTTCCCCACTGTTCTTCTGCATCGGAAAACAGACCAGATTTCCAAAAACCAAAAAAAAAAAAACAGACAATGAATTTTTAGAACTGAAAAAAAAAAAAAAAACGAGTAGGGTAATGAAGGAAGTATTTGCCTTGGATTCCTTGAGGAGACGAAAGTAGTCCCAGCTAAGTATAATCTGGTAGAAGCGCCGTATCACTGATTCTTCCTGAAGCCTTTCCTTGCCCACTGCCTGGGACGCTTTTAGTTCACTCTCAATCGCCATGAGCAGCAAGCAAATGCACGGTCTAAATGAAAGACAGGGTTTTGGGTTTTAGCTCTCGAGTTTTACTGAGATCCCTTTCCTAATAAAGAAAGAATAGGGGTACTCATACCCATTAATTATGGGACCCAACATAGTTAGTGTTTAAGCACTGGGACGGTTGACAACTCGGTTCGGTTTTGGGTGAAAAACCAACTGAACCGAACCGAACCGACTCTCGTTGGATTCGGTTGGTTTTCGGTTTTTTCTCCTTTTTTTGTCAGGTTCTAGTAAGCTTGTCAGGTTCTATTTACTATTCGAAAATTGCAAGCAGGTCAGATCAACGTGATAGGTTAACAAGAACAAGAAGTTTACACAAATCAAAAAACCAAAACTGAAAATAAATACAAATCAGCTGAAAAACCAAAAAACAGAAAGAAAAACTGAAAAGAACAAAAAATAAACCACTCAGCCAACATCTCAAACCCTTGCCAAAACCATCTCCCCCTCCAGAGTCCACTGAACCAAACAAAAACAAAAAAGAACAGAGGAAACAACACATACATGTTTCAAAGAGGAAGATTAAGGAACTACTTCAAAAGAAAAAAAAGGAAGGAATGGAAGAGGAGCTGTGCGAGGGACACACTAGTACAGGATTTGGATTCTAGTAGAGGAAGTCAATAAATTGCAAAAATGAGAGTTAGTGTACCTCTCACTGTCTATGCATGATGTGTGGATCCTCTCTCATTTTTACACCTAAAAAAAAGGTCAAATCTAAATTATAGTTAAGTGCAAAACATGGAAATGTGATATAAATTTTGTTAGGGGCGGTTTGTTTTAGTTTTTAATTTTTCAGTTTTTCATAAATTGTGAAGGAAAAATTAGAAATTAGAAACTGAAAACAGCAAACCAAACAAGTTTGTAGTTTTTAGAATTTTCAGTTTTTTTTTCATAAATTCTGGAAAATTGAAAGCAAATAGCCCTTTAGCTTTTCAATTTTGAAAATAAAACCAAACTAAATTGGTTTTGTCAAAAGAAGAAAAAAAATCGCAAGATATTGATTGCATTTATGGTATAAATAAATTGGTTGAATTTTGACCGCACTTTACTTTTTAGTTTTGCAGGATATCCATCGCTAGTAATGATTAATCTGTTTCAAAATGGAAGCTTCCCAAGAGTCAAATTTCTCATCACTAAATACTTAAAGAATCCCAGTAATTACTAACAATATTAGAATCTATGGTTACATACATTTACTTTATTAGATTGTTCAAAGAGCTACATTGATTTAAAAATAAAAAGGATTTTATTAATTAGTGCTTTAAAGGCAATGGTTAAGAAGGCTCATAAGGAAATTTTTATCTTGAAAATAAGAGCTTTTGTATCTTCAATGCATGAGACTTACTACAAAGTTTCAAAACTTACTTTTTTAGATTTTTCTCCTATAAAGTGAAGAGGTTGGTAAAGTACAAAACTGAGTAGTTAACCACCCTCAGATCATTTAATAGAATCCACACATAATGGAAGTTATTGACTTAATGGTGATTAACCCCTTATTTTTGCACTTTATCAACCTTTTCATTTTAAAACAGCCAAAACCTACATTTTTTTTGTCTTATTAATTATTGTCCTTAGAGCATTGATTAACAAAACCAAAATAAAAACTAGTTAAAGTTGCATAAGTTTAGTGAATCCATTCTTTTTTTAATTTTTTTTTATAAAATCCATTCTTATTTTTCAAAGATTAAACCAATCTTATATTGGATCTAGTTTTTAAAAAATCCTTATATTTCAACTCAAGTCAAATAATATTATATAGAATTAACCCTCATTTTAATCAATAATTATAGTCTTTGGCTTTTTAAATAAAAATTTTTTGATCCCTAACTTTACAAATATTGAGTTATGTTAGTCTTTCAATTAAGTTCCAATAACATTTCATTAGTTAAATGAATGTTAAACGACATCCAAGTATATCATTTATCATCTAACGTGGTATGGAGACTTCTATGACTCATTTTAGTATCTAAAAATACACAAAATGAGTTATTACTACTATATTCTTCATTAAAAAATTACTCATTTTTTTGTAATTTCAGACACACAAACAGGTTATCTAAGCCTGCATGTTACATCAAGTAGCACATGGTATGTTTAGGTATCGGTAAATGTTGTATATCATTATTTAACGGGCATATTATTAACAAATTTGGACCAAGATTCAACATTTGTAAAGTTGTAGACCAAAATCACTAATTTTGAAAGTTAGGGATTAAAATGACTCACACGTGTAAAGTCAAAAATTAAAATAAGAGTTAAATCAAATTGAAATTTGCCTTTACTTGCATTTTTATGCATCCTCTAGTATAATAAAGAATTTAAAGTGAGGTAATTTTTTTGTAAAGTAACTATGTGTTGGTCAATTTTATTTAAAAACACATTTGATAATAAGTTTTAATAAAAGCAAAATCACTTTTACACTGATATCAAATTAAAATCTTTTATTTACATGTCTTTTCAAGCAATAGGTGTAAAATTTTGAAAGTTAACTATCATGATTGGTATGCTAAAACATAATTAGATGGTTTATTGGATAATTAAAGTTAACTCATGGCAGTGGGGCGGGTTTTTGCTTAACCTGACCTGACCCTGTATCAAATAACATGAGTCTCAACCTTCTGTTAATACCCGTAGGTTTTACAAATTTAAACTTGCACCCCCCCAACCAGCTATTTTTCAAAAAACCTATAAAATTATCTCAAAATCTAAAAAATCAAACACTAATATATAAAATACAACCAATGTTAATATTTAAGTTCTAAAGTAACAATCATCAGTACCAAAAAATAACAGAATATCCTTAATATAAAAAATAACTAAATTCCAAACAAGTTTAACATAATTTGATACTCATTACTGTATTCAAGTATTAGGGTTAGGTAATTTTCTTGTATATATATGGTACAAGATGGGTTCACCCTAAACTCGCATCCACCTCGACCCACAGGAAAAACCCACCCCTCATCTACCCACCTCGGTGTTGGGCAAGTAAGGCAGGTGCCCTGCGGGTAAGGTTGAAATTGTCATCCTTATTGGTCCAGTGGTTCCAATAATTTGCTGGAAGATATTTGGATCCCAGCATGCTAGCACGTGCTTTCATAAATTTATATATTTATATTTATATACTTATATTTTTATTTTTATTTTTTGAAAATTATTGTAATTAGTGCTAAATATTACATATATCAACTTTACTTCAATAAAATAAATATTTAAATGTAATTAGTTAAAGTTTATATTTTAAATATTAAGTCTTGTCTAGCCACATTTTCTATTTTCCAGGTATTTATATAATTAATTTTTTAAATTTTTATTTTTTATTATTTCTAAGATATTTTGGAAAGAAATGGTCAAGGCTCTGAGTAAAATTTGAAGAAAAAGAAATGGAAGAGCAAAACAATTTTGAGATGTGCACCATCACTAAAAGTTGGAAACTGTCATACATTAAAAAAAAAAAGTTGAAAACTACCACAAAAAATGGGGAACATGGGGAGAAAAGTGAGAAAGAAGAGAATGCTGTAAATTTTTGATAAATTAGTAGATATTTCAATATAAACTATATTTATGGACTTGAAAGTGGATTTCAATTTAAAATAAATTTTAAAAATTATTCTTTTAAAAAAATTTAAAGAGTTTAATTTTGACATATTGATAATGTTTTTACACTCTTTTACACAGTTATTTAATTAATTATCTCTATTTGAAAACTTTTTAAGTTTTGTGAGTGAGAGTTAATCATATTTACTTATATGATATTACAAAATTGGATGACTGAACAAAGTATTTTTTACATTGTTAATATATCAAAAGTAAATCAAATTTAAACTTGAACTAAAACATTATTTTACATATGTAAATAGTAGAATTATAAATGAATTCATTAAATTACTTTTTCTTTCACATTATTCTTTTTTTTAGTTCGAATTTTATTTAAAAAAATATGTTAAAAACTAAAAATAGTTTTGAGTATAATGATGAAATCATTGCAAATTTAGAGTATACTAATATATATATATATATATATATATATATATATATATATTATTGTTTTATAATCCTAAACTAAAATATGAGGCACCAACTTAAAATTGGTAAAGGCAATACGTACCTTAATTTCTCAATTAGATGTTTGTTGTTTTGGCTTTACGAATGAAAAATTCTCATTGAAAAACCTCTGCCTCCTTTAAGAACCTTATTTGAACATTGATAATTCTATTGAGGCAATATGTGTGTGTGTGAAACTAATAAATAAAATAATATTATAAATAATGCCTATTTAGCGTGTGGAATTAAGTATGGAATTGGTGTTTAGAATTGGAATTAGAAGGTCAAATTCCAAATTTTATATTTAGTAACCCTTTTAGAATTAGAATCATAATTCATTATAACAATTCCATGGAATTGAAATAACTAGTTTGAGCTCTTTCAAATTCATAATTCATACATTAAAAATCATCAATTCTGTACCTCATAATTTTTATAACTACGACCACTTATCATCTCCTGTCGCCATCCACCTACCTCCGCTTGTCAACCACCCCTATCGATTGCCGGTAGCTCTCTAGTTGCCAATCGCTAACTATTTGTTGTCGTCATTAGCCGTCGATATCCTACTACCCTTTGTTGGTCGTCATTCTTCCACAGACTTCAATTTATATGGGAAAATGTTTTGAAGTTATGGATTATACATCTAAGCAAGAAATGGAATTAAATTTAGAATTCTAATTCTAGGTATTTGTAAGAATCAAACATAAAATTTAAGATATGAGCATTGGAATTGAATTTAAGATTTAGAACTTATCTAATTCCATATGTCAAACAAATCGTTAATTGTCCATTTGGTTGGATGGAATTTGAGAGGAAAGAAAGGGGAAGGAAGATACTTATTTTCTCTCATTTGGTTAGGAGAAAGAAAATCTGGAGAAAAAATTTGAATAGTAAAAATGTGAGATCCACCTAAATTTTTTTCTCTCCAAACCTGAACATAAATTGGAAGAAGAAGGTTCAGCTTTTGTACATTCACAACAATACCCCTATTGCAACACACTTGTAAATCTATAGAAAACAAAACCACCACATCCATGTCACATATCTCAACAAAAAGAAACAATAAGAATAAGAATAAAGCCAAAAAAAAAACTTTATGATCCCCTCACCATCATCTTCTCCTTTGTGGTCACACTCATTGCAGGAGTCTCACCATATTTCTCAAAATTGATGTTGGCTAAGTGAGAGCACTATACCACCAGGTCGGATGTCATATTTTAATCTAAAACCTTAAAACAATGAGTCATGACTCATCTCATATTATATACTACTCATTTAGCCAATTCAAAACCAATGTAAGATTTCACCTCTCACATTTAACTCCAACACGCCTTCACCATCACAGTCCACCACCACCCTTCCTTCTCTTTATCTCTATTTCTTGCCTGATTGCCCCCTATTAAACATTTCTTTGTCTTTTTTGGTTCAAGTTGTTTTTCTTTTGGTCGACGTTTTCAAGTTTGATAGAGCTAATATTTTTTTCATTTGGGTTGAACTAATAAATCGAACTATTATTCTTGCTCTAACATTTTTGTTCCTTTGTCCATTTGGGTTGATATTGGACAGAGCTTAGTTGTTATTCTTTTAGCTTTGTTATAATGAAAATATCTTTTAATGGAAAGCTTTAGGACTAGAATAATGATTATTCTTCCGTTAACAAGAATAGAAAAACTAAGGGCTTGTTTGGAACATGTTTTGTTTTTCAGTTTTTTAAAATGGTTTTAAAAAGTTGTTTTGAATTCAATTTTAAAAAGTAGAAGAACAAGAAAATTTGTTCAATAATAATATTTATAAAATAGTTTTTAAATGAGAAAAAACATAAATTTGTTTGGACAATGATTTTTAGGCTAAAATTCACAAAATCTTCCTTCCATTACAATCCTTGTTCAATTTATCCCTTTAATTTTGGAAACAATGCAACCTGCAATTCACCCCTTTTATGAATGTTACCTGCAAGCTGAAGTCCCACCACAGGAGGCAACCGGGGGTAGACAAATTCGTGTGAATAAAGGAATTTCTCAAAGGGATATAGCACCATGTATGACCCACACTCCCTTCCTTTAGCGCTTCCCTTCCTTGTGTTAGTGACATGGGTGGTTCTCACTAGATGTCATGCCATCGTTTTGGAGGTAAATACTTCAATGAAGAAGAAACCTCAATGACTTTGAGCAAACAAAATCGATTCACAATAGAAGTGAAAATTAAACAATGTTGGTACATGGTGGAGAGAGATAAAGCGGTGGAGAATGATGATGGCAAAGGTGGCTGGCACATAGCTATGTTTGGTTGTTGCCGTGGGAGCACCGGCGACACTATGGGGAGAGCAGAGTGGCGATGAGTTGAGAAAGAAGAGAGTATGGCTCTGTAATGTAGAGGCGAGGAGAAAGCAGGAAGGCCAATATTGGAGCTGCAATAGAGGGTTGAATGCGGGAACTCCAGCATCAAGGTGGCTGCTCCCTGTTGACGGGTGTCCGTGGATGGGAAAAAGAAGAGCTTGCTATTTTTCTCAAATTTTGATGAGAATCGAACGCGTGCAAAGCTACATAGACAAGAGTAATTACAAAAGTTGCCACCGTCTTTTTCTTTGTTTTCAAAAACAAAAAACCAAAAACAACTTCAAAGTGTTTTCTAGTTTCAGTTTTCTGAAATCATAATTTGTTCTTTAGTTTTGAAAAACAATTTAAGAAAAACAACCTATCAAACAGTTCTTCTTGGCTTTTAATTTTAAAAACTACAAACAGTTTTTAAAAACACTTGTCAAATAGGCCCTAAATTTTTTTATTTAAAATAGTTTATTTTAACTAGTATTTTGTTTGATTTAATAATTTGTCATTGTTTTAAACATATTAAATTAAAATAGTTAGCTTTCTGTTTGATATTTTCTTTGTAGGCACTTTTTTATTTGATATTAATATTAATTAATATAATTATTTTAATTACTATTATTTTGGTTGGATACCTTTTTAAAATAACATATGGATAAAATTAGCATTTGATATCATTATCTTTATCTTTTGTCTTACTTTTCTACACAAACAAACAAAGGAGGTTGATTCTCTTTTTATTTTCTTTCCTCTCATTTTCTTTTCATCCAAACATATTTGTGGAAACAAAAATTTACTCCATTTCTTTCCTTTCAATTTCTTTTCTTTCATTTTCTTTTTGTTCCATTTCATTCCTTTGCCAAACATAGATCAAGTTATTCAAATATAATAGTATAGAATATCATAGATATATTGAAATCACCAAACTTTTTACATTCCTATTGCTATCCGAAAAATGGAAAACTTTAGGGTGTGTTTGATTTCAAAAAATAATTTTCAGTTTTTATTTTTTATTTTTTGTATTATGGAAAAGAAACACCAGAAACTGTTGAAACTATAAAATTTCTACAAAATCCAGTTCTTCAATTTTAATTTTTAGTATTTAATATTTAATATTTACTTCATAAAGCTCTAAAAATGAAAAACTTGGAAACTAAAAGTTAAAACTATTTTTTGCAAATCACAGGCGTCATAATAATCTACCATCAATAGAAAAATACATAAAATTAAAAATAAAAAGAAATATAACACAAAGAGGAAAGTAAAAATATCCACAGAAACCGACCTAGTGTTCTAAACAGTATAAAAACGATGACTCACGCATTCACACTCGGTATCTTCACATTCACCATCTTCACAACCCCAAAAAATCACCCTCTGTCCCGAGCATCATGGCCACAGCTGTATCTGCATGCGAAAACAAGAACCCCCAGAAGAAGAAACCCTTCAAGTTCTCCAGATCAGAGATCGAAGCAGCTAAGCAGCTCATACAACTCAGTAGCAGCAGCAGGGACTCTGATGAGGAAGAGCAACAACAAGAACAACAGCAACAAGAAGATCGTCACAGCAGCAATAGTTTCAGCTACAGCGTCGTCCAAGGGAACCCTGATCAGGAGGAGCACAGCACCATCAAGGCTGATACTACTGGTGGCGATGTGTCATCCGTTGCTGCCACTGCAGAAGAGGACGTGTTGGCTGCTGAAGATGAAAGCTGCTTCCCAATTAGGAACATCAAGAGGTACCGCTTCATTGAAGATTTGTATAGCGTTACGGTTCCTGTTCCCGCGGTTAAGCCGAAGAAGGTTAAGAGCAGAAAGTGACTTCATTAACTTGTTGATGACTTGTGTTATAAGCTAACTATAATAACAAAGTTCTGTGTATAAATCTTTTACTGCTTTTATTAGAGACTCTTTCCGTGTTTGTTTGGCTGGTTGAAAGTGGAAGCCTCTGGAAATTTGTAGATATAAAAGGCACAAGTTTCAATTTCCCTCTTTAGCTTATTCTTCATGTTTAGTAGTTATATATGTTGGCGTGGCATCCAACAATTAAAGAAGATTAATCGAACTATAGAGTTGCAGATGAGGATTTGGCTAAAGATTAAACTAGTAGTTAGGATATTCCAGATTGGGAATTTGAGAAATGATCCTTCGGCTCTAAATACATATATGATTTTTTTAACCAGCTGAATATATATGGTTCTAGGGTATTCTATATGTAGGGTAATTGGGGTTTTCAAATCCCAATTACGAGTTTTGAACATTGGAGAGGGTGATGGTTTGGATATAAAATATTTGTGCTTGGTAATTTATGGAAGCAACTCAATTAATTATATGCCAGTTATGACTTATGAACTTATGATCGTTGCAAGTTGCAAGTACCCATATCCTCCAGATCGGATTTCACATGCCAAAACGACATGGTTTTGTTGCTTGATGTTAGCCAATACTAGTTTATGGCTGCCATATAACACTGTTTCAGGTTTTTCACGAGAAAAACAGTACATTACTGATTATAATGGTCTAATGGAGAGGGGAATAGTTTTGGGGCACTGGAAATTTCATTTAACACCGGAACACCTTCCCATTCCATATAGCCTGATATGTAAATTTATCAATGATGCAGAATCAAGTAAGAAAAAAGGTTTCAATTAAAGAAATTGTTGAATAATTACAGAGGGGAAAATGAGGTCTAGTTAGTAAATGTCATGAAGTCAGTGCTGACGCTCCACTATAAGTTCAAGCTTTTTCTCCTTAATAATTATTCTATATATGCATAATTATGCAAATTTTATGGCGAAATGGTTCTATGTAGCTCAAGTTGGATTAATTTAAATTTTCAGTGAATTCTGAATCCAACAAATTTGGGAAAAATAATATGGCAGATGGGTGTGATGGATCAATTTAGAAAGGAAATGGTCTCAAAATAAGAGACAATTTTCTGCATCTTCTTTTTGGATAGCATTTATTTCTTCATAATGTTACCGAATTCAATGGCCAAGTTGTGTGTTGCTTCTTCACGGTGAGGATTGGAGAGGCAGTATCCACATAATAATCAAATTTTCGTTAACAATTCGATAATGTTATTTCAATACTCACCTTTGGATGTTTCATTCGGACACCAACTTTATTATTCGTTAATGAGATTATGATCTTCACTCATTTATCTTATCTAACAGTGATAGGCCGGACACCCAAAAGTGAATAAACATTATTAACCATATATGTTAGGGGTTGTTTGATAGAAGAATTTAATCCTCATGGAAAGCGGATATTCTTTCAAAAGCCAACCTAAACTAGACTGCACTATTGGATGATGCCATTAACTAAATATAGATAAAGCATTGTTAATTATAAGTAAATTGTCTCTATCAGTCTTCGTTCAAACTTCAAACATTACTGGCAACCAAGAACATATCATCAAGAGTTATACTTGTCTTTTATTGGGCTTGGGAGTACAGTCATAAAGTAGTTTCCATGTTTCAAGCAGGAAAAGTGCAGCCAGCATTCCAATTCCTAAGGTGTGTGGGGAAAAGGAAAAATTCATCTTGGTAATATTTGATAACGACAGGGAACCGTCTACACTGTCGTGGGCAGATTCATTCTCATATAGTCATATGGTTTATCCATGCCAATACAAGAAATTGTTAAAATACATGAATAACACATCAATAAGATGCAAAATGATAAACTAGTCAATTTAAGAGGTGGAAAAATATGTCGAGAGACTTTTAAGAATAAAGATAACGCCGAAAAAACAAGACTTTACCTTAATCCATACAACTTTTGTAATGATCACATAGCATGATGAAGCTTGGAAGCTACTTTTATTTGCTGTCCCGTTGGCAAGCATGCTATTTCAGTTTTTCTTCTTCGTTTTTTACTTTTTCTTTCTCAAATATACAAGACAAGGTTTAGTTATGCAGATATTTTGTTAATGGTTACTAGGAAAATATGAGGGAGAGTTGGAGCTCTCCTTTACTAAAAAGTTTGGGAATGATTATCAGGTTCCTCTCTGGACAGTTCATTTTGAGTTATAGATTCAAAGGAGTTTCATAATTTCATGTTATGATATAAATAGTAGTATAAATAGGAGTAGTCTCATTTCTAAAAAAAAGGTTAGTGAATTGTTCATTTTGAAGTTATTCAAATTTCCCTTCCATCTCATTGTAGAACTTGATTTCAATTCTTTATGATCAAGGGGTGAATGATTAATGCTTTCTCATTAGTCTGGTCTCTCTCAATTCTCATCACCCCTATTCATTTATACTACTATTTGTATCATAACAATTCCCAGGTCATCAACTATCATACTCAATTTTTCTTTCTAGCATCACAATTTCATCATTTGCAAAAGACATTTAAAAAGATCGACATAAACTTCTATGTCAAGAAAAATCAGGATAATGTCTAACTCGGAAGCATTTTGATTGATATGCCTGATATTTTTAATCAGAAAGAATAATAATTAATTTCCTTTAAATATGGGCCACGAAAAAGTATTGAGTTTGGATCTATGCATTCAAAATATGTGCAAATCGTGGGCCACACATAGATTAAAAGCATATGTACGTAGCTTTTGGATGTTTGCCTGTAGTAAATATTTTTTTATTAGATCGACCAACAAACAATTGGTTTGCATATTAAAATAGAAGAATTCTTGATATACAGCATAAAACCAACAATACTAGACTTGCACTAAAATATGATGGAGACCTTTGAATGTTTCTACCAGACAGAATTAGATTCATGATTGGATATAGATTAAAATTCGATGGAGACCTTTGAATGATTCTCCCAGACAGGATTAGTTTTATGATAATATATCAATTAGTATCAAGTAGGTATAACATGCAATTGATTAGAGTAAAGCAAGGATAGCATTCTAATAGAGCAGGAGTCTACAATTAATTGATACTAGGATACCCGTATCGTGTCGTATTGTGTATCATTGCGGGAGACGGAAACGTACAGAGATTATTTGTATTTTGTTCAAAGACTTTAGGAAGGGGAAAAAATATATATATGGATGAATGATGATAAGGCTATGTTGGGGAATTGGGGCTGTGAACTGTAGCTTCTGTGCATGGGTTACTGCTCCACGGGACACGCTTATCATGTATACACCAGAAAAGATAAATAGAATGAATGGAAAATTCATAAATATCTGTGCCAAAAGTGTCATCATACTACCAATAAGCTTTAAGGATAAGTAGTAAAAAATTTGATCTCCAGTAAGGATTAGGATACAAATTTGCTTCCTAGAAAGCGCATTTGTTGGAAGGTGACCATAAATGCTCTATCCCATAATTGCGAGAGCAATCTCTCGTACAATTATATATATATTGAAAAAAAAAAAATGGTGTCATCGGTGCTTTCAACCTAAGCACGGCTGAACTCGCAACTACCACAGATAACTTCCTTACTCTGCCAATTGGCATGCCATATTTGGTCGTGTCATGCGAATTAACCTCGTCTCATGGAAGCACTAGTTGACCCAAGCTGGTTCTTGTGAAGTTTCTCAAAAATAATCAAAATGTCCTGTTTTAAGCCAGGTAAAATTTGATAGGATAAGTATCTACATTTCTAAATTTTTGTTTTATGTACGGGAAACGGCGGAGCATCTAATCATTTAGTGCCTCTAGTTAAGTAGTGGTTAATGCAACTTTATAGTCAGCTTAGATAAGCACAAATACATTTTCATGAAATCTGATAAAGTAGGAGTAAGAATACCAATTTTTTAATGTAATAGTAATTATTTTTAATTTAACTTAAATACGCTGTAAAAGTACAAAGTTTTACATAAATATCTACTCTTCTACTTCTATTTGACTCAACCACTCAACTACATCAAAAGTTTTGAAAATCGAAATATATAATTGGATGAAATTGTAAAAATTTTATACATTTGTAATATTTCAAAATTAATCTCATTTTTATTATCTGAACTTTTTGTGCAATAGATTATCCTTCTATTCCATACTGTTGCTTTGTTAAAATTAACCTTACTTGATAGAATATTTTGATAATGCAGAATGTCGGTCTATACACTATATTGCATAAATTATGGTAAGTAATATATTAAATTTTTTTATTTATTTTTTAGGTCATCGCACTCTTTTTTTATTTAATAAAATAAAATTAAAATTTTTAAATTCCAATATGACTTTTTTTTTTGGGTCAAGAATTCCTTATATGGTTTGACCAAATCAAATCATTCATATCGATCTTGGGCCTATTAGTTGGACCTCTCAACCCCTATACACAAAAGATCCGAAGCCCGTTTTTGTTTAGGGCAGGGAAGGAAATGCGCCGCGGCAACACTCTTATATAAGGGCCAGGGCTCGACCCGAAACCCTCGCACAAACTAAGCTAACTGCGCAGCTACACAAATTGGAATCATCTTCTCCCTTGTCTTCTCGCGCAGCAGGTGAATTAGTAATTACTTTCTCTGTTCTGTAATTCGATTCAGCTTCTCATAGTGTTGGATCTGTTTTATAATTTGTGCATTTGATTTGGTGGATCTTGATTGATGGCTGCTGTGGATTCTACAATTCTCAGTAGCTTTTTGACGTGAATTTGATGGATCTGGATATAACTTGGAATTTTCTTGGTTTTCATATTATCATGTTTGAATACTGATGATTATGTTATCTAAGATCTGTGTGTTTTTTGAGTTTTAACGATTGATTTTTTAGTTGAAGCAGGAAAAGATGTCTCACAGGAAGTTCGAGCACCCGAGACACGGTTCTCTTGGGTTTCTCCCAAGGAAGCGAGCTTCTCGTCATCGTGGAAAAGGTGACAGATCTCTCTGTTTGTTACATTGTCCAATAGAACTTGTTTGGAAAATTTAATTAATGGTTTTCAGAAAAGCGTATAAGCTGAATGAGTAGCGTGTTTTGATTTTTTTTTGTTTTTGTTTTAAGGGATTACATCCTATGCATTTGTTGGTGCATAATCATGGTGCTGCCATTTTCATAGTGATGAGTGAGATTGCTTCCATGAAAAAACTGATTAATCAAGGCTGGAGTCTCAGAAGCGGCTCTTCTAGCCAAAGTCCTGTGAAAGGGTTTTTGGGAAGGAACACAAATGAGCTCGAGAATTGGCATTGATTTTGCCATAGGCCTTTGGTTTGGAAGCATTTCTTCATCATTCACTGGAGAGGGTGATTATGATTATTGTATTGCAATGTGTAGGTGTAAACGTTTTTTATTATAGGATGGGAGGCTCATAATTTTTTATTATTTTCAAATATTATTGGTTTTTCTCTCTCTTTTTAACATTGATGTTTTGATGGAATATGCTGCACAGTACTGCAACTTTGTGATGCATTTGCAATGTAAAATCTTAAGGCACATGGTGAATCTTTTTATTAGAGTTGGCTAATGTTTTCTGTTTACTATAAATACTGACTCAGGTAAAGTATGTCCTATATTTAGCTCTATGCACATAGATTCCTCCCAGCATCAATTAGATATATTGATTGCTTCATTTATTTATGAAATTGATTGTATTTGCTACTATTTTAGTATCATAACACAGCTTGTAATTGCTTGTTCGCTACATCTTGCCCAAGGTAAGCATTTGTTTTGGTTCAACTTTCAAAGAAATGGTGCCTTCTGTGACCTCTTTACCTCACACTAATAAATCAGCAATGTAAACTCATACTAAATAGTGACCCTTACATGGCTGTTTTGTATTGATCGAAAGGGTGCACAACCTTTGGCTAATGATCTGTATCATCTCTTTGTTGCTACAATTTTTATTTCTCTTATTTATGAACAATCTCTGCATTTAGAAAATGGATTGTTGTCTTATTTTGTTGCAAATAGATCTCCATTTGATGTTTGTGGGAATGTATTACATCTGAAGTATTCTGTTATGTTTTTTTCCTAATAATTCTGATGCTTACAGATCAATCCAATGCCCAGCTGTTTGAATGAGGCTTGGTTTTTGATTTTTTGTTGTTTTTATTCCCTTAGCATTTCTTTTGTTTTGCTACTGCAGTGAAGGCTTTCCCAAGAGATGACCCTAGTAAACCATGCAGATTGACTGCCTTTGTTGGCTACAAGGCAGGGATGACCCACATCGTAAGAGATGTTGAGAAGCCTGGATCAAGTAAGTGTGTATTTTGGTAAATGTCCTGTAAGTGGGATGCAGGCGTTTTTCATGGAGTAGCATTTTGACAATATTGTAAAGATAGGCTTGGCAAGTGGCAACTAATGCTAGTGAATGTCAGTCATTTAAGGTCTCTTTTCACTGTTATCTACACTGAGGCAGCTCTGGCATTTTGCATTCATGTTTGTCAATGTCATCTTGCAATTCTGGGCATTGCACATTATTTCGTGGAAACAATAGATCTCTTGTTGTTCTTTTCTATTTCTATTTCAAATGTGAAGATAATTAATGATTCTGTATAACATACCATGATTATTTTTCTATGAACTATAAACTTTGAAAAGGACCAATATGCTAGTTTTCTTTCTCAATCACTAGAAAATTTTTGGATGCCTTTAATGATGTCAATGCCATGTTTGCATTCTTATTAATTTCATTATATGATCATGTGAGGTACTTTATGTGCTTAATACTGATAGCACTCTGCCATTACAGAGCTTCATAAGAAAGAGGCGTGTGAGGCTGTTACTATTATTGAGACTCCCCCGTTGGTTGTCGTTGGAGTGGTTGGATATGTGAAGACTCCTCGTGGTCTTCGCACGTTGAATACTGTTTGGGCTCAGCATCTTAGTGAGGAAGTCAGGAGGAGATTCTACAAGAACTGGTGCAAATCCAAAAAGAAGGCTTTTACCAAGTATTCAAAAAGATATGAAACTGAGGAAGGGAAGAAAGATATTGAATCTCAACTTGAGAAATTGAAAAAATATGCATCTGTCATTCGTGTTCTGGCTCATACTCAGGTAAGAATGTGATCATTGGATTTTATCTGAGGTTTGCTTGCTCTTCTGCATCTTAGAGCAATCTTTATTAGTTTTGAGAATGCTGGCTTCGCAATTAGTATTGTTGGATCTTCTTGAGGAGGCTCATTGAGGCATTGTTAGGCATGTGCCTTTGTGTCATTTTTGAAGCATGACTCAGTAACTCACATCTCATCAGAGTATATTCCCTTATATGTTATGTCATCATGTATAATATCATTACCATGACAAGTTACTTACATGTTTAATGTCAAAAGGATATTAATTTTTTTGGCATTACAAGCCACGGCTTCCAATGTTGTAATGTTACTGTTTTTGTTTTGTTTACTGAAGATAAGGAAGCTGAAGGGTCTAAAACAGAAGAAGGCACATTTGATGGAGATACAAGTTAATGGTGGGACAGTAGCACAGAAGGTGGACTATGCATACGGCTTCTTTGAGAAGCAAATCCCAGTGGATACTGTTTTCCAGAAAGATGAGATGATAGACATAATTGGCGTGACCAAGGGTAAAGGTTATGAAGGTGTTGTTACTCGATGGGGTGTCACCCGCCTTCCACGCAAGACACACAGGGGTCTGAGGAAGGTTGCTTGTATCGGCGCTTGGCACCCTGCTCGTGTTTCTTTCACTGTTGCCAGGGCTGGTCAGAATGGTTATCATCACCGGACCGAGTTGAACAAAAAGATCTACAAGGTTGGCAAAACCGGACAAGAGACACATACAGCCATCACTGAGTTTGACAGGTATAAAAATCTTTTTTCCTTGTGGCTTTGACTTTAAGTGTTGAACTAACTCAGCAATACCGCATCAGCGACAAAACTGTTCCTTGAGTTTTGTTTATGCAATTATGTTTCAAATTTTCATACCAGATTCTGTTGTATTTGTCATCTCTTTTGATATGGTTATTACATTTCCAGAACGGAGAAGGATATTACACCAATGGGTGGATTTCCTCATTATGGTGTGGTGAAGGATGATTATATTATGGTCAAGGGATGCTGCATTGGACCCAAAAAGCGGGTTCTTACTCTTCGTCAGTCACTGCTCAAGCAGACATCTCGTGTGGCTCTTGAGGAGATCAAACTGAAGTTCATTGACACCTCATCCAAGTTTGGGCATGGTCGCTTCCAGACCACGCAGGAGAAGCAGAAGTTTTATGGTCGGTTGAAGGCTTGATTTGCTTCTTTTAATGGGTATTTATCTGTTCACTCAGAACATTTGCAATCGAAATTACAGAAACAGAATCAGACGTACGAAGTTATGACCGTCATTTTTGAGAGTGTGACGGTGGTGAGGTTGTGTTATGATTCTAGTTGTCGCTTGGAACACTAGTATGTTTAAGTTTTGTTGTTCTGTTTTAGCTGAACTAGCGTTGGTTGCTTGTGCATCATTTTATTATGATATTTAGAGTTTAATCGATTTTAACTTGACGGTGGCTTCAATCAATTCTCTACATGCAATTTTGTATTTGATGGATTTTTCTATCCCAGATGCCCCTCCCCTCAAGGTGGCATACATTTATGAATTGATTTCAAGCCGTGACTTAATAAGCTGGTCTCTTCTGTGCTGAGACAAGCATGGTTCTAATTCAGCAAATTTCAGATGTACATGCACATTGTATTGGTGGCTTTCACGGGAAGGTGACTCGCCCTTTCCATTTGCGGGCGTTTTTGTGGGCGAGTTAAGGTATTCGGGTCCTGTGTAGGAAATAATTGAAAATCTATACAATTGAACTGTTATAGTACGATCTAGAGTGCCGGTTTGTTCAGAAATCATCGTTCACTGTGGCTCTCAGTTTCTCATTAGAGCGTAAGCCACACGAATCGTCTCATGCCCTCGTTTAATAATTAATGATGTACACAGATTCTACTCTTTTTTAGATCCTAATGTTGCAGATAACAAGACAGAAAGTCTGGAATACACTGTTTGCCCGTTTTCTAATCAATTTGTCTCCACCTAAACTTCCAAGTACATACTCCTGACGTTTATATTTTTCTTGCATTCCTCATAGCATGGCAAGAAAACTCTCCTTTCAAATCTAACCACCCATTCGATGCCAATTCAATTTCATCAACACTCTTCGCAATCGAAGGAGTAACAGAGTTAAAAATCCAAGAATGAACAACGCTATTGCATCTTGAACAATGGAATGAACTCCTCAGGCTTTGAAATCGATCTGTTGACGAACTTTAAATTGTTTTTAGAAATTAAAGCTTGTCTTATAGCATGAGACCAAACGTGATAATTCGCATCTGAAAGGGATGGAGAAACCATTACCTGATCAGCCAGGCTTTGAAGCTGGTGCTGATTCTGATCTTGATCTTGATTTAACATAGCAGCATAATAATTGTTGTTGTTTCTCACCATGACTATGATGCGCAGCAGAGCTCTGTATTAGAGCTCTGATACCATCACAAGAACTGAGCAATGGAAGAGAAATTGAGAGAAAAGTAGTATAATTTAGAGCTTGAACATATTGAAAATGATCTCTTGTTTATTGAATGATCAAATTGAGTTTATATGCATGAGGTAAGGTATAGCTATGATTGCTACATCATGTACATCGAATAGAAACTTCTAACTAACTTCTAACCGCCTAAATGCTGACTAAGCAAAGTATAGCTAGCTTACTACGTCAACTTGTGTCACAGATCACAGGCGTCTTCTTCTGCATGTCCAAGTTCGGCTTCAGGTTTGATACTAACAAAAAGTAGTGTCAATTGTCAACTATTTTGAAATAAAATTTTATATGATGTTTTTGTTATACATATCACTATGGAAATTTGAAAATATTTACAAGAATACGAAGCTGTTTAGATTGATCGCTTTAAGCTTTGGTGGGTTATATATTAAGTGTTTAATAAAATAGTTTTGTAGTGTGGTTCAATCATATGCTTCATTTTACAAGATTTAAAGTAGTGGGTGATTGAGCTAAAATCATTTCGATTATATCAATGCATAATTGAATTTTTTTTAATATTGACAACTTATTAAAATTAAATTTATATATTTATTATTATGACTTTTTTCAATCTACCATCCTTGGGAGATTTCTTCTTTTCTTTTTCTTTTAATTTATGGTTGATTTTGCCATAATCACCAATGATAGATTACTTATTTTATTTTATTTTTAGCTAAATATGCTCCATTTAAAACTTTAGGGATGTTTACAACTCGACACGGCTCGCCAATCCAAGCCTTCCCAAAGAACAATGGGTTGAGTTCGGGTCTTAAAATTTATTTTGATGCAATTTTAATGCTAGATTCAGGTTATGCATTGGGTTAGCTCGATCCATCTTGGAATTAAATAATTCTTTTATAAATAGATTTTTTAATGATAATTTATTGAAAATTATAAGAGTTTATGATTTAATTAATATATTTTACTTAACTTGATGTTATTTTTATATTAAAATGGTTTGTTTTGAAACATATATTGAAAAATATCTTTTAAATTTTATGTTTTACTTGTGTGATTTTATAACTCTATTATGTATGATTTTCAAATCCTCACATATTATTTAAAGGTCAGGTTGACCTTGTCCATAGTTGGGTACCCGGCCCAACTGTTAACCTCATTTTGTCAAACTTCTCATATTTTGATAAATATGGATTATCAAAACCCATTTAATAATACTTAACGCATAGCCACTTCTTTTTGGCTATTGTCATTCCCAAATAAATGATGTTTTGTCTAATTGATCAAAAATACCCTTCTTTCTCTTTTACAAACTACTTGATCAATTATATTTTTTATAATCTACGTATATTTTTCTTATTAATATTTTCTCTAAATATTTTACTTATGTAATATTTATTTTATTAAAATATTTTTATTTAATTTTTCTTAAACATATTATATAAATACAAAAAATATAATTATGCAACAAATTGATCCTCTTAATCTTAATAATAGTTTTTAAATTAAATTAAGTTTTTTTCCACTTCAAATAACTTTTTTCAACCATAATAAATATTCTATAAATATGATCCAAAATAAAAATAAGTTAAGAAAATAAAACATGATAAATTTTAATGAAATGAAAAACTTATCACTAATAATTTTAAATTATATTTAATATTCACCATCAACATGAAATTTTTTTTACTATCATCTAATGTAATTTTTTCACTTTATTTAACTAATGTAATATCTTATATTCGGTTAAAACACCTTAAATTTTGTGAAAATATATCATCAAATGTTTGTATATAATTTAATAGTGTACATAATTATGAGATAAATAACTAACTTAAACATATTACGTCACCTTGATTTATATTAAAAATAACAAAAGTAAAATTATAATAAAATTTCAAAATTTACTCACCAAATAATGTTAATATAATACCTTTATTTAATAGTAGATCTAATTATACAAAAATAATATGAAATTATTTTGAATATAATAATTTTTTTCTGAAAATACCTCCGTTGATTAGTTTTTCTTAATGTTTAATATTCTTTCAATATTGAATATTTTAAAGACTAAATTAGTTATTATTAACAAAATTTAATAAATTTATTATGAAACTTTTTCCTCAAAACAAAAGATACAAAAACACAAATCGTAATATGTATTAATGATAATGAGTTTAAATAGTATATTGCAGTAATAATATATTGTGAGTTTAAGTATGAATGAGAATAAAAAAAAATATTTTAACCATCAAATAAATTGTCATTAAATAGAGAGTGACATTAGCCAAAAGAGAGTGGTAACTACCCAGTCAGCTGAACCCAAAGTATGTCACCTCTATTAGGTAGCATTTGGTAAGGGAGACGGGAGGGACGAGGACAGAAATACAGAGATAGTGGAGACGAAGACATAAAAAATACTGTCTCTATATCATATTTGGTTGTAGAGATAGGGACAGACATTGACTAGGTGTTGACCGGCATTGACCACCGTTGACCGGCGTTGACCACCGTTGACCGGCGTTGACCACCGTTGACCGGGTGTTGACCGGAGTTGACCATGTTGACCGGCGGTGGCCGGACCACCACTGGAAATTTGTATCACCATGTCTCATCCCCACTGTCCCCACTTTTTAGAGGGACAGAAATACAGGAAATTTTTATCTCTGGGACGAAAAATTTTTCTATCTCCGTATCCTATCTCCCTTACCAAACAGGCGAAACAACATACAAGATAGACTGTCCCTGTATTTGTGTTTCTGGCTCCCAAACCAAATAATACCTTATTGAACTTCCCTATTATTTAACATCTAAATGGCGAAATGGTTTGGCGGATGAACTGAAATACAATTTTCATCAGTATGAAGTGCTATATTTCGACCATGGCAACGCTGTACAGCGGTCTCATGAAATTGACCAGCAGAAACATGCCCCTACTCCCTCGTATCTCATGTTACCGCAGCAGCTTTGCTTCTCTGACCCAAACCAACAAGAAACCACAGTTACTGTACCACTCTAACAAAAAGATATCCCATTTGATTCGAACCGGCAGATTAAGCGAAGCCAGGGAACTCTTTGATTGCATGAAGCACCGAAACACCGTTACTTGGAACTCCATGATGAGCGGTTACGTGCATCGCAGAGAGATGGCCAAGGCACGCCAACTGTTCGACGAAATGCCCCAGAGGGACATTGTCTCTTGGAACCTCATCATTTCGGGTTACTTTTCGTGCCGCGGAAGCAGGTACGTAGAGGAGGGGAGGAAGCTGTTTGATGAAATGCCCGAGCGAGATTGTGTTTCTTGGAACACAGTCATCAGCGGGTATGCCAAGAATGGGAGGATGGAGGAGGCTTTGAAGCTATTTGGTGCCATGCCTGAGCGGAATGTTGTGTCCTCTAATGCTTTGATCACTGGGTTTTTGTTGAATGGTGATGTGGATTCGGCTGTTGGGTTTTTTAGGAGGATGCCGGAGCGCGATTTGGCTTCTCTTAATGCACTAATATCAGGGCTTGTTAGAAATGGTGAGTTGGATGTGGCTGCTAGGATTTTGCTTGAATGTGGGGATGGGGATGATGGGGAGGATGATTTTGTGGCTGCATATAACACCTTGATAGCGGGATATGGTCAAAGAGGGATGGTGGAAGAAGCACGGCGCCTTTTTGATGGGATTCTGGATGATCAAGGTGAAGAAAATGTGGGTGAAAGGGGATTCAAGCGAAATGTGGTCTCGTGGAATTCGATGATGATGTGCTATGTGAAAGCGGGAGACTTTGTTTCTGCTAGGGAACTCTTTGATAGTATGAAGGAGCGAGATACGTGCTCCTGGAACACCATGATTAGTGGCTATATTCAAGTGTCAGACATGAAAGAGGCTTCAAAGCTCTTCAGTGAAATGCCAAGTCCTGATGCACTTTCATGGAATTCAATAATATCCGGGTTTGCACAGATTGGTGATTTAAAACTAGCAAAAGATTTCTTTGAGAGGATGCCCTGCAAAAACCTGATCTCATGGAACTCAATAATAGCTGGCTATGAGAAAAATGAAGACTACAAGGGTGCTATTAAGCTCTTTTGTCAGATGCAACTTGAGGGAGAGAGACCAGATAGACACACTTTATCTTCAATTCTTAGTGTGTGTACTGGGTTGGTGGATCTCTACCTTGGCAAACAGATACATCAGCTTGTCACAAAGACTGTTCTTCCAGATGTTCCAATAAGTAATTCCCTCATTACCATGTATTCGAGATGTGGGGCAATAGTTGATGCTCGCTTGGTATTTAATGAGATGAAACTTTATAAAGATGTGATAACTTGGAATGCAATGATTGGAGGCTATGCATCTCATGGTTTAGCTTCAGAGGCTCTAGAACTTTTCAAACTGATGCAGAGACTTAAAATTCGCCCTACCTATATAACCTTCATTTCGGTTCTGAATGCATGTACACATGCAGGATTAGTTGAAGAAGGGAGGAGGCAATTCAATTCCATGATTAATGACTACGGTATTGAACCACAGGTTGAGCACTTTGCCTCTCTTGTGGACATCTTGGGACGGCAGGGGCAGCTTCAGGAAGCTATGGATGTGATAAATGGCATGCCATTAAAACCTGATAAGGCTGTGTGGGGTGCATTACTTGGTGCTTGTAGAGTGCATAACAACGTAGAATTGGCCCAAGTTGCAGCTGAAGCTTTGATAAGTCTTGAACCAGAAAGTTCAGCTCCTTATGTCTTGTTATATAATATGTATGCTGATATGGGGCAATGGGATGATGCTGAGCGAGTGAGAGTGTTGATGGAAAAAAAGAATGTCAAGAAGCAAACAGGGTATAGTTGGGTAGACTCTTAAAATCGCCAATGATAATTTCACTGCTGTTAGGAAGACTTCATTGTTGCTTCACTCAGCAATGGATATCAGATCATGCTTTTGTCAGAGATGCTCACATCCAACTTTACGTCTTCACCCATGTTATTATCAGACAGAAAACACGAGCCTGTCTGGATAGAGTAGACATTGATCTAAATGTTAGTTTGACTCGGAAGAAAAAGCATGGCTTCCGGTGAAGTTTCGGAGGTAAGTGTCAGTAGCATTTCTTTAATTCTTGGATGAGTATAAGTCGGGAAAATGGAGCTTGCATGCTTCTCATAACTAAAATCATGTTTCTTTTGACGGATCTGTTTGCCAGTGACAGCAATAAGTGGATTCAACTCCCAATGGCTGGAAGATTGGTATGCTGTTACAATTTTTCAACTGCTGCTCAAATAATTTTTCTTGATGAGATAAGCAGAAAGTTAGTGAACTATGATTGATGAGAACTAATGGACAAGGAACTGATCATAATTATCTGTGCAGAAATGTAATAGGTAATTTGATTATCTCTAATCAACTTTATTTTTTCAGAATAATAAAGGAGTTGCACCTCAAGCAAATCCTGAACTGAAGTGCGAACATCATCCCGGTTGCGTGTCTACTTGGCAGCTGGCCAGAACTCATAGCTGAGTGCCGACTATAAAATGGAGGTAAGTCGATGTGGGGCTGGCAAATTAATTTGACATCATGAATGATGGCAGCGGGAAAACATTGCCTGTATGCAGTAACGGTAATACCTGAAGTATTCCCTTGCAGAATGGAGCAATATTTTGGTTTGGTTTGCATCGACCTTATGGCTCTATCAATTAGCTTGCAGTTGATCAGAGAAATGTAAGCTTCTCAAGCAAAATCTTGTACAGTTGCACTCATGCGCCGCTCGTTAGGCAACACTTAGCATTGGATTGAAATTTTTTTTTTGTTTTAATTTAACGTAGAGAACCCAAATTTAATTTAGGATGAAAATAACTCAACTACTGCTTGGTCAATTGAAAATCTGTGATTATCCTTGTTATATTTAGTATGTATTATCAGATTTTGTTGATAGAAATTTACAATTTTTGAACGCTTGATAGCGGACTGATCTCGCAGTTGAATACGATATGAAGGATTTTGGAATAGAACTGGAATAAATTCTCAGTTAGATGTAACAATAAGCAAATTTTCATTCCCGTGTTTGGTAATTGGTATCACAATTCAACTGGTATTCCGTGAACATTTAACAATTTCTCCGTGCCAATAGTTGTTGGCTGTGCATCTACCCAAAGTAACTACATTACTAGACTTAGATCACAAAAACAAGTTGAATGTGTAATCATAACTACTGTAGTCTCTGGCCAGCCACCTTAGATCAGATGAGATTGTAGAGGGACGGCCATTTTAATACAGCCATCTTGCGGTCCATTCCATGTATAAACTCACGGTGGATAATAAATTAATCACCTTTGTTTTTGGTGCTGAACTCTTCACCTTTTATTAGCCTAGTGTCCCCTTCATACGTGGAGGGAACAGTAAACAACTGACAATACCCTTAAAACAAAACAGTTGGTGTGGAAGTTCTAATTTCACCACAATGCATGCAACATATACAGAATAATAGAAAGAAATAGTCTGATCGAAACTTTGGTTCTTGTAGAACACTAGAACCATCTAATAAAACATCATCTGTTGAAGACGATGATGCCAACGGGCTGCAGACTTAACAGTATAGCAAAGACATTTACTCTCTTTGATTTGATGTTAGGCTTGACAAGCAAAGAAAAATTAGAAACTAGAAATAAACATCACCCTGGTAATCAACATAACTCCATAACCAAATAGCTGTTTAGGATACTAATGATTAGGTAGTAGTACTGACTAATCTGTCAAACAGTTCAATTCAAACCAGAGCGTTTCAAGAATGGTTGTAATAACAGGAGTATATATCGAATTACAAAAACTCATCCAATTAGTACATAATGCTTTTCAATGACTGAAACTTGTCACTTGTGAATAGACACTACAACGAAATAAAGCACTAAGGCTGTGTTACAGGCAAGACATCATGCTTTTCAATGAAAAACTTTTTCACTACAATAAAAATAAAGCATGAATGGTAGTGCTACAGGAAACTACTAAGAAAGCAGCAATACCCTTGCTTTATAATCAAGGATGCACTGTATAAGCACAAAACTCTTCATCCTTTCTTAGACAATGAACATCAAAAGAAGATTGACTTTCCCCATCTCACTTAAATGTCTGTGGTTTTTTAGTTTGTGTAATAAAGAATAAATTGGCAAACTGGATTGCGAGCACAATCAACATCTGAACTACTGAGTTGAGGTAGAGGCAGCAGCAGCAGCAGCAGCAGCATTACCCAAACCCATCTTTTGTCCCAACAACGTAAGCTGGTCTACAAAGTCCACTCCAGTTAGGATTTCTGTTGTTCCATATATAATGTGCTTTGGAGGCTGCTGGTGTTGTGCAAGCTCTTGCAGACTGCAATATTCAACATAATTACCACCACCAATCATGAACACAATTGCTTCCTTAAACGGTCCTTTCAAATGGCTGCTAGTTGCGCCTGCACTGGACTTCGGAGCACGAGGATCAAGTACAAGATATGAATCGATTTCAGGATTTGGCCTCCCTTCAATCAAAGCTTCAACTGCCCTGGCCAACGCCAGCTGCCTGTCATTAGATAACAGATTCTTCACACCAGCTGTGACTGCACTAATTGACTGTCCGTAGAGCTTCTCAGCCCAGTCAACAATATTACTTCTGCTGGCAGAATTTGCTGATGCCAACGAAACATTCAATGCCTTGATCTTTTTCACATACTGAAAAGCAGCAGTATCTACCTCTGACTCTCTTAGTGCTGCTTCCACAGCCTCCACTTCCGACTGATTAATGCCTTCAGATGATATAAGATACATGATTGCAAACCGAAGCTTATCCATCTTTGTTCCCTTCCCTTTGAGCACAGCAAGAAGCTCATTCCGTTCGATCCCCCCTCTAACCATCATGTCATTCTCCTTCTTTGCATAAGAATCCAGCGATCTCTCCTTGATCTCGCCCAGCAATGCGGTAGCAATGTTGGTGTGCTTATCAATCACCTGCTTCCTTTCGGTCAGCTCAGGCAGTGAGTTCACAGCATTCATCAAATGCTTCGTGTTCCCGATCAAATCAGTCCCATCAAACTCTGCACCATGAGTCCCACCAGTCCTCTTGTTCACCTCATCCACATCCTTCTTATACTTATTCAGCTGGGTCTCAATCTCCACTGCAACCTCCGGGAATTCCAGCGACCCATTCGCCACCCAAAACGAATCCGAACTATCCAACTCATAAGACCTCATCCCACCTTTCTCCCCCTGTACACTCAACCTATTAAGCTTCAACCCAAGCACATCATGAACAAGCGGCCGGTACCTAAAGTCATGCTGAATTGCAACTGGCAACTCGAAATTCCTATCAAATATACACAAAACCGGCCGCTGAAACGAGCTAACGAAATTCCCGCCCTCAGTAAACAAATTATTCTTAGACAACAAATGATCCCTCAGCCTCTGATCCAACGCAGAGGCAACCATCTCAGCAGGTCCACCGCGGGGGCACCTAATAACAGGCATAACACCAAGAGTAGCAAGAACACAAAACAAACCAGTAACAACCTTCTCCACAATGTCCTCAATTTCACGGTCACCAGCAGAAGGATCATTAAGCTGAACATAACAAGACTTGTTGGCCAAGGAAAAGAGGTTATCTTCTAAAGTAACGAATTCCAAGTACTGATCGTGGACCTTGGAGATGCGTTCGATGGAATCGGAGGCTAGGGTTCCGGAGGCAAGGTCTTCGAGGAGGGGGCGGGGGATGGAAGTGGAGAAGTTGAGGTGCAAGGAGTGGTAGAGGGAGCGGGAGGCGTCGGAGACGATGCGGCGGAGGTTGTGAGGGGTTGGTTGGACGAAGTAGACGGCAGGGACGTCGTGGACGGGGTTGCGGTCCTTGTCGATGAGGAAGTAGAGGGTGACGCCGTGCTTGCGGAGGTCCTTGACGTGGATCAGAGGGGACAGGATGTTCTGGCAGCACTTGTCGTAGATCAGGATCTTGTACACCTCCTCGTTCGCCGTGCCCGCCGCCGCGCTGATCGGTTGGTTCAGGTTCAGCATCCGCGCGATGCATTCTGCAACAAAATTCCATTCAATTCAATCGACCAATGAATGCATCAATGGATCGAGATTTGGTTTTGTTTGGATTGGAATTGAGAAATTGAGGGGATTGGAGATTTACTTACCTGTTTGCTTCTGGCGGAGATTCAGAGACATGCTTGGTTGGTTGGTTCTGCTCCCTCTCTATCGATCTGAGATTTGGATCTGTGCTGTGTAGAGTGTAGCAGACACTTGCAGAAGAATGAGTATCTTTTTTGTGAAGGGCGATGGAATTCGAATGAATCAGAGGTAGGGTTTCACCGTTTCAGTTTCGGGTTTGTTTCTTCTATACACTGCACTAGCTCTGCCTCTGGCACGTACTCGTAGATCTGTTTCCCAGTTTTTATTTTCCTTCCCCCTTTGCTGGATTGCGTGAATTCCTATTACGAGTTTCGTCGACATTGTAACGTTATTTTGGATTTTCTTTTTTTTTTCGAAAAAAAAAACTTGTGGAGAAATTGGATTTTATTTTTTGGGGGATTTCTTTTGTCAAAACAATTTAATGAGGCGAAAATTTTTTCAGAATAATTTTATTGGTAAACTAGTTAAGAAGACTTTAATTTCTATTCACTCATATTTATTATTTAAAAATTCATGTAGATAAAATGATTTGATTTGAAAGTGTATAAAAATTATAAAATCAATTAAAAAGGCATGCTCTTTAATAATTATTGAAGTTTTCTTTTGGAAGTGATTGAAGTTTGAAGTTGAGTTAGCACTTATCTCTTTTGATATGAAAGTAATTAAAAAAAAACAAAAACACACACATATATAAAATAGGGATCCATTTATTTCAAGAGTAAGTTTTACATACTTACTCCATTCTATAATTCTTTATTCACATTAAATTTAATCAATCCAACTGTTGATTTATATTATATTATATTAATAATCAAGCATACCAAATTTTAAAAAAATGGACAACAATAGCTATATAATCTATTAATTGATATTTACTTGTATTTTCAAAAACATGTTATCCGTTAAAATAAAATGAAATGATAAAATATTAAATCATTTTCAAATTGTATGAAACTTTATATACTTGATTTACTTTCTAGATTGATATAATTTTATGTCTAAAAAAATTTATTAAATAGAGTAAGTATGTCAAAACTTACTCTTTAAGAAAGTTGATCTCTTCTTTTATATATATATATATATATATATATATAGAGAGAGAGAGAGAGAGAGAGAGAGAGAGAGAGAGAGAGAGAGAGAGAGAGAGAGAGAGAGAGAGAGAGAGAGAGAGAGAGGGGATCAAAAACTAAAATGAAACCAACAAAATAAAATGTAAGATCAAATTTATGCAATTTATTAAATAAGCATTCCAAATTTCAGGATTATTTGCTTTCAGTTTCTAATTTTCAATTTTCACTTTTTAATTTTTTAGAATTTATGAAGAAAAAACTAAAAATTTTAAAAATTACATATTTTAGTTTTTAATTTTTTCTTTATAAATTTTAAAAAAATAAAAAATTAAAAATGAAAACTAAAAACTAAAAGTAAACTGCTCTTTTGGTTCTCATACTTAGGTTAAATATAAACAGCATTCAATGTCTGTCACCGAAGATTAAAAAAAAAAAAAAAGATAGCATTCAACGTCATTACATTTTTCAGAGTTCTTTTTCTTTTTTCCATATTTGGTCAGAACATATTTTCAGAGTGAAACGAAATGCCTCATTGGTGATCTCTGTGGGGCCTCTTTGCCCCGCCGTGTGAGTGTGGATTTCTAGTTTCTTTGCATTTTTGGGCTTTGGCTCGATCAGTCAAGTAAAAATGAAAAGCAGCCGGCGACCAAACTTTCTCTGTTTTTGGCCGAAAAAGAAAAGGTTTTCTGTTAAACATGTTTGATTGTTTGGAATGACAAAGCCATCACCAAGTACGGGCTTCGTGACTAGTCTGTTCCATTACTCATTACTGATTTGAATCTTTGACAAGTCCATGGCCTACAACTTCCTCATTCCCAGCCTAAAATTTTCCCCGCTACTTTGTTCTTACTCTTTTCAGATTTTTGGTCAAAACAAGTTTGTTCTTACTCCTCCTGAAGCTTTTGACTGAAATTGACTTTCGTTAGTTTCTTAAAAATTAGGCCAAAGCCCATTTGCCCAATATCATAATTCCAATACTAATTTGGGTTATGGCGATTTTTTCAAAATCACTTCCTCAAAAAAATACGAACCAAAGAAACCTTAACAATGTATTTTGTGGCATCAGTATAACTATTTTGTATACATTAATATACATTAAATGTGATAGAATACAACTCCGAGTATGTCGTTGTTTGATTAAATATAAATGATGATTTAGAGTATGTCCTTGTTTGATTCAGGTTTTTTAATTTTGATATGGATATGAGAGGCGTTTAATATTGAGATATGCTACTTCTGGAGTAATTAGTGATCAGTGGGTGGGGGTATGTTCCAAATGAAATAAAAAAAAAAAAAAAACAGGAGAAATGCTATTCACTGGCAGCGAAGCCTGTTCCCTTGCCAAAATTATACATATTTTGCTTTCACATTCGGTGGCCACAATATTACTGTCCACAGGTTACTGAAAAGTGCAAATAGGACTTGGGCTGTATCTTAGAAGACTCAAACTTTATAACGATATTCCTTAGCACAGAGAAGACCATGCAATGTACGGCCCGTCCCTAATTCGCTGGCAGCGAACTCTGTTCCGTGCTGTGTAAGGGAGTAAATATTCACGCCACTGGGAAAAAGGGCTGAACCCGGGAATTATATTGATAATGGGAGTATTAAATAATATTGGATATATTAGTTAGGGGTAGTTTTGTCATCTTGCTATTGGGTATATATTTCCTTTTATGCTTTGTATTATAGACATCACTCTCCATTTTGTAATTCTAATGAAACCCTAACCCCCTTTTCTTCTTCTCCATGGTTCTTTCTCTTCTCTTGTTTGGTTTCTCACTATGCTAACATGGTATCAAAGAGCTTGGTTGGATTTTGGGAGTTACTGTAGCGTAGTCCACAGCTTTTGCGGGGTTCGGGGGTTTGTGACCAGTTTGTGACCCTGTTCGCGGGTTTGTTTTTCCGGCGACCTTGTTCGCGGTTCTATTTTCGGCGCGATGGTTTGTGACCCTATTTGCCGAACTGTTCCTTGTTTTTCTGGCGACCCAGTTTGCGGCTCTATTTCCGGCGCGGTGGTCTTGGTATGCTGTATTGTGCATCTGTTCTGGTAATCTGTGTTTTTTCTGTTTCTCTGGTTGCAATATATTCCTCTATCTAGCCTTGTTGCAATAGTTTGTTATTGTTGTGGTTTGGCAAATATGGCTGGTGAAAGGGATGATTCTCTTCAGTCAATTAGTGTACAACTGAATGGACAAAATTATTCTTATTGGAGTTATGTTATAAAAATTTTTTTGAAAGGCAAACGAATGTGGGGCTATGTTGATGGAACTTTTGTTAAGCCCCATGATGAACAAAATAGTCAATATGCAAAGGAGCTGGAAAATTGGGAAGTAAACAACTCAAAGATCATTACATGGATCAACAATTCTGTTTCACAATCAATAGGGATGCAACTTGCAAAATATGAGAAGGCTAAGGATGTTTGGGATCATTTAAAAAAGTTGTATGTGCAGTCTAATTTTGCAAAGCAAGACGCTTGGAGAATGATATTCGGGCTCTTAAGCAAAATAACATGAGCATTCAGGAATTCTATTCAGCTATGTCTAATTTGTGGGATCAATTGGCTCTTAATGAACCTGCAGATTTGCAAGCGCACAAAACGTGTACTGACTATAGAGAGCAACAACGTTTGGTTCAGTTTTTAATGGCCCTACAGGATGATTTTGAAGGACTTCGTGGGACGATCTTACATCGTCATCCTCTTCCAAGTGTTGATGATGTGGTTAATGAGCTGTTGGCAGAAGAAATTCGACTTAAATCCAACTCTGGTTTTGATAAAGGAATTCTCCCAGCTCCTCCATCAGTGTTTGCTACTCCTTTTAACAAAAATAAGTCTCAAGGGAAGGTTGGTCATGATGAATGCAGTTATTGCAAGGAGAAGGGTCACTGGAAAGCACAATGTCCAAAATTGTTGAAGTCACAGAAGAATTTTAACCAGTCCAACCAGAGAAACTTTAAAGCTCCATCTTCACATGTTGTTGCTGCTCTTGGTGTTGTACACCCCTCCACTCCCGAGACCTCCCAAGTAGCTGATCTTGCAGAACAGTTCCAAAAATTTCTTGCTACTCACCACATGCCATGTCCGCTTCCTCTCTTAAAGGTTTGCATTCTTCTAGTTCGACAGGTATATCTTCTCCCATATGGATTCTTGATTCTGGAGCATCCCATCATATGTCATATGATCCTAAGTCCTTTGTGTCTTTAAGTCCTGCCTCTTCTATATCTGTCATGACTGCTGATGGCACTCCAATGCCATTAGCAGGCACTGGACCTGTATCCACATCTAATTTGTCCTTTTCAGATGTTTACTATATTCCTAAGCTCACTTTGAATCTTGCCTCTGTTGGTCAGCTATGTGATTCTGGTTACTCAGTTTTGTTCTCTTCAACTAATTGTTATGTGCAGGATCCACAATCCAGGAGGCTGATTGGGACAGGCCGTAGGCAAGGGGGACTCTATATGTTGGATGAGCTGAAAGTTCCAGATGTTGTTGCTTCCACTGTTGACCTGTCATCTTTTCGTTTGAATTTAGCATCATCTAGTTTCTATTTGTGGCATTCTCGTCTTGGACATGTTTCTTCTTCTAGATTAAAATACTTAGCTTCTACTGGAGCTTTAGGAAAGTTGCAAACCAGTGATATTTCTAATTGTTGTGGTTGCAAACTTGCTAAATTTTCTGCTTTGCCTTTTAGTAAAAGTGTTTCAAGTACTAATGCCCCTTTTGAATTGGTTCACTCTGATGTGTGGGGTCCATCACCTGTTCCAACTAAAGGTGGATCTCGATATTATGTATCGTTTATTGATGATCATACTCGTTATTGTTGGGTTTATCTTATGAAACATCATTATGAATTTTTTGACATTTATCACATGTTTCGTGCTTTAATTAAAACTCAACATAATGCAGTTATTAAATGCTTTCGATGTGATTTGGGTGGTGAATACACTTCTAATAAATTTTCTCAGTTACTTGCTTCTGATGGTACTCTTCATCAGACTTCTTGTACTGACACTCCTCAACAGAATGGAGTTGCTGAGAGAAAACATCGTCATATTGTTGAAACTGCTCGTTCCCTTTTGTTGTGCCTTGGCCCAAGTGAGTTTTGGGGTGAAGCTGTTCTTACTGCTGTCCATTCGATTAACAGAATCCCATCCTCTGTTATCTCAGGTTTGTCTCCCTTTGAAAAGTTGTATGGTTGTGTTCCTGATTATTCTTCCTTGAAGGTATTTGGTTCTACTTGCTTTGTTCTTCGCCCACAAGTAGAACGTAATAAATTGTCTCCTCGTTCTGCAATATGTGTTTTTCTTGGTTATGGGGATGGTCAGAAAGGTTATCGTTGTTATGATCCTGCAAGTAAAAAACTTTATGTTTCTCGTCATGTTGTTTTTCTTGAACATATGCCATTTTACTCACTCTCTTCTGATTCTCGTAGTCCCTCAAGGTCTGATCTTACTTGTATTGATTCCTTTTCCATGGATAGTTATAATTCCAACGACTCTGATGTTGAGAATTGCAGGGTTGACATTGATACTCCTACAGGTCTAGATGTCCCCTCGGCCTACCAAGAACCTCCTGTGGTTGTTGATTCTCCTCCTCCTGCTCCCCGTTATCCTCCACGTGTTCGTAAGTCCACTCAATTACCAGACTTTGTTTATGATTCTTCTTCTCCCCCTCCTCCTCCTCCTCCTCCTCCTCCTCCTCCTCCTCCCCGTTATCTTCCACGTGTTCGTAAGTCCACTCAATTACCAGATTTTGTTTACTCCACTTATTCCACTTTCTTTGTTTCTTTTCTAACTTCCATTCACAATTTATCTGAGCCCTCTTCCTATAAAGAGGCTATTCTTGATCCTCTTTGGCAGCAGGCCATGGCTGAGGAACTTTCCGCCTTATACAAAACAGATACTTGGGACCTGGTACCTCTTCCACCAGGAAAACATGCTATTGGATCTCGGTGGGTATACAAGATCAAAACCAAGTCTGATGGGTCAGTTGAGCGTTATAAAGCCCGTCTTGTTGCTAAAGGATTCTCACAACAATATGGTATGGATTATGAAGAAACTTTTGCTCCAGTTGCCAAAATGACTACCATTCGTACTCTTATTGCAGTTGCATCTGTTCGTCAGTGGGCTATTTTTCAGATGGATGTCAAAAATGCGTTCTTAAATGGTGATCTTCAAGAGGAGGTTTACATGGTCCCTCCACCAGGTGTTTCTCATAATCCGGGGGAGGTGTGCAGGTTAAAGAAGTCTCTCTATGGTCTCAAACAAGCTCCACGGGCTTGGTTTGAGAAGTTTTCCAATGTGATTGCATCTCTTGGCTTTCATTCTAGTAATCATGATTCTGCTTTGTTTCTGAAGATCACCTCTCATGGTCGTATTATACTCTCTTTATATGTTGATGACATGATTATCACAGGGGATGATGTTGGTGGGATTGCAGAGTTAAAATTACAGTTAGCACAACAGTTTGAGATGAAGGATTTAGGTCCTCTCCGCTATTTCTTGGGGATTGAAGTTGCTTATTCTCCTAGAGGTTATCTTCTTTCTCAATCTAAGTATATTGCCAACATTCTTGAGCAAGCTCGTCTCTCTGATACTCGAGCAATTGACACCCCTCTTGAGCTTAATGCAAAATATGTCTCTTCTGATGGTGTTCCTTTATCTGATCCCACTCTATATCGTACGTTGGTTGGAAACTTGGTGTATCTCACTATTACTAGACCTGATATTGCTTATGCTGTGCATGTTGTCAGTCAGTTTGTTGTCTCTCCTACTACAATGCATTGGGCAGCTGTTCTTCGTATTCTTCGATATCTTCGAGGCACTCAATTTCAGAGTCTTCTCTTTCCTTCATCCTCTTCATTGGAGCTATGTGCTTACTCTGATGCTGATTGGGCTGGTGACCCTATTGATCGCAAGTCTACCACAGGGTTTTGCATTTTCCTAGGAGACTCGCTTATCTCTTGGAAGAGCAAGAAGCAAGACATTGTCTCCCGCTCTTCTACAGAAGCTGAGTATCGTGCCATGGCTTCTACCACTGCCGAGATAGTTTGGTTACGTTGGCTACTTTCTGATATGGGTGTTTCTATCTCTGGACCCACTCCTATGTACTGTGATAACAAGAGTGCCATTCAAATTGCCCACAACTCAGTCTTTCATGAGCGCAAAAAGCATATTGAGATTGATTGTCATCTCACACGCCATCATCTTCAACATGGCGCCATTACTTTGCCCTTTGTTTCTTCCTCTATGCAAATTGCGGACTTGTTCACAAAATCGCATTCTATTAAACGTTTTCGTTTTCTAACTGACAAACTCTCAATGCTTCCTGTTAATGCATCGTGAGTTTGAGGGGGGATATTAAATAATATTGGATATATTAGTTAGGGGTAGTTTTGTCATCTTGCTATTGGGTATATATTTCCTTTTATGCTTTGTATTATAGACATCACTCTCCATTTTGTAATTCTAATGAAACCCTAACCCCCTTTTCTTCTTCTCCATGGTTCTTTCTCTTCTCTTGTTTGGTTTCTCACTATGCTAACAGGGAGAATTCCCAATAAAATCGCACAATAATCCCAAAGAACGATAACAGTAATTGTATTTGTATATAGTTTCAGAATATTAAAGGAAGAATAGGAATTGTAAACAGCAACAATTTACTGAAGATGCTCGGAACACTCCATTCCAGTGGCCTCACATACACCTATAAGAGAGGGATGGGGTTAGAAGGGGTTTGAGAAAGCAAGAGAGAAGGAGAGGTAGAGAGGAAGAGAGAAAGTTTCAGAAAGGAGATAATACCACTGATTTCCTAACGAACAAAATCATGCAGCAGGGTATTTGTGACTCTCTCCCTGCAGCTCCTCCTTGGTCCCTTAATTTGTGGATCGTTTGCCAACTGTCCTTCCCTTGTAACTGCCTCTTGCTTTGTCCTGTTGTGCATACTGCCCACCATGTAATCATCCTTTTCAGCATTGTTAACAGCATTCAACTTATAGTTATTTTTATTCCTAACATGCTGCCACCCTGTGCTGCCCTGCGAGCATGCCTAGCACGCTGACGTGCTCGAGAATCCGTGGCATAATAGAGTATCCTGACATTATTATTGCTCTTCATTGCTGATACTGTAAAACGGGGAGTTTGATGAGAGCTCTTTACGGTTGGTTTTTTGAGAGTGATTTTGGTTTAAGGTCACTGCATATCAATATTAGTTGAGGGTATGCAAATATAGTTTAGGAAGAGCATAGTTTTTTATAAAAAAAAAGAAGAAGAGAGAAATATTAAAAAAAAATGCCCAAACAACAACGTGCTGGAATAATAAATCCCAATGAGTATATTGCAACTCATATTTTCAATAGATATGTAAGTTTAATTTTTCTACTTTTATTATTAATTTAGTTTATTAAGTTAATATTATGTTCTTCGTGCATATTATTTTATTGTTTTCATTTGACATACTTATTTATTAATATAAATTTTTAATTATTTTCTAAATGTAATTTTAGATTTTTTTTTATCCATTTTACATATAAATTTTTATAACTAGATTTTTTTGTGATTAATAATTATTTATTTTTTACTTGAAACATGAAGAAAGAAAGTTCGAGCCCCGTCATATATTTTTTTAATTATCCACCAAAATATACAATTATTGAGCATCTACAGCATGTTAGTTTTATCATGTTAAGCAGATAGGTCGAGTGGAACTGAATGGATCCCTAATAAAAACTTTGGTAGAATGGTAGAGATCAGCAACGCACACATTCCATTTTCCACAAGGAAAAATGACAGTGACATTAGAAGATGTCGCCATAAATTTGGACTCCCCATTAATGGTTCACTAGTTAGTGGATTTACATCTAACAGTAGCGAACAGTTGCAACTTAAATGTTTTAGTTTGCTTAATATTGTGCCTCATCCATATGTTAATAGAGGTGCAATCAATTTAAATTGGTTACAAATAGCATATAAGAGATCTTGACACTAGAAATGACACAGTATCAATAGAAATGAGTGCACGTGAGTATATGTTGACCCTTATAGGTACTTGTTTAATGCCTAATAAAGCCACTAATAAGGTCCATGGAAAATACTTGCAGTTGTTGGAAGAAGACCAAGCCAAGGGAGTTGATGTTGTAAGGTTAAATTAAATAATTTTTTTTTCTATATATCTAATTTGTCTTTGTGTGTAGATTATATAGCAGCCACATAGGATTGGTGAAGTTAAGGTTGTGATTCCAGATTCTATTCGGATCCAACATAGACAGTGGAGCAATATTGTTCCGCTAATTTGCTTTGAGATCATAGAGTGGTATCCATCTGATCACGTGAGGCGACAATTTGGGCTGGCCTAACTTGTTCCTGATCTGCACCCAAATCTAGGGAAGAATCATAATAAATATTTGAGGGGAAAAAAGGACAACCTTGATTGGTTATTAGTGCATCATCAGGGGATGGAGATGTGGATGAAGTGGGGAAACCATCCCTTGGTAGGAGAGCATTTGCAGGGAAACCCCATTGATTATCGCCCCACAAATGCCTACTTATCATGGTATAGGGGTAATACTTATGTGTCTCTATGATTGACACCACTAAATCAGGATGATGTAGCCCCACCATCTAAATTGTCGCTGCCACCACCACGATTACCACCACCACACTCACCGCCGCCACCACCACGGGATAGGTTCACACTTGTCCGGGGAAGGTAGCTTTAGACTTGCATCAATCACCTGTCATGCAGGAAGAAAATATGTATCATCCACATATGCAATTTCCATTTCAGTTTTCCCCTAATTCAGCAATGAGGGATAAATCATGCCACAATTTCAGCAATTTATGGAGTTCAAACTAAGGGGTTTGCAGGTTATATAGGTCGGTCTGGGGGGTTTGTAGGTTATAGAAGTCAGGCTGAGAGGTCCGCTAGAGTAAGAGATGTAAGTGAGGAAGACAAAGTTGGGGGAACTGATGGTGTGGAGGAACAAGGCAGGCAAGGTGTAAGTAGATATAACTTGCGTGAAGATCCCCTACCAACTAGCACGTATACCCCACCAACAATTAAAAAACCAAAATAAAGAGGAAAGCATATAAAGGGGGATAATAGTGCTTCATTTGATATAATTGTATGATTATGTGATTATGTTACCCATTATATGATATAATGTTGTTCTATTTACTTTTGTTTGTCTATTTCAACAAGAAAATATTTTCTATTTAGTTGTGTAAATAGAAAATATTTACATTGAAAAATATTTACATTCCTAAGATACTCGTATTAAGAAACATGTTTAGTATTAATCAATTTATATTGCCAAATAACAATATCTAGGATTAAAATATTTTTTGATAAAGATTATTACTAATTCTAAATTATTCGATGAATAAAGTAGATGAATTTCTTAACTGTTTCATGACTAACATATTCCAAAAATTATTAGATAATTATTTATTGTAGAATAATATATTAAGTTATTAGTTAAAATTTAAGACCTAATTAAAGGCTTTAAAGTTCACATGATTATTTATAAAAGAAAAAAAATTGAAGAGATTATTTAAGTGGATTGAACTTAAAATTTGGATGGACTTATTTGAAAAGTATATGAAGCTGAACTTGATTTGTTTGTTTATAACTTGATTGTTTTCTTTCATCAAATCTCTTTCGATGTATCTTTCAAATTTAATATTTTAATATTTAATAAAAAATTCTATAAAAAATGAAAGAAGAATAAGAAAAGAGTCATCTTTGTCGCAAATTAGGAATGCTATAAATAATTGCAATAAATGGAGGGCGGTAATAGCCACTCCCATAACAACATGAATAATAAGATAACTAAATAATGAGAGTGCATCCACTTATAGAATGAGAGAGTGTTTGGATTTATAGATTGACAAAGAGTATTCTATAGCTCTACAAATGAGAAAGTATATGAAATAAAAATATTTACTGGACTATCACATGTAAAAAATACATTATCATTTGGATTTGTAAATACATGACCATTATAATATACTACTATCATAACAATACTCATTTTTTCCTCACCAATTTTTTTTTTCTTTCTGTTACCAGGTGGGGATGGGAAGGAAGAATGAGAGACTACAAGCAGAAAGAAAATTGAAGTTACTGTGTATAATATATAACAAAGTAAAATTTGTGCGATTGAGATGAATTTATATACACAAATGAAATAATTTAAAATTCTCCACGAGTTGCTTGTGAAAATCATCTTTTTATCACGCTAAAATGATGAGTCGAACATAACTCTTTTGAAATTGAGTCAATATTCCAATAAATGGCACTACTGAACACAAAATAGAAAAATAAACTGCATAGAAGGTGGAACATAATCCGTAGGCTGATTCATGTTCTTTAATTTATTTATTTATTTTTGGTTTTTTCCTACCTTAATCTGCTAACAACGGATTCCTTGCCTTTTTTTTTTCGTTTTATGTGTTAATCTTCGCAAGTAGCAGATTGTTTACCTACTAACCCACAATGTAATTTCCCTACAAAAGCAATATGGGTGTGTTTTGATCACACACGTTATATATCTAAAACAATGACCCTTTGATTCATTAAGTGAAAATCTCTCTTCCTTAAATGACGTCCATTTCCTGTGCTATACGGTGATAAATTATTAATTGCTAGGATAGGAAAGATAACTTCATTTGAAGGTCGAAGATTTTCATTCTGTGGGACAGAACTTAATTATTGTTGTTTGTTGTTATGCACATTGAATATAATCTGAGAAAATCGCAACCGTGAACAAATTTTAATTGGGGTTCTAAGCGTATTTATAGGATGCACAAGGATTATGAATTTATTGAAAAGCCGGAACCTTTGTGGTTTCCGAGTAAAAATAGTTTAATATTACAGCAGGTCCGGCCAACTTAGAGTAGATATTAAAGAAGGATTTATACACATTTTGTAAAAGAAAAATAGAAAAGCCGCATTTATAAACGAATACCTCATCTACACTTTCCAAGAGCCCCAAAAGAGTTGAGGGGGAAAGAGCAAGCATGCAATACCTCAGCTACTCATTGAATTGTACTCTGCTGTTTACACGTTGTCCGCAGGATTTTGTCTTCCAAGTAAAGTAACAAACGGAAAAAAAATTTCTTTGACAAAATGTTGAATATCTTAATTCAATAATCTCCTGAAATCTTCCTCCTCATCTTTGCAGTTATCGGCAATTTCGCCAGAGTTCATTTTGGTTACCATTCTAAACTCATTTCTAACAGCCCATCCAAGTTTTCAATCTCTCTTTTAACCCTTCTAATTTCTTCCTGAAATAACTCGAAGAAAATAGAGTCAAGTGAGTGTGAAGAAAAATTGAGTGGGAAACAAGGAAATTTGAAGCTGTCTTGTGTGATGAGTATCCCTTAAACATTCAGTGCATCGCTTCCACACTGCTTGTAAGTCAGGGACTGCTTTCGTGGGCTAATCACTATAACACAATCCACCGCGACCTGCATGTAGTTGAGTTCATTATCATTATTAATCTATAGGCAGAAACAAAGACTGATGATTAAAACAATGGTTACTATAAAGAAGAAAACAAGGAACTTGAAGCAAGCAAGAAAAGAAAGCGATAAAAAAAGCCACAGCTTTATGGATTGACAAAAAGAAATGGGGGGTTAAAAGGATCGATTCATATGTTCCCCCAGCTGTATATCAGTATATGGACACATGACGATGACACCTCACGATTTGCCCCCAAAGGGGAGTCACATGGCGATAACTTCACTTGGCCTAAAAGGATAGAGAAATGGAAGTAGAGTTTGACATTTGGAAGCTTCATTTTCAAAGTAATCCTATTCTAATCTAGCACATGTATAGGATCGCCTTACCTGAAAAAACAGCAGAATACAAGAAAACTGCATTTGTAATGAGAAATAAGAAGGCAATACAAGAAGAGGCATTTTTCAACACACTTTCAGTTCATCCATTTTCTATTACCAAACACAAGCCTCGCACCTCAACTATGTATTTAGTGAATTTTCTAAAGGAACATGTTAATCCTTGGAAATTAGCAAGTTCTATCACTCAATCGTTCTAAAACATGTCACTTTAAAAGAGAATGCTAGTGAAATATTTAACTGACATCCTTGTGCATGATTTAGGAAATGGTCTTACCGCAAAAAATTTCACAGTAAAAAGGTAGAAAAGTAAGGATAAAATCCAAACCGCCAAAACCTGAAGAATTCCAATCACAAAGAAGCACTATAGGCTCTCAGATAGGAGGTACAGAAATAAACCAAAAGCAAAAGCAGCCAAACCAAAACACAAGTGGAAAAGGGACACAACCAAAGGATCTACTTTAATAAGTGAACGTGAACGTGACTCAGAGGTGATGCAGCAGAACTTCAACATCCTTTCTGTTTCTTTTTTTTATTTCTAAGGGTATATTTGATTAAGGAGTAAAAATAGGTTGTGAAGAAAATTTATTCCATTTTTACTCCTCAACCAAACATATCATAAATAACAAAATCTATCCAATCAGATTAGATAAAACAAAGGTTATGAATGGATGGAAGAAGCTGAACATAGAACATTAATTAGTATCACACTGTCGCACTAGTTTTTTTTTTATGTACAGTACTATCATACTATATACTAAAACAAAAGCGAAAAATTGCTGTTTTGGACTTTAGGTAGTTAAAATATGCAGCAATGCACATACATTCCACTTTTTAAATTATTTAAAATCATTTCACCTTGGTCTCTACTACAAAAAATAAAGAGAAGTAATAAAAAAAACAGCAAATCAGTTACAAAATTTAAAGAGTACTTCAATTAAAATTAATTACTAAATTGCGATCACATTAATATCTATCTTTTTGGTAGCCTAATTCAGAACAAAATTACACTGGACGCATGTGATCACCTTGTCATCTGCGCAGCGCGAGTTAGTGATTTTTTCGAAAAAAAAAGGAGGATTATGGAATTAGCAGATAGAGAGTGCAACTTCCTCGACAGCATGATTTAACAGAAAGATTATGTTGTCTCTACAAATATACATGGGACGCTGGTGCTGATTAATAATATAAACGGGATTGTGAGTGAACAGAGTGTCCACAAATGACATTTTTCTTATTAAAAACTCAATTAACTGTAACAGAAAACAAACACAAAAGAAAAGAGAGAGAGAGAGAGAGAGGAACCTGAACACGAGGAGAATCGAAGCGAAGAACCCGTATCCTGGCAGAGACATCACCGAGTACCCGAAACTCGACCTGGTCATCGACCATGGCTTCTCTGATCAACTCAGCCGCATCGGCCTGCAGCAAGCTGACTCGATCAACGGCGATGGTGGCAACCACATCCTTCACGCTGTGTAGCTCCTCGTAGAACCCCGGCACTTCTGCCCTTCCCAACGGTATCCCCCGGTACATGACGGTGAACCTGGAGTCCCCATACCTGATCCCAACCCTGTTCGGGTTCACAACAGAAAACAGTAACCGTATTGCGAGGGAGAGCGTGGCGGTTACGGGGTCGTTAGAGGTGATCCCCACGTACCGTACATCAACTTGCTGAAGGTCCACCTGTGGCTTCTTGGGCTTAACGGCTAGCACCATGATGAGGATGACTGCTAGAACTAGGAGTGCTAGGAACGTGAGGAGAACGAAAAGGCAGCAGCAGCAGCGTTTGAAGGAGGCTGAGGATGAAGAGGGTCGTGGCGATGATGGCGCCGCCGGGTAGTAGTGGCGGTATTGATTGTAGGAGTATGGCGGTGGCGGTAGTGGTGGCCTTTGTCTGCGGTGGTCTCCGTTTGGTTGAGGTGGGTTTCCTCTTGTTGTCATTATTATTTTTTATCCTCTCTCTCTCTCTGTTCTGTGGTTAGGTTGAGTTTTGGGTTGGCTGTGTTCTCGCGCAGTGTGTTTGCTGTGGCTGAATGGAGAGCGGTGAGCGAGAAGAATAATGGGTTTAATTGGATAATAATATTTTAACATTAAAAAAAAAAAGTAAATACCTATTCAGGTATTTATTTTATAATTATTGAATATGATAAATATTTTCATTTATACTTAATATTTATTACATTTAATAATTATAAAATGAGTATCCAAATAGACACATATTTTTTAAATATTAAAATATTATTACACAAAAATATGAGGATGAAGTGACTTGTCGCTTCAAAAGGATAAAATTACTTGCACACCGGATTTGCTACCCTACAGGCCTTTTTTCGAAGAGAAGTGTTATCTTAATACCTAAAAATGGGTGTCTGAAATAGGCACCCACTTTTTAACTGTTAGATGTAATGGATGTTAAGAATAAGTGGGGACATCCATCACATCCAATGGTTAGACACCCACTTTTAGGTGTTAAAATAATTTTTCCTCTTTTTCGAAAAGTATGCTTGCTGAGAATACATAAAATAAGAATAGTGTTGTTTTGTTGATATACTAAAATGGAAAGCAGCAAGCAAGAGTAAACACTAGAGAAATATAAACACGAAGGCTGTAACGAAAGTGAGTTAAAAGCTCTGCATGTCTCTCCATGCAGTGATCATTTTTTTATATCAAAATAACATTACTCATTACATAAATATTAACTTATATAATACTTTAAAGAAGTTTTTTTTTCTTCTCCTGATACAGATGGTAGTTTTGTTTGGGTAGCGATATTTTAAAGGTTATTAGTTGATCTAAATAATCACTTAATATGTAAAGAAGTAATTAGCCTTAATTTGACAATTGATTAGAAATTTATGTGTACTCTATCCTCATTAGGGAGGGAAACGCAATCCTTAAATAAGGAGGGTTCTAACAAAAGCTCTGTAGTTTCAAAACAAGCTCAAACCTCGGTGTGTTTAATGTAATGAAAACATAGGTATATATAAGCAGTTTATTAGCAATATAAGGACTTTTAAGGCTGTAAGAAGAATCGAATATCAGCAAGTGAGGAAATGGCCATTTTTTTTTAATTAAGAAAGAACGTAACTAAAGCATAAGACTAGCTTGGTGGTTTCAACACTAGGTTGATAATCACGTTTCTCAAATAAGCAAATGTCACATTGCAGCGGATTATTCAATTAAAGATGATTCTCTAGATAGTTAAGCACCAACAAGATCAATGCAATTGCCTTCCCACTAAGAAAACCCTTGAGCTTGCAAGTTGTAACAGATTCTTTACCAATTCGTTTTCCTCTTCTTTTTACACGGTGACCAGAGATGATCAGGCAGGATCCAAAATTAGGACTGTTATTATTAATGATTGGAAAGAGGGTCGTTTCTCATATGATGACTCAAAATCAAAACAAAGTGAAGCTGGACACATGAGAAAGTAACTGTATGTCATAAAACATATTCATTAAAGAAGATTCTGATCAAGAGGTAAAAAATTGATTTTTAAAAAGCTGGAAGCCTGGACCCGGAAGGGAAGGACCAAGCTGCTGAGTTTTTTCTCCAGCACAGATATCACTTTACGTCACCATAACAAAATTAGCACCTTTTGTGCAATAACTCTAGTTTTTTTTTTGTTTCTCATGCCACAAATGCAAAAAGATAGAGCCATGTGGATCCCACTACGTTGGTTTGTGCATTTGCACTTAATTAATAGCATTCTAAGGGTGCCTCATATCATACCCGAGGGTGGCAAAACAGAACTAGTCTATAATTCAAAATCAATGGAGGATGCAGAAGGATGGAGCTAATTACGCTTGGTTCCTTCGGTGTAACATGAAGAGTTCAGCAGAATAAAGTGCAGAAAAGTGAAAATAGCCCGAAAGCTGAATCAGCAGCAATAATCCTACATGCCATTTCCATAATCAAACAAAATGATACAATACAACCCACACCAGAAAAATGGTTTCCAATAGACAAAAGTTACAGGGTGGGTTGGCCCATTTGGAACCACGAGGTTGGAAACTTCCTTTCAATTCCCTTTTACAGTGTCAGCTCGTTGGAAAGGGCTCCTTATGTTCTAAAAGGTACGCAGGCCAGCACTTTATTTGAGAATATGTTTCTATAATTCCAGTTTATCGATCTCTTCATGTGAGAAGGGGCTATTTGAATATAGTAATGAATGCCTTTTTTCTTAGGGATGAGTATTGCCATTTCTATATCTAACGTCACTCCCTATCAATTACATATTTTTATATTATTTTTTAAATGTCTCTAGGCCTTTTTAATAGTTTAATTTTTTTTATTTGTTTTATTCTTCCAACTAAATTACAAGGTCTTACGTACAAAAAAAAAAAATTAAGCAACTTATCAAAAAAATTGACACTTGTGAATTTGCCCACACTGTGCAACAATATAACTTACAAATATACTATTGGAGTGAAACAAAATTAAATAACTTATAAATTTAATAACATTTTTTGAAGTCATACTAGTGCAAAAAAGAAAAATGCCTAAACTAAATCTTGCAATATTGGAATTCCAGAAAAAAAAAAAATCAAAAGTAGTCTTCAAAAGATATGTGTCCCTGCAATACCAAAAAATATTAAAAAAGATAGTGAGAAACTTGATTAAATTAATTTAAAAATATATTAAATAATGTCAAATATATTTACTTTAATAAATCAATTTTTAAAACATTGACATGAAAAAGCATACAAACCCAACATTCCTAATCAATCACGGCTACAAATAGTTTATATACATTGTCACTATAATTTTGCAAGTTATCAAAATTTGTAGCGGTGAATTATTTTAAATTTGCAAAATAATAACTTGCAAATTTGCAAACAAATAAAAATTTTGCAGCCGTGAATTATATTAAATTTACAGGTTATTTAATTTTGTTTCATTATGCTAGTATATTTGCAAGTTTTATCACCGTACAGTGGGGGTGTATTTACAATACCAGTTCTTGTCAAATTGCTTAATTTCTTTTTATTTTATGTAAAGCTTCTTAATTTAGTTGAAAAAATAAAATAAATAAAAGAAATCAAACTATTAAAAAGGCTTGGAGGTATTGAAAAAATAATATAAAAATATGTAATTAACAGAGAATAGCATTAGGCGTTTATCATTGCCCTTTCTTTAGGCGATGGTCTTCAGATACCAGTATAAGTCCTTATGGTTCTTGTGTACATTAAATACCCCATTATTAGTATCAACGAGTAAACTTCGGGGGAAAGTAACTTCGGGGTAAAGTCCACTGTGCTACAAGCTCATAATGCTCCAATCATTGCAGAGTAAATTAAGAATGTTACCTACACAAATCTCAACTGTACAATTGTATACACGTGTGACATCATCTCGGTTTAATTATAATGACAGAAGATTTCTTATATTATTATCTAATTATATATTATTATAACACTAAATATAATTAATTTTTACATCTATTACTTAAAAAATAATACAACCAGAATCTAATTGAATGACAATATCAAATACACACACATATACATATATGCATTAAATTTAAATTCTATTAGTAATGTAAAATATTATTACACACATAAATATGTATTTATATAGTATTTAATTTTTTAATTGTTATTTTCAAAATTATATAAAAATATAACTTATAATATGAAAAAATAAATTAAGAGGAAAAAATGTTAGTATGTATTTCTATTGGAGTTGAGAAACTGGGGTATGAGGTTGGCTCTTTATCGTGTGATATTCTCATCCTAAGAAAATGTTCTACTACAGAATAAAAAAAGAAGTGATTTTTGAAAAAGAAAACTGTACTGGGAAATTTGAAGGTTTGACATGTGTCTGTAGCTCTGCCACCGTGGTGTTAATAGCTAACTTATGGGTGAAGTTCTCTCCAGGAAATTTGAAATCGACCGACAATTTATCTAGGATCACTAGTTGTTACACTTTCTTTCAATCATTTCATCACACAAAATCGAAGATCCTCAGCTACAGTAAAAATAGGATTAAACTTCCTAAACAGACGGTTATTAAGTTTAACACAGCAAGTGTATCTTTCTTTTGTGCTGGAATTGTAGGTCCTAGGACCTTCCCGATAATTGTCATGGGCTACTTATTGAAGTAATTATATTGCCTGGCACATAAAATTTATTGTTAGTCATAATTAAAATGGCGCACTATGGAATTGAGCTCTCAACAAAGTCACTAGTTTTCTCGTGGCTATAAAAGGTTAGCTAGCCTTCTTCACTTCCCTAATTGATGTTCTAGCTAGCAAGGTGCTTATGAAATTTTTAGAAGATTGCCAAATGCTTAGTTTTATTTCAGAAAAAATCAGGGCCAGAACAATTTGGCAGCAATATCCATTTAAAATAAGAGATGTCAGTTCAGTCTATATAAATAACGCTGTAACATATCGATAGGGTGAATTTGATGCACGACCAAACTAATTTAAGGATGTCCTATTGTGAAAAAAAAAAAAAACCCAGAAATTGTTTTGATTCATGTCTCTTACGTGCTCGCTCATGCAAAAGTCATTTATGCATAAACAAGTGATGAACAAAGTGCATATCCACCCTTGACCCTTGTTATTAGCTATATGCTAAAACTTGATTTAAATGAATTTTGTAAAGTGTCAAATTTCTAACTACTTTTGATACTGTGTAAAGTTCAGATTCAAGTAGACCTATAAAAAACTTTCAGAATTCTAGAAAACATTAATTAGAAAACAAACGATTCCATTGGTTATAAAAGATATTGGGCGAGTCTAATAAAAAAAAGAAAGGAGATATTTGGCAAATTTGCGTAAGAATATAATAAAGAACAAACATTATGTATGAAGAAAGAGTTAGATATTTTTAAACAAATATATTAAAAATAATATATCATGTGGCCGGTACATCCCACTTTAATAGTGATTAAGAAAGATATTATTTTACACACATTCAGTATCAAGATTACACATTTTAATTGAGTCCATACATTAATCATTTTTTTTACGGGGATATATTAATCAAATTAAGAAACCTATAAGTCGCCATAAAAAATCACGGCATCTAACATTAGTTGATGATAGTTTGATCCATTGAACAAATCTTCATGACTTTTATGTTGGCTCAAAACCCTTTGTCAAAGTTTTATTATAATTAAATCCAATTTTTATTTTCAAAATCAATTTGAAAAGAATAACCAATTAAATAAGTTTGTTTCATTTTTTATGTTCAAAATTGAAAATTGATCTGCAAAACACCTTTTAAACAGCTCCTAAAAGTCTTTTTTATTTACTCTTTTAATATAAATTTAAATTACGCTTGTTATCCAAGTCTTAAACGTTTTATTTTTCCAAGTTGGTTGCTTATCAATAATCATGCAAAGGAGATGGAAAATGGGGTCCATAAATTTGTCCATTCCATTATCCTTCTCAAGTCAAGGTCCAAACTCCAAACTCCAAACCCATCAAATACTTGAACCACAAGCCAACGACGTCAACAAATTCACAAGGTGGTGGGTGAATGAAGCAGCAGCACATGAAACGCCAAAACAAATTAAAATCCACTTCCTAACAATATCAAAGCCCCCACCCCTTTGCACAAGCAAACAAAGTTGAGTATTTTTCGTGACTCCTTTACGATAAAATCCTTGTCCTCTCCTCGACGCAATCAAAGCTTTCTTTCTTGCTCTTGCTGTTACTCTTGTGTGAAACTAGGACACCCCTTTTGCTCCCTCCGTCTCTGGCTCCCAAAGTCCCCTCCGTTATCACTTTAGGCTGTGAAATAAGCTATGTGGAATGTACCCCATGTTGCTTCTTTGGTCTAATTTCTCAAATTGAGGGACTGGGTAGTTGTTAGTTTGTGCTCCTGGCTGAGAACTAGTTTTATTTGTTCTTTCTGTTTAATCCTTCGGTTTTTGATTGGCTGCTTCTCCTTGTTGCTATTATTCAGTTTCTGAGAGGGTTTTTTTAACCTTGATTGGCTAAATGTTTAAAAGGGTTCAGTTTTATGACTAAATAGATTAGACACTGGTTTTGTGTTTATTGTGGTTGCACAGAGCAGGGTATTCATACAATCTTTTAATTAATATTGTATCTGTATCTGAATCAGAAATTTCCATTAGCCTTTTTTTTTCCTTTTTAAAACAAAAGAAATTACTTCATATGACAAGCACTTGTCAATGACATCCTTGGTTTGAGGGTGCAGGGGCAGAAGCGTACATCATATTGATTTTGTTATTGATAGAAGTTTTATTACCAAACATTTCACTGACACAGTGAACAAGTTCTGCTTACATGCAGAACTTAAGTTTTGGTGACTTGGGAATTTGAATTGCAAGACTTCAGTTGGTAAACAATATGGAGAATTACTTGGTGGGCAATGATTTTAATAGACATTGAAATTAATGCAGCAGTGAATTATTCATCCAGGAAAAGAGAGCATTCTTCAGCTAGTTGGAAGGTTTGATGTGAAACACGATTATTTCTATCCCAACATAAGGATTAATGTATTTGACATGAGGAATGGAAGGAAGTGAGCATTCTTTAGTGCCGCAATGGTTGAAAAGCAGTGGAAGTGTCAGTAGGGTGGCTAGTACCAGGAACCAACCCACATCATCTCTGAACTCTGGTAATTGTTTATGCTTGTTGCTGAATATCTGAGTTTTAAAAGCATTTCTATTGTTTAAATAAACAGTAAGGTAAGGAAGAAAGATCTGAGTCTATTTTTTTCATTATTCTGATTAAAAGGAAAACAAATAGCATGACATAAAGGGCAGGTTTAAGTGTGATTCATGATTGTAGCTTAGTTTTTTTCATCCATTCTCCATAACCTTGTAATGGGTTAGAAAGGAAATTTATTGCACACTTATTTTGTTCAATTTAAATTTTGGACTCTCACACATTTGTATCTTCTCCTCATAAACATACCAGTAGAATTCATTTCAGAGTGTGATGTTATTTAAGCCCAAAAGTGAAATGTGTTCTTTGATTCATCATATATGATGTTCTTATTCACTTATTGTCGAGCTTGAAAAAAAAAACTCTCATTCAATATATAGCATGATGGGAATAAACAACTTGAACAGTTCTAATTATTTCAAGTATCCTCCTTTGTGTCAGATCATATTACTTACTCTGGCCGTCAATGGAGTTCAAGTAGCAAAGGTTCTGGCTTCTCAAGGTCCTATAGTAGTTCTGGAAGAAGCCGGCATGATAGAGAAAGAGAGAAAGATATTGACAACTTCTTTGACCAGGACAAGCTGCTTAATGGCCAGTATAACCATGACTATTCTGACTATGTCAATAGCATATTGTCCAATAGGTTTGAGAAGGATGTATTAAGACACTCACAGTCTATGAATTCTGGGAGATGGAGGGAGACTTGGTCCTCTAGAAGTTCAGGTGATGTAAGTAATCCACAAAGAAACCGTTCAAAGAGTGATGACATGGTTGCTGGTGTTGTTGGCATAATGGATAAAACCGTGTTTGAAGAGGAATTTCCCTTACTTGGAGCAGCAGATAAACATGGTAGCTCTGAATTGGGAAGAGTGTCATCTTCTAGCTCAAGTACTCACCGTCTGCTTACTAGCTCTTCATCAGTGCTTGCGTGCAATGGTCTTAGCCCAACATCAGATGAGATTCCTGTGACAGTTGGAAGCAGTAGCATGGCTGTAATGATGCATGAGGCTGATTCTGCTAGCACATCTTCAATTGCTCCAGGCACAATGGCCCTCAGCATGGCCAAGACATTGGCTCAGGGTCCACCCCGGTCTCCTACACCTCCAAAAGTGAGTTTCACTTTGATTTGTGTTTTATGCTTTGTATTTGTTAAAATGTTTTCAGGGCTCATGTGGTATATTTTGCAATACAGTTATCTATTGGTACTCAAAAGCTTGAAGAGCTGGCCCTTACGCAATCTAGGTTATTAATCCCCATGACGCCATCCACGCCAAGGTCCCTGGTAATGGATGTTTTTCATTTTTCAATTATGTCGTTGTGGAAGACTTCCCTCTTAAGTTATACTAATTTCTTATTTGTGCACCTTAAGTATTTTATGTGCACTGGAAAATTTCATGGTACCACTATGTCCAGCATCAATATTGATTGAAGTTCTCTTACAAAACTGCTAAACTACCAACATCTCATATGCAAAATATATTTTCTTCCAATTTTCTTTTTCCCATGTTTTAATAGGGTATGACTGGTGAATACTTTTGGAAGTGGAAAAGGACATAAATATCCTTGGTGATGCATACTGATATACTGTTCATTACTGATTAATTTTAACTCCATTTGTTGCCACAAACTTGTCCCTTTAATAGAAAGTTAGTATTATTCTTATTAGGAAACTCTGGATATTCATTGAAGGTTTTGAACACGATGCCTCTTTCCTAGCAGGCCTGCCTAGAGCTAGGTCCATTTAGTATCATGTACTTTCTCGCTTTTATCTTTCCAGGGTGCTTATAACTTTGCCCCATACCCAAACCCTTCATATTTTTCTGACTTGAAGTGTATCAGTTTTTCCCTGGTTTATATGTTTTTCTCTGCTGTACACGACCAAAAGTTCAATTTATAACAGCTGAATTTCACTTATGCTTGATTGAGGATTCATTTTTTTTCACAATAACTGTTATCCTGTTGCATGCTTTTAATCTCTGATATGCTTGGTGCATCAATACCCAAAGTACTTGGACGTAAATACACCAGCTATTTAAACAAGTATTGTCCCAAAACACACAGGATATGTGTGATATATTAGTAACCTCAGAATTGGTTTGGTATTTATGTCTTGTAGGTTGCTAGCCCTTCAGAGAAATCGAAGGTCAAGACAGGGCAGCAGCAGTATCCCTTGACATATTCACGTTCACCCAGCCGTTCTCCACGTCAAGCTCCTGGAAACTCAGATATACAGAAGATTAGTTCTGGTATATCCCGCAATGTCAGTGCTTCACAAGAGTTGAATGGTGTCTCTTTGGCTGCAAAGGACAACTCAAGTCCCAGTAGAAGCAGAGTACTCAACCAAACTGGAGCAGCTTCATCCACTTCTTTATCTACCCCTTCTATGTGGTTGACATTAGAGAAGAGACCAACTTTTCAAACTGAGAGCCGAAGTGATTTCTTGAAGAATCTATCAAGGAAGAGTTCCACTAGCAACCACTGCTCTGATGTTTGCCCAAATGGCATGTCTTGTGACTTGGAGAAGTCTGAAGCAGGCAGAAGCACTGCCCCTTGTTGTGTGAACTCATTGACTGAGAGCAGCTGTGTAATTACTGAAAAAGGCACTGCTCCCAGTGAAGCGCTGAAATTTTCAAGCAATGGAGAGCAGCAATATAGCACCAAACCAGTTCTCTATCCAGATGAAGAGATTGCATTTTTACGTTCACTTGGCTGGGAGGAAAGTGATGGAGAGGATGAAGGCCTCACTGAGGAGGAGATCCAAGACTTCTATGAGAAGGTTATTATCTATTTGGAACTGTTTCTTTTGCTGTAACTAAATTTCAATAATGTTTGAAATTGACGTATCTTTTAGATGATTGGTCCATAAGATCAATGCATTGATTTGTTTCCTTCTACAGTACTTGAAATTGCAGCCGTCATCAAATATTCTCTAACAAGTGCATCAAAATACAAGTGCATCGCCACTTGACTCGAGCAGTGGAGGATGTGGAGGAGCTCCGTCAGACTGGAGATCATATTACTGAGTTTGAAACTGTACTTAGAGAGTAGAATTATGACTGCGTGGTTTGGAATATTAATGTGATGGAAATGTGTTTCTCTGGCCAAATGGGTGTTAAAAGTATTTTCCCCTTTGGTTGATAGGAAAGTTATTGGAGTAGAGTATCATGAATAGGTTGTAATACATACATTCAGGCAGAGCACTGACTCTTTGCTAGGAACTAGTGAAACAATTACGCTCCCTATACTGAGCGTAAAGAGCACACTAAGATATCATAAAATAATTTCTTTTTGTTTTATGGGGAGCTGTTTGTACTGTAGTATACAGTAAAGCAATGCAGAAACAAAGAAGTATGATAATGCTTTTTTTTTTTTTCCTTCATAAAACGAAAATCTGTTTCCTTGGTTCCCCTTCTTTCTGATATTCGTTCCGTAGTTGCAATTTCAAGTGGGATTGTAGTACGGCTCCCATATTAAATTGTTGTTAGAAAAAATTAGATGGCATTGTTCAAGAAATTCTCTTATTCGTCTCGGTAAGACAAGGTCTAAAACTAAACTTGTGGACTGAGTGAGAGGCCTTCAAGTGGAGATCCTAAGGAGCTTCTCAATAGGACATCAATGATGGGTGAGGATGAAGAGAATGGAAATCGAGATAAGGAGTGTCTAGGGGCATTGAATCCCATTGCTCTCTCTCATTAAATGTCTCTGAATTCTTAGCAGCTGACTTGTTGACATGGGACAAAATGCTTGCTCATTATGTTTCTTTTCTACGATTTTTCATGAGCCACCATGTCAGAACTACTACAATTTAGAATAATTAAAATAAAAAAATCCGATGCTAGCAGTATGATCTCTGAGCTGCATTATGCTTCCAATGAGTAGGTAATGAACTAGTACAATGAACTGATTAAATCTAGCAATGAATTAGTGACAACTGTATTGCATTGATGAATTTAGACCCTGTATACATAAAATGACTTATGAAACTCATCCATAATAAAATTTTCATTATTTTTACTCTTCATCCAAACATATCATCATGAGAAGTAAAAAAAGAAAAAAGGTGGAATTTACCCAACCAAGCTTACTCTAGTAATATATTTTCATGAATTAATTCCCTGTATAACTTTTCATGCCGAATGCAAATTAGTTTATGCGTGCGAAGGCTTCGTATGCGACGTGCATACGGTATCAAAACTGCCCATCGTCCGTTATCAAGGGGAAATTAGAGGTCAAGTTGCAGAAAAACTGTCTTGTCAACTCTTTATATTTTCTTACTTTTTTCCTTTCTTTTTTTGGGATAGTTCATAAGAGATGCTCAAAGCCTCAAACAACTCCCATAAAGGAAGGAGCCAAGCTACTATCTTTTCACTCCTTAGGCACCATCTGTAAGGTGTTTGTTAACTATTAGGGGGGAAAATTGAACCCTTGACTGAAAACTGAGTTAGACATCTATTGAAAGATAAAATTGCTATTTGTACTCATAAGATACAACGTCGTCTTGACTTATATCTCATCCATCATTAGATGAGATGTGAATACTACTTAAATAAGATCCATACTCTATCCAACGAGAGATGAAATGTGAGTTCACATGATATTGTGAGTACAAATAACATAATCCATAGAAATAGGAGAAGAAAAATGAATCAATTTTTTTATATAACATTTCAGAAAAGTTTATGAATGATGAGCATCTGAAATTGGATGTCTGTATAAATTATACAAATAATAGCTCTATAACAACTGTATTGTTTGCATTAAATTTAAATATTTACTTCTAATTTGAGAAGTAAATTGCACGCACGCACTGATACAGAGTGATAACTAGAAGTTGTCAATTTAGTTGTCATTGTGACTAACTTTTCAATTCTTGAAGTGAAGAAATTCCAAGTTGAGAAAAATGAATTTTGACTTTCTTAAGGAAAGAAAGTGATACCGCTAGTGGCCGAGTGAGAAAGTTCGTACACAACTCAGCAAGCCAATCATAACAAATTTTTTTCCATGTAATCCCTTATCCCTTTTCTCTTGTGACAAAAAATTGTCAAAAAAATTGGTTTGAGTTTTCAATTTTCATTTTAGTCTTTAAGTTTTCTAAAATTTTATGAAAAAAAATTAAAAATTTTGAAAACTACAAATTCTAGTTTTCAAAATTTTCAATTTTTTCTTCACAAATTTTAGAAAACTAAAAATTGAAAACTCAAACCAAACATGCTTAAATAACTCAGTCGAAAATGGAAACACGGTGTGGCACCGTCGACCAAAATGCCAGCCCAATTAATGAAAATGTTATAAAATGAAAAACACCAACAGAGAAATGAAAGAAACACACACACACAGATATGAGAGTTAGCATTAATACAATTTTAAGTAATTTTTACATGATTCAATAATTTTTTTAATTAATAATCGTTTACAAAGTTTTTGTGTTAATTTGAAATAAATGTTTTATATATTAAATCATTTCATATTGTGTTTATATACATAAAACTTGACGCAATATGCATTTAAAATGTATAAAATTAAAATTCATTTTAATAATATTTTTATTAATGTTCAACATTTTTAAAATTTGACACAATTATCCATATGATGAATAACTGTAAATTAACAATTAGATCAATAAACATATACTTTATAAAAAATAATGAAATATGTAATTGTGTTTAAAGCTAATGACACCGATATTACTTGAACTTGTTTATGTATGTATATATATATATATATATATATATATATATATATATATATATATATTAAGATTTTGATTTTTCATTGGTATTTCTTCTCCATAGGAAGTAATCCTCTTTGAGATATGGTAGATCACTAAATATGAGCGAAGAGTAGTTCGCCACTTGACAAACTAACACCCTTGACTAGACTTCATCCCTGTTGATGTATGAATTTAATTTTGATATACATATTATCAATGCAAATTAAAAATATTCTACACATATCCAATCGTGTAAAATTTACATATAGTAGCACATTATTAAAAGATAATGAAAAATTATTTTATATTAATATTATATTATATTCAATGGATGATAATTCTCTTGTATGTTTGTTTTGGATATGACAATTTCATGTTTAGACAAAGATGGGCATTTTCACTTAAGTTGATTCCAATTATTTTTCAAAAATAAATTGTGAGTTGTATAAAAGAATAAACTTATATGTATTATGATCGAGGGGTAAAAATGTAGAAAAAGTTTTTATGAATAAATTTTTTGTGTAAAATTTAAATCTATCAAGTTTTTTCATAGAATTTGGACACATATTTTTAACCCTTAATTCAAATAGACCCTTAGAATATTGAAACGCCTTCTTTTTTTAATTTTTTGGATGTGGGAATGAAACGCCTCCTAATAACTTTGTTACACCTTAAGATTGATAGGATCGGAGTACAATGCAACTCATAATCATTTCACTCATTGTTATACCTAATATTAGTTCGGGGCCCTCATTACATCGTATTATTGTAATGCATGGTCAATGAGGGCTCGGTCTTTCGTGTCCCCATTTTTTCAATTGCTTTAAACTGAATGCAACCCCTTTTGAAATTGAATTTGAAAAAAGTGGTGCTGAGGCGTTAGCATTGTGATAAAATTGTTGTTTTGTAATCTTACATTAGGAGTTCGATCTCCATCCCCTCTTTCGAAAAGATTCCCCTTTCCGGCCCATACCTGGAAAAAAATTAGAAAAAAAGAGAAATAGCTTGGCGATTACTATATCAAATTAAAGAGGCAACAATTTCGAAGTACATCAAAAGACTTCATTTATATACATACAATGTTCAAATAGTGAGTCATATGGAGAGATATTACAACACCACATTCAGGGAAAGCTTGATTGACTTAAAATTCCATTAATAAACTTTGATAATACAGTAAGCTAATTGTTACTAACTATTCCTATCCTGCATCTGAATATCGGAGCCGTTATTAGATCATGCCACGGAAGGGATAAATCATGACGTTTGCACAAGCGAGCATCATAGGACCTTGGTCTGTGTCCGCCACACTGCTGTGAGCAGCAAGAGCTCTGAGGAATGAACACGCAAGAGGACCTCGGAGGCATCATCCCGACCCACAGGAATGACGAGTCTAGGACGAGCGTGAAGTGAGCGCATGTTGAGTGCGGACCATAATAAATATTTTAAAAGAATCCCCTAATGGTATTTCATACCTTCCGTACATTATAGCTTAGCTCTAAATCCCTTATTTTGGACATATTTGAATAATATAAATAGAAGATGGAAAGTTTGCTATTGGTAAACTATTCATTCTCTTTCGCTTTCTATCATTTCCTCATTGATTTGGACGTTAGAGTCACTTTGTAGGTATCTTACCCCCAGTGCTCAATCCATCGCGAGGAAGGAGGAAGCAACCTGGAACACTATCATCTGTACGTCAAAAATGTGATCCAGTGTAATAGTAAGTTACATTAAATAGTAATTAATATTCATAATATAGCATTGTCTAAGTGATTAACGTACTTGTGGTAGGGGTCCCAAATATTTGTATGATGTTCATGTATGGCTGGAAACAAACTAGATGAGGAATTCGGGACTGGGAAAATTCGATCTATGTCAAGGAGGAAACAGTTAATTAGTCTTTAAATTAAAGAACTAATGATCGGAAGTTTAGGTAATTAACAATCTATACAATTCATGACCTACTGCCAAGAATTTAATGCAGAGTCTCCATCGAAAGCGGAAAGTGTTGGTTTTATTTGTATATTATTTTTTTAGTAGATCACTAAGTTTTATTTGCATACTATTAGGTATGCAATTACATGTGATGCATTTATCACCATTCATCAACACAACTCACAAGCTCGTGCATGCGTGGACTTATAAGGTATGTGTGGAATATTATAAATCATAGGGCACCAAGCGGGGCCGCAGCCTTTTCTCATGTTTTGCATTATTCATGGCTACTGATGAATTATTTCACATAAATAAAACCCGTGAAAAAACAATACGCTTGTTCTCCCTTTGTCTTTTTTTCCTTATTTCATGGTCTTGACATTTCTATATTAATTTTGACTACCGAGTCTTCAGACTTCAGTGTTGTGAACCTAAACACTTCTCCTTCGTTTTTCCCCAATCTAACGTTTCATATATGAAGGGATCCGCGAATGGAAACGTTTTGGCCTGATTAAATTATCCTATTTTGTTCCTATATTTACAAAGTTATAAATTTATCAATATAAAACAATGATAACAATAAACCATAAGGTCTATAGTACCGTTGGTATAGCTAGATAGACTTTTAAGCATTTAATTAAGGGTTTGATTCCAAATTATATGTATGTAAAAAGATCTTATGGTCTGAAGTCAAATCCATGTCGATAAGCTTTATGCCTTTAGAGAATTATTCACACCTTTTGGTGATGGATATCTCGGATTATAAAAAAAATAATGATAATAAAACTTTTTTAGTTGATGAAATCAATTACATAAATTAAACAAGGCTATTATATTATGTTGTGAAAATTATATCAATAAATAAATTTTTAGATCTAAAATTTTCTTATAGATTTCTCTATAAGTTAATCTTAATTAAGGATATATAAGACAAAAAAAAAACTGTTTAATTATGACTTGATATATACTAGTGGTTGATTCAGCACCGTCTAAGGAAAATTGAAGAAGAAATAAGTTGAGAACTACAAGAAGCCGTGTCAAGTGGATTTGTCTAGATCCTTCACGGCAACGGCAATCGTCTCAGTTCCCTTTCGCAGAGTCACATATGAAAATGCAAGATAAAAATTTCTTAAAATTTTAAAATGTAGCTCAAGGAACCAAGATGAGAGTTAATTAATTGGTTCCTTTGGTTTAATAACAGAAAATATTGAAATAATTTTGAAAATAAATTAAACAAGCAACGCAAAAAAAAAAAAAAAAAAGCAAATCCGGTAAAAGAGTAAGGAATACACTGATGAGAACTGTTTGGATTTTGGTATACAACACTTCTTTATAACAACTTTATATTTCTAGTGTATAGATATCCATAGGTCCCACACTTGCTTTGCTTTCATAAGTTTTTATATAATAGAGGTATAAAATTATTGTTAAGAAATATTGTGTATTAAACATTTCTTCACACCGATTTTAATCCTCATCAATTATTTGAAATTTTTCTTCACTCTCAAATTTTGATGAGACCTTCCTTCCTTCCTCCCACCTAATTTTTAAATAGAGTATAAGCACACCACCAACTCCTTCCATCTAGAATTTACCCATGGTTTATTTTTTCTCAAAGTATAATTGCCCTTATAATTGAGCTACAATGATTTTGTTAGAAATAATCTCTCTCTAGAGTAAATTTTCAAATGTAGATGTATAGAGCTAATTATTATTATTATTATTATAAATATATATATATATATATATATATATATATAGAGAGAGAGAGAGAGAGCATATGGTAATCTCACTATTCTTTTCTTCTCCAATCCTCAGGCATTTTTACGCCCAACGAAAAATTCCATTCTTGTAACTTTTGCTAGGCACAACCATCCTTCGGGTGTTATATGGAGCTATGGCTCAGAATAACAAAATTTACTAGACCGTGGGGCTCTCACGCCCATTTCGTAAATACATAAACAAAACAATAAATAAATTCTTTGATGGGCACAACTGGACAAATTTAATAATTTATATTTACACATAATTAAAAAGTGCATTTTTTTTACGTACTTTATTTAAAATATTCTCGCTTATTTATAAATTTTTACCAACTTTATTATAGATATGCATAAAAATAAAGTATTAAACTTGTACTCATCCAATAGAATCTTTCTAATAGAAGAAAGGTCATGTTATTAGTTGGGAACAAGAACTTAAAGAAAAATTCTTACAGCACAATATGTAACATTTCACTATATTTTTGCACATCACACTCACAACAAAGTAGGTAGGTCTTGCATAATCAAGTAAGTGTATCATATTAATTAAATAAAATTAATATGATTTATTTGTATTGTGTGAGTGTGTGAAAATATGAAATGTTAAACCTATTCCTAGACAGAATCTGTCGAGCTTGAGAGAACTTTAGTCTAAGCTCAACAAATAAATATATTCGTTCATGTACTTCAAAGAGTTTGCTACAAGTAAATTAAATACAGGCATTCTTTCTTTTCGTTCCTGTTGATTATTAAACTATAACGTGAGAGGCAACTAATTGACGAGTATAATAAAAAAAAACTGCTAGTGTGTAACTAAAATATAAACTAGGAGTTGAGAGATGTATAGGCTTTTGTGGTCTTTCAGTTGACATATTCAAGATCTGATCCCAAGGCTTCCCCTTCATATGGGATTTCGTACGGGACTCACATTCCAGGGTAATGGATGACGCCACATTACCTCATATATTTTAATCAGCAGCATGTTAAGCCTTGGGAATTTTTTTTCCTCCTATTTTCACTTATAAAAATCTCAAATGAATCTTGTCAAATTGTCCATTAGTATCTAGGCACGGATAGCGCGGGCGCGCCCCCTTCAATCTTGAACAAATTACAAATGGGTTCTCTTTCCACAGCGAAATGACAATATTGCTCACGCGAATCCTGCTCTAAATATGCATAGAAATAGCTAGAGATCAAGCAAAATGAGAAGCATGCAGCAGCATGTGCTTGGAAATTGCATTTGTATGTACTATGGAAAATCAACCCTAGGCGCACGTATGTGCGTGCCCTATATAGAGTTAGCAACGAAAAGTTTGTATTATTATCGCGTGCGTGTGGGGCGAAGCATGATGATATCTACTTTAAAGAAGTTGTTAGACGGCTAATCACGTACTCTAAATGATTGAAAAGCCTATGTTGATCGCCGTAAATAATGTTAATAAACAGTTGAATTGATGTGATGCATCGTCGCTCGCTTTTTTCTTTCTGCACTTAGTGGCTTGAAATTCATAATAAAACCTTGATTTATTTCTTATTTACACAAAAGGGCAAGTAAATGGTCGGTGAAATTGAAACATCATCAATTTTGATTTGTACAAATTAATGGTTATTATCGTCTTTTAGGACATGAGAGGGCTCAAATTATCAAATAGTAGGTTGCCCCTCTTCCCTATATTTGTTAATTTTAAAATATAAGTTTGCAGACTGATTAATTAACTAATCGGGGATTCATTAAGAAGCCAATTAAAGTCAAAACTTAGACGCGTCCTTGTGTGTATAAGATGAGAAACGTCTTTGGGACGAGGGAATTGACTTTGGTGCCTCAAAAGAAGCATTTATATCAGAAGAGAGGACAAAGGAAGAGATTCTTCATCAATATATGCTCAACCATGTCTTCGATGGGTAGAGGGAAAGAACCGCAAAAGATGGAGATTGATCTCTCTTTGAAGATAGATGTTGATAATGAAAATAGAGGAGAAGCAACAGTAGATGAGCGAGTGAAAGAAGATGAAGGGGAAGAAATGACAGGGACACAGGAAAAGGAAGAAGTTCCTGAAGCCACAGCTGGCGAAATAGAAGATGATGCACCAGTGGATGAAATTTCTTTGCAAGATAACACAAAAGCAAGAGAGGTAACTTTTCATAATTTAGTGTCAGATTGAATAGCTTCACCAATAATTCTTTCTTTCCCCTCTCCTTAGTACTTATGTTGGTATTGTTGTTTGCTTGAAAATTAACAGCTAAAATCGTATACTAATTTTTCTCCTTAGTGTTTGTTTTATTCTTTCTTTTCTGTTAGTGTTTGTTTATGCATGCATGTGTAACTCTTGAAACACAAGTCTGTTGATTGCTTGAGTATATATGATGTATATGCTAGTTGCTTTGAAGTCGTTAAATTGAGGGAGTGATTTTCCAGCAGTTAAGTATCTTACAAATGGAGATGGAAAGTATGAAAGAGGAAAACAAGGTTCTTAGGAAAGTGGTGGAGCAAACCATGAAAGACTATTATGATCTGCAAATGAAATTTTCAATCATCCAGGAAAACAATAAAAACAAGGTAAGTTCGATCGTTTCTTTGTAGCTATATAATTAATGATCCCTATTTTATATATATGACTAATGATAGAATCCATTTAGGAGCATCAAATTTCTCTCTCACTTCAAGACAACGCAAGCAATGAAGGGCCATCGAGAATTCATGAGATCTTTAATAACAAAATTCAAAGAGCACCATCGCCACAAAACACCGACGATGATAGTTTAAGCGATAGTGAATTGGGTTTATCACTAAGGTTGCAGAAAAGCACGAGCCATAAAGAAACGGAGGAAGATAAGGAAGACAAAAAGGAGCAGCCAACAGGCTTTGCATCATCAGTGCAGAACAAATTGCAGCGGACACATGAATTGTCTGGTATTACTACCCACGTTGCCTCGCCACCTAATAGGAAGTCTAGGGTTTCTGTTAGAGCAAGATGTGAGGCAGCCACGGTGAGTTCAAAATCTATATACAGTATAAACTCATCAAGCTAACTTCATGATACATAGAAAATTAGAAAGAGTTTAATTTTGATACATTAATATAAATTTTTTTTACATAATCATCTAATTTAATCTTTCAATTGGAATAATTTTCAAATAAAAGATGAGAGTTAACTATTTATTAATATGATATTATATGTTTGGATTATTGTATAAATTTTTTTTATACTCTCCGTATATCAAAATTAAATTATTTATATAAAACTCTAATTTAAAGTAAATTCCATACATATTTTGACAGATGAATGATGGATGCCAATGGAGAAAATATGGGCAGAAAATTGCAAAAGGAAATCCATGTCCACGAGCCTACTATCGTTGCACTGTAGCTCCGGGCTGTCCCGTTAGGAAACAGGTAGTTCTCAAATCTCAACTATATTTACACTCTTTAATATTGCACCATTTCCAAAATTCTAGCATTTCTATTTATATATTTAGCAATTATATTTTATGTCGTTTGGAATTCTGTTCATTGTTTTTTATTTTTCCAATTCTTATCTGTTGTATTTTATGTATAGGTGCAAAGATGCATAGATGACATGTCCATACTAATCACAACCTACGAAGGAACACATAACCATCCACTTCCTGTGGGGGCAACTGCCATGGCTTCTACAGCTTCTGCAGCAGCGTCCTTCATGTTGCTGGACTCAAGCAATCCTCTCGCTGATGGCACATCAAGTTTCAGATATGCAGCTCTTCCTTACAATACCTTCCACCCATTAAACCCAGCTTCCAATATTAGAAGCATAAACCCTAGTGACCCCTCCAAAGGGATTGTTCTTGATCTCACCAACAATCTCAACGACCAATCACGACGTTTTCCTAGTGGGAGCTCCTCCAGTGCGACAACTGAACCGCGTTTTTCTTGGATGCCAAACATGTACCAGAGTGGCGGTGCCGCTATTGCAATGAACACTACTTTTCCCCATAATCCCACTAGAGCCGTGGATAATCATGGGAGGATTTGGAATAAGGGAGAACAAAGTAATAAGGCAGTAGATGAGAATGTGTCCGCAATTGCCTCAGATCCAAAGTTTAGGGTTGCTGTTGCAGCGGCCATAACATCACTCATGAATAAAGATCAGAGCCACGCTACTCATCAACCTATAGGGACTTCCTTTGGTCCCAGGAGTAGCAGTGGCCAAAATGGTGGCTCTAGTGGTAGCAACAAATGGGCCATAGACTCCCTCTCTACAAACGGAAATGGCAAGACCACTTGATTTACAAATTGAAAGACTTTGACAGCGAATTTAATTTGTACGGGAGACAAAAGGTAAAGGATAATAGGCCGTTATATATACAGCGCATAATATGCTTGAATTAACATTTCGAGTAACATCGCAAGCATTACATGTATACACCTTGCTTATTGTTGTTGACTGTCAGTTTGTGAAGAAATACTTTTGTGTGATAAGTGGATTAGCATACAGTGAAGGACTTACAGCTAATACGGTTAGCAAAGGCTCATTTATCAAGGAATTGCAAAGCCTTTCTTAAATGTTTTTCTCTATACTCTTGTAATGTACTCATGTAGAACCAAAGTTGAGACACTTGAGAGTCAAGCAAATACCAAAGTTGAGACACTTGAGAGTCAAGCAAATATCGAAAATCGATTCCTTTCCTTGCTTTAGTTTTAGAATTTTTTTTCGTTCATTTTGGGGGTTGGGGTACTTAGCTTCTTTGTGAAAAAAAAAAAAAAGATTATGTGACTTGATTTAATTGCATTGCTACGTTAAATCCAAGTGTGTATATTAATTGTGCATGTGTTTTTTCCCATATATTTATTTTATGAACTCTTTTTTTTAATCATCTTTGCCCATTTATTTATCTTTTTATCGTGTTATCATCTAGCCATGGACACGTTTCCGACTGTAGACACGGCCATATAAATCTATATGTTTCAAATAGACTTCATAACGTGGGTGCATTATGTTTGGGCGCCTGTACATATACATATATATATATAGCAGAACATGTGATATGATACCTAGAAGATATTGCTAAATAATGTACATACAATGTATGGCATAATACTTGCATATAATAATATAATTCTCTATATTATGTTATTACGATAATTAGTTATTCAGAGTAAATACAAATTCTTGAAATAGAAAACCAACTTTGTTCTTTTTATTTAAGTCATAATTGTAATACCCTACTTTAAATAAAAAGGTTAGAAAATTATTACGGGGTACCAGTTATCCTCATATGTCATTTTGAGTCTTGAATTCCCCTAAGTTTGGATCATACACGTCCTTGAAAGATTATATGATAGAATCACATTCTTAGGATAAAAAATTCCGGTAATTATTCCCAAAAGGAAAATAAATTATATAACAATTTTCAATAAATTTGATCAAATATTTAGAGTTTTTAGCCCACAAGTTTATAAAATCTTAAAATTTCCTGAATTTAAACTAAAATCCAAAATTTGAATTTTGATTTGTTGGGATTTTAATTTTTCTGATATTTTATTTGAATCCAAATGTGAGTATTTCATTATTTATGTCTATATTTTAAAGTTAATAGAATTATTATAGCATGGAAAAAAATGAGAAAAATTACTCTGGTGAACGCTGCAGTAGTCCTAAATCAGTAAGACGATACAAGTCAGCAAAATCACACACTTTGATAAGTGCTATAGCACTCTCAAAATTTTATTAAAAAAACCCCTGTTTTGAGGTCCAGAACACATACACATCCCAACACACACCCCAACTCGAGAAACTTTATCCCTCCATCCCTTTTCATACCTCCTAACTCCATTTCTTTTCAATTTCTCTCAAATTTAACGTTAATTCTTCATTTTTCAAGCTTAAAGTAATGTTATTCTCCAAGTTTTACTTCATTTCTTTCAATTTCTCCTGTTTTGGGGGTTGGCATGGTGATTCTCTATGCCTCTCAAGGAAGAAAAGCTTTCTTAATTAATTAGTTGTTAGATATGAATTTTTGGGTATCTAGAAATTGATTTAGGATTCTATTGATTCTATGGTAAATACTGGTGTCATTTCTGCTCCAAGAAACTCTGTCAGTGTTGAACCTTCGTCTTCCACCATTCTAGGTGAGTAGGTTCACATCTGTAATCTCTATATGTTGTGCATTAAAGTTATTTTCATCAAAATATAGCTTAAAGAATGAACTTTAGAGGTTTCCTTAGAAGCTTTGAGATTTCTATTGTATACTATATTTTGAGCTATTAGTTTTAGCATGAAAATATGTCTTGATAAACCCATTTGACCATTGTTAATAAAAGGAGTTTATGATAGAACTGGATTATGAGAACATGAGTTGTTTGAACTGTTATAATGATTATATGATTTCTAGAGTTAAGGATTATACTTGATTGAGTTTAAACCCTAGGATAGATGCTTTTTTTTTCTGAGTTTAGAGAAAATGCTATGTTTTTTTTTTTATTAAGCTAGACAGTAGCTATAGAGTAACAGGCTATATGTTAGTGACAGTTTATCCACTAACTTTGATACCAAATAGCTCAGGACCAAAGCATTCAGAGAAGGGACGTAGTTAGGCATCCATTATTATCACACCGGGACGACGATACGTAACATCCAGATGTGACTAAAGATTTTGCTATGCCGCATATATGGTGTAGAACCAAAGTCAGATACTACTGTTTCTCTATTAACGTGTTGTTGGGTTGTTTCACAAGACAATGTGTTTTTGATACACTTATACACACACACACACACACCCCTATGAACGTAGAAATTCTTTGAGCATTATCCATATGATGATTGTAATTTTATGCATATCTTTTGATGTCCCATGGAAGGGGTTTCAGGTGAGGACTTACTCCCTGGGTTTCGGTAACAAAACTCACCCATCTTTTCCTTTTCCCTATTTACAGATATAACAGCATTACGGATACTTCCACACCATCTTTCTTCCAACAGTGTTAGATTTCAGTTGCTGAGCTTGTTAAGTGAAGTGTCTGATATTTTGCTATAACTATGCTCCAGTGTAATACAGGTAGGATCCCAAACTATAGAGCATGGTTACATTTTGCATAGTCTTGTATATTAAAATATTATTTTGGACTGTATAATTTTCACTTTTCATAGACACTTTGAATATGAAGGACTTGAGACACTTTGAATATGAAGGACTTCAAGCATTTTTCATCATCATATTATAGTATTAGACTTTGAAACGGACTACGAAATTTCAGTTTTATGATTAGAACTTATACATTTTAATCTTTTACAAAATGAAATATATATGGCTTATAATGATATAAAATATTTATATATATATTTATTATTTTATAATATTATTATGTACTAAGAGAACAAATTATTGATAGCAACAATAATTTATAATAATGATTTTTAAAACAAAATTACATATTTTCTCAACTGTTAATTTTTCAATATTAATGTATATTTTATAGTGAAATAATAAAATTATTTTTGCTACTTTTTCCATGATTCATCTTTATACACCATATTAATAAATAATTTTATGCCGACATGCATCTCTAAAATTAATAATTGAAAAAATATGTAATTTTTATTTTTTGATTTAATTATTATAACTGTTAATATTTGTTTTCTTGTGCATAGTTGGGAAACTATAAAAATAGATTTGTTTTTTAAAAAAAGCTGTTTTGAAAAAATAAGTTTTGTTGAATATTTTGAATCAATAAAGTGACTCAAATATTGGGGAAAAAAAAAGCTATTTCAAAAACAAGAAAACTGAGCTTGAATTTGAAAATTTCAATTATAATCCAAAGACAATGTAAGACGAATACATACCCAACCTTCCTTCACCAATGATAATTTGCCACAAAAATTTATCTACCATAATTTATACTTCATACACTCATTTACCACAAGGAAAACAATTATTTTTTAATAATCCGAAAAATTCATATTGACTTAAAATCAATTTATTCAATCAAATTACCTAGATGTAAATTGATTTTCAAACAAGCAATTATATAAAAAAATGATTCTACAAATAAGAAATTATTGAAATAAGTATAATCTTACTGTTTTTCCAAACATGCTAATATAGTAAAAGTTTTAAAAGCAAATTATACATATAAATATATTAATTAATATATGATATTATTGTAACCTATATATATAGTAGCGGTTTGACTTGACCCATTTAAGATCAACTCGTAGACATAAGTTAACTAATTTTTATTTTTAAAAAAATTAAAGCTTTTAAACACTAATAGTCAGTAAATTGATCACGCTGACAGGTTTGACACACAAAATATTAATTGCTTAGTAATTGAAAAAATTAAACACACTCTTGTTGAGGTTTCTTAATTAAGAACATTTATTATTTATGGTTTATCAGGTATTTGGTGCATTTGATATATTGTATAAGTTTATTCCTTAAAAATTTCTCATAACTTAAAAAGATGGATTAACAAAGCTTAAGGAGACAATATTAGGCTTGATTAATTTTTAATTTATAAGATATATTTTTTTATATGATAATGTATAAGATATTTTTTTCACACTTTGTTTTTTAATATTTTACTGAAAAAAATTACCCTAAGTAAATAGAAAATCAAATTATTGAAATAATTAAAAAAATATTTTCTTCAAAAAAATGGCATGACTAGTAAGTGTGATTAGGGTTAAGATTTAGAAGAATAGAAAAAATAAATAATGCATGTATTGTAATTAAAAACTTTGAAAGGATTAATTTGTAATAAATGATACTTAATTTTGTATTTTTTTTATAAAATATATTTAAATTATGTGTCATGTCATGATATGGTTTGTTGAAGGTAGTTTGGGTTCTAAGCCCTGTAATTACCTTGTAACAATATAAATTTTGTCAGAAAATGAAAAAAATGAAATCAGTTGATTAATTTGATTTGGTATGGTGTAAAACGGAAATAATTTGTAACAGAAAGAGATTAAATCTAAATCAAATTAAAAGACATCAATAATTTATACCTGGAAAGTTTAATTGAATTGAGCCTATCTCTGGCTTTAAATAGGCAGCCAGTTAAAATTCGTTATTTTTTTTCCCAATAAAATTTAAAGGGACTAAATTCAGCTTACGCTTTGTTTATTTATTGTGGCTAAAAATCTATTTAAAATTGGTACCGTATAAATTATTCGGTTAAGATGCATGGATGAACAAAGTCGCAAAGAAATCTATTATAATTTCAAGAATAGTAGATGATTACATTAAGAAGGGATCATTCCCTTGCCTATTAATTTCCCAATTACAATAAGTTTTGAGAAAAAGGTAGAATAGGATTATATTATATTAGTGCGAATAAAGCATGTATAACGTCAATCTTAATGAAGCATAGCTAATTTATACTGCTTCCCAATCTTTTTTGTTTCCTGTTCTCATTAGACGATATAAGTAGCATACCATAAAGCATGGGCTCGCTATTTGAGTGTTGTATTTATTTGTTGGATACGTATCTATGTCAAATCTTGTATGATACACCAATAATATATATTTATATATATTTGATTTAAATTTTACTTTTTTTTCTTACTTTATTATAGAAAAACAAAATATAAACAAGTTATAAAAAGGAAATAATTCACAATATTTTGAGTTTATAAGAAAATAAATTATAAATAAAGTGTGTAGAAATGATATGCTTTGAATAATGTATTATTTTTAAAAAAAATTTAGTTATATATATACTCTGTTCGTGTTCTGTAATTTTTTAACCTTGGTGTGTTGTGTCATATTCCATATCCATGTCAGTATTAGTGTCTGTGTTTCATAGTATGCATAACTATGATAGTACACCGTGTAAGATATGATATTCCCAACTAATGTGAAAATTCAATAGTTAATTAAGGTAACCAAACTAAAGTAACTAAGCTTGCTAGCAGACCAAACTAAAATGTCCAAAAAACAGTTACGCTGGGACTAAATGCCTCCCAAAAAATAAATGGCGGGGGTCATCGAATTTCGATTTTCTAGAACTTATGTTGCTTTTAAATAGGAATATCAGCGTGGTTACGGGGAAAAAAAAAAAAGAAGGTTTATCAGCGCCGCCTAATTTATATGGCATAAGAATTGGCGGTAATTGTATTGGTAAGCGGGGTAAGGTCATATAAATTTAATAAGTAGTTTATGAACTATGAGGGTGCAATTTAACCCCGACTAATCTTACGTATGTGTAACAAATATTAGTTGTCTTAACTAATCGTAGGTACTAATGGTCAACAAACCCGATTAAATATTGCAACACTTAGGAAGCAAAATTAGTTATATAGCCAGCCAGCAAACAAGGCCGTATTGTCTAGTCATCAAATGTTCCATTTCTTATCATCGCTACTTCTTACCGGGGATTAAAAAAAATCACAAAAAATGAACTTATTTCCAAATTAAAAAAAAATTAAATATCTATTTTAAACATATTTGATGGGACCCTCGTATAGTGTATTTTATTAATTTAAAGATAAATAATCCATCACCCTTTCACCTTAAAAATAAACTCGCATTTGGCAGTCGACTCATTTATTTTCATCTGTGGGTTACTCATTGACTCGTATATTCTTTTTTTATTCTTGGTCATAATATGTTTTTTGGTCGTATATATATTTAGTTTTTGGTCTGGTCCTATAGTTCGTTCACAATGATAACTTCAAAGCTAGGCTCGGGCTCAGGCCGTCAAAAAATAAATGAACAAATGAAAGGAAAAGTCGTGTACAATTAATTTGCCGTAAGTCACGACCTAGAACCGACCCAAGAAGAATATGGTACGCGACTTGGCCTGTATTGTTGCAAAATTCACATCTCCAATAACGGTTGTGCTCAGGTGTCCAATGTGATGCTACTAGGTGAGTATGTGACATGTGTTTGTAGTGGGTGTTATTAATTGGTGTAACAGGGATTAAATTACATGAATTTAGAAAAAATAAAAAAAAATTGGAAAAAGGAAAAAAAAATGCTATTTATTGAACTGAATCCAGACTAATCGAATTCTGAAAAAGATAAAAATTAAAAATAATAAAAATAAAAAATTGAAAAAAAGTATTGTTCATTGAATTAACTAAATTTCAGTGAAAAGGAAATATTATAAAAGAAAGAAAATGAATTAATTTGTCCTTGTAGTCTTCTCTACTTTGTGGGTTTATCCAAGAATAAAAGTTTGATGAAGGTTCATAAATCACGATGTCATCATAGTTGATAACACAGTTATTTGTTGATCTATGGGTTTGTCTACCCTCTCCTTGTGTCTATCTTTGTCTCTGATTGTTTCTTTGTCTCTCTTTATCATTCTTTGTGTCTGTGTTTTTCATTGAGAAATAAAGAAAGAAAAGAATACAAAGGGTTTGTGTGAAAAAGAAATGAAATGACCATAGATCCTATGTTCTAACTAAATTCTGAAAAAATAAATAAAAACAAAAATTTTAAAGTTTAAAAAAGAAAAAGTACTGTTTATTGAATTAAATTTGAACTAATCGAATTCTAAAACAAATAAATAAAATAAAAATAAAATGTATTGTTTATTACACTAAATTCAGACTAATCAAATTCTGAAAAACAAATAAATAAAAACAAAATTAAAAATTAAAAGTGAAAAAAGAACAATAAAAAATTGAAAAAATTAAAAAAGTATCATTCATTACACTGAATTCAAACTAATCAAATTCTAAAAAATAAACAAAAAATAAAGTAAAAACTATAAAAAAAATTGAAAAGAAGAAAAAAATATTGTTCATTGGATTGAATTCGGACTAACTGAATTCTAAATAAATAAATAAAAATATATTAACACAACTGCTAATTTGTTCACTTAATTAATCTATTCACACTTCCACAAAACTCTTGTAACCCACTTCATGCCACATGTCATTTTTTTATTATACAAAATTTCATATAGCCATCATAGGCGTTGACTAAGGTGGGCATGTGAGCAACGGCCCTCCAATAATACTACAATGTATGATTCAGCCACGTACAGCTAAGAGTGGGGCATGGTGCTGTGGGGGATGGAATTTGAGGGTAGTCAACCAAGACTTCAGTGGCCGGTGGAAGATCGTGTGAAGTAAATGTTCTGTGCTTTACTGATCTAGTGGACCCACCATAAAAGCCAACCCAAATCCTTATATGAATAAGAAAAATATTATTTTTACTCAATGAAATATCATATTGATATGCTTATATTTATTATTGAATAATATGTGAAATATAAACTAATGGGTTATGAGTTAAAATAACATTATTACTTGTATAATAATAACATAAGGATGCACAAACCTATCGGGCCTAAGTTACTGGAATGTTACTAGGCCTAATTTGTTTGTTGGCTATTTTTCAAATAAAATTTAAGTTTAGGTCCATCCTCAAATTCATCCTTACTTATTTATTTACACCCTTCCTTTCCTAGTTCCTACCATGAATTTTTACCTCCAAGTGACCTCGAAAGAAAAAGTATTATTTATCCTGAATATAATAATATAAAAATTACAAATTTTAGAGGTATTTGACTAGGTTTAGCCCAATAATCCATCCCATCATGAAATTTATTGGAACGAATTTGGATTATGAAATTTTACCTATATATTTTTTGAGTCGGGTTCGAATCATATTTTAAATTGATCTAACTCGATATAAAATTATTTAATTTGTTCAAATTTATATTTAAAAAATGATAATAAGTGATAAATTATAAAATTATGTACTTCAATTAATACATTTTATATAATACAATATTATTTTTATATTGATATAACTCGTTTTGAAATACATAAAATAAAATATCTTTTTTTTCTTTCAAAAAATTTATAATTCTACTATATATAATAACTAAATCTTTATATTTTTCCTAGAATTCAATTTGACTTGATTTAATCCCGTTAGTAGTAGATTTAGTAAGGAGTCAGGCTCACTAAACAAAAAAAAAAAAAACTCAATTTTACAATTAGATCAGATTTAGATTTGATTCAACTAAGCCCAATCCTTTTAAGGCTCCTAGTTACTATATAAAAACATCTCTTAATTTTTTTTTGAATAAAAATTTGAGGTGATGAGAGGATGATGCTCTAATACAAAATAGGGAAAGCCTTCAAACTCAAAAAGCGTTTATAAAAGAATTTGCATTTACCTTATTTTAAAAACTAATTAAGGATTTGAATATGCAACATGTCAAGCGCAAGAATCTGTTATGCTTCACTCCGCCAGCCCTTTGAGTTAAAAACATCTTTTAATTAAAAGCAGCAAAAAGTATGAATTTGTGATGCTTTTTCCCTACAAGTTCTTTATTATTTATTATTATTATTATTATTATCGTTTGACGATTGTGAAGTTTTTCATATATATAAACAACCGATTGACAATTGTTGAACCTTATCGAAGTAGGGTATATCTTATTAGAGTTAAATTAGGCCATTAGAATATATTGCTTAAAGAATAATTATTTTGTTTGATGATTGTGATGTGTGCCTATTAAAAAAGAAAACCAATTTTAAAAATCATATAGCATGAATACCATTTGAGTTGTTTTTAAAAATTAAATCAAAATAGACATGAGGCTTAATACGGTTAGTAGCTAGTAGTGATCCTTAAACGTTTAATTAAAGATATGATTAAAAATCAAATGAAAATAACCACGGACCTGACACAATAGATACCTAGTTAGACTCTTTAAGTATTTAATTTCTAGTGGTGTACCTGTGGAAATTTTCGTGACTAAGGACAAAATTCACATTTATAAATTCTATATTTTAAAGGAATTAGTCTTCACCAACAAAGCCTGACACAATTGGTAAGGTGGCTGAGTCCTTTAAGTATGTGTCAGAAGTTCAACTCTTGCCGTGTATATAGAAAAGAGCTTTGTTAAGAGAATCAAAACCCATTTTGGCGATCTCCACACCTCGAATGGATTAGTCTTTAGCTGTCGACCGAAAGATACCCTTGAACAATAATAAAAAAAAAGGGATTAATGTTCTGCACGTTGAATATTCTGGATTAAAAAATCAAATTGAAATTAAGATAATATTTAATAACTTAATGTAATTGACCTAACTCATAAGTAAATGAGATTATAGTCTAGTGATAAACTCTAATATATCTCAATAAACAACTATAGATGTCGAGTTTAATTCTCATCGGCACTCTTATTTCTTCTTATCTTAGTGAAAAATAAAAATCGTAAGCATGTAAAAGGGAAATAGATATGTAGAACCTTGTAAAGTACGAACACAAATATTTTATAATTTAGCTTTTACATTTTTAAAAGGACAAAAAAAAAAGGACAAACTTTATTGCTTTATTAAAAGTGGAAAGTAACTTGTAAACACGAGTGTGCCCCTCTTCCTCTTCTTCTTATTATTATAAAAATAAAATATATGAGTGGTGGAGAGCGGAGAAAATCACCGTAGTTCCGAAATCTGCGCTACCAGCCTTGTGCCTCGTGGCGAAATAGCCTTTCCCCTTATCTTGCCCATTACATGGTATGTCCAAAAGGTTATTACCAAACTAGTAAAGCACAATAACAATGACAATTCCCTATTTTATTAAGTAAAAAAGAAAAGGTACTCACCACAAAAAATTTTCGCGCTAATACTACACACAAGCGCCTAAAGATTGGGCTATGAAATATTTTAATTAATATTATAGTGTGACGAAAAATTGATATATGCAATCAGCCAATACATGCGATAATTCTAAAACGAAAGTTTGAGATAATAAATAATAAAAACCCAAGTTTATTATTTAAAAAATAATTGTGATTAAATATGGTATATTTTTACAAAAAAAGTCGACATCAGTATTTCAAGAATATAAGACACATCAAGTTAAATTTTTTAAAATATAAATATTAATTTGGTTGTTCAATAGCCTTTTAATATATGTATTTTTAAGCTAGTCTTTTAATATATATTTAACTATAAGATAAAAATTTTATGTCAAAAAAAATCAAATTAAGTAATTTTTAAGATTTGTGATAAATTTTTCTAAAAATCAATCGAAGCATTTACTAATATAAATAAGTTACTTGTAAAAAAATATAACTTTTTTGTACTTCAAATATTATATTTATCATATTAATGTTTGAATTTAGGAGCATATCACATAAACTTTTCATCATTAGATCAATCTTAGTTGCTTAAAAAGATATAATTTAATTTTGATAAATCAATATTGTAAAAATCTTTCACTATCATTCAATGAAACACTTTAATTATTGACAAAAAATTAAAATAAAACACTTTAATTTTTGTGATTGTTGTTCAATAGTATATGATTGAATAGTAGTATAATTTTTTTTATACAATAAATATATTAAAATTAAATTAAAGAAAAAGGAGATACTATACAATGAAAAAAGCTTCTGTTAAAAATCTATAGTTCTGATAAATTTTTCTGACTTTCCATTATGATTATTTTCTATAAAATGCATGTTATAAAGAGGAACAGAAACTTACTTACCGAAAAAAGCAGTGAAGCCCCGAATTTTTTTTTTATCTCGAAATATTTTGTAAGTGATTAATGAATTTACATGAAAATAGCGGATGAATGAGAAGTGAGAAGTGAGCGGAAGAGCAGCTAGGTGCATTTTCTGTCCACTTTCCCAGCAGCAGCCAGCTCAGAAGAACAGCAACACACAACACGACACGACACGACACAAGCAGCTTCTTAGAAACAGAAACACCAAACCCCAAAAATCAGAGAGCAGAGCAGCCACCCAGCCATGGAGTCCAAGTGGAAGATGACCAAGGCGAAGACGACAAAGAAGAAGAACCACCAGCAGACCTCCAAGCCCAAGCTCGAGCGCCTCAACGCCAAGAAGAACATCGATTACCAGCTTCCAACCACTTTTCAACAGCACCCTCATTCACCTCCTTCCTCATCCTTCCACCACCAAACCAGCTTCAGGGTCTCCGACGGCGAATTCGATCTCATCTTCCAAAGATTGGGCCTCTCCGGCCCAGAAGAGTTCGATATCCCCGCCGAAGAATGGGAAGCACGAAAGGCTCGCTTTCCTATCGAAAAAGTGAAGGAAGATCGCAATTCAGCTGAATTGGGAGCTGGGGTTCTTCTTGATTCCGATGCTGAGTCCAAAGATGAGAACTTTTTGCGACCCTTTGAAGAGGGAGCCTTGAAGCTTGGTGTTTCCTCGAATTCCAGGGTTTTGGGTGGGAGAAATGGAGATGGGGTTGTTGGGGGAGGTATCAAGGGTGTTAGGCCTCCAGTTCTGGCTCCACCACCTCCTATGTCGAGGCCAATTGTTGATGGGTTTGGTTCCAATTGGGATTTGATGAGGTCTTTTGGTCCGCAGGACAATGTTCTTGGTGTTGGTGTTGTTGATTCGCCGTCTTCTTCGGGTGAAATTGGTGTTGCTTGTGGCAGGGTCAGGAATGGGGAAAGGAGCTTGCTTTTCACGGATTCTGGTTCGTTCACTACCTCCCATGACGATGATAGTGATGTCGGTGGAGAAAGGGTTTGTTCATGTTCTGGTGCTGGTGTGGTTGATGAGTTGTCTCACAGTGTTTCCTCAAATGGGTGGTTCTCATCGTGGCAAAAGGGTGACCTTTTGGGAAAGGGGTCCTTTGGAACCGTCTATGAAGGCTATACGGAGTGAGTCACTTTCCTTTTCCGTTACTTCTTTTATTGTTGTTGTTGCTGTTGTTGTTTTTTTCCCCTCCCCAATTCACTGGTTAGTTCTTTAATGACTTAGGTGGAAACGTGCATGTTTTTTTGGTCCCTGCTCTAGAAACATGGCCTGGTTAGAGATTTGTCTGTGTTGTTTGAAGAACTAACTTGTTTTTTGGAAGAAAACCCTGATTATCTGATTCTCGTTACACTTTTAAGACATGATTTAAGTTGTTGGTATTTCAGGGTTTGTATGTGATTTACTTTGATAATTAAAGCTTTGCTCAAATTGTAGCATTCAATTTCCATAGAATGTGTACTAGTTACAAAATAGTATCTTATCACTAGTAAACACACAACTCTCTAGAAGGCTGTTAGTAGGCTTTGATTTGGGAATTTTATTTGTGGCAGCTATATTTATTTGAACTCTTCTGAATCCATAGCTGAAAATTGTTAAAAAAAAAAAAGGATTCCAATGATTTTAATGACAAGTTTGTTGCAGATAGATTTTGCATTTTCTTCGATAGAGGTCACAAACACATTTTCTTTTCTTGCAGTGATGGATTCTTTTTTGCGGTGAAGGAGGTGTCTTTGTTGGATGATGGTATCCAGGGGAAACAGAGCATCTTCCAACTTCAGCAGGTGGGAACTCTTTAGTCTTCTCATTAAAGCTTATGAGTTATGACATACTGTTCATTTGTTAATTCCATCTTATATGACATTATTTTATTATATGAATATTTGTGTCCTTCCTTGCAGGAAATATATTTTTTGAGTCAGTTTAAACATGAAAACATAGTTCGATATTTTGGCACAGATAAGGTATGCTATTATCTAGTTGGCAACTGGGAAGCCTTTTCTATTCATCCAGAATATGATATGATATGATATGATGTGATATTATAGGAAGAATGATTGCATTTTAAGGAATTGAACAAGGCAATTAAAATAAGCATATTGCAAATTGGAAAGCATTTACTTGGCTGAAAATCAGTTTGTTCATTGAGCATCTTGAAAATTGCGGCAATCCTGTGGAAGCATAGTGCTTCAAACTTGGTCTGTTTAAATGGTAAAACTGATAAATTTATTGTTTTTGTTCCTTCATCTAATGAAAAAATAAATCTCATCAATGGATATCCTGCTGAAACAACAATAACATAACAACAACAAATTAAGCCTTTTCCCCCTATGTATTTATCTCCTACTCCTGCTGTAAAAAATATTGGTCAAGTATTTTCTGCTAGTTCTTGTAATGTGATATTAATTTGTTCATGCATGCATTTATTTGAGAGAGTCGGTGTAAGACCTTTAATTTTGTCTGAGCTGTCTGTTTCTAAAGTTGCCTTATGTTTTCCCCTTCTATATTACACATCTTTCTTTTTTCTTACTCTATTCATCTTTCTTTTTTGCATTTTTTCACAGCAGCCTTAATTTATTCCATTCAACTTTCTAAAACTATTTGATTGAAGTAGATGAATGTTATTGAATTTTATGAATTACTCTTAATCATGGTTGACTGACTCATATGACTGATTGCATTCTTTTTCCTGTTTCATAGACCTCACTTATTAGTGCATATGTCGCTGTTTAGCTATCTGCTCACTAAAATTTTTAAAGTAAATCCTGAATGTGGTCCTGGGATGAAATATTTTGACATTAAACTACTCCAGAAGTTACTGTTTGCTGGGTCCAAATTGATGTCATGCTATGGCCAAAAACCATCATTCAACGGTCAATTTGATGTTGCTAGCTTTTAAAGACCAAATTGATGTTTTGAAATTTTTTTGAGGACAAAAAGATTTGGGGTTTACTCAATTATTTAATGTCTGGATCTGTTACATAACAGCAATTGCATTTCTAGTGTTTTTATTCTTCTTCTTTTCTGTTACTTATATTATATTTTGTATTTCCCAGTCCCAGGATGGAAGTGCACTTTATATCTTCCTTGAACTTGTGTCAAAAGGGTCATTGGCAAACCTCTATCAAAAGTATCGCTTAAATGATTCTCAAGTTTCTGCGTACACAAGGCAGATTTTAAGTGGCTTGAAGTTTCTTCATGACCAAGATGTCGTCCACAGGTAACATGAGTGCATTTCCTATCAGGAATCAATTCATTGACTGTGCTTACAATAAGAGCAATCTTATTTGGTTAAGTTCCATGAGGAAGGTAGCTGGCTTGGTTAATGATGATACACTGCTTTACAGTCAATGATCAAGGGATTTTGGTCTCATGCTTACTGCTCTAGGGAATCATATTTTAGAATGTTCTGGTTAATAAAGGGGTTCTTCACAACTAAAGTTTCTGTGCCTGTAATTGTGCTAGCATGTATCAAACTAGAATTTTGTATCTGGTAGAAACTGAATGATAACAGATATCTTGCAAGCCGTATGACTATGACATTTCAAAATCCCTCAAATATATTTTCTTTTGAGCCTTTTAAGTATATTGTCTTCATGATCAAGTTTCAAAGTGTTTTTGGATGTGGAGTTTATAATCCTGTGCTATTTACTGCAACAGCAAAATCATTAAAAAGCCTTTTCCCACTAATTTGCAACTAATTGACTCTTTTTTCAATTGCACTGATAGGTATATCAATAAAACTGTTTATGAAACCAGATATGGAATATGATTCCCTGACTGGGAAGATGGGTCTGTTTAAACACTTTTTTTTGGAGAGTGAAAAATGCTTAACTTTGAATCGTTGCAAAAAGTTACTGGTTGCTTTGGATTTTGATATCTTCTTTTGGCTCCTGAGGATTGTATTTAAGTTTATACCCACTTTCTGGGATTCTGAATTTGCTACATTCTAAAACTTCTAATCCAAATATTCAATTTTAAAGGGATATCAAGTGTGCTAATATACTGGTCGATGTAAGTGGGTCAGTCAAGCTTGCAGATTTTGGGTTGGCAAAGGTAACGCTTCTTCACAAAACTGAGTTTCTCTATTCAGCATCTTATCAATTGTAAAGTCCAAATGCTGGCTGCTTGAAATTATATGATTGGTTCTTCTACCTTCACAGGCAACTAAATTGAATGATGTTAAATCAAGCAAAGGCTCCCCATACTGGATGGCCCCAGAGGTTTGTCTTTGTCTTGTGTCATTTGTTTGGAATAATTCCTTCAAAAGGATGAACTAGATTGAGGTATGGCTGTCTAATGTGCAGACACATCCCGTATGTTCATCCTTTCTCTATAAACATTAAGTTGAACTATCTTCAAACTGTAGTTTTCCCCCTCATTTGTAAGTTACTGGGGATGTCTTAATAATCTGACGATTGAATTGTCATACTACATGAGCTATTTAATGTGAGTTTAACCTTGAATTGTTCCATAATAGGTTGTTAACTTGAAGAACCATGGTTATGGGCTAGCAGCTGATATATGGAGCTTAGGTTGTACTGTCTTAGAGATGTTGACAGGGCAGCCTCCTTACTCTGATTTGGAAGGAGTATGTAATATTTCTCAATATTGTCTTTTCAACTGTGTTACTTGTTTTTTGAGTCCTTTTAATTACCTGATATGTTTTCATTTGAGATTTTAGTTTAATTGGTACTAACTACTAAGTCTAGAACCATCGAGTGAAATAGACTAGGGTTCTTTTTGAAACTGGATAACTGGTGATAATATATATTTGGTTTTGTTTCTTTCGTGATAGATGCAAGCATTATTCCGGATTGGCCGGGGTGAACCGCCACCTATTCCTGAATCTTTATCCAACGAAGCCCGAGATTTCATTCTTAAATGCTTACAAGTTAACCCAAGTAAACGCCCAACTGCCGCTCAGCTATTGAACCATCCATTTCTAAGGAGACCATTGTTATCTCCCTTTAGTCCTGCTTCTCCACATATTAATAATCTCTTTCGGAGATAAGAGCTCTCGTATCACCTGTTATACTGCCATCAAGAAGATCAATTCCATCCTCTATTTTCTACAGTTCATCCCAGCAGAGTGATACATATCTTGGGTTTTAACTGGTGGAATATAAAGGAAAAGGCAAGTAGGTTTGCAGATATCTGCTGGACTTGACCTCACAAAACACAATCCTCTACTGGTTCAGTTATAATCTGTTTAACCCTCCATGCTGATCCCACGGTGAAGGTAGGTTCCTCAAAAGGGCAGATTGCGTAATCAGGAGTTTCACAAAGATAAACTTTCACCCTTTTGCTTAATTGAGAAGCAGTGCCCGTATCACACAGTGCGGATCTCCTTATGACCGGAGGGGGCCTCTTCATGTCCAACCAAGTGCTCTTCACCAGGAGATTGCAGTGCAACGAAGTTGGTCATTTGGTGCAAGGCAACATTGGATCTTACGGTCAGTGGTCAACTCAACATTGCTCAAGATGTTGCCTTTTTGAAGCAATATTTGTAAAAGCAATGGTTATTGCTTGGAAATTCTGCAGTAACAAGTGTGGCCACAGGGTTGGGTGGTTGCTGATGCTCATAGTCGCGGGGCCTAACATGTAAGTAGTTAGCCGAGAAAGCTGCAATATGTTACTTTTATATGTATTTTTATGTAAATATCTCTGCTATTGGAGCAGCATTGAGTGATTTTTGTTAGGAAACTGCAAAAGTCTTTTAATAATTTTGTGGTTTTTGCAAAGATTTTTGTAGTTTAGGAGCTCCAAAATGTAGCGGTTGGTTGAGACTGTTTTTAGCTTTGATTGATGACAGTGTTGATGGAAGCATTACGAAGAAGTGAAACCATTCTTCACAGGAACCATGGCAGTCACCCGTTGATAACTAGTAGCTCAGGAATCATGATGAGTGGTTGGAAAGGACCAAGACAAATAAGGTAGGGCGACAGTTTAACAAAAATAAAACGCGACAATTTTTAGAGTTTCAGATACTGTGGCGTCCTGTTCCTATACTCGAATAAATATTAAATTTAATTCCGTTTCTAAAACGGAGTACGCCGTTTTGATTGCACATTCAGCTTCTTACGGCGCGTAATGAAGTTTTAATTGTGCAATTAATGAGTGGATTTGTCATTTTAGAAAAAAACTTCTTACATGAGGGAAGAATAAAAATAAAATATAGAAAGTTTTCGTGAGTGAAGAGGAAAGGTCAGTGCAGGTGGCGCTGTACGGTAGAGGGGCTGCACTCGATGACTGCATGTAATGTAACGCCATGATGACAATATGCTGATGTTTCGAAGGGAACGGATGCCATTCGTTTTATGGTATTGACTGACTGATTGACATCAAAATCTCGCATTAAAGTTGTTAAATTAAAAGCAGTATCCATCGAGAAAGGGACGATCCTGATACTAAAAAGACAAATCTTATCTTGACTCGTACATTTATTCTGGGTTAAAACATGAAACCTAAACTAAATAGGATTTATATCAAATTTAAAAGTTAATAAAAATGTATTAATATAGTATCTAATAAAATATGAGTCAAAATAATTCTACTTATATTAAAATTACAATCAGCATGAAGGAAAAAATAACAAAAACATGAGGCTGCATTTGAATTTTGTTATTATTATGGTTTTTTTTATCCATTCTCTTGAAAAAAGGTATACAAAGTTTTGAACTTTTTTTGGGTGCATTTAATATGTTCAAAAACTTATAACAATATATATGTTTCAATTTTTAAGGTAATTTTATCTTTTTAAAACCTTAGCTAATGCCTTAACAGTACTCTTTTTTGTTTTTTTTCAGGGGAACAACAGTGCTTAGATAAACTTTTATTATTATTACTAGCAAGGTTTATCAAACTCATAAATTCACTTAAATTAATGGAGCCGGGATCAACTCGAGTTGTAAACTTGTGAGATTGTATTTACTTTAAAAATAATATTTATAACATCAAATTATAATAAAAAAATAAATTTATGATCAAATACAAATTATAATATTAAGGAACATAACAAATCAAGACTTTATGATATGAAAAATCAAAATAACTTAACTCATTAATCATAAATTCAATTTGAAAGGTATAATTTGGAGCATTTATTATGAAATTACTCAAGTTTACTTGAATTCACCAAAGTACTCGAGTTCACCAAAGTTTATTTAAGTTCCAGCTTTAAAGCAAGTTAACTTGATTTGGGGACTTGAACTCGTAAACTCGTAAGAGTTTGATAACCATACTTATTAGAATTGAGTGTTTGTGTATTGATAATTTAAAAGAGTTTTATACTCTTATTCAATCATATTTTTCTCAACTTTGAAGATAATTAGTGGTCGAAACCAAGTCTTTTTGCTGGTGTGTGTATATATATATATTTAATTGGAATACACTTATAGTAAAAAAAATTTACACATTCATCAAATCATATAATGACACATTAGCAAATATGATTACTTTTACAGCCCCACTACTTAAAAAGTGATACAAAAGAAGATATTTGATTAGATGATAGTGTAAAATTAATGTATCAAAATTAAACCCTATTTATATATTGTGAGATATGATTAAATGTTTATGTAGTATTTTTTAAAGTATTAATAGATAATTACTCTCTGTAATGTGTCACTTTTCTAAAAACTTATTGATTGATCACCATATTGAAATTGAATGCTAAGATATACCTGCATACGTTCACACGTTCATAATATATATGCTATCTGACAATATCTACAAAAAAAAAAATAACGTGTTATATATCAATTGTTAATGAGAGATGTCTATGAACACCCATCCACATTTAAGGATAGGAAAAAAAAAGTTTTCATTTTAAGTGAAGGTCATACAAGATTTAAAAATAGTAGAGTATATTTCAATATAGAATATGTGGTATTAGATATTAAAAAAACATTTCTCTTATTCGGCACATTTACATTGATTTTCATTTAGGTGCTACTATATAAATAGAAAAAAATTATTTTTATTTATATGGCAATACCTAATTAAAAAAAATCAATTCTTAATTACATGACAATACCTAACTAGATACCAATACAACAGTACAGGAAAATTAAACACTTAAAATTTTATCTCAGTCGGTATATTACATTTTAAAAATATATACATGATAGTCTCTAGCGAAAAAATTACATACATGATAATCAGATCCTTAAAAAATTAGATCCCTTCACGGTAGAAAAAGATGCGGATCTCTCAATGAAAATTTTTTCGTTCCCAATTTTCAAATTCAAATCCGAGACATTTGGACCATTGTTCTTATTGTTTGTAGAATTCAACGTACAGAATGCAACAAGCTATTATCAATTTTTAGTTTTTGGTACAAATGCCACAAATTACCACTAAGTACCCAGGATGGAATATGCTTGATTGTTCCGCGAATCATAGGATGGTACGTCGGTTTTCTGAAACGGGCCACGTGAAGCCCCACTTTCTGCCAGGCCCATCACACACTCCCTCAGTTCCGTACACCAGCGCGTGGCGACCAACCCCCACGAGAGCGCGTGTCCATCACACCCACCTCCCTCCTTGTCCCCTGTGTCACACAGTGATAGGAAGCACTGCACGGGAGTAGCGTAGAAATGACTCGATTCTCAGCTTTCTCTTTCTCTCTCAAAAAAAAAAAAAAAAAAAAGAGGATTAGGAGAGAGAAACAAAAAAACTTCAACTTCCCACTACTCTTTCTCTCTCTCCGCCATTTCCCTCTTTCTCTCGGTTCCTTCGCCTTCACTTTCGATCCCTTGCTAGAGGAAAGAACCCTATTCCCTTCTCTCTCTCTTTCTTTGTTCCTCTCTTCAAATTCGCTCCTTTTTCTTTCATTTCTGCTTTGTCCAATTTCTTCGTTTTCTCCTGGTACGATCTTCATCCCTCGTAGCTCCCTCTCTGTTCTTCGTTTTGCATTTTGGTTTTCTCTCCCTTCTTTGGGCCGTCTTTCAATTTTCTATTCGTATATGTAACACTCTTAACTTTTGCTAACCCCCTTTTTTTTGAAAAAAAAAAACTGACAATCGAGGAAACGGATACCCAGATGGTTTTGTTGTGTTACTCCATGCTAAATTTTCGATTTTTCTTCCATTTTCCTTAAATGGGCATTTTTATTTTTTGTTTTATTGACAGTTTTTTTTTTTTAAATATTGGTTATCCTTTTTGGTTTTTAATATTAGCGTCTAAGATTGGATCTAAGACGGATGGATAAACATATGCATCTAATCTTAGCTCCATGTTATGGATATTATTATTAATATGAATCTTACTTTGTTAGTTGTCTTTGCTTGCTGTTGCTGCTTTTGCATCTTGCCACGTTGTTTCCTTTTGCCCCATTTATACGAATCTCTTACCTTGTTTTCTTTCTTGCTGTTAGATTTTTACATTATTACCAGATGCACTTTGGTCTCTCAAACTAATTGGTTGGATTCATTGCACGAATTGCTAGCTGGTGAGTTTCTCCTTCTCCGCGTGTTCTGATGCACAACATGTTCGTGTTCTGTAGTCTATAAATATGGCTCCTTTGTTGACAGAATGGGGCTGTTTCCAGCAAATTGCCTTTCACTTTTGTATCTGTTTGCACTGAGTGCCATTGTTTGTAAAATTTATGTCATTGTTTCGCTGGTTTGTTTCTCAAGCATTTTCCTTTTTCTTAGAATCTGCATTGTGAACTCTTCCATTTCACGAGCTTATGAGATGTTCAGAACTTGTTTTTGTTGTGAGAGAAGCTTTGTCAAACTGAATTATTTACTATGATAGTGTCAATTGATCATTAGAGTCAACTATCTGGTTATATGATGATTTGCTAGTGGCACAAGGCATATTTTAGAAAGCCATAGTAGTGAGATTTGCTCTTCTTTGGATTGCTAACCTGGCAGTCGTAAACTGTGATACCATGCGCACATGTGGCACATGCATGAATACCTTTCAGCTGAGCTGTTATCAAAGTCTAGGTTATGAATACTGCCAAAATAGTCAAATAAGACAGGGTTTACTGAAAAACTGGATGATTGTATATACGTTGAAGTGATTAAACTTAAAATGCATTCTCCCATGCTTCTTCTAAGAGGATGTCTCATTTGCTAGTTCTTTATTCTCTCCCCTGTTTAATGAGTTATTTTATCGAAAAATTAAATTATTGATTTCCCTAGTTGTAATACAGTTAGCAACATCTGCTATTGATCAATAGGTTCGTGTTGATATAGCTTGCCATGGCCAAAGACAATTCTTTTGATGTATTTGCTGTCAAAGTTGAGGTTGGTCTTGTCACTTTATGAGTAAATTGACCTGCAGCCATTGGAGGTGCACAAATTGTCTTCCACCTTATAGCTAGTTAGGGACAACTGTGGGAAGATGCTTGGTGTCGTTTTAGCCTTAGTATTGGTTAGAGCATAAAACCTCTTGCTAGACCAGACAACTTGTGGTCATTTTTAGCTGCCTTACATACATCTACCGCCATTATTTTGAGGACTGATCTTCTGATTAATGGTTTTAATTGTGTGATGTGATGAGCAGAAGTATTGACCTGAGGGACCAAATTTGTTTCCCTTTCTGAAGTAAGGAGTGAGTGGTTGAAAGAACTTTGTTGGAAGAGCATCTGAATGTAACATATTTAAATGGGAAGGAACACATTGAAGTCCAGAGAGAAAATCACCTGTTTAGGTTCTCTGATGGAACTTCTTGATAACTCTTGACAATAAGGTTTATATGCATATAAATTGTGTCTGTGTCTGGTTTGTTCTCAATTGTTTCTTTGTTTATTTCCTCCGTGTAATAAACTTTTGCAGTATTCCTGGGTATAAGCTTTGGACCATGGATCATTGAGGTTCAGATTAGTTTATATTAAGGAACATTTGCAAGGAAAACCAAGAGTCCTTTTTGTTGTGAATGAAGTAGCTTTGTTTTTAGATATCTTGTACTCCCTCTTTTTCTCCGTTTGAATATGGTTTCTTTTTGAAAGAAGGGATTTGAAGAAATCTCAGAACATGTTACAAAGGGTATTGTAATCACGGTAGGAAATGAATAAATACATATTTGCTGAACGTGGGGAAGAATGATGTTTTCTAGTTCATTCTTGTTTGGCTCTTATGCAGGAATTGTAATTTCTGTCCATTCCTTCCCTTTGGTTTTATTCTGGAGGATGAATTTTGGATTGTTTATTATATAATCCCTTGTGTCTGATCACATTCAGGAATTTGTATGTTTTGGTATATTTGCTCAACATTTGCTCTGGGAATATATCTAGGCAATGAAGAGAACCATTCTTTCTTTTTCAATAATTCATAAATCCAGGGACTTCTTTGCTTTCTTTCACATTTTCATGAAAAAGCACGTACCTATTCTGCCTACCTAATCTTTAGTTCTTTAAAGCAAAATCCTAGTATATCCTTTTTAACTTTTGCAGTTTAAATTCCAGGTTTTCTTGTTATTTTGGAAATGGCTAAAGGAAGCAGGGGACGTCAAAGGATTGCTTCTCGTCAGTACAGACTGACTCCATACCCACTGACTCCTTGCAAAAGGGACATTTGTGAGGATATGTGCCCAAAGAAATGCTCAAAAGCGCTGGATAAGAAAGAGTTGGAAGATGTAACGTGTTCTGTATGCATGGAATATCCGCACAATGCTGTTCTCCTCCTTTGTTCATCTCATGACAAGGGTTGCCGTCCCTATATGTGTGGAACTAGCTTTCGTCATTCCAACTGCCTGGATCAGTACAAGAAAGCTTACACAAAAGTTATTTGCTCACAAAATGGGCAGCCTGTGCAAGACTCAATCAGTAATCCTGGTGTCCTAGAAGATTCCAAGAGTGAAGTCACAGAGCTTGCATGCCCCCTATGCAGGGGTCAGGTTAAAGGTTGGACTGTGGTTGAACCTGTGCGGGACTATCTGAATGCAAAGAAAAGAACCTGCATGCAGGATAACTGCTCTTTTTTAGGGAACTATAAGGAGTTGCGTAAGCATGTGCGAGCAGAGCATCCTTCAGCGCGACCACGGGAAGTGGATCCTGATCATGAGCAGAAATGGAGATGGCTTGAGTGGGAGCGTGAACGGGAAGATGTTATCAGCACAGTAACATCAACAATGCCTGGTGCAGTGGTTTTTGGAGATTATGTTATTGAAGGACGCCATAATGACTTTGATACAGATGATGAGCAGGGTGCTGGTGGTGCAGAAAGAAATGGAAGATTCCAGATGGGTATAGAGGCGATGAATTTTTTCCTCCTGTTGCATGCTGTTCGGCATGGGAATAATGATATTAGCAACCTAAGTAGACGGCTGAGGTCTGAGCTGACCCCCAATCATGTAGCGGGTCAGAATAGGACTGGTGAGCTGGATTTCTCAGATGAAGACGACAATAATGGCAGCACATACAATGAAGGTAATGACAATGGCGTATCTCTGGTTAGTCGGCTCCAACAGCATGGTGGTGGCAGAGTTCTGTTAGGCCGATCCGGTAGAAGGCGTAGACGTAGAGATGCACAAGCAAGGATTGAAGGTAGTTGAAGATTCTTGGAAGCAGGAGGTTGGAAAAGGACAAGTCTCGTAGGTATATATTAGAGCACAGCCACTATAAAGTGGTGAGATAATAACATTTGGAGGGTTTCTTTCCCAGAAACAAGAAAATCAAAAGATGGGCATTCTTCTTTTCATCTTTGTTGTAATTCCTTTTTACATGTACATTCCTACCTTCCTGCTATTGCTTTTGCACATTGCAATGTGAAATTCACTTATGTAATCATTCCATTCTATGATATCCTTTGACTAGTTGATTGTCATGTCCGATCCCTGGATTGAACGGTTGCTTACTGGGCCGTGTCAACATTCTGGCCAGTGCTGCCACTGCCAGCAACTATTCAAACAAGGATGCAAAGATGAGATTTGTAAGCAAGAGAAGAGATGCATGACAAAACCTGATTGTGGTTTGTCAAAAAGTTGTCAGAATAAGAAGATATTTTGAAGGCCTAAAATACAAGGTTGTCCAAAATCTCATCTTAGCATTCTTCATACATTCAGTATCCAACTTCCAGGCTATCAGAAGGATTGGTAATGAAGGTGGCAGACGAAGGGTTACGCCAGGGGTGGGGTGGCCGTCCTTCTTTGAGTGGTGAATTAATAAACAGCAGAAGCACTAACTAATTATCGAGTGATTAATTAATTAGCGTTGGCTATGTTTAAGGTCTATTAGTTTGAATCTAGTTTTTATAGAAAATAAAATTTTTGGGTGGTGAAAAGTTTGGATTTAAGGGATGACGTGCAATCTGAGAATCAAATTCAAATTATAGCATTTCTTGAGTAAAAGTCGCGAGAGAGAATTGCTTACCAAGACGTGTAAAAAGTCTTGGATGACTATCTTTCTTTTAAAACGTTACAACTTAAAGAAAATTGTTTTGCTAATTTTTATGTTAAAATAATCAGTTTTAAGAGATCTTTAGAACTACATTATAAAAATACTCTTTACTAAAACGCACCATTAGAAAACTTGAATGTGTTGTGTGCATGAGAGAAGGATTGTTTGGTTTTAGTTTTTAGTTTTTAATTTTTAATTTTAACTTTCTAATTTTTTAGATTTTGTAAAGGAAAAATTGCGTTTTGTTATTTTTATAACAAAATTGAAATTAGATAGACTTTAATCTTTCATCAAATTTTTCCTTTCTCCTATTTAAGTGCTTGCACTTCAGAATTCAGATGTCTTTGCATCACAATAAAAAAATAGTTTTCTAGGTTTAATAAAATCTGTACATGCAGCCTTTATTTGGTCAACGTTGTGAAATTATTTGGTTCAGAAACAATTTTAGGCTATCCACCAAAAATATAAAGGATAAATAACACTAAACATTCTTGAGGTTTAAAGTTATTGAACTCTACTCCATTTTCTTTAAATATGACACTCCACCTTATTTTTCTTATTAAGCTCATTTATTTGTTTTCCTTTTAATTCATTAAACTCATCTTTTCCTCAATATATATAATAAAAATACATAATAAATCTAAAAATTTATTATTTTATGATACAACTTCAAATTTTAAAAACATAATAATTTTAAAGTTTAAAAAATAAAATTATACTTTTAAAATTTTTTGTCAACGTATATAAGACTACTTTAACAATAATATTGAATGAGATTAATAAATAAATATTATTTCATACAATAAGTTAATATTTAATAATTTTATATACTTTCAAAGAAAATGTTAATAATTTTACATCAAGAGTGTTTAGTGATTACATCAGTTTCAAAAAATAAAATCATATTTTAACTTTTTCTTTCGAAGTATATAAAATTACTTTAATGCTATTTTAATATAAAATAGAATGTTACTTTTAACAAATTTTTTTTACAAAAGTAAGGGTTCCAATATTCATAACCTAAAACTGAGTTAGCAATTTCTCATCTTGAAATAAAAAAGAAGAATTTATAGAATTAATAGCTTTTTAAAAAATAAATCACACAAACAAATTTTAAATATACCAAAAGTGCAAAATAATTCCGAGAGGGATTGTTAGAAGAGTAAATTTGTTATTTTACTAAAACATATATGCTAATCAAAAGATTGATAATCATAACTATTAAATAGATATGAGCTAAAATTTTGATATTAAATATTAACTTATTGTATGAAATATAATATTCATTTAATTATAAATCTTACTCAATATTATTATCAAGGTAGTCTTATATACTTTGACCAAAAAAGTTAAAAAAACATGATTTTATTTTTTAAGCTTTGTTATTATGTTTTTAAAATTTAAAGTTGTAATGTTTCATCAAATAATAAATTTTTAGATTTATTTTATAATTTTTATTATATATATTAAGGAAAAAAATGAGTTTAATGAATATAAAAAAAAAAAAGGCAAATGAGTTTAATAATATAAATGGGAATGAGATGGAGAACAATAACTCAAAACCTCAAGAGTGTTTAGTATTATTTATCCAAATATAAACAATTTTAGGCAGGGTTGTATGATGAAAATTGCAGAAAAAAATTCTAACAACATGAAGCCTACCCAACATCGTCCAAATTGATTTTGTTATTAATGCAAAACAAAGTGTCAAATTGAACCCAAAAAAAGAAACAAACTAATGGGCTAGTGTTGGAATTACCAATAATCTGGAAAGCAGCAGGCCCGAAGTACCCTATCATACCCGAAGTCGTGACCCAAAAAAAAAAAGTCCACGACAAAGTCGCCGTACTTTTGTAGCCTGTAGGGGGTGCCAGCTCCACAAAGGTGGCTCTTTCCCTTCACGAGAGAGAGTGTGATGTTAAATATTTGCAGATCTCACACTGATACGTCAGGTTGAATAAGAAAATTGTTCTTGTAATATGTGATAATCAGCCGTCTCATTTCTATGGCTATTGGTTGGGATTTGTTTGCTTAGTTTGTGGTGTCTATATAGGCAAATGACATTTCAGTTTTTAACTATTCTCTAAGGAAGTTGATGTGTTGACAAGTACCACGGAAGAGGCTACTAGTGAATTGATGCATGTACAATATGTTGTCGGCGTAGAGACACGCTCTTATGTTTGATAATCTAGGTTTCCATATATTTAGCACTTTGGCGCCTTTGATTTTGTGATTGGAACGTTATAATCAGTGGCTTTAATATTACTTTAGGCAGTGTTTGTTCTTTCTATACAGCTAGTCAAAACTATACGTTCGGAGGTGGGTTTAGAACCAAGATCAATGATCTTTACTATCATATGTATATGCTCTAGTGTGATGGAACGTTGTCATTTATTCAAATGCTTAGTATCTAATACTATATAATAGATATTGGTAAAGTTTAATTTGTTTAATGAGTTTAATTTAGATACATTGATAATGTAAAACCATTTTACATGGTATCTAATCATATTTTACCACATCAGTAAAATCTAATTGATTTCCACCCTCATTATTTCAAAAATCATAAACATAAGAGAATTTGATTGGACATTGTATTTAAATTAAATCCTTGTTTTGTTGTTTGCCAGATTCTCTTCTGTAATAGGCTTTACTTTCAATTTTAATCAATGAAATTTATGATTTTTTTTTCTTCCCATTCCTATTGCTCATGCACTTATTACCAATATCGCAATTCTAAGTTCAAAACACTATTATGAAGTAACACAAAACAAAGCACATGATAATATATCATGAGTTTATCTAACCAGCTCTCTTAGGACACTGGTTAAGAAAATAGAAGAGAAAACTTCTGTTTTATAGAGATAAACTTTTATATTTTCAATACTTGAGACCCACCACTAAATTTGAATACTGACTTATCATTAATCCATATACCATAGATAACTTCTTCTATTCAAAGTATTAATTTACACATCCCTTTTAAAGCCTTTTTTATTTGTAAATCTTCTCCTAGATATTTAGAGTATCTTCTCTCACAAGCTTATGAAAACACTTAATTTTGTTTCTGATCAATTTTTGACCCCTATTCACATGATATTCTCAAAAATATCTAGACACATATTATAGATATACCAAAATATTCATTTTTTGGACGGTACATGCAAGACTTGCCCTTTTGTATCTGGTTGTGATGGAAAAAACACCCGAAGACCAAGAAAGTGAAAACTAGGAAAACCATTGCGCCGCCGAAGCCCAACTAGAATGCCAAAAATTATTTTGTCTTCCTTACCCACGCCAAAGATGGGTTGGGCCTTCACAGCCTCACAGCTATATAGCTCAATGATTCCAACCTTATGGCACATCTCATGCCAACCTCTTCTAAAGTCTAAACTTGATTAAGATAAAGTGGCAAACAACTTATTTATAAATTTGCTAGTTTTAGATAACGAAAAAACACATGAACTGAACCTTTCTTAGTATATAAAAGAGGATTAACCAAGCCTGCAAGTGCCAATTTACTATTACCTGTCGAGTCCAAATGGTCTAAATTGTACGCACTTTACTTAAAGAGGTAGGCCAAAACAAGTTCCCATGACTTTTGTTTTTTCTTCTCCACCAAAAGCATAGAGGAAGGGAAAAATGAAAAAACAAGGGGTGATCAATCATTGAGATGACCTTTTGAAGTGATATTCAAACTGCCATCACTTGCTCTCTAATGCATGGACCCCTCTTTTGTCTCCCTATAGCTACTGAACTTGCCAACCCCTACCACCCCTATACCTCATCCTCAGCCTCAAATTCTTCCCTTCTTAGCGTTGCCTAAGTTTTATAAATATCCCCATTATCCTCCTTTACTCTCCTATATCTCAGACTCACTCTCCCTTCAATTCCGTTCTCTGTTCTCCACTAGGTTGGGTAAAGTCCTGGTTAACAAAGAGAGCCAGAAAATTTCAACCAACATTATCTTCTCACCAAGATGCATGGATCCATCCCATGTCATCAAAATCACACCAAACTCCTAACTCTTTCAATTTGACCGCATGTGCTAAACTCTGAATTCTCTCAAATCTCAATCATTTTTTCAAAATCACCGACTTTGCCTTCTCCAATCCAGCTAGCTAGCTTTAGACAAACCCCAACCAAACCCACCTGAAGAATTGATTAATAGTCCACAAAATCATATATCTCATAGCACAGTACAACCTCTATATATATCCCCCAAAAAAGACCCCATTAAACACATCTTGTGCTACACACACATACATATCCCAAAGTCCCAACTCCCAACTCCAAAAACAACACATAAAACACATCTTGTACTAAACAAAGTAACAAACAAACACACACACATACCCCAAAACTCCCAACCCAAATAGGAGAAAAAGATAAAAGGGCAAACACAAGATCACCCCAAGCATAACATGTCCGCCGTAGTGGCAGCCGCAGCCGCAGCTTCTGCCGCGATCTCCGGCTACCACAATTCCTCAAACACCAACCACCGAGACCATCATCAGTTACCATTAACATCATCACCAGAACAGGTGCAAGTTTCTGTCCCTCTAAGCAGGTACGAGTCCCAAAAGAGGCGTGACTGGAACACCTTCGGCCAGTACCTCAAGAATCACCGTCCACCCTTAACACTCTCCCGGTGCAGCGGTGCACACGTCCTCGAGTTCCTTCGCTACTTGGACCAGTTCGGTAAAACCAAGGTCCACACCGAAACGTGTGCTTACTTTGGAAACTCTCACCCACCAGGGCCATGCCCTTGTCCACTGAAGCAAGCATGGGGTAGCCTTGATGCCCTCATAGGAAGGTTGCGTGCGGCTTTTGAAGAGAACGGTGGGAACGCTGAGATTAACCCTTTTGGTGCACGAGCAGTGAGGCTCTACCTTAGGGAAGTGAGGGATGCACAGGCCAAAGCAAGAGGTATTGCTTATGAGAAGAAGAAACGGAGGAGGAATCAGCATCAGCAGCAGCAGCAGCAGCAAAATGGGTCCATGATCATGGTGGAGGATCCTGTTCATGACGTGAGTTGTTCTGGTGCGGTGCAATATCCATCTGGGTATAATATTGGTGGCTTTGTTCAGTTGTGCAATTCAAATGGGGCAGCTCCTAGAGATGCTGCAGTTTCATATTTCTCATCCTAATTAATGTGTTTAATTATTAGTTAATAGTTAGTTAGTGGCTCATGAGACGAGAGAAAATATGTTAGTCTTTATCATTTTATTGTGTGGCATATATGTGGTACTGGGTAATAATAGCTTTTTTTTCTTATTATTATGAGGGTGTGTAAGAATTTCTCAAATCTAATTATTGATCCGTGAGTTGGATAAGGTGTGTGAAATATATTGCAGGGTACTATAATTGCTAGCTAGTGTGAAACTAATGGGTAGGGCTCGTAGGTGTGCACTAAATGTGGTCGATATTGTATTATCAGTCAAATACTGTCTCATTAACAGTGAATTTTCTTTACTTTGATTTGGTCCTATGGCGTCAGGGGGAATTTTAAGAAATTCCCGTGCCATCATAATCTTGAACTTGGAAACTATGTATGCATCGAATAAATGTGAATCTTATAGTATTCAACACTTGTTTATTCGCATCCATCATCCTATATGTTCCTTTTAATTATTAGCACCGTTTTAATCAGCTAAAAATATAAATGAAAAGGTATAAACATCTACTATCTTGGTTTTTTTTTTTTTTGTTAAAAAAAAAAACTATATTTTGGGTTAAGGTATGCCTTACTGCAGTACACTGATTCATCAATTAAAAGAAAACTATCAACTACGTATTTAATAATTCTCTATTTTTTCTGTTCAAGTTTTTAGGGCAATTCAATTAAGGATATTAATATATCTTAACCTGACAAATACCCCTTAAGCTCAAACTATGACTTGAACTTGATGATTAAAGAGCCCCATTAGTTATTGGATAAGTGTTTCCCCTAAAATTTAATGGGCTTAATATCCTGAATCATATGTATAGTGGGTGTAGTAGCCCGTTACAGTATCTCACATTTGAAGAATGATTGGAAAGATTTAAAATTCCCATATTTTGTTAAGTTTATGGATGGATAGCATTTAACAACGAGGTGATTTCTTGGTTTGTGGTGTTGAGAATATAATCGGTCCCATCTGTTGAATGGTGGGGGAGAATATCTGGTTTTACTAGTGTTTGTCCCTTTTAAGTTATGCTATTTATGCAGCAGAATCAAACTTGAATGACCCACCCGCACTAATAAGAAGCTTCCACTGTGTCAAAGAGAAGCTGGTGAAGCTCGTAATGCAGCATAAAACTGTGGCTAGCTAGTTTTGTGTTACTATGCTTTTTCGCATTCCACTTGTGTAACAAAATTGTACCAAGTAAAGTTCACGATTATGTGCTTCCATATTAGTTGCAAGTTGCAACTAGATCTCTCAAAAAGCGTTGGTACTCGCTTACTGATTACTTGTAGACGACATATATATTCTTAACAGTTTTGATAGGACAATTAACATAGAAAAATAATGCTCACCTTATAAATATACATTACGCCCTAACTATACAATGTCATACCAAATATCAAATTACATGAATTCTAAATTTGATTTTTTATTGTTACAAATTGCCTTAAATAAACATTTAAATAATATAAGATTTCTTTAGACGTGTGAGTCATGCATGGCCCTAGACTGCATGGGTTTGTTGATTCTGGCTATGATAAACACTTTGAAAGGGGCAATATTTCTCCTTGACTATGTACAGCTGAACCAAAAGGCACAGCCCTGATAAAAGTCACGATGGAAGCAATCCGGCTTCAAGGCCAGCACAGTACAAGAAGTTTTCCTTGGATAGATAGGGGCATGGATCTCTCCAGTTTAACCATTCAAATAATTGTATTGCAATTTTTGAAAGAAAATTATCTGGTAGCCCATAAACATCCACTTGATAAAAGATAAAATGCGTCATTATCGAGGACAAAATATGCAAATGTTTGGTATTTCGTCCTAATCTCATAAGGAAACGTCCTCGTTGGGAAAATTGGTGCCAAACAACATCCAGCTTATATGCTAATGAATCGACAACTTAAATCATTCCTACTAGCAACTAAGCAGATGTTTCTGGAAGTGCAGAAAGTCAACATTTGCAACTTAGGGTTATGGTGGATTTCAAGCAATAATTAATACTTATTGAAAAAATCTAAAACACTAGGCGGAGTCATGATGTTGAGTCACAAACACCCCAAGAAACGAAAAAACGAAGAAGACAAAAAGGTATTAAAGCCTCAAGGCAACTTGACCAACTGCTTAATTGCTTGGATCTTTACGGCTGTTCGATTGTTAATAGATTCATTATTCATTAACATATAAGCTGCATTGTGCTTGGCACCAATTTTCCCAGCAAGGATGTTTCCTTATGAGACAAGGACAAGATGATACCAAACATTTGCATACTTTGTCCTCTAATGACGCATTTTATATGGGTATTGTTATTCTAACACCCAAAAAATTTATTTTTATTAGGAGACTTCCTTTATAACTATTAGATGTGATAGATATTAAGAATAAGTAGAAATCACCATCATATCTAATAGTAATAAAATAGATGTCCTAATAGACACTCAATTAGTGTTAGAATAACATTTTTGTTAGTCACAATCCATCTTGCCAATGTTACCGATGTTGAGCCCATTTTCGGTTTCCGGTGAAATGCATCAACAATTTGAAGCCTCCCCAGATGAAATGGGAATGCTGACGTATAGGAAACACGATAGTTGGTTTACGGAACTACCGTTTGTCTCTCTACCCCTACATGAAAATATATATCAAGAAATGTCCAGACAAAATAAGATACCAAACCGTATAACGGAATTCTCTCTGGAATGTCAATATAAAACCAGTTAGTCAATGTTTTAACATATATACGAAATTTTGAAAATAAATAATATCCTAACCTACATGATTTTTTTTTTTCTCTCTAAAAATAATATCATGTCAATCCCGATAATTTACTGATGCATCCGTTCATCATATGGTTCATGGAACTAATGTCCTGATATCAATTTGAGAAAGCAGAGAAAGGCATATTACAGACGTGTTATAGACAAGCACATAAGTCAAATTTATATGCTCTACGCCAGTAGGAATATCGATTTTATCTACAAGCAGTATTCAGCATGGTTTATCAGACATCATGCAAACTGAAATTTTTCCCCGTCCATTGTATTGAGAGTAAGACATGAAAAGGGTAATAGACAATTATATAATCACACTCAAGCTGAATCTAAAAATATATCTCTGAAAACAAATAAATGAAATATGGCAGGGTCGCAAAGCATTGAATAAAATAACAAGGACAGCACGCACATCTCGCACAGTCAAAACCCATAAAAGCTACACACATTACTATAGACACTTATGCCGTGAAGATAAGACATCACGGTACAAATTTAATGTCTTTGAAGTATTCGTGCTCAAGAGCGCTCCTGGCAGTAATTCTTTTGCTGGGATCCAAGCGAAGCATACTCTGTAATACAATACGCATTCAATAAAGTAAGAACCAGAGAAAATCAACAAAAACAATGTTCAGGAAGCACTTAAACTTGTATGTATTATGTTAAGTATATACAATGAAAAGAAAGTTGAAAACTCAGAAATACAAAAGATCAATTGATCTCGAGGATCTAATAGTTAAGACGAATGGAGTAAATTCAAATGTCAAGGGATCTTTCATTATACGATAAGTCAAATACTGAAATTTCTGTGAGCAAATATTCCGATCATACAGGTTGATATAGAGGATATAAAAAATAATTTGAATGAAGTAATTTCAAATATCATGGGATCTTTCATCATACGATATATCAGATACTGGATGGAATGCTTTGTCACCAACTAATCCCAGCATACAGGAGAAAAATAAATCTGCTTGGTGCACAGCGAGGAAACAACTTCAGGAAATGCAAGCTAGGTATTCAAGGGTCATTCACCAGTATCTCTCAAATTCGTGAGATAAACAAAGGATAATAAAAAGGGTAACCATGTGTCTCCCTGTCTCCCTATTTTCTGAAAATCAAAATGGAGTTGAAATGCTGAACATTATTAATTGATAGAATTATGACTAGTTGAAGTTCCTCATAAACATCAAAGATGATGGAATATTTAATGACCTAATCTCACCATTTGCACAGCTAATCTTTCTAAAGTCTAAAAAGTGAAAGATTACACTACATCATTGTCGTGACAAATATTGGTTGTGCTCATCTAAAACCTTGTGAGAAAGGTTACCATCTAATATTAATGATTTTTATTACCACTATGACACACATTTCTCTTGTTTTATCCCTACTTTCTCAACAGAAAATACTTTCTACTCATTAATGATGAATAACATATAACGTTTAGTTTCAGTTCATCAAAATGGACAAACTATTTACTACGTTTTTATAATTATAAACTATGTTGCACTTACAGAAAGAAGATCAAGACCAGATGGCTCAAGAGTTGGAACCACTGTTGCTAGGTCCTGCAAAGTAGAAGATAATTCTTACAACAATGACTCCCCAAAATCAAATAAAGCAAGTTAGCCACAACAACCCATTTAGTTACCTTAGGTGGCCACTTGGGAAAGGCTGACTTAAAATCAGGCAATGAAGTTACTCCAGGCCATGTATCTTCAGTTGGCGTACCCATGATTCTTCATATATGGAACAATATGTTAAAATATAAGCATATAAATTAAGTAGCATTGTTTATTATTAGTTACATGCCTGTTTGAAAGCAAAAACATTTTGCTTGCATTATAATGATTGCAATGCCTACAATATAACAATCACTATACTATAAAGATTCAACCCATTAAGCATTTGGCTGACTTGACTTTTTATAAAGCAAATAAGCAATGATTAAGGAAACTAAAGAAACTTTAATAAAAACAGACAATGGAGTTATGGCTAACAATCACCTATAAGTTATCATATGATGCATCATGGATGATTCAGAATTAGTAGATGGTCCAATCAAAACTTAACAGTAAAGCAAATCATACAGAAATGGTCCAGGCACACAAGGAAAAGCGAATACTAGATGTAGCAAAATATAGACCAGACAATTAGATAATAACTTAAGTTCTTATGACATCAATATGTCATATAACCTACCAAGTTTATAGTTCTGTTATTTTATTTCCTTGATGAATATCCATAGATATTCAAATATCCTAGCTTATAGGGTGATAGACTATATTGTTCTGATTCTTCAATCACAAGCATCATGACTATAAACTATCAATAGGAAAAGTTGGAAGTCGGAAAAATATTGACAACCTCCAATCATTAGGATTCATGCACAGTTGGAAGATCACCAGTAGATATCTGTGCCATAATGCTATTTTAAGCCTAGAGACTGTCAATAGAAGGAAACTGTCTATAAATTTAGGGTGTACCCACTGCTGACACTGACAGAATTTAATAAGGTTTCCCAAGAAATGGAAAACTTATGCCAAAAAAAAGCTATTCAGTATTCACCTGAATATTTTGAACAATTCATCAATCTCAGAGTCCCCAGGAAAAAGAGGTCGTTGGTTTACCATCTCTGCGAAGATACAACCCACTGACCAAACATCGACTGGGGTAGAATAATGATGAGATCCAAGCAATATTTCTGGAGCTCTGTACCACAGTGTCACCACCTACAAGCAACCACCAAAACTATGAATGCAGAATCAGGAATATATTTTAAGCTTTTATAAAGCTACATTTCTCAAAGAAACTACATTTATCAAAGCCATCAATTACACCAACATATGATAATTTTAGTTTTCATTTGAAAAATTACAGACTATATAGTATGGCCAAAGCACGTATAGAACAATTACTATGGAGCATTTTCCCACTAGGTCAAAATGGAACTGACTATTTTTCTTTCGCTTTCTCAAGTTTAAACTGCAGAGTGCAGAATGAGTACATATTTTTCTTGTACAGAGGCCAACTAATTCCAAATTCTGATTATCTCCATGGATGATCAGAGGCCACTATAAGGGAGCACACAAACCTCGTGTGTAAAAGTCCTAACAGGAATTCCAAATGCCCTAGCCAGTCCAAAATCTGCAAGCTTCAGAGCATTAGTGCTGCGATCTATCAACAAATTCTGTGGTTTCAAGTCTCGATGAAGAACTCTATGTGAATGACAGTAAGCAATGCCACAGAGAATTTGATAAAGGAACATCTGCAAAAAGGATCATTAAACAATTCAAATTCCAAATTTGCTTGCTCCCTTTGAAAAAATTAGCACATCTCTTGTTGAATCCATAATAAAGCATATTCATCATTGACACATGTTAAGGTGGAAATCCAAAGTCTTGATCAAACATTCAAACATGCAAAAAAGAACAAAAATCTGCTTAAGCTCAAACAGTTCATAAATAATCAGGCAGGTAATGTGAAGGAGAGCCAGAATCCAATTAATGAAAAAGCTTCATATGTGTACCCAAAAAAAAAAAAAACAACAGCAACATGTCATTACAGCATCTTTATTCCCACAATGCAATGAATTAAACATTTAAACCAACTTAGTAAAAGACTTTCTAATCAACAACTTCAGATAGGAATTGAACAACTTACTACCAAACTCTTAAGATAAATAAGATAAAGCTATCTTCTTCACCCAGTTTGATTGTTTTCCTTATGAACAGAGAAGAATTTCACTTTAGCGCCTTTCATTTCAATAAGCACTTAACAGCCCCAACAAAAATGCTAAAGGCAAACTTAATCATTCCATCTCGTCTCTAGAAATAGGGAACTATGTTTATGAACGACATGAAACCAATAAACTGCTATTCACATAACCGTGTAATTCCTCATGAAAATGATGAGACAAGCAAGATATGGATGGACATGCATTTTGATTAGCTAAAGTTATGCAGCCAACCATAAAGTTATTTAATCATCATTCTCTTGAATATTTGCTTCATTTGATGTATGGAAAGACAAGACGTATGATAAGGAAACCAAACTACAATGGCTGGCCGAGACATGTTTTCCTCACTCTTATAATTAAAATTTTAGTCACAAAAAACTCAAAAATATCCAAGAAAAAAAGAGAGGCACTCACTTTTACTTGCCGTGGATCTTTAGAAAATTCTGGAGATGAATCCATGTGCTTCTTTAGATCTAAGTCAAGGTACTCAAAAACTAGATATAATCTCTTCTCACTGTGCACTACATCCTGCAACCTGCCATCCACACAACCATGAGGAGTAACTCGATAAGGAAATAGATAAAGAAGCAGAGTGATTCAGTGATAGGGTTTGTCCAACAATATCTTCAGAAAGCTTCACTGGTTGACCCAACACCAAAATAAACAATCACTGGATGGAACTAAAGAATTTGTGCCACAATATGAGGATAGAATTATGAAGAGTATGGATCACTAGATAACATAGCCTTGACATTGTCTATGTGCAGCAATGGCATGACTAGAAAAATACACAGAGACTTGCTCGATTGATTTGATACAGGTGTAAACATTTAACAACTTCATCACACACAGTTTAGCAATGCTGAAATAATCACCTATCAACCCCTACAAAGACATATATCAAAGTAATCAAACCACCTTCTGCCATTTACTATAACTTAAATGCTACACATTGGTGTTATATGCAGATCTATGATTAAACTACACGTACCAGTTCAATTCCAAGTTACAGAAACACCAATGTACCAAAAACACCACACAGTAAATCACACATTGAGACTTGAGGCCCACATATGAGTGACAATTAATCTTAATCTTACAAGTTTTTACATATGAAAGTTAATCTCATAATTTTAAATGTCTATAGGCATAGTATTCTTGCTCAGCAAATCAACTTCACTGATGATAAAAATAACACATTACTGAAAAACACATAGCAAAAAGATATGTATACCTAACAATGTTCCTGTGCTGCATTTCTTTCAAGAGTGAAATCTCTCGAATGGCCGTGCTTGGAACGCCCTCATCTTCCTGCTCCAGACGAATCTTCTTCAGCGCGATGGTCTCGTTAGTGACGCGGTCACGAGCCTTGTAAACGACACCGTATGTCCCTTCACCTATCTTCTCCACCTTCTCGTACTGGCAACAAACAAATTCACAAGCAGAGAAACAGAATCAGTGAATATTTCACACAGACACTCAAAGTCGCTCGAAGTTCGAAACGCAGCGCATGACACTAACCTGCTCCATCAGAGAAGCTCTCAGTTGAAAGCCAAGTTCTCTGAAAGCAGAAAAGAGAAGAAAAAGGAGAGATTAAGAAGAAGATTTGAGCCGAGGAAATAGCGACATCGAAGAGGGAGAAGAAGATCTACCGGTGCGCAACAACTGGAGAGAGCTTGGCGCGACGGTTACAGTGAGTGCTTGCAGTGCAGTACCTCCCTCCCTCTCTCTCTCTCTCTCTCTCTCTCTCTCTCAGCCTCCTTTCTGGCAAGTGACTCTGTTTCTCTCTTTTCTCCTGCGAGTCTACCCTTTTCTTAATTTTTTAAATATTTTTATTGATTTCTTGATTTCCTTTTTTTTTGTTTAACTTTGATGCATTAATTTTATATCGTCATCCAATCTCATTTTTTTTTTTTAAATAGTAAGATTAAAAGTAATCTTATTTATTGATACGTTATCATATGATTGAATAAATGTATAAAAATATTTTATATTATCATTGTATTTTAATTAAATCACTTTTTTCGGAGTAAATAATTTTACATGCTATTTTTTAATCTTTTTTACACTTAAAAAGTAGTATGTGTTGCAGATTTTATTATTTTACATAAATAATATAAGAATATTGTCTTAAAAGTGATGATAAAAACAACATTTTTTGTTATTGAAAATGAGTCTTAACTAAAGTATTTGTTTGCACATTATATCTGTTTATTTGTTAGCAATTTACCGGCTAATCAGTTAATTCCAGGAAAATCTGGTTATACTAGTTGATCTTGTGTTTAATATATGAAAATACAAATAAACAACGAAAAACATGATGTTTGAGTTTTGTGACAGATTTTAAAATGGAGGGAAAAAAAGATTTTGCTATATATATATATATATATATATATATATATATATATTCACATCTTTATTATCTTTTCAGGTTGACAGGTATAATCATATCTTAAGACATAATCACCCAATAATCGTGTCGGGCTTTAAAGAAGTAAGGAAGTTAGTCCCTGATAGGCTTAACCTACCCAACATATGAAGTAACAAGATTTTCTCGATTTGGTTCGGTTTATGTGTGTCACTGTTAGAAGCAAATGAAAAATGTATGGAAGGCAATGAGCTATAGCTCACATGACACAACTTTTTATATAAGTAACTATGAGTCTATTGGTATTGGATCAAGATTTTATTCCTATTTACCTCTTTTTCTATTTCTCCTTAGCTCAACCAGAAGCTCTCTTAAAAAAAATTATGGAAATCTAACAGTTTTTAATTCAATTGATGGAATGTTTTCATCTATCACTTCATCGAAATTCCAGCTTTTTTTCATCCACTCATGTTTATTAATGTTCATCAGTGATCCTTTTGCGTCTATTTAAGCAGGTATAATTCCAATTTGTTTAAGCCTCAAGGTCTCAATTGACCCATTGAACTAGACGAATGTAGCTGTTCCTTCTACTTTTTATTACAAATTATATTACAGTCATAGGCAAAATTACATTCAAATACGCAAAGATTAAAATACGCGATGTTATATCTACTCCAATATGTAACGGGTAAGGATAATAAAAGGCAGTGCTAATGTAATTCAGATGTTGCCATGGCTTGGGTAAGGACGATGAAGCCTTGCGGTTATTGTCTTGCTGAAGTTGCAGGAGTGAACTACCTAAACTGAATGAGTGAACGCTGAACTGAGAGAAAGAAGAGACAAAATTTTCAAACGCTCAAGATGTTTGCATGATAATTGGAGACAGTATCTGGATATCACGCGTTAAAGGCTTAGAGCCAGTTGTGGTAATTTGATTTGTTGCAAATGTAACAGGGCCTAAATGGATGGGCTTAATGCTTTTGGGCTAAATGATCACATTCGTCCAAAACTTTCATTCTGGCATTTAAGCAACTTTTAAAAGTGACATACCCAAAAAACCACTTCCAAAAACAAACAGTTAAGAGATTACGGTTGCGTTTGGGACATTCTTATATACAGCAATGTCAACAGTGATTAGCCTTTGCACAGTACACACAAAAGCAGTTGAGTGAGAATCGTGAGTTCAGATTCTCGGGACATATATAAACCTCTCCCAACCGACTAAACAAAAGAAAAAGAATTGTACCGAAAAAATAAAAAAGAATTTATGTGATCCTCATTGGGTGAATGTTTCGTACGAGAATATTGAGTTTCAGCCATTTTATATAGCTGGTAAATTCAAACCCCGAAGCATGACATCTACGTACCCATTTATTTGTTAATTTTAAAAGTTGGGCAACTTTCTTTTGCTTCTTGTTATCGTGCATCTTCTCTCTAATAGGCTACTATAAGTTGATCGAGTTTTAGGGGCACATTTTAAGGATAACTTTTTAATTGGTGTAAGCAATAATGTACGTACGTTTAGTACACAATTTAACTGTATCTGTATATTAGGTCTAAATTCTTTATCTATTATTTTACTTGTGGGTGACGTTGAAAGTGACAAAAGCCTAAAAAGAGATATGAACACACGCCTATACAACACGGCTTTTTTTCTCTTTTTCTTGATGTCTATACACGGCTTTTATTAAACTTGAAATGCACTTAAAGGTGATTTAATTTGCGTAGGATCTCTAACTATCCCCCAAATATTAAGGCCAAACGATATCTTCACAAAATCCTATCCCTTGCTGGAAGCAAAGTCGTTTAAATCACATGGAAAAGGACCACGTGTCCCAAAACCCAGTTAGTGCTGCTTTCAGTTAATAAGTATGAATTTAAAGCAAAAAAGGATATACGTGTACAAAGGTACGTGAAGGATTACCCGCCACTCATGCAACATCTTGATTCACAGCTCCCAATGGGTGTTAATTACTATGTTTTTCTCATCTTCATAAACTGAACGTGCCCACATTTCCCAGTATAAAAGGCCGGGCCTGCAATATAATATATCATTAATTAATTAGCTTAGTTTGCTTTTTCCTTGTGTTTTCTGATCATAATGCTGTTGAGCGGGTGAGGTAATGATAATCATATCACCAACAATTAATTAAAAAGACAAAGTACGAAATCAGGATTCAAGAAGTAAAATGTGGCTGCAAACTTGCAATAATCGTCATGATATTGTGACCACAAATAATATTATTGTATATATTTAAACTACTGGTCGAGTTGCATGTCATGGAACGGAGGGTGTAAATACAGGATAAGGATATTCCAATAGTACCAAAGAGTCGGACAACCAGCACCCTAAAAAAAATAGATGAGAAAATAATGAGGGAGAATAAATAAAAAATAAAGAAATATATGAGTTTTATACTAAAAAGTGTCTAGGTGTTGAAATTTTAGGTGTTGAAATAGGGTTATTGGTAAATATATGTACAGTTTAAAGCCATATATTGGGCTGTCTGTGAGGCTAAAATTAAATGTGTAGGCGTGATAGTCAATTGGTCATAAAATTCTACAGCTAAGCCTATCGAGTAGGCACTGTGTTTGGTGGTCGGAAGCAAGAACCCCACTTCCCATGAGACCCTCCTGATACAATAAAGTCAGTTTGTCCTGTTTCAGTTGGTTTGTTCCCACTAAAAAAATTCAGCTGACCAATTCTAGAATCCAAAGTGCAACTTAGGATGAAGCAAACTCGCCTCATTTAGCTATGCACTAGCATCTTGATGTAGCACTTAATTATTTTAAGTTGACCTTGTTTAATTTTGGTCACTAAGGTGTGTTGATCACTTAATTAAAACAACAAAACTACAGGTCATGGTTAATCACAGCCGTCCACATGGTTTCAATTTGAAGCTGCCAGTAAGAGGATGACGTCCACACCAGTCATATGGCCTTGGTAAATGTCCCCCGCGACCCGCGTGCCCCATGAACAACACGGTTGTCACAGTCTCACAAGCATGGCCGAAGTGATTATTTTAGTGCATATGGGGTTAAACACTTGATTTGTTTAATCAGAACTGGCTGTGATCAGCAACTATGAAGGGTTGGCATCTATTAGAAGCCTAAAACTACAAGTAATTGCTTATGGTTTAATAAATTATACATAAGATAAAATTGTTATGCGTATGTGAATAAATTAGCTAGAGTGGCCTGCTTTCACACGGTAGGATGCTGGTGATTCTTTCTGGGAATACAAAATCCTTGCTAGATAGAGTACTGTTTGGGTTAGAAGAATCCCAGTTCGATTTTGTTCGTTTGTGTGGTGTGTGATCGGCATGTTGTCATGCAGAAACGTGGAGCAAGTGTTTTGCCTCCAGCCTTTCCATAATTTAATAATGATTTTTCACAAGATACCACGAAAACTTGGTTTTTGTGGAATTGTGGGACGCACCACTATCAAAGTATATTTTAAGAATCATTATTATTAATTTTTTTCCTCTTATTAGAATGTTGTTTACACTATAAGTAAGAGACTAATCTTATGACATATTGCTAGATATATTTCTCCCAATAGAATTGTTTTCCGACGAAAATGTTGAAATTGAACCTAAGACCATATGTTTAAGAGGGTCAATTTCACTTGGAATAATACTCTCTATCTTAAATTTCTATTATATTCGTTTTTTGGTAGAAGTCACATGTACACTTGGATGGGAATATTTCAAGGGTAAAATCACATTTTTTTTTAATCCAAAATATCACTTTCTGTATATTTGGATATTTTTTAAAAAATAATTAGAATATAAAAAATTGTTTGCAAATTTTTTTTATAGAAACTGAAAATTGTTCATTCTGAAAAAAAAAATTATTTTTAGATTTTTCAATTGTATATAAGTTTAAGTTTTATAATCACCTTTTCTTAAAAGTTAAAACACAAAGAGATGTTTGGTTTTAATTATTCTGGAGAAACTAATTATTTTAAACATGCTCCAACACTTTTTATCATAAATTATTGTAAAATTAAAATAAGTTATAATTTAAGCACATTTTTAAAATGATTAGAATAAAATTAGAAAACACAGAATATTATATTCAAAATTTAAATTAGTTATAAAATTAAAACATTAGAATAGTTCATTTCCATATTTTAATTGATGAAACAGAATTTCTTGGCGATGATTCTCCTCAGTGTCATTGGCCCATGTAAAAGTAAACTTGAATCCTTCAAATTATAAACAAGATTTAAATTGAATCCTCCAAATTATTATAAAGATTTAAATATTCAGGGTGACTCTTGTTTTTCATAAAATAATCTTATGATGATTTTGGCAGCCTTAAAAAATCCCATTATGATAGAAATATGCACATGCTAGTATATATAAAAAAATAAATAAAATGAAGGTTAAAAAATTAATAATTTTTATATTTTTATAAAAAAATAAATATGAACATGGGAAAAGGAGGGAAATTCTATGCAAAAGCGATAATTTATTGAATATCAGAATGGTATAACAAACTGTATACTTAGAAGCTTGTTCGATCGAATCGTGTTGCATATCTGGCATGTAGCAACCAGCTAAAGGGACACTTATTATTTAAATTTCTAAATGTTGTACAAATTGTGATGCTGGGGGAGGAGAGACCAAGAGAAGTGGTGGAAAAAGCTTGACCTACACAGATTCAAACCTTGATATGGTCCGGATGAAAAGAGTAGTTTTTATCTATTTATAAAATAATTTTACATTATTGTTAATCGATCAATAAATATTTAAAATAGTAGAAGATTGTGAGAATGTTTATTATGATTTATATTTTTAAAGTTTTTATTAGTTAATCATAAAAAAGTTTATTTTATAATAATTTTATGTGAAATATAGCTAGCAACATAAGTAGAGTTTTTTGTAAAAAAAAAAAAAATTCATAGTATCTATCGTCAAAAAATAATGACTAATTTTTTTAAGACATAATATTTATATATATATGGGTTTTACTTTGATCATGAGACTCTTCTCCATATACACCATCATAAATTAAATTCCTAATTTGATTACATGTTTAAAAAATTTAGTTAGATATAAATTGTGTTAGCTAGGTATCATGATTTTACGAGTAGAGTTATTCAAATTGCAAGAGGTCAATGTCATGTATAGTTTTTAATATTGTAATTAAAAATGCAAGTTAATACTAATATTTTCTAAAATAATCTAGAAAAAAAGGTTATTACTGATATATGGCTACGAGTATGCGAACTCGTATTCTGCGTGATTTGACGCCAAATTATATCGAACTTAGTCTCGGAAATGAATAGTAGCAATTATTGTTGGCGTAACAGTGGCTCTTTTGGAACATATGATACATGTATCAAAATCCATACCCAGTGTGACAAAGGTTCTTGAGAACAGAGAGAAAGATACGGGGTGGTTATAGTTGTGTTAACTATATACATATAGTACATTCTCACAACGTCTCATCAGACGTAATTGGTCGGTGATTCTCTTCATGATCATTGGCCCATTGGAAATTAAACTCAAATCCTCCAAAATCCAAATTATAAACAAGATTTAAACCACCTCCCTGTCCCCACAATTTATAAATCAAAGCATATACATATACACGTAAAAAATGAGATAAGACTAAATAATCAAATAATAAAAAATACATATAAAATTATGCTAGTAATTATATATTTTTTGGCACATTTGTGACAATAAGATTTAAACCTATAATCTTATACAAACTTTTTAAGGGTATATTTGTTTCAGATTTAAAAAAAATAATTATAAATGTAAATTTTTATATCTAATAAAAAAAGTTAAAATCTGATTTTTTTTCTAGAAGTTACTAATTTTAACTTCTATAAAAAATTTAAAAACTAATTTTAAAAAAAATTGATTTTTTTTTAAGTTTTCAAAGATATGAAAATTAATTTTTTTTTACAAAAAAAATAATTATTTACTAAAATAATCATAAATAAAAGCAGCCCAAGTCCCTCACTCCTAGTCTACTTCTAGTGACTTGGTACGAGTAAATATATCTCATCATTATAAATGGGGAACAGATATGTGAGGGAAAGGGGGAGATAAACGTTGATAACCTTTTCGTCAAACAATCAATCAAAGCCCTCAAGAGTATGTATATCATGCACGTGTCATTTATCAACGAGATAATTCTTGAAGAGTGCTTTCACACATATCTCATAATTAATTATGTAAGTAGCAGACTGATATTGCAAGTATTAAAAATAAGATAGATTCAATTATAATTATAATTATCTAATAATTAATCATATACTTCTATTTATCAATTTAAATAGTAAAGATGATTCACGACAGTATATATATATCCTCTAAGGAAGAAACTAAAGCCATGTTTATCATATTTATAGAACTTAGATTAGCTTGGTTTTCCTCGTTTTTGTAATTATTGTTCTTTATCATTCCGACATACAATATTAGTTTCTAGTTAATTGCACCCCACAATCTCTTCATAAGTACTTTAAGAAGTTTAATTATCCTTAAAAGAGTTAAAAAGCCGTCCCTGAGCATCTATCTAAAGTATTCTTTGGCTCTTAAATTCATATTCCTAGTGTACCCGTCTAGTTAGATCATTAATAATACCTCCTTGTTGTGAGTTGTAATGACCTCAGTAGATAATGAAAAGTGAGCCCGATTCCCATATTAAAAAGTGGCTTCTGAAGTATTAGTTGATTTGCAAAGAAAGAACTACTCACAACCACGAGAAAATGCACTATATCCTGTCAAGTCCATTCATTTTGAATCTGAATGAAGTAAGTGGACGTGGATGGTCTCAACCACGTACTTTTCTCTTCCATTAAACACCAAAAGAATTTACTAATTGGTGGCTAATATTTGTTTCATCATTAATTCATTTGTCTTTTACATGGATACATAATTGGTACAAAGTATTTGTCTAATTACTATTCTTGTAGATAACGTGCCTAACTGGTAAATTAAGATGAAAATGCTTGGTGATGACTGGATAACAGTAAAATTATTATATCCCATTACAGGTGTATTGAAACTATGAAAATGCAACTTAAATGATAATTAGTTGCAAACCAAAACTTGCTTTCAAATATAAACCATTAGCCACTTCTCCGCTCATCTTGCTAATAATTAGGGCTTTGTTTGTTTAAAATTCTTCCAATGAAGAATTTGACTTTTTGAGGCATTTTTAGTAGACCTTGAGAAGTTAAGACTCGTTTAATTTCAATTTTTAATTTTCTAGTTTTCTATATGTTATGAAGGAAAAATTGAAAATTGTGAAAGTTACAAAATTCTATTTTCGATATTTTCTTTATAAAATTCTAAAAATTAAAAAACTGAAAATGAAAATTCAAAATTAAAATCAAGCATGCCTTAAAATTTTCCTTTTGATATATTATATTGTAATTTAATAGTATGTTTGGATTAGTGCTATGCAGTAAAATATTATGAAGCGGAGAGGAATGAGATGGAGTAACATAATTATTCCACTTCATTATTTGGATATTTTAGTAATGGAATGGAACAGAATGATGATAATTTTACTAGGAAAAATAGAAAAACAAGGGATTTTATCTCTTTTTGCCAAAATTAGAGAGAAATGAGGACAATAAAGAAATGACAAAATTGGATGGAATATATTAAATCCTCCTTCATTCCTTCCACTTATCTTTTAAACATCCAAATGATATATGGTACTAAAACATTTCATCCTGTTCTGCTCCGCTCCATCTTATTCCACTATACTCCATCCATTTTCATCAATCTAAACATACCCTAAATGAAACATAATAAAAAGAAAGTTAACTGATACATTTTAATAAAATATAGACAAAGTCATGAATTAGAGGTAAAAAGACTTGAGTAGTTTGTTTCTTAGATTATAGATTCAATCTTATTGCCAGCAACATGCTAAAGAAATAAATAATATTACCCAATTTTAAAATGAGTATGATTAATTTTGGATTTAATTTTTATATAATGACAATGTAATATATAATCGTATATTGTCACATTCATGATAGTTGATTCTTCTTTCATTCACTACTTGAAAATGTGACGCAAATGATGAGAGGGAACGAAGGAGAGGGGAACGAAGTATGTCTTATAAAGATGTAGGAACGAAACATGTATTATAAAAGTGTGGGAATGAAGCATGCCTTATAAAAATGTAGATACCTCCCCCATGCAAATATGTTTTCCCTTTAAGAGGAGAGAAGAACAAATTAAATCCATGGGAGGCACCCAGTTAGACTCCAAAACGGACAATATTTGCATTGCTGGATGTCTAGGCTATTATAGATGGTATCCAAATAGGTCCCAGGATCGATGTGCCAACGAGGAGGCTAGGCTCCTTGAGAAGGAGGTAAAACTAGTCTCATATCGGTTAGGGAAAAGAACAAAACATGTCTTATAAGGGTGTGAATATTTCTTCCATACAGATGCGCTTTCCTCTTAAAAAGGGAGAAGAGCAAATCTGTGAACTATATCTAGTTTATCCTTAAAACGAATAATATCTGCAAGTCATTGCACCTCTCTTTAATTTGGACCTGCCTTAACACACTGGAAGTGTAAGAAACAGAATATTATTGCAAGATCTTCATCCAAAGTTGAATATAGAGCCTTGGTAGCTACTTCTTGTGAAATTCAGAGGTTACATTTCTTGCTTTAATTAGGATTTGCAGCATGCTCCTACTACTTCTACTTCAACATATTGTGATAATCAACCTGTCAGCTCCCTATTTAATTTTCACTAGTTATCAAATAGCCAATATTTTCACTAAACCTCTCACGTCTCAAGTCTGTGATCATCACATATCCAAGCTAGGAATGTTGGACATCCATTCTCCAACTTGTAAGGGGCATCAGCTAATAGTTAGTTAGTTTTCAATTAGTTTATTAATCATGACAATTCAGTTAGTTCCAGTAACAACCTAACCTTAGCACACCTTGTCTTTTCCCTTCTTCCCCTTGATGTATATAAATACCCCTTTCTCTCTTTTGCGGACCAACTTTTGCACTTTCAATAAAAGATTAATAATACTTTTGTTGTACTTCCCTTTTCTATCTCCTCTTTCTCTTTTCTAATCTCTCGATTATACATGGATACCAAACTGAGAATCTCTTGTAATATTAACTTTTCCATACACATAAATCCTAACATTAAATCTAGAACTTCATATTTAAGAGACTAAAATCTAATCCATTCGAACTACACCTTGTTGGTGCCTCCACTTAAATATTTTATACTCTTCTATCCTTCTATTTTGATTTCAATATTAAGGATTCTTCACCGTTAAAGACGTGTTTGAGTTAAATTATGTTGGGCGGCGAATGTTAGACGTAAATTTGTTTAAATGACATATAACAGCGTAATGTTGTACGGATCTATTATCCATTTAAAATTTAGATGTTTGCATCCCATATTTTAGATGAATCCCAATAAAATTAAACTTTATTATATTACGTATATGTATACAACGACCTAGAAAAGAAAAAGACAGTAGTAGCAGTTACAAAATTCTTCGAAAGCCAAAATACGGACTTTTCTCAACATGACTTCATGTTAATTGAACTTTGGCCTCACTCGCTTTGAGTGTGGATGCAAGTTTCGTAGCACCTGGAAAATGTTTTAACGATCATATGATCATGTCTTCAATGTTTGAACAACGTATGTATGGTCATGAAAATTAATATTATGATTATGAATGGATTTAATGTTGTTGAAATTTCAATGTAAAATCGTTTTATATATTTGTTCAATTATATATAATTAAGTAATTAAATTGTCTTAATCTTACTAGAACTATTTCATAAAATAAAATATTACTATTTGGCAGTCTTAAATATTTTGTACGTTAATAATTTATCAAATTTAATATCTTTATAAAAAATAAAAAATAGTTTAGTTGACCACTTATATATAATGTTTTTCACTTATTAGCTAATAATATTATTGTCACACCGTTTTATTTCGCGCTTTTTCAGAAGTCTCAACTATATATGATAATTTATAAGCAATGTTTTTAGTACTTTAATTTACTACTCTCTATTGATATTTTTTATTATTTTTAAAAATAAATTTAACATTATCAACATAAAACATAGTTTTTCCAACAAAATTAACTATGTTTATTTTTTTTTTTTTGCTAATACTAATGTGTGAAAATAATATAAAAAATCGTATAAAATGATTAAGTTTATTTGAATATTACGTGGTGTTCAAAATGGATGGGATTGGACTCACAGATAAATAGATAAGATTCTTTCATGTACATGCCCTTTTAAATAATGGATATGAAATTCAATCATCACATTTATATATTAATGTGGTAATACATAATAAAATAACGGTATAAAAAAAATCTATACTATAAATGCCTATAAGTTAAACTCAATAGATAATTATAACTATAATATTTGTCCCGCATAAATATATTTGATATTTCGGTCAAAATTTGTTACGTTATGCCACAGAAAATGACATTTTTAACGTCCCTCCATCTTAAATGATTTTATATTAACATGATTTTAGGAATCTATGTTTTTTGTTCATTACTAATATAAATTTTTTTATACAATTATTTAATCATATATTATTACATTAGTTATGATAATTAAATGTTACATCCACTATTTAAAAACTTATTCAAATGAAATATTTTAATTAGATAATAATATAAAATAATTCTATACTATTAATGTATCAAAATTTTATATATATATATATATATATTTATTTATTTATTTATTGTCATCCTAGTTGATATGGATTCACATATTATAATTAAAAGAAAAAGTGCCAACTCAGCTCCAATGATTCGTCCATTTCATGTTTCCAATATTTGACTATGTTTGATTTAAACGTAAAAATAGAGATAAATATTTTATAATTAAATTTTATATATAATTTTATAAATAAAATTTAATTATGAAAAATTTATCCATTTCCATCCCCAATTTTGCACAAAGTCCTGTTGGCCAAATCCTCTGGGTGCCAAACTGGACTACATCGAGAGTTCATGAAACTCAAAATTTATCTACTGATGGAAATTGTACGCTAAATCCTCACTGAACACTGTACCGGAACAGTAGCTATGGAAACAATAGTATTGTTGGATCATCTTTGCCCAAAAGACGAAATATTGTTAGGGAAATGCTGTACATGATCAAGTCCTTCACAATACATTTTGAATTTTGGTTATCGGAACAGGAATATATATAAATGTCATTATAACTTGTCAGTTAATATAAATCTTGTATATTTAATTTCTTCATCTAGGAATTACAGAATTTCTTATTATATTGCATATATATTTCCTTTTTAATTTGTCCTTCAAATTTATATTAAAAGAATGTCATTAATTATATTCGTTGTAACTTGGGATTTGACTCCTATAAAATGATAGAAATCTTTTATCTTCAAATGATACTTCTTTTCTTATCCCCACTCTTTTATTAACACATGAAAGATTTATACTCTATATTTGATAACTTATATATTTCTAAATCTGTTTTGATTCTTATATTTTTATATAATAATAAATAATTAAAGAAATAAAAAAAAGATATTATTTGAGGGTAGAAAATTTTTACTTCTTTTAAAGTAAAAAATTTGATAAAATATAAAAAAAATGTTAAACACTATTGATTAATAATTTTTACTATATGCATGCATGAATAATTTTTTTTTTTTGATAAACACTATGTATGCATAATATGTGCACGAAGAAACATTACAACTTGGCTACGATGTTCAAAATATTCTCCCTAGAAAGAAATTGGACCGCCAGATTGAATGGTTGGAAACATTTTTCCGAGAATTACGTGAACTTGCCACTTCTTTTGTTTCTTGTCAATTCTTTTGGAGAAATGACCATTCTACAATCATTTTTTCTTTTTAGCTGAGAGAAAAAGAAGAATATACCTAATTATTAAAATAACAGTGGCGCCTTTTTTTTTCCCCCCTGACAATGGTGTTCGATAAACCTCCCTCCTCAACACTCTTTTTATTACTCCAAACATGTTAATTAAAAAAAGGTAATAATAAAAAAATTTATGATTTTTGAAAAATTAATCATATTTTAAAATTAATTTGTTATTAAATATGTAACACAAATAAGTCATACTATACTAACTTTATATTTTAAAAAATTCATTTATTTTTTGACTGTATAGTATTGTTCTTTTATTTATAAGATGTGTTTGTTCAAGTTCAAGAAAAATTAAATTTATGCTTTGGTTTTTTTTTTTAATCAATTTTTTTATGATTTCATTTTTATGCTTTTAATCACTTTTATTGAATTATGGAATGATATTAGAATAAATTTTAATTTTTAAAATAATTTTGATACTTAAATTTCTTTTAATGTATTATACTGTCATATTATTAAAACAGTTTTATTTTTTATAATTACTTGAAAGCAATATAAATTATAATATATGATTAATTAAGAGTGTAAAATCTCTAGTCAGAATATCAAAACTATTGGATAGAGCATTTATAATTAAGTCAAAAATTATAACTATTAGTCATAATAATTCTTTTTATTTAAATACATCATCTAGGCTTAGAACTAATTAACAACCCTTTCCTAGCACCTAGCGTCTATGGTCTATGTCTTTTCATTAAGAAAATGTTGTCTCAACACACATCATTGTAGACGTTCATCATGACACGAGTGAAAGAAAAAGAATGAATTGAGAAAAAAAAATAATAATGTCTATAAATTTTATAAGTAAAATATTTTTAAAAAATAAATGTTAAAATAATAATATTATTTCATGAATTGACCTTCAACTAGGCCATTTTAACATTATCCACCTAATTTTGCCAATGCAAAAATTAATCTCTTAAAAAATTATTTAATTGTCTGAAACTTCTTTTTATATGTTTTTAAATTAATAAACACTTTTAAAGAAAAACATTAAACAAATGGCCGTAATTTAAAAATGCTTCTTCCACTTTTCATCTCCGCTTCTCCTAATGTTGCGTATTGAATGGAGCCGTCCTGTGTGAAAAGTCAGCGTCTCTCTTTTTAAACTCATTCTCTTTTGTGGTATTTAGAGGAAGGAACAATCAGTTTTCAGCCTCCAAAAACCTGTTCTTTTGCTTCTCAAAAAAAAAAAAAACCCCATTTCCTCTCAATCAAACCTATAAACCCACGCACACAAAGACCAAAATTCCCAGAGTTGCAAGCCTTTTAAGTCCATTAAGGACTGAAAATTAAAAGGTTTCCAAAAATTGACACCACCTTCCTCCTACTCCGAACCTTTTCACTAATTAAGGAAGAATATACATAGATATATATATGTGCAGTATCATCGTTGAGCCAATTATGGAAAATAAGGATAAGTATCAAGGTGATTTAAGCGACATAATCCGTGCTAGTTATTATGGCAGCTGCAGCACAGGCACTACTTCTTCATCTGAAGTAGCTGCTCCCTTCTCTCATGATCATCACTGGATGTTCCTTTCGGATCCCATGGATTTCTCTTCTGTTTTGGAAGAAGAAGACCCTAGGGGCAACTTTGGTGATCCATTCTCAAACACCAGAGATCCCTTTCTACATGAGCTATGTATGCCTGTTTCTGCCAGCTACTTGAACAGCCCATCTGGCTCTGCTGATGAAATTAGCGGTTCTGTGAATATGGAAGAAGCTGCTTGTTTTGGTGGTGGCGCTGGTGTTGGAAGTAGTGATGCTTGTGTTTTAGCACAAGACAACATTGTTGTGGATGATATGATGAGAAGGCCTTGTAACATCATATTGTCAAACCTGATTCAGATCTCTCCCAAAGCCGAGTTACCCATCTCAACATGTGATTGGCCTGTGACAGCTAAAGCTTCGCCAACGATAGTTAAGCCTTCTGCTGTGGTTTCTGGCAACCTGATCAATGCAAACACCTCTAAGGATAATTGCTTGGTGGACAACACAGGAGTGCAGATCTCATCTCCTAGGAATCCAGCAGCAGGTCCTAATAAGCGAAGGTGAGATATATATAATTAATTAACTACTAAATTAACTAATAACTGAATTAAATTATGGAGAACAGCTTCCAAGGATTGAGTCAAAGAATTAGATTGATAGCTGTTGATTAATTTCAAGCTGGCACCATAAATTTGCAAAAGGGAATTAATCACAAATGTTACTATTTTTTTAACTTGAATTTTCATGAAATCATGGTGAGCGCTGAACAGGAGGTAAGGTAGGGTTTGGCATAGAGTTAGGCAATTCTTTTCTTTATCCGACTAGGTTTGGTTGGCTGCATCCAGTCCAGAGAGCTAACAGGATTAATCAGCTTCTAGTGGAAAACAGTTCATTGTGATCAAGATTCTACACGTTTAATCGAGGTTTGTCATACTCATATAGGTTTTAAACCCACCTGAAAAGTGGAGCTAGATGTTGTGGTTGTCACTGTAACAGTCACTGACTGAGCTTTCAACAAGTTGATCTCAAATTACTTTTCTTCCAAACCCACCTGAAAAGTCCTATTCCTTTTATCACATCAGATATAGATCGTATCCCTTTTAATTTGTTGGCCACAAGTCTTCCACTATTTTGATGGAAACCAAATCAGAAAGTTAAACCCGGCCAGGTTTCATTAAGAGTTTATTTTTTTGACATTTTATATCTCCTTTAAGTATCATATTATGTATCTTTCATATTTATTATCCTTTGTTTGGTTTAAGTTAAGAGTACAATAAGTAATTGTTGTGTAATTGCAGGAAAAGCCAGGCCAAGAAGTCGATTTGTATTCCTGCACCAGCAGCTCCAAACAGTAGACAAAGTGGAGAGGTAGTTCCTTCTGATCTGTGGGCTTGGAGAAAATACGGTCAGAAACCCATTAAAGGTTCTCCATTTCCAAGGTATAGTTAAGTTGATCTAGCATGCTATGATATTTGTCAGCTAGCGATGATAAGCTATTTTAATAGAAACAATGGGCAACGCCGCAAAATATTGTAACTCTATCTCGTCTATTATTAATTCCTTCATTATCGATACGTCACACTTAACACTTTTTAGGTGAAACAAGTAGCAATAAGTTATTCCACTCAAAAAGCTTCCTCTGATCTCTAGCCAATTTTTTAATACTGAAACGAAATCCACACGCGTTAAGGAATTACTTTTGCTACGTAACATACTGTATGTTATTGTAGCTGATGGATTTCATTCTTCTAACACTGTCATTCAAGTGTCGTAGAGTTAATTCAATTTCTTATCAGTTTTAGTTCAATTTAATTTCCTATCTATCTCTTCAATTTGTTACCACACAATGTAGGGGTTATTATAGATGCAGCAGCTCAAAGGGTTGCCCTGCAAGGAAACAGGTTGAGAGGAGCAGAACAGACCCAAACATGTTGGTCATTACATACACTTCGGAGCACAGCCATCCATGGCCAACTCAAAGAAACTCTCTGGCTGGTTCATCCCGGTCCCATCCCTCCAAGGACATCATCAATGCTGCTTCAAAGAACTCAGAAACCAGTACTCAAACCACTGAGCCGCATAAGGGTACAACAACAACAAAGGCACAAGAAGAGGAACAAGAGAGCAACAGCGGCAGCAATGTGTCCCCATCAGTTGTTGCTGAGAACTCAGCAAACAATGCATCTGTGAAGGAAGAGATCGATGGCGTCGAGAAGCAGCTTGAGATGGATGATAATATTGGAGAATTCAGCAATGGAGTAGTAGTCCCTTACAAGAATAAACAACTTGAGGAGTTCTTCTTTTCAGAATTGGGAGCAATGGAAGCAGATGATGATGATGATTCACTGAACCTATTCTCTGCTCAAGGTTTCATTAATGCAGTTGATCATGATCATCAGCAGAGAGAATCCAAGGGCTTAGATCCACTTCATGTCCTTGACTGGTCCGGAGATAACAGCACCAGATACCACCTCATTTGAAGAACCTAAAAAGGTTATAATAGGACCTTGAAAAGCAATTACATGCACCTCCCTCACAAATACCTTAATCTTCCACTAAATTTCTTGTGGTGGGGAGAAGGTCATGCTCTTTCTATATAATCCGATTTATAATATGTCTCATGCGGGGGAGATTTGAGATAACACCACTTGTTTCTACCTTTTTTGGTTCTTGTCAATTTACCATAACAGTATACTCATGGGAGATAAACTATAGTGGAGAGAAAAGTGGGACAATGGGACTGCTGCTTGATTGGAAGCAAAACCCAACGATTCCCACATTCCTTTTGAGCACTGGTGGATGGGACAGAAAGTTGAGGAACAGAAGATTTCAACAGTGGAAACAATTCACTACAGACGCGATTCTAAAGCTCAGTGACGAGTAGATTGGTGATAAAACGATGGGACTCTAGCTAGCCCCCTTCATCTTTTCAAGCGCGGGAAAGATTGTTGTTATGGTCTCCTCGTTGTTCATGTGGGGTTATTCTAAAAGTTTTAACAAAATTAAAAAAAAAAAATTGAATGGGTTCGGAGGTTTGAGATTTCCATCGCGGAACTGAAACTGATGCATTAAAGGGGACAAAAGATATTAGGGTTAAAAGAGTACATAACAACATACAATAAAACCTGAATTTAAAATATTAGTCTCTGCTAGGATGTGTGACATGAGGGGAAATATATATGCTTTGCTTTCTAGGCTTTTTCAATTCTGATTCTCTTATTACCCACCAACTTGTATTAATTTGTTTATTTTTTCAATAATTAATTGATATATATGTTTCTTACACAGCAACTAGTTTTGAAATCGAATGAGAAACTGATTGTATTGAGTCTAATCTGTCAGCATCGGCAGTTTCTCTTAATTAAGAGATCAGTCTCCAGCAAAACGCGCAAGGATGGCCTTTAATCATGTTGCATGTGCATGCTAGCCAGCTTGCATGTACTTTTATATTTGTAGATTCCTCCATCGGTTAAAATTATTATGCATTTGCGTTTGTGCGTTTAATTAATATTGATATTGAACTATCAATAAATAGCCAAATAGAACGAGTTCGATAACTTTGCCAACGATATTTTTAAATGTTAAGAGATAGTAATATAGTTTGTGACAGCTAGGAATATTGTATTTAATGAAAAGTAAAACTTTGTCTGAACTGATCTTTACGTACACTCCTTGAATTTGCTGATCTCTAAAATCCAAAAAGAAAAAATAATTAAGAGCCTACGTTTAATTTGTGTCGACTGTGCTTTTACTCCTTTGCCCCTTTTTGAAGTAGTTGGTGTGTTTTTTTTTGGGTCTGAAACTAGTTGATGTGTTATGTAAAGAAAATTTACGCTGCCAGCAAGTTGCTAGACTTTTACCCTTTTGTTTCGTTTTTCGTGTTCCTCATTTTTTTTGGATGAAATATTAAGGATGGATAATACGGTTGAGGCTGATATTCCGCGGCCCATGTAACAACCGCTTTGAAACCCAAACTAGAATTGACAGGAACCATAAAGCTCAATTATTTAATGGACTAAGCTTAAAAAGCCCAACATGTACAACCCATGATTAGGCCCTTGACAAGGGATGGGTACAATTTTTTTTTTAACACTTTTATTTATTAAATTTGTGGATGGCAGTACTTGCCTCACAATGTTTTCTGACAGACTCGCACACGGATGAAAAAAAAAAGGAAAATGATATTTGAACACCCAAAAAGTGGGTGTCTATTCAGACACCCAACTTATAACCATTGGATGTGATGGATGTCTCCACTTATCTTTAACATCTATCACATCCAATGGTTATAAAGTGGGTGTCTAAATAGACACCCACTTTTTGGGTGTTCAAATATCATTACCCAAAAAAAAACCATGAAGTGTTACTATCTAGGAAGCATGAAAAAATATAGTAATTTCCATATTTTCCACTCAAGCAAGTGCTAATGTACCCAACCTTTTTCTTTATCTCAACCAAAGTTGAAAGTTTGCAGGTGACCCTGGTGGCCCTTAAGAGAGAGTCCTCTCAAATTCGAAAATCAGTCAGTTGGAAAATATAAAATTATTATAAAAGTAACAAGTAGCTCAGCATGCACGCATGCATGATTATCGCCCACAGAACCATTCCGCCAGCTGCCACCCAAGGATAAGCACAATAACCATACCACTAGTCACTAGGCATGGTCCCTGAGAAATAGCCATCAACGACAAGTTTTCCTCGCGAAGAGAAAACCGTCTTGTCATGGACATGAGAATATTTATCTTCTTCCCAGCTTCTTCTTGGCATCATATCATATCATATACATTCACAGATGGCGGCATGAAGTTTGACTGATTAATTAATGCAAGGGCAGGCCATACCGTCGGAGTCCATAGTATATGTGTATATATATATATATATATATAGGTACCGCTTCAACCTCCAATCCATTTTCCCTAGCACCATCAATTGCAAGCAATGGCTTCCACCGTCTCCATGTTCCCCTCAATCTCATGTATCCTCCTAGCCCTGATCATATGTCTGTGTAATGCCCCATCTCCTGCACTCTCACAAGAAGTGTGTGACCCAAGAGACCAGAAAGATCTGCTCCAAATAAAGCAGGAGCTACGTAACCCTTCTCTCCTCTCCTCCTGGGACCCATCCACCTCCGACTGCTGCAGCAACAACTGGCAAGATGTCATGTGCACCAACTTCAACCGCGTCCACTGCCTCCCTTACCTTGACCAGCTCATCCTCCCTCCATCACCAACCTCCCTTACCTTGACCAGCTCATCCTCATGAGCATGCCCAACCTCACTGCCCCAATCCCTCGCCATCACCAAACTCACCAAGCTCTAGGTATTCTTTTTTGTTTTTTATCTCCTAAGGGTATCCACCGTCGACAACGATGACTAATCCCTTCGCCAGTTTGTGCGGGCACCTCAAAGGGTGGGATAGCTGGCCTGAGGAAGTTTTTCCATTCCCAAAGGCAGGGATCGAACCCTAACCTTTGGTAAAGGGTGAACGAGCCCCTACCGCTCGACCACACCCCCCAAGTTAAGCTCAAGGTATTCTACCTTTACAAAACCAACGTCTCAGGCCCAATACCTCCTTTTCTGGCCCAAATTTAGACTCTCTGGTCCTTGGCCTTCCGTTACAACAACTTCACGGGCCGACTTCCAGCCTCTCTTTCCCAACTACCCAATGTCGGGGTGATCTCCATAAGTGGCAACAGGCTCAAGGGCCTAATTCCCGATTCCTACGGTTACTTCCCAAAAAGCCTCTCATCGCTGACTCTGTCTCATAACAAGTTGTCGGGGAAGATCCCAGCCTCGTTGGGGAGGCTAGAAGTGGGGCTTTTGGACCTGTCTGTGAACAAGCTAGAGGGCGATGCTTCGATGCTGTTTGGAGCAGAAAAATCGACCCAGGAGATTAATGTTGGGCTCAAAGACTGATTCACAGTATAATTAAATGTTGTCAATGTGTGGCAATGAGTACCAAAACTAAATCTGATAGAATTAGATCTACCAATCGGCGCAGCGCAGCGAAAGTATGAATCAAGATGAATAGTAAATTTTTCTATAGTGGGGCCCACTGGTCACTATTTACCTGGGCCCGCTCTTTACTATTCACGTGGGGCCCGCTGGTCACTATTCCCGAATAGTACTATTCATAAAATCGTACTATTCACATCAGTATCAAGAAATTTGCACACCGAATATTTAACGTGGAAACCCCCAAATACCGGAGGAAAAATCACGGGGCAAACTCCGAAAATATTCCATTATATTCAGGATAATTACAAAGTATCCTTTCCACACTCTCCAACCCAAGAGTTAAATATAGTGTATCCCAATGAGAACCCTCCTATTCAAATACTACAATTTTGCAGTACCAAGGAGTAATAGAGATGATACCCAAAAAATATTCCCGGTGTATATACCCACACCCTACACTCTAAGGGATTTACTCACACTCTCTATTTTTCTCTCTCACTCTCAGAAAAATAATACAATCTCTGTATATTTTTCTCTCTGCAGCTCTCTAACTCTTGCTGCTTCGTTGTGATGAATGAACTGAATCCCTCCTTTATTTATAGAGGCCTTCAGCAGTGTGAATGTACACTGCGTATTTCGGCTGCAGAAGAAAATTTCTTCAACAACTCTTCACTGTTGTTATTTCAGCTTCAATTTTCTCGGCACCGAAATCATCACTCGTGCACAGTAAAAATTACTGTGCATGTGTTGAAAAATTCTCTCTTCTCCCCTGTTTTCTTTCAATTTTCAATAGTGCATGGGGCCCATGGCTGGACCCCACAATTCTCCCCCTCCAACCGATGGGGAAATAACCTGGGAACAATTATCTAGGATCCATGCCGATCAACTCGGCACAAAGTTGAAGCTTATCTCGTGCTACAACTTTCGTCATCATATCAGCAGCGTTTTCATCAGTGTGAATCTTTTTCAACTCAAATTGCTTTTCTTCTACTGCTTGACGCAACCAATGATACCTAACATCAATGTGCTTCGTCCGTGAGTGATACATCGCATTCTTGCTCAAATCCAAAGCACTTTGACTGTCGCAATGGATAACGGACCTATTCTGCTTCATTCCCAATTGTTCAAGGAAACTTTTCAACCAAAGCATTTCTTTCACAGCTTCAGTCATAGCAACGTATTCTGCCTCAGTAGTGGACAAGGCAACACACTTTTACAGTTTTGACTGCCAACACACAGCTCCACCTGCAAAAGTAAACACAAATCCGAAAGTAGATTTTCTACTATCCAGATCACCTGCCATATCAGCATCTGTATAGCCTTCCAAAACTGGTTCTGGTCCTCCAAAGCTCAAGCACATTCTTGAACTACCCTTCAGGTATCTTAAGATCCACTTCACAGCTTCCCAATGGTCTTTACCTGGATTGGAAAGAAACCTGCTAACAACTCCAACGGTATGAGCGATATCTGGCGGAGTACAGACCATAGCATACATCAAACTCCCAACTGCAGAGGAGTAAGGAATATCAGCCATAGCCTTCTTTCTTCATCAGTCGTGGGACAACTCTTTTTGCTGAGTTTGAAATGATTGGCCAATGGTGTGCTAACTGCTTTAGCATTCTTCATATTGAATCTGCCTAGAACCTGCTCCACATATCTTTCTTGTGACAACCAAAGCTTTCTAGCCATCCGGTCTCGCAAAATCTGCATGCCCAGAATTTGCTTTGCAGAGCCTAGGTCCTTCATATCAAAGGACTTTGATAGCTCCTTTTTCAAATTACCAATCATCTTTGCTTCCTGTCCTACTATCAACATATCATCTACATACAACAGAAGAATGATAAACTTATCACCTGGAAATGTTTTAACATATACACAGTGATCTGCATCTGTCCTGGTATATCCATGACCCACCATGAATGAGTCAAACTTCTTGTACCATTGCCTAGGAGCCTGCTTTAATCCATACAAGCTCTTCTTCAATCTGCAAACCATGTTCTCCTTTCCAGCCTCCTCAAAACCTTCTGGTTGATCCATGTAGATTTCTTCCTCCAAATCACCATGGAGAAATGCAGTCTTCACATCTAACTGCTCAAGCTCCAAATCCAAGCTAGCCGTCAATCCGAGTATAACTCTAATAGAACTCATTTTGACAACTGGAGAGAAAATCTCATCAAAATCTATCCCTCGCTTTTGACCAAAGCCTTTTACAACCAAGGGAGCCTTGTACTTCACCAGCTTGTTACCATCTTTCTTCAGCTTGAACACCCATTTGTTCTTCAAGGCTTTCTTGCCTTCAGGGAGTTTTACTAGCTCATAAGTATTGTTCTTCTGCAAGGAATTCATCTCTTCTTGCATGGCTTTGATCCACTGAACTTTATCCTTATGAGTCTGAACTTCTTCAAACTCTCCGGCTCCCCCTCATTAGTGAGAAGGATATACTCCGATCTGGGGTACTTCTTGGATGGTTGTGGTACTCTATTAGATCTTCTAAGCTGTGGTGTTTGAGTTTGCTCCCCCTGCTCAACACCTCCTCCATCTCCATCATCATCAATTGCTGGCTCATCATCAACCCCATGATCTTGAACCTCTCCCCCTATTGTGGCATTTTCTTTAGGAAGAGAGACTGGTGTAAAATCAACCTTACCACCAGCTTCATCAGTTTTCTCTGGAACAACAGAATCCGACATAGTTTCTTGCTTATGAAATACTACGTCTCTGCTTCTAATAATCTTCTTCTTTTCCGGATCCCATAGCCTATAGCCAAATTCCTCATCTCCATATCCCATAAATATGCAAGGAATGGCTCTATTATCAAGCTTTTGTCTCTGCTCCTTACTTACGTGAGCAAAGGCTTTGCATCCAAACACTTTCAGATGAGAGTAACGAACATCATGTCCGGACCATACTCTCTCTGGAATGTCAAAGCCCAAAGGAACAGACGGAGATCTGTTAATCAGGTAGCACGCCGTTTGAACAGCTTCACCCCAGAATGGCTTAGGCAGCTTAGCCATTCTCAACATACATCTGACTTTCTCCATAATGGTTCTGTTGATTCTTTCGGCTACACCATTATGCTGTGGGGTGCCAGGAACCATCTTCTCATGCCTGATGCCATGTTCAGAGCAATAGTTCTTGAATTCATGGGAAGTGTACTCTCCCCCATTGTCACTGCGAAGACACTTCAAAGGTTTCCCAGTTTCTTTCTCCACCATGGCATGAAACCTCTTAAAGTATTGAAACACCTGGTCCTTCCTCTTTAGGAAATACACCCACACTTTCCGTGAAGCATCATCAATAAACGTCACAAAATATCTGCTACCACCCAGAGTCTCCACCTCTATGGGACCGCATACATCAGAGTAAACCATATCCAAAATATTCTTCTTCAACTTCAACCTTTTGCTGAAAGATACTCTATGATGCTTGCCAAATAAACAATGATCACAAGGATTTAACTTTGTACCTTTGGCATAAGGAAAGAGGGATTTCCGAGCCAAAATCTGCAATCCTTTTTCACTCATATGAGCCAGTCTTTTATGCCACAAATTTGGCGAAGCATCGTCTTCAACTGCATTCAGTCCTCCAATATGCTTAACTTGAGTCTTGTACAAAGTGTTGTACACTTCTCCTCTGGCAATCACCATTGAACCTCTGGAGAGTTTCCACTTGCCATTACCAAAGTTACTATGATATCCGGCTAGATCCAGAGCATGCACGGAGATCAGATTCAGGCGTAAATCCAGCACATGTCGCACGTTCTTCAATGTCAGTGTACATCCTATATTTGTTTGAATGCACACATCACCAATCCCCACAATGTCAGAATTACTTTTATTACCCATATTCACTTTGCCAAAGTCTCCTTCTTTGTACAAAGTAAAAAATTCCTTGTTGGGAGTGGCATGATACGAAGCCGCTGAGTCAACGACCCATTCAACACATGAATCTGCAACATTACATTCTTCATCTACAAAAGAAAGCACCACCAATTCCCCATTTATCACAGGGGTTGTAGTATTTTCATCATCAGCCACATCTTGACTTCTCCGATTTTTATTGCCTCTATTCTTCCAAGCCTTACAATTCCTTTTGATGTGTCCTTCTTCACCACAATGGTAACATTTAAACCTTCTTCTTGACTGGGACTGCGATAGATCCTTTGGTTTTCTGGACCGCCCTCTGCTCTTGCTTCTCCCCCTGTTCTCTGTGACAAGGGCCTGGGAATTATGAATTCCCACCAAGTCCTTTCTTCTGGTTTCTTCATTAAACATACTATCTTTGACTTGGACTAAAGATAGTTTTCCACTTGAAGCAGAGTTGCTTAGTGACACTACCAAGGTCTCCCAGCTATCCGGCAAAGAACTCAAAAGTAATAGTGCCTGTAACTCATCATCCAGCACTATCTGCATGGTGCTTAACTGATTCACCATATCTTGGAAGTCACTCAAGTGCTCAGCAATAGACTTTCCATCTCTGTACTTGAGATTCACCAGCTTTCTGATTGCGAAAGCTTTATTCTGTGCAGTCTTTCTCTCATAGAGATCTTCTAATTTCTTCCACAGAGTATGTGCATTCCTCTCTGTGGCCACATGGTGGAATACACTGATATCCACCCACTGCCTAATTAACCCAATAGCCTTCCGGTGTATCTTTTTCTAATTTTCTTCAGACACTTCTGCTGGCCTTGCATCTCCTTTCTCTACAGGATCATACAAATCCTTATAGAAAAGTATATCCTCCATTTTTTGCTTCCAAATGGAGTAATTTGCTGCTGTTAACTTGATCATGGTACCCATATTCTCTTCCATTTAATTTACACAGCGCAATCATGAGCTCTATCCCACTTCTGACACCAAGTGGCTCTTCAAGTACTAGGGAGAAATTCTTTTCTGATGTGGAAGATCAGATTAAACTGCAACCACAGAGCATACTAAGAATAAATCCCACCATACCAAAGCTCTGATATCACTTGTTGGGTTCAAAAACTGATTCACAGTGTAATTAAATGTTTCCAATGTGTGGCAATGAGTACCAAAACTAAATCTGATAGAATTAGATCTACCAATCGGCGCAGCGCAGTGAAAATATAAATCAGGATGAATAGTAAAATTTTCTACAGTGGGCCCACTGGTCACTATTTACCTGGGGCCCGCTCTTTACTATTCATGTGGGGCCCGCTGGTCACTATTCCCGAATAGTACTATTCATAAAATCGTACTATTCACATCAGTATCAAGAAATTTGCACACCGAATATTTAACGTGGAAACCCCCAAATACTGGAGGAAAAACCACGGGACAAACTCCGAAAATATTCCACTATATTCAAGATAATTACAAAGTATCCTTTCCACACTCTCCAACCCAAGAGGTAAATATAGTGTATCCCAGTGAGAACCCTCCTATTCAAATACTACAATTTTGCAGTACAAAGGAGTAATAGAGATGATACCCAAAAAATATTCCCGGTGTATATACCCACACCCTACACTCTAAGGGATTTACTCACACTCTCTATTTTTCTCTCTCACTCTCAGAAAAATAATACAATCTCTGTATATTTTTCTCTCTGTAGCTCTCTAACTCTTGCTGCTTCGTTGTGATGAATGAACTGAATCCCTCCTCTATTTATAGAGGCCTTCAGCAGTGTGAATGTACACTGCATATTTCGGCTGCAGAAGGAAATTTCTTCAACAACTCTTCACTGTTGTTATTTCAGCTTCAACTTTCTCGTCATCACTCGTGCACAGTAAAAATTACTGTACATGCGTTGAAAAATTATCTCTTCTCCCCCGTTTTCTTTCAATTTTCAATAGTGCATGGGGCCATGGCTGGACCCCACAATTAACCTTTCGAGGAACAGGCTGGCGTTCGATATTGGAAAAGTGGAGTTCGGTTGGAATATCTCGAATCTGCACCTGAAATATAACCGCATATATGGGAGGCTACCAGAGGGGCTGACGAAGCTGCAGCATCTGCGAAGGTTCAATGTGAGCTACAATGATTTATGTGGTGAGATTCCACAGGGTGGTACTGGTCGCTTGCAGAGCTTCTTCACTGTGTGGGAGTATTCTCATAACAAGTGCTTGTGTGGTTCTCCCCTTCCCAGCTGCAAGTGATAAATTCTACGGGAGGTCAATAGGGCCTTAGTTCGTTAGTTTGTTGGGGTGATCATATTATTACAAGTTCCACGTTTCAGTCATGCTTCTTTGTTTGCAAGACTGTTTAAGCGTTGTTCAATGTATTATTCTATTGGAAAAATAATGTTTCGTGCTACTGTATGTTGGAACAAATAAAATGTCTTTTGAGCCTTTACTATCATTTTAAGTAAAGACAATTAGCACGTACGAAACTAGTTTATTATTTTTAAACTACGATGATATTTAGAGTCGGTTGAATCCTACAAGTTGATTGGGTCGTTCCTAGTTTTGAGATAAAATTCTTTTGAGTGTTAATTTTTTCCCCCAAGACTTAAAATTTGGACCTTTTTAATTAGTTAAAGAGAATAAACCCTGAACAACTTGAATTGACTAATAATTAAACGGATTTTACAAGTATTACTTGCAGTGATTTTCAATCAATCACTTATTTTATTTCTTTTAAAATTAACATTTAGTTAAGAGTAAGCATAGAAGTACCTAGTACTTTCGTGAACAATTTACGGTTGTTTTCATAGGTTAAATTTTAATTTTGATCCCTTATTGGCCGTAATAGATCACAAAAAACATTTCGAGATTGCTCAATTGATGACACAAAGTTTCTTCATCCATCTAGTTACCTTTTGATCCTCAAATCTGTCATTGGAGATTAAAGTAAATATTCCAGAATCATTTTGACATGAATGTGCCACCAGCTCCTGTGTATGTATTTGCATAGCTGGATGCATGAAGAATCAACAAATAAAGTCTCTTCTTACGTTGGAGCAAATGAAAAATAATTTTATTTGCAATAAGAACGTGTAAGAGATAATAATGACTCATAACGTGTTGTGTGATAAGTCATACGAAGCATTTAATTTTTTTCCTTCTGAAAATATCTAACAATTGTGTAACATTCCAAAGGTTGGAAAGGTTAACTAGATGAGGAATCTCCTCAGAAACTCCCTAACCGGATCTTCTCTGAGTTCCACGGGTGTATTGAGCAATGGTGGGGGGGGTTACTTTCAAGGACTCCACCTAAAGAACAAGTTTGAGTTCAAACAGTGATAGTATATTAAAAAAGAAGCTACCCGTATCTGGAGTCCTCAAGGATATTTATAGAAGGAACCAAGGAGTGGTTCCTCTTGTTGAAGATGTCTTCACGTTCTCTTACATGTTCATCGTGGGGAAGAACATGGGAAATGAGGAGGGCAAACCAAATAACCATCTCCACATATTCCGAAGTCACCCTTTGGGATTTTACCATTTGGGCCTTCCGAAAATGGGCTTCTTGCAATGGGTTATATGAAATGGGCTACATTGGGCTAGCCTTGTCCGTAACAATGCTCCTAGATCGACTTCCGAGATAACTTTCTCGGGGGTCGAGCTTCAAAAGATATGACCTTTTCTGATAAGCCTCATGATGATCGTTAGAGGACGGATTGTCAGTTGATTCAAATTTCAAATGCCACGTGTTTCGTCCTCGACAGTTGTGTCTAATTAGACCATTCATATCATTACATGTGTCATTTTTGAATGAATGGATTACACTCATGTCACTTCATTTACAAGCGTGTTGCCATTTTTGCCCTTACAAGGTTATTATGAAAAGACATCACTGTCCCTCCATGACCTTTCCTATACTTGCCTGAATGGTGTCATTCTTACTATAAATTGGAGCTTTGCCTTCCATCTTCTTGTTCATCTTCCTATTTTATTTGGGTTTGTCTTTTACCTTTTTCGACCGAGCAACTATTGGCTATTATTTGTCTACATTGTTATTTTTTTTGTATTAGTTGAACTTTGTGATTTGATTGCCTTTCTTTATTGACCTTTGACTTGTAAATAGTGAAATGCTCGTGATAGTGTTTTGTAGATGCAAAGTATTTGAGCTCATAGTTTTTCTTTTTGTTTCTGTGAAATGAAGGCGTTTTGTGGCGTACGACCCTTTATCTTCTAGATATCTTTTTTCTTCCCTTTCTTCTTTGCTTAGGCATGTTTCTTAGATTGAGGAGAGGAGTAGAGTAATGTTCTTCGAGGGGAACCGCCATGTGGAAAAGTTCTTCGAGACTTTTCTTGTATGTGCAGTTGAATTCAGAAATCTCGTAGAGGTTGTTTCCTCTTATATGTTTTTTGAAGTAGACATACTGATATGGGTAAGACGAAGGCATACCAGGAGTTCAAGGTTCCCTTTATTCTTGATTGTATTCAACGGGGTTTATACATGTGGATAGACGAAGAAGTGATACTCATTCTGTCTATTATCGAAGAAAAAGACCTTACCGAGTTGAAAGAATGTTTGGAGTTATCTGAATGCGGGGCTCAGGATTCTGACAACATTTTAGAGGCTGTGGTGCCTAGTGAGAAGGTTTGCTTTAAGAGCTAATCCTCCAGACACTTTCTTTGGATGTACCAAGAACTTTTCACCAGGCTAGGAGTTTGGATTCCATTTTTTGATTTCCAAACAGAGATACTCCGAAAGTTGAAAGGTGCTCCAACACAACTACATCTGAATAGTTGGGCAACCATTCGGTGTTTCCAGATCATCTGTGGATCTCTCCGTCTTCTAACTTCAACCAATCTTCTTTTCTATATGTTCTCTCTTTTTGTTCTGAGTGGCATAGTCCGGAAAGGATGGCTATCTTTTTGGACGCGCTCGAATCATAAAATTTTTGAACTCTATGTATCCTCCTATTAGGAATTCAGATGGATGTATTTGAAAATTTATCCCGCGCCTGGGATCCAACCATTTTTCATGGATTCCAAAGAAAGCATTCCTTCTCTTAACATTTATTGGCACTAGGACGCCGAGTCCTTTGTGGTGGAGGAAAAAGACTTGACCATAGAGGAAAGGGAGGTCTTAGATTTTTTGTTGACCACTTTCGTTCCTAAACCTGCCTAACTGCTCCCATGATACCCCATCTATCTCTATAAATAGACCATTAGGCATAATATCACATAGGTTTAAAGGTATGCATAATTTCTTTATTACTATAAGCCTCTCAAGCACTCCTTGACTTGATCGTTGGAATCCTTGCAGGTACGCTTGCAGCAATTCGTGTTTCCCAACCCATTCTAGACTCTAGGTATATTCTATTCGAGTTACTTGTTCGTAACAATGGCGCCATCTGTATAGGGACACGACTTGCTGTGAGATCTTTCTTTCTCCAATATATCTTTCATGACACAATAGACTATGTCACTTCTGTTGAATTCGTTATTCAATTTTAATTGGATATCTGTGATAATCTTCATTTCATATTACGAGAACTTATTAAAGTTCTATCCTAAATTTATTTTTTTTATATCCAATAAATTTGGTTATCTATCTCTTGATCAATCCCGAGTACTATGTTGAAAGCAAAAAAGTGCTTTTAAGCAAGGTTAAAGGCCACATGAATAATATGGAGCATACACTTCCACTGGCACCACAAGGAAATTAGAAAAAGAAAAAGAAGAAAAGGCTTCGTGGACACAACGCAGAAAACTTAATGGACAACTGCTACAACATAGAGGTTATGCCGACAAAGATCGCGACAACCGCTGCTCCCTCAGTCTCATCCTACCCATGGAGAGAATGTCGCATCTGCACTGCCGTTGTCCTATTTCAACATGTGAGATTGCCATGCTCGCTATGATGCTGCCACCTGCCAGCGATCACCATGTCTCATCTTTTCCAGCCGCCAGGTTCAGCATAATCTATATGGCGAATTTCTCAAAGAACGTAGTGAAGAAAGAATCCGTATATCATGGATGGAGGCCTAGGAATGTAATCGGCTGGTCACACCACTAAGCCACGTGTCTAGCATGCATATTCAAAACTCAGATATTTAAATGAAAGGCTAGAATTGAAAAAAAGAAAAAGAAAAGGGGAAATGGGTAAAAGTAAAAAAAATAATTCTGTAGTTACGAGCGGCGATTTTAATAGGTTGAACCCATGTCTCCACACCACATATCCACATTGATGGTTGGTGTGCTACACCAACATTGGATGGGCAATTTCCACGCCTCCAGGTGAAGAAAGGATGCCACCACACATCGAATAGGAACAAAGAGTAACAAGATATACAAGATGAGGAATGCCTAGAAAAATGGTTCATTTTTATCCTAAAAGTTCATGTGATTGTGTGAAAAAGGAAATAACACGATGAAATTCTCAATGGCTTGAAGTAAAAGAAAAGCAACGGCAAGAACAAGAATTGCAAAGTTAATTTTTGCTTCTGCTACTATATATCAAATTTTGCTGCAAGATGGCTAGGCTCACCTTCTGCAACAGAAGCCACCGTAACTTGCTCACCATCTCTCCCCATTGCACTCGCCATCTCATCACGCTGTGCTTGGAGTCTCATCTTGCATTGCTCACCGTTGAGGTTGTGGCAGAGGAAGAGTCAATTGAGTTGCTGGGAACAGAGTTGAAGGTGGCAGTGGTGTGTTTGTTGTCAAGGATGACAGGTGCAGCGTTGTTGTTGGAGAAGTCGAAGAGGACCTCTACAATGAAGTGGTCAAAATTAAGGGCATTGTTGTTGTCGGTGGGTGATGGTTCAAACTTTGGGTTTTTTACGGTTTCTGCAGATTTTGTGTGTGTGTGTGTGTGTGTTAAGATTTAAGAAAATGGAGTAGCTTGGATTTGAATCTAATTCAGGTTTCTTTGTTTTTTTTTTTTTTCCAAACATATGTTTCAGGCTTCGATCTACATCAAATTTTGGAATTTTTGTTATTGAATATTTGCTTCTGTTATTGATCTGCATCTTTATTGATCTACATTTGCTTTTGGATTTGCTGTTTGCATCGAGAAGGAAAAAAAAGGGGCAGGCCGGGCTAGCTCACGATCCGCCACTGAACGAGGAAGGCAAACTTATTTTGGTCAGTGGGTAAACGAGCTGAGCCTAAATGGGGGAACCTCATTCGTTTGACAGCCCTTCCAACAATATTGTGGTTAAATGTTAAGAGACAGTGACATATTTTTTAACAGCTAGAAGTATTGTAAAATGTGTATTCTTCATTTTATGCTTCTTTACATGTAATATATGAATATATTGTATATAATGAAAATTTGCTAACCCCCAAAATCCAAAAGAGAAAAAGAAAATTTACGAGCCTAGATTGTGCTTTTATCCACCCCCGACCCCTTTTTTTTTTGGTTGAAGTCTTTGCCCCTTTTTAACTCTTTTTTTTTTTTTTTCAGGTCAGCCTTTTCAACTAATTAATGCGTTATATGTTATACGTAAAGAAAATTTCTGCTGCCTGCAAGTTGCAAGACCGTATATACAAATAATTACTTCTAAGAGTATTTCACTATTTCATAAACAACTGATTCTTATATATACACAAATCTAACACATCATCTTTATATATATTCACAATAAAAATTGAATCCTATCAATTCTATTCAAATTAAAGTATACTCACTCATCTATAGGTATCACAAGCTTTTGTGAGAGTGTGTTAAAGTAAAAACTCTTATCATTGTGCTCATGCAAGAATTTTTTTTGATAAACAAGCATGAGTTTTCCTTTCTTCTATTTGGGTGTTACAATGAAAAAATAACATGGATATTATGGTTAAGGATGATATTATGAGGCCCATATGACAACTGCTTTGAAAATCCAGAATTGACGGGGAGTAGGCCCAACCCTTTTATTTTTTACATCAGACAATTTAACTCCCAGAAAAAGAATTTGATCTTGTACTTCCTCAAAATTGAAAATAATAGTTACCTAGGTTAGTTTTCTATTACTAGACTCACACACGTGAAGCAATACAATGATGATACAACCACATATATGGGAGGCTCCGTAGGAACATCTCAAATTTGCGTCTGAAATAAAACCGTATATACGGGAGGATCCCAAAGGGGCTGACGAAGCTGTATCATTTGTAGCGGTTCAGTGTGAGCTACAATGATTTGTGTGGTGAGATTCCACAGCGTGTTACTCGTCGGTTACAGAGCTTTTTCGATGAATGGGCGTATGCTCATAAATGAAATTGTATTTTAAATAAGTTATAAATCCTATGATTACATAGCATTCCAGGTCACAAGGCTTATGTAAGAATGAGATTTCTCACATGCTCAAGTCGGGTCGTGACACTATGTTTCATCAAAATTGAAAATGATAGAATAGATATTTAGGTTAGTTCTCCGTTCGTTAATAGACTTATACACGTGATACAATACAACGATGATACAACCACGTATATGGGAGGCTCCATAGGAACATCTCGAATCTGCATGTGAAATAAAACCGCATATGTGGGAGGCTCCCAGAGGCGTTGACGAAGCTGCAGCGTTTGCGGAGGTTCAATGTGAGCTACAATGATTTGTGTGGTGAGATTCCACATGGCTGGGCGTATGCTCATAACAAGTGTTTGTGTGTTTCTTGACACCCAAGCAGCAAGTGAGAAATTCTCGGGGTGGTCAACGGGATCGTTTTGCAGGTTCCACGTTTCTTCAATCGTACTTCTGTGTGCGCGAGACTGTTCAGGTGTTTTTCAATGTAATCTATTGGAAAAAGAATGTTTCGTGATACTGTATGTTAGAACAAATAAAATGTCCTTTAAGCCTTTATTATCATTTTGAGTCAAGACAGTCGTACGTGAATTATAATTTTTAAACTATGATAATATTTAGAGGCGGTTGAATCCTACAAGTTGGGTCCCTAGTTATGAGATAAAACTCTTTTAAGTGTTAATTTTTTCCCGCAAGACTTAAACTTTATTGGACCTTAATTATTAGTTAAAGAGAATAATAAGCCCTGAACATTTTGAATTGACTAATAACGAAACTGATTTTATAAGAATTACCCGCAGTGATTTTCAATAAGCCACTTATTTTATTTCTTTTTAAACTAAGATTTAGTTAAGAGTCAGCATAGATGCACATACTTAGTACTTTCGCGAACAATTTATGGGTCTTTTCATTGGTTAAATTTTAATTTTGATCCCTTATAGACCGTGATAGTTCACAAAAAAAAAAAAAAAAACATTTCCGTGATTGCTTAATTGATGACACAAAGTTTGCCATCCATCTAATTACCTTTTGATTCTCAAATCTTAAAGAATAAAGTTAATATTCCTGCTCAATGTGACATATTGAATGTGTAACCAATCCTGTATGTATTCGCATGGCCGGATGCATGAAGATTCAGGCAATAAAGTCTCGTCTAACGTTGCAACAAATGAAAAATAATTTTATTTGCAATAAGAACGTGGTAGCATTTTGCATTAAAATATAAGAGATATTAATGACTTATACAACTAACGTGCCATGTGATAAAATATACGAAGCATGTAGTTTTTTTTTCTTCAGAAAATATCTCAAAATCTCCTTTTAAAAATTTCTATAATTAAATTAGTTAGTTTGAACGCAGTGCTATTTAATTTGGTTGGAGGGCACATAGAGGTGTAACTTTTGCGAGTCATCCGAGTCAAAAAGGGTGTGGCAAAAGCTGAATAATAAATTAGAATCATTACCTCAACTTGTTTATGGCGGCAGAACCAAGGCCAAATTAAAAGCTAATCCAAATTGCCCAGTAAAAACCATTTGTATTGGACACAGTTTAGAAGGTTCTAAAGAAGAAAGAAATCGCCATCAAGTCTTACAAGTTTCTTTCAGATAACACACGGTGGTTAACATCAACGATTAGATTGGAAGGGAATCTTTGGATAGTTTTTAAGATATTTTAATTAAGCTAAAAAAACTCCGTATTTTACTTTATAGAGATTAAAACTAAAATATCAAATTTACCAAGCATCTATATATCAAAATTAATAGTTTAGCAAGCAAAATAATTAAAATATCTCAAAATAAGTATTGCATGTTTTAAGCTATTTTAGCTTAAAAAATTATTTTTATATGAAAATTAAATAAAGCCAAAGAATAGCTGCACTATATAATATGCAGTGGACGCACCTACGAATAGCCGCATCATCAATCCCACAAGCTTCTTTCAGGCTTCAGCGAACAGCACCGCGCGCGCTTGGTTTGACCATTTGACCGAAAGAACTTGGACGACGCAGGCCCGTACATAGTAATCCTAATACCCAATCCAATGAGCTAGCCGTTTTTAGTGCAAACTCATGGTATTATACTATATTCGATACGGCAACATGCATCAACATATATCCATGCATGCAATATATCCTTTTCCAATTAGTTTAGCATCTATATATATATATATATATATACACACACATACCCGCTTCACCCTCCAACCCATTCCCCATAGCACCATCAATTGCAAACAATGGCATCCACCGTCTCCATGTTCCCCTCAATCTCATGCATCCTCCTAGCCCTGATCATATGTCTGTGTAGTGCCCCATCTCCCGCACTCTCACAAAGAGGGTGTGACCCAAGAGACCAGAGAGCCCTCCTCCAAATAAAGCAGGAGCTGGGCAACCCTTCTCTCCTCTCCTCCTGGGACCCAACCACCTCCGACTGCTGCAGCAACAACTGGCAAGGTGTCGTGTGCACCTTCTACAAACCTTACCGCGTCAACTCCCTCGACCTCAGCGGGCTGGACCTCCCAGGCCGGTTCAACTTCCCCCCCTCCATCACCAAACTCCCTTACCTTGAACAGCTCTACCTCTGGAACATGCCCAACCTCACTGGCCCAATCCCTCGCTCCATCACCAATCTCGCCAAGCTCGAGGCATTCAGCCTTTACAAAACCAACGTCTCAGGCCCAATACCCGACTTCCTGGCCCAAATCAAGACCCTCTCGGACTTCTTGAGCTTCGATTACAACAACTTCACTGGCCCACTCCCAGCCTCTCTCTCCCAGCTACCCAACATCAAGACCATCTCCATAAGAGGCAACAGGCTCAAGGGCCCAATTCCCGATTCGTATGGTTACTTCACGAAAAACCTCTCATCGCTGACTCTGTCTCACAACAAGTTGTCGGGGAAGATCCCAGCGTCATTGGGCAAGCTAGACCTGGAGTTTTTGGACCTGTCTGCGAACAACCTGGAGGGCGATGCTTCGATGCTGTTTGGAGCAGAAAAACCGACGCTGGAGATAAACCTTTCGAGGAACAAGCTGGCGTTCGATATTGGAAAAGTGGAGTTCGGTAGGAACATCTCGAATCTGCATCTGAAATACAACCGCATATATGGGAGGCTCCCAGAGGGGCTGACGAAGCTGCAGCATCTGCGAAGGTTCAATGTGAGCTACAATGATTTGTGTGGTGAGATTCCACAGGGTGGTACTGGTCGCTTGCAGAGCTTCTTCACTGTGTGGGAGTATTCTCATAACAAGTGCTTGTGTGGTTCTCCCCTTCCCAGCTGCAAGTGATAAATTCTAGGGGAGGTCAACGCGGCCTTAGTTCGTTAGTTTGTTGGCGTGATCGTTTTACAAGTTTCGCGTTTCTTCAATCGTACTTCTGTGTTTGTGAGACTGTTTAAGTTTTGTTCAATGTATTATTCTATTGGAAAAATAATGTTTCGTGCCACTGTATGTTGGAACAAATAAAATGCCCTTTTGAGCCTTTACTACCATTTTGAGTAAAGACAATTAGTACGAAACTAGTTTATTATTTTTAAACTATGATAATATTTAGAGTCGGTTGAATCCTGTAAGTTGGGTCCCGAGTTATGGGATAAAATTCTTTCCAGTGTTAATTTTTTCCCGCAAGAATTAAAATTTGGACCTTTGTTAGTTAAGGAGAGTAAACCCTGAGCAACTTGAATTGACTAATAATGAAACTGATTTTATAAGTATTACCTGCAGTGATTTTCAATCAATCACTTATTTTATTTCTTTTAAAATGAAAATTTAGTTAAGAGGAAGCATAGATGTACTTAGTGCTTTCGTGAATAATTTATGGTTCTTTCCGTCGGTTAAATTTTAATTTTGACCCCTTATCGGCCGTAATAGATCACAAAAAACATTTCAGTGATTGCTCAATCGATGACACAAAGTTTCTCATCCATCTAATTACCTTTTGATTCTTAAATCTTGGGTTGAAGATTAAAGTAAATATTCCCGAATCATTGTGATGTGAATGTGTCACCAGCTCCTGTGTATGTATTTGCATGGCTGGATGCATGAAGAATCAACAAATAAAGTCTCTTCTTACGTTGGAGCGAATGAAAAATAATTTTTACACCAAAAAAAGTGAAAAATAATTTTATTTGCAATAAGAACGTGGCATTGTTTTGCAAAATATAAGAGATATTAATGACTTCTAACATGTCACGTGATAAATTATACGAAGCATGTAACTTTTTTCCTTCTGAAAATATCTAATTAAGAATTGCAATAAATTAGTTAGTTTAATTTATATGCAGCTTTATTTAATTTTTTTGGCATTGGCACACTAAGGCACATTATTTTTTTCAAAAAATATAATAAGGCACATTACACGAATAGCTTTTAACCTAAACAAATTCATTTAAAGTCTTAGAAACTAAAATTTTATTCAATTATAAATATTTTTTAATAAATCATCTTCTAAAAGTAAATTTTTTTTAAAATAATTAGATTGTGCTCTTTAATTAAACAAAATTTCAATAAAATCCCCTTAAATTAATATTCCACCCTTTAAATTAAAAAAAAAATAGTAGAACATCCCTTAAACTAAGACAATCCAAGAAATTGATTTCAATACATACATATATCAATTCGGTCAAATAAACATTTAAAGATCCTAAAATTATTGTAGAGCATACGCCCTTATAAAATCATAATGTGCATATCTTGCAATCTTTGCATATACAATCAATCCTCACAACAAATAATACAAACAGGTTGGAGAAGGACTTCTATACTCTTTTTTCGAGTCATGTAATCTCAATTTCCTACAACTTCATCTTAGAAATCATAAGTCTCTATTCTAACCAAAAAAAGTAATTAATTAAGGATAAACAATTACTTACCTTAAAAGGGATAAAAGAATTATATTTACTACCAAAAAAAAATGCTCCAAATGGATTCGATAAAAGAATTACATATCCCGCAAAAAAAAAAAAAGTGAATATTTGCTTTGTTATTGATCTGCTTACCATAATTGAATCTGCTAATCCCCAATATCCAAAATGAACAAAAAAAAAAAAAATTAGTCTATATTTTATTTGTCTAGGTTGTGCTTTTACCCCTTTTTGAACTAGTTGATGTGTTGTGTGAGGGAAGGGAAGGGAGAGGGAGAGAGAGAAAAGAGAGGAGAGGAAGGAGGAAAGGAGGGGGGGGGGGCGCCTCTTAGCAAGTTGCTAGACTGTACATATATACGCATAATTAATTCCAAGACTGTTTGATGAAAAATTAGAACGGTTATTACGGTGTTAAGGCCTATCTACCGTGGCGTTTTTGGTTGTAACCGCAGGCTTTATAAGTAGGAGTGTTTGTGACCTGGCTTGTTCGATCTTATCAACTTAGTCCAATTTAAAATTTATTAGGATGAATCAGGTCTTGAAATTTGATCCGGTATACTTTTCGGATCATACGTTGGATTGGCCTGACTCGACCTGAAGTCAAATTAACCTTTAAGAGATATATATTTTTATAATAATTTATGAAAAATTATAAGATTTTAAATTCAATTAATATATTTTACATAACTTGATGTTATTTCTATATGGATATAGTTTATTTTAAAACCTATATCATAAAATATCTCTAAAATTTTATTTTTTACTTATAAAATTTTATAACTTTATTACGTATAATATCTAAATTCTTATATATTGTTCAAATACCGAGTTGACCCGATATGACTCAGGATATAATTGGATCATTATTAGGTCAAATTTAAATTTTAAAATTTAATTCAATTTAAAAATCATATCAAATTTAGATTTTGTCCAACTTAATCGAATCTGTCTCTCTTACCCCTCTAACTATGACAACCAATTTGAAACCCAACCCGGAACTGACAGGACCACAAAGCTCAATTATTAAATGGAGTATGCTCAAAACCTAGAATGTCAGCCCATGATGCCCAAGTTATTAATGCGGATGGCAGTACTTGCCTTACATTTGTTTTCTCACACTCATAAAAAAAACAAAAAAGGAGTGTTACTGTCAAGGAGGCGCTTTTTTTAATCACGATTTCCAAGAAACAAGCCCAGCCCAACTGTAAAATAGAGCGAGCAAATGAAAAACAGCATTGAAGGAAATTAAATTTCACTTAGGCATTTTTTTTTTCCCGTCAATTTGGTCGGAAGCCAGAGCCTCTCTGCGATGCCAAAAAAAAAAAATTACCCAAACTTTGCATAAAAAATATTTACCAAACTTTCCAAAAAAATATTTGCATTGAAAAAAATTTGAAATAAATGATTTCCACTCAAGCCACTGAAGCCCGAGTTAATTTACCTGAACCATTTTTCATGAAATAAAAGACCTTTTTTTTGGGGAAAAAAAATTTATCTCAACCAAAGTTAAAAGTTTGCACGTGACCATTACTAGATAATGGCCCTCTCAAATTCAAGAGTCAATTGGCAAATATTAAATTATTATAAAAGTGCACAAGAAGCTCAGCATGATTATTGCCCAGCATACATGGCCATTCTGCCAGCTGCCTTCCAATTTCCAAAGGATAAGTACAACGAGCAAATTGTCATAGACATGAGTATCTTCCCGGCTTCTTTCGTATCATATTCACAAATGGCGGCATGATGTTTGAATGATTAATTACTGCAAGCGCAGGCCATACCATCAGAGTCCACAGTACAGAGACCTTGTATATATAGAAACATACGTACATACATACATGCATATACCTCCATTCACCCTTCATTCCCCTTGCCACAACCGATCAACTAACTGCAAGCAATGGCATCCACCACCTTCATGTTCCCGTCATTCATCCTCCTAGTCCTAATCATATGTCTCTCTGATGCCCCATCTCCTGCACTCTCACAAGAAGGGTGCCACCCAGAAGACCAGAAAGCCCTGCTCCAAATAAAGCAGGAACTGGGCAACCCTTCTCTCCTCTCCTCCTGGGACCTAGCCACCTCCGACTGCTGCAGCAACTTCTGGCAAGGTGTCATGTGCACCAACTACAAACCTTACCGCGTCCACTACCTCGCCCTCAACGAGCTCGACCTCCCAGGCCGGGTCAACCTCCCTCCCTCCATCACCACCCTCCCTTACCTTGACGAGCTCTTCCTCATGAACATGCCCAACCTCACAGGCCCAATCCCTCGCTCTATCACCAATCTCACCAAGCTTGAGATATTCTACATTTACAAAACCAACGTTTCAGGCCCAATACCTCCTTTCCTGGCCCAAATCAAGACCCTCTGGTCCGTCGCCTTCGGTTACAACAACTTCACGGGTGCGCTCCCGGCCTCTCTCGCCCAACTACCCAACGTCGGGGTGATCTCCATAAGTGGCAACAGGCTCACGGGCCCAATTCCTGATTCGTACGGTTACTTCACGAAAAACCTCTCATCGCTCACTCTCTCTCATAACAAGTTGTCGGGGAAGATCCCAGCGTCGCTGGGGAGGCTAGACGTGGAGCTCTTGGACCTGTCCGCGAACAAGCTGGAGGGCGATGCTTCGATGCTGTTTGGGCCCCACAAATCGACGCGGGTGATAAACCTTTCGAGGAACAAGCTGGCGTTCGATATTGGAAAGGTGGAGTTCGGTAGGAACATCTCGAATCTGCATCTGAAATACAACGGCATATATGGGAGGCTCCCAGAGGGGCTGACGAAGCTGCAGCGCCTGCGGAGGTTCAATGTGAGCCACAATGATTTGTGTGGTGAGATTCCACAGGGTGGTACTAGTCGCTTGCAGAGCTTCTTCGATGTGTGGGTGTATGCTCATAACAGGTGCTTGTGTGGTTCTCCTCTTCCCAGCTGCAAGTGATTCTAGATAGGGGAGCTCAACGGGCCGGGTCTTCGTTTAATTTGGTGATCGTTTTGCAAGTCCCACGTTTCTGCAATCGCAACTTTGCGTGTGTTAAGACTGTTTCAAGTGATTTTGTTTTTCAATGTGTATTGGAAAAGAACGTTTTTCCATGATCGTGCTACTGTTGGAACGAATAAATGTTACCTGAGCATTTTTTGAGTAAAGGCCGCAGTGCTACGAAACCATTTTTATTTATTTACTTTTTAACTACTAATATTTGGATTTTGGAGTTAAATGTTAAAATCTTCGAGAATTCCATGTGAGGAGGCGCTTGAGAAGAAGAAATCTTGTGTTGTGCGGAGCAAAGTCTGATTGCAGAAATGATACGAGAGCAAAACTAAACTTGTGAATGTTTAAGACAGAATAAAAAAGTAAAAACAAAAACTTGGGAATGTTATATCTCTATTCACGATAATATTTATTTTATCATTGTTAAATATAAAAATGTGATAGAAATCTTTATTTATTTCACTTTTTTATTATATCTAAGAGTTGATCTTATATTTTAATGGGATATTCATTTTTAAATATTCAAATAATATTACTTATTTTATATTACATATAGTTTTAAAAAAAGTGTTATTCAAACACTCACAAAATGAAATTTATTGAGATACTCATTTTATAACCATTAAATATTATAGTGAATCCAACACAATCCATTTATCACATCACACTCACTTTTTTAGTATCAAAATAATATTTTTGTTGTTTAAACACACCATTATCTGCTTGATTTGTACGTAATATGTATAAAAGGAAAGATTTTTGTACTCAAAATTTAGATTTATTTTCTACTCATTAAAAGGGCATAGCTTTTGAGAGTCATCCGAGTCAAAAAGGGTTAGAGCAAACTGCACACTGTCATTTTGAGAAATCTTGACCAGCCATTACTGTTAAAAATATATATCAAGAGCCCAAATTTGAACACATTGTTATTTAATGATTTATACAAATCAATTTTTTCGAAACGGAAGATTCAGAGTGGCCAGTCGGTCTCCATTTTACGGTGATCACAGGATTTTACGGCTCTACTTTCAGATGTTATTATTTTCTCTTGACATAATGTAAGTTAAGTTTTATAATATGTCTTTACATATTATTTTTCTAATAAGTATAATAAATTATTTAAAAATTGAGTTTAATTTGAGTATATTATCAGGTCAAATTAGTCATATATAATCTATCTATGATACTAATATTTAAGACTCATTACATGATAAGTTTTCTATGTGTCGGTCATAGAAAAAAATATGTCCCACTATTTTCACAATTTTAATATTTAAAGTAAAATTTCCAATTTAATTTATATTTTAATTATTAATTAACTTTTTTTAATCGAACCTTCGTATCTCTTTTGCATTAACACATTAAAAATGCACTACAAATATCTCAATCAAAACCATTTAACAAGAAAATAATAACAAATAATATAAATAAAATGACAATTAAACATATTATATCATTAAAATTTTATGTGTAGTTATTATATTATTAATGATAACAAAACTATTACAATTTTGTTACCACAACAAAAAAATATTATAATTAATGATAATAAGTTTTTATAAGCCATGTATACTTTATGGTGTAAAAAAAAACTTAATATGTATACTTATTCAAAAGGGTATTCTACTATAAAAAATAAAATAATGACCATGAAAAAATAAAAAAAAAATGAAAAATTGAAAATAGATTAAAATGTAGGTCTTCTTAATATTTTAGGGAAGATGAGTGTATGTTTTATATATAAAGATGAGAGAACTGTAATAAAGTCATTTCTTAGGGTATGTTTGGTTGAAGGAAAATATTGGGATAAAAGTTACATAAATAAATTTTATGTATTATTTTAGATATGAAACTAATTAATGTAATTTTTAATCTCACTTTTACCTCTCAATCAAATGCACCTTTAATAAAGAAAGTTATATTTTACTCATAAAATTATTATAGGAGTGTGTTTATTTAGGAGATAAAAATATGGATAGTTTTATATGAATGAATTTCATATATAATTTTATGAGGCTCAGTTACGAAACAATTATCTTTAAGTTTAGGGTTTTTTATAGAAATAAATTAAAATATATATGTTATTACATGAATGCCTCGTTTTCAAGTTGTTTACATATATGTCCTAATTTGAGTTTAATAGAAGTCGATTTCAATCGATTTTCATTTAACTCGCACTACGTTTGGAAAAATTGCATGCAATAGAAGTCTATTATAATCGACTTCAGTACAACACAGAAGTCGATTATAATATACTTCAGAAGTCTATTATAATCGACTTCTCTGTTGTACTGAAGTCGACTATAATAGACTTCTGTACAATACAGAAGTCGATTATAATAGACTTTTGAAGTCTACTATAATCGACTTCTGTGTTGTACTAAAGTCGATTATAATAGACTTCTGAAATAACCTGACACAGTTTGACACATCTCTCAATGTCGGTTATAATCGACTTTAGAACTTGATTTTACTCAACTTTCATCTAGTCCCCTATTATATATAGAGCTCTCGGACTGCATTCCCGTATACAAAATCTTAGAGTTTGAGAGTGAATTTTTCGTTCATGTTCATGTGTTGATAGAGTCTGATCATGAACTTTTATTTTAGAGGGAAAGATGACAGAAAGTTTTGTTCATATTCTGATACATTATAATGGTGAGATTATAAACACAGTAAGGGGGAGACATTTTGTGGTGACAATCAAGCTTAGTTGGTTGTCCGTCCACCGATTAGTTTTCAACAGGTGCAATGTCGAATATTGGAAGAGTATGAAGGAAATAACGTGCAATTCTCAAAAATCTTCTATAGAATGCCGGTTGATATCGGACCAAATGGAATCCGATATAAAAGGTGGCGAATTCAGAAAGACGAGCACATTGATCACATGTTCAGTTATTTTAACTCATTTGCTAAGGCTCGCACCATAGAGCTATTTGTTGAACTCTAATGTGGTCCTTTTAGCTCTAGAGATCAACTCTAGATCCATCAGTTGTTGATGCATCCCCATCCTTTGAAGTGTCCCACTATGACGTCCACCAAGAAGAGGTAGCTTCTCCAAGTCTCGAACATTTTCCTAGACAGATTGAGGAGTCATTGCCTTTAAATCCACAACTAGTAGCAGAAGTTAGGCCGATTGGGGAGTTCGATTTTATTGTGTAGAACCAGGACGATGAAATGATGAAGATGAGGACCCGGATGATGCGAGAAACTATGATGAAGAAGATCAACAATTATTTCATGTGCAAAACTTTGGTGAACATCTAATGTCTCAGTCTCAATCTCAATCTCGACAGCATCCTAGTCACTACTCAGTGGTGGATTTAGATGCAATGCGGTCTAATGGGAGTGAGGGGTCTGGTTCAAGTTCGGCCATTGGAGGGGAGATTGATTTGGCACTCGGCCAAGTGTTTCACAACAAAGAGGAAGTTTTGTTTGATATTAAACACTACAACATTCGAAGAGGTGTGCAGTATAAAGTTTATGAGTCTGACCATATAAAATTTCACTGCAGGTGTGTAAAGTTTGGTATTGACTGTCAGTGGAGTATACGTGTCACACTTAGGTAGAAGTTGCAAATGTGGGAGGTGCGAAAGCTCACGGGACCGCACACATGTGTCTTTCCAGAGTCTATGAACCACCATGCTCAGATGGAATGCAAAAGGCTTTCAAATACTGCAAAAGGCTTATTTCAATTGATGGCACACACCTGTATGACAAGTATGCTAGAACACTATTGATGACAATTGCCCAAGGTGGCAACTCAAATATTTTGCCAGTTTCATTTGCCGTGGTAGAAGGAGAGACAAAAGAAGGATGGGGGACTAGATGAAAGTCGAGTAAAATCGGGTTCTGAAGTCGATTATAACCGACTTTGAGAGATGTGTCAGCCTTTGTCAGGTTATTTCAGAAGTCGATTATAATAGACTTCTGTATAACACAGAAGTCGATTATAATAGACTTCTGAAGTCTATTATAATCGACTTCTGTGTTGTACAGAAATCTATTATAATCGACTTCTGTTGCATGCAATTTTTCCAATCGTAGTGCGAGTTAAATGAAAATCGATTGAAATCGACTTCTATTAAATTCAAATTAGGACATATATGTAAACAACTTGAAAATGAGGCATTCATGTAATAACATATATATTTTAATTTATTTATGTAGAAAACCCTTAAGTTTATCGACCGACCAAACATGCCTAAAAGTGAACAAGCAACTCAACATGATTTTCACCCACAGAACCATTTTGCCTGGTGGCCACAGCCATAGTCCATAGAGTAAAGAGATCATGTATACAGTAACATTATAAACCCCGCAAACCCTCCATTTTCCCCACCAACATCAATTGCAAGCAATGGCAACTACTTCCATTCCTTGTTCCGATTCTCCTAGTCCTTAGCATATGGCTGTCTCATGCTCCATCTCCTGCACTCTGACAACAAGAGTGTAACCCACAAGACCAGAAAGCCCTCCTCAATTTTTTCTTCTTTTAAATTTTCGGGTCTTGAATTCTATTTATGTGAGCCCTCCTCCAAAATCAAGCTAGAACTAGACCACTGCCGCAGCAACTTCCGGCGAGATGTCATCTGCACCAACACCCAACCTTAACCACTTCAGTGCCTCAACCTAAATGGGGGCTAGATCTTCCCGGCCTAGTCCACATAGCTCCCTCCGTAACCAACTTCCCTTCTTGGCCAAAATCAAGACCCTCTGGTCCATGTAACAACAACCTATTGGACTCACTCCCGTCCTCTCTCTCCCAAGCACCCAACACCAAGGTAATATACTTATCACTAACAAACAAAACAAAGGTAATCTACTTACCAGTCCAAAAAGAGAGTAAACAAAAAAAAAAGGTGATCTCCTTGGAGATTATAATTCAAGTTTTAAAATTTATCAAACATCTCTACAAGAAAATTTCAATAGCTAAGCAAGCACAATTAATCAATATTTCAAAATAAGTGATGCATCTGTTCAAACTATCTTAGCTGTAAAAGACCATTTTTCATGAAAATTAACCAAAACGAGAGAATACCTACCCTATATTATGCAGTGGGCGCACCTATGGCGCCATCAATCCCACAGGTTGACTTCTGGATTCAGTCAGCAGCTCCGCGCTCGCATGGTTTGACCATTTGATTGAACTTGGACGATCGAGGCCAATCCATGGTAATACCAATATTGAGCCAGCCATTTTCAGTCAAAAGACACGGTATTGTACCATATTAATTAGGGGAATATGCATGGTTGCATGCAATAACCTAGGCTAATTTGTTTAGCAGCTGCTATATATAAACAAGCACATTCCCCTCATTCTCTTCAGACCCCGAAAAACCAAATTTGAAACAAAACCCCGCAGTGAATCATGATGCATTCCTCAATGTCCATATTCCACCTGTGCTTCTTCCTCCAACTAACAGTAACATTGCTGTCCATCGCTCATCCAGCACTCTCAGCCTCCTCGGCAGAGTTATGCCACCCACAAGACAAGAAAGCACTTCTACAAATCAAGAAGGACTTAAACAGCCCAACCGCCCTGTCCTCATGGGACCCAATCACCGACTGCTGCAAAAACTGGCAAGGCGTGGACTGTGACAACGGCCAAAACTACCGCGTCTACTCCCTCAGCCTCTCCAACATGGGCATCATCCGCCCACTTCCTATTCCACCTTCCATCGCCAACCTCCCTTACCTTAACTCCCTCGAAATCATCGCCGTCGCCAACCTCACGGGCCCCATCCCGCAATCCATCACCACCCTCGCCAACCTTCACTACCTCAAAATCTCCAAAATCTTCTTGTCCGGTACCATCCCTGAGTTCCTCTCTAACATCAACAGCCTCTTCACCTTGGAAATCTCCAACGCCAACCTCTCCGGCTCGATCCTACCCTCGCTCTCTAAGATGCCAAACCTCGGAGGCCTCATCTTGTCCGGTAACAGCCTCAGCGGTTCCATCCCCGAGTCTTTTGGATCATTCTCCAAAAACTTCACCTATATTGACATCTCGAGTAACCAGATCTCGGGGCAGATCCAAAGTCGTTGGGGAAGCTGAAACTGGCATTTGTGTACATGAACGGTAACAGGCTGGAAGGTGATGCCTCGATGCTATTTGATTCACCGAAGAATACCATTCAGGCTGAGGTTGACCTTTCGAGGAACATGCTGGCGTTTGATTTCGGAAGAGTAGGGGGGTTCTCCGACAACCTTGACTTGTTGGACCTGAGTTACAACCAAATCTATGGTAAGGTCCCTGAGGGGATAAAGTCGCTGAGATACTTGCAGAACTTCAACGTCAGCTACAATAATCTGTGTGGTAAGATTCCAACGGGTGGCCGCATGGGGTGGTTCGATGCGTCTTCTTATCTTCATAACAAGTGCTTGTGTGGCTCTCCGCTTCCAAGCTGCAGGAAATTATTCTAGAGGAGTACTAAAGGTTATGGATACATATATATATATATACACGTCCGTGTTAGTAGTGTTTGTCGCATGTCCCATATTATGTTTTAGTCGGAATAATTGATCTGGGGCGTGTGTGTGTTTGTCTCTTTGGTTAAATTTGAACTCCAGCTTACTAAAATTTGTAAGTGGAATGGGTGCTTGCATTTTTTATTACATGCTGGTGACAAATAAGTGTATTGCAATGATGTCATAAGTGAGAAATACATTCTGTGGAGTACATCAATATATTCTGCAATCTGCACCCAACTGGTTTGTATTGTCTATATGTATCAGTATATTATTATATATACATCATGTTAGTGTTCTGTGCTAGAAGGGTAGAGAATGCCAGTTGAAGATCAGCTGCAAGCTAGTATAACTGAGCTACTCGATCGTCAAAGAATGCTGTTGGGCACGGACCGATCTTTCGCCGTACCACACATTTGAAGCCGTTATTGTATTGTTATCTATTCCTTCATCCTTAGCCAATGGTAAAAATCTGTGTCCTTACAGCAACTAAGAATTGTTCTGAACTAGTAATAAAGGGAAATAAATTAAAGGGATCACCCAGCAAGTAATACACATTAATTAAGGCTACAAAATAAGAATTTTCTAACCGTGAAAGCACTCTAGAAATTGTCTTCAAATACGTGATTCTCATCCGACCAAACTCGGACATTAATGTAAGGCAACATATCGCTTGGAAATCTTGCGGCTAGCTCCATACGAATTAATTGAAATCCCAAAAGGCGTCACAATCAAAAGCCGAAACATGGCAGGAAAAACTAGAGGATTAACTATATATTTACTTTCAGTGCCTACCATTACAACTCACACGACCCGACCTAAAATCATAGACGTGACCATTCCTCTTGCATACAAAGAAAAAGTAAAATCGATTCTGAAAAGAATGTCAAATGGTCAACAATTGCTGCAAGTATCTTCCAGGCTTTTGAATACCACATTCTCATGATGCGGGACAGCGGCAGCGTAAAGTTCGTTACACACAAAGAAACTTGAGAAACCACGGCAGCACTCGGTATCAAAACTGTATGAAAAACAGAAGTGATTAACCAGAGGACAACAGTAGTTACAGTGAAAAGTGAAGTAACTTCGTGATTCCTCTTTTTGGTGTAAATGACCATAGTGAGTGATATCCCACCAATGGGCTCAAAGATTGAAAGATTAACTGTTTATTAATTTCTTTTATAAAAGACTGAAAGATTAACTTTGATTTAAAAAGAATAATAACGACGACTTATATTGAATACATGATATGAATCAACTCTTACGTGCAAGTAAGATAACCATAAAAATATATGTATATGCCGACAATGAGCTGTCATGAGGGACTAGTTCAATTTCAATCACACGAAAGAGACAGCAATATCCATATTCCACAGTGACGGCTTCACTCCATCTCAGCTAACTATATAAACCAACACCATTACCATTACTCTCACCCCACAAAACCACATTCAAACAAACACATGCACGTAACCAACATGGCAACAAAACCAACCATGTTGCTCCTCCTAGTCCTGGCCACATATCTCCTCACATCACCAGCACTCTCCGCGGAGAAATGCAATCCGCAAGACAAAGCAGCCCTCCTCCGAATCAAGAACGAGCTAGGCAACCCCTCAGCCCTCTCATCCTGGAACGCCAGCACCGACTGCTGCGACCGCACATGGGAGGGCGTCCTCTGCGACACCGACACCCAAACCTACCGCATCAACGACCTCAGCATCACCGACCTCGTCCTCCCCAAACCAACCCCAATCCCTCCCTCCGTCGGAGACCTCCCTTACCTCAACTTCCTCACACTCTCCAGAATCAACAACCTCGCCGGCCCCATCCCCCCACCCATCGGAAAACTCACAAAGCTCCGTTACCTCTACATCAGCCACACCAACGTCACCGGCGTCATCCCCGATTTCCTCTCCACCATCAAGACCCTTGTCACCCTCGACTTCTCCTACAACAGCCTCTCCGGCGCGCTACCAGCGTCTATATCTTCCCTCCCCAACCTCGTCGGTATCACCTTCGACGGGAACTCTCTCTCCGGCGTGATCCCGGAGTCGTACGGCTCCTTCTCGAGTCTGTTCACTTCGATTTCGGCGTCAAGGAACCGGCTCTCCGGGAAGATTCCGGCGACGCTTGCGAAGCTGAACCTTGCGTTTGTGGACCTGTCGACGAACGCGCTGGAGGGTGACGCGTCGGTGCTGTTTGGGGCGGCGAAGAATACACAGAAGATCATCCTGGCGAGGAACAGTTTTGCGTTTGATTTTGGGAAGGTGGGTTTGTCGAAGAACTTAGAGACGATAGATGTGAGGAACAACCGCATCTATGGGATGCTGCCTGAGGGGCTGACTCAGCTAAAGTTCTTGCACAAGTTGAACGTGAGTTACAATAGTCTTTGCGGTGAGATCCCTCAGGGTGGGAACTTGCAGAGATTCGATAAGTATTCGTATGCTCATAACAAGTGCCTGTGTGGGTCTCCTCTTCCAAGTTGCAACAAGACCAACGGGGCTTGAACCTTGATCTCTGTCCAGTATGTTTTGATTGCTTTACGTTGTGTTTGTATGCCCAAAAGATGGAACTGGATGGCGGATAAGGTGTCTGTCCTTTCTTGTTTCTAGTCCCACGTGGTTCTCATGGAAATAATAAAATAATTTTGCATCTGTGCGTATAATAAAGTGAAAATGTGATATTTGTACTAATGATTTTAAATTCAGATATTTGGATTAATCATTTTAATTTAGATATACTTGGGTGGGTGTATTAATATTTAAAGGTTTATGAAAAATGTTTCTATCGAATTTATTTAAAACAAAACGAAAATTCACAATTAGGACAACCCTTTATATTTTTTCATAAATAAAAATCATCAACAATAAAACTAAAATCATTATTTATTGACACATAATTCATTGGTCATCCACGTTCGCATGGTTTTATAATTATCACTTTCTTAATATCCATGTTAAAAAGAATAAAAAAACTATAAAGTATTCATTATTTTAAATTAATTTAGAAGTATTGAATAAATATTAAATACAACTTTCATTTCTTTAACATATCCTCAAACTAATAAAATCCTTCATTTTTTTTTTTTCTCCTTTGCGACGAAAATAACATGGAAAGAAAGCTTTTGTCGCGTATTATTGTCTTTTACCATCTGCTCAGCTATCAGCAAGTGTCTTTTGTAGAGTTGTGAAGCACAAACAAAATCTTAAAGGTCCCCATCAGGGTTCTTTTCCTCTGTTAGCACTCGCTAAAAGGATAAACCCAGTGAGAAAACTCATGCTGGAATGCAACGCAAAATGTCATCATCTGATTGCTAGCGGAAAAAGTGAAGCCACATCACTTGAAATACCTAGCAGCTGTCTATCACAGATGGCTCAAAATTGCATTCCACATACAGTGATACAAGCTTACTATTATGGCTTTATGGAATGACGACAAACAGATTAATACCCACTCTAAGATAAGAATATGACATGGATATCCCGATTCCATGTAGGAAGATGAGACAATCAAAGTCACTTGATGATCCTGGGCCTATTACTCCTAGCTTGTGATTTAGATCTAGTGCGGTGAACCTTCTTTGGAACTTCGGTAGTTAATGCATACATCTTCACAGCGAATAATTCCCCAGGGAATCCTTTCTGATCCTGTTACAACACAACAGCATACAGTTAATATACGTATGATATGCTACAGCTATCATTTCTCTCATTCAAATACATGTAGGTAATATTTCTCTCACTTTAATATACGTATGACATGATGACTAAAGCTAACATTAGCATACAATGTATACATACATTATAAATTCAAAACACAATTTCCGTGCGGATAAGGAAGAGACTCTAATGATGAGGGTCAAGTCATATTTATTGCTATCACAAATACGTATCCATAAGAAATAAATAAATATATTAGATGACAGAGAGATAGCATGACATAGTGGAAAAGTGCATAACTGAGGAAATCAACACTTGCAAATACTTTGTAAGGTAGGAAAATAACATGCAGAAACAGAAATTAAAGGTAAATTTCAATGTAACGTAGATATGTATCTTCAATTCTTCGTCCTATATTTATCTTTAAAGAAATTCGTAAATACTCCGAAGAAAAGAAAAAAGTGGTGTTATATTTCCTCAATTATTATATTAAAAATACAAGGCAGCCAGGAAATAATACCAACAAAATTGAAATGTAGAATTATAAAGGAACTTGTGAGATTTGGAGGGAGAAGACAAAGGAATAAGATATTGTATTCGTGTCCGGGTTCGGGGGAGTAGAAGATCAAGTAGATAAAGGGTATAAGAAAAGCATCCTGGTTTTGATAAGTCTTGTATTCTTGTTTATTGACTTTTGGACACAGGCAGGGAAAACGTATTAATAAGTGATACTAGAAACCTTCAAAAGCAATTTTTATTATAACAGTCAAAGTTGAGCATCACCTAATTAGAATTAAAAATAATATCTTCCGGAAGCAGTGCTCTAGTTTATCTCTAATGACTGGAAAGTTAGAGAATATATCATAAACATACATAACTGAGGCCGGTTGAACCTTACCCGGCACACTTAGATCTGGTCTTCGGTTTGAAAAGGACAGTCATTTACCTTTGATTTATACACATGCAATCCACATCTAGAAAAGAGTTCTTTGAAGTATAGGTCTGATCTTGTAACGCTTCGATCTTCATTATCAAGCACAAATCCTGCAAGGAACAAAGCAGAAAATAAGATCCAAAACAAAAAGTAAACCTCCACTTTGACTGAAAGATGTTTTGGATAAATTAACTGACGACAGTAAAAGAAAAAATAAAGTTAATTATACCATATAAAGAAGTCAGATTGATTTTACAAGCTGTGACGAGTAAGTAGTCAGTCAACTGAGTATATGCTTTAAACAATGACTCAATGTAAACCATTTTTCAAAAAAATAAATTTGGGAAAAAACAGAAGAACAAATAGAAGAAAAGCTAGAAGCTTGAAAGTTTCAATATATAATTTGTTCAATATATTTTGAGCTCAAAACCAGTCAAATACAGTTTCAATATATAATTTGTTCTCCATATGTGGTATCTCTTGAACTGGTCCAAACTATATTACAACTCAAAAACTGTCTCAACCCAAGGAAATTTGTTTTGTTATGTCTTAACATAATAACATTCCATTTATAAACTTGAAATTATTGCTCCAACTCCCATCTATTAAAATGTTAATCTTCATAGCTCTGCCCAGCAGTCTCCATGTCACCACAGACAAACATAAAGTTGAAGGCATAATACAGTGAAGTGTGATGGATAGGTTTCAGAATAGCCGCCTGAGCCAACTCTATTACTTGAATAATATGCATGAAATAAAATAAAATCATTCAGTGTGACTGGAAAAGGAGAAATCCAACAAAGAGCAAAGTACCACTTCTGGCAATGTTCTCCTTCAGGATAAACAATCCACCAGGTTTGAGGCCAACCTAAAGTAATGTACTTGTCAGTGGCATCACAGTAAAAACACAGGACAAAAGTGAGATATTTATGACTTCAATTCATGTAAGAGAGAACATCAATAGTAGGCATATGTCAGCATACTTACGTAAATACAATAACAACTAAGTCTTGTCCCATAAAATGGTGTCGATTACATGGATCAAATGACGCTATAGTGCTCTATCATAAATCATATTTATGTATAACCTATTAACATTTAAATCCCTTCTAATAATTTCCTTTATACTTTTCCTAGGTCTTCTTCTACCTTTAATTATAGGACTTATGTGAATAACGAAAAAATAAATAAAAAATAAAATAAAAGTTCAAACAATTGACTCCACCATCCAATTGAGACAGATATAATAATTTCAATCCAAAACAACATTACATATTTAATTACATGAAACTTTGTATAAAGCTAAGGAAAAAGCATGAAAGTTGCAAATCTTCAGTCCATAATAGGACTAAGATAAATTACAAATATTTCTCAATAGCCAAATAGTGAATCAGAGACACAGATTAAAGTTTCTTCTGACTTAAATGACCAAATCCATTTAAACATTTAGTAAGTGATAATTTTTTCATAATAGAGAAATGGAATGATTCATTCATAATGAATAGCTGCATATATATAATGTACTTGTTAGAAATGGTATCTTATTATGCAAGCTCCGAGGCAAATCACATATATGACGAATGCCAACCAAAATAAAATTGGCAGGTAAAGCTGAAAGCTCAAGTAAATCCATCATTCTGCAGAACCTTCCCTTATCCAAAATTAACTCCTATAAATGTATTTCAGGCCACCCTGTAAATGCTCTGATCTAAAGAGTCTTATATATTAATCAAAGAAAGGACAACATACCTTTGCTCTCTTGAAAAATGACACAAAATCATCATCTGTCAGATGACCAATGCACCACTGAATCCATATTACATCATATCTGCCATTTTCTGGTGTAAAATCCTACAAGAAGGAAGACAAGAGGTTCTCAATAAAATATTGAAGAATAGACCAAAAAGTGATGCTGAAATTATTAAAGTCCAAACAAGTATCAAATGTGCCAGAAATACTGCATTAGCTTGAATATTTCCTCTAGGGAGAGGGAACAGCCATTAAATACTTGAAGGCGAAGTACACATACCTGAAGTGGCACACAATAAAAATTAACTGCTTTGTGAGTATCTGAATTCATATGATATCCACCAGCCAAAGTTTGACGTGCAGACTCTAAGAAATGTGATACTGGCTCAAGAAGATCAACCTGAATATTAGACCAAGAGAAAATTAAAAATAATTATTTTAAATATCTCTAAAATATCAAGCATGAAAGAGTTACAAACTAAATTTAAAAGAAAAATTATAGACACATCACACATGCAAGAGAGGCATATAAACACAAGGCATATAGATGATAACAAAATGAATTAAAAACTAGACTGCATCTCTCACAAGTCACAAGCAAGAAGAGATTATATCAAATTAGAAAAAAGAGGAGCAAAGGAAAAAATAAAGAGGCACAGACATCGACATTTGCTAAAGCCACTAATATGAGAAACAATAAACCAAAAAGGTAAGATATTTATGTCATATAGCTTAACCCAGTATGTTTAAATCCTCTAGTGTGGGATAAGCTTGGACTTGAACCTACCACTTAGATACTTAATAGGAATTTAAATAGCATAAGTTCAATTAATTAGGTATCTCTTCATTATCAGATCAAGGCGATGGTACTAAAATGCTCAACCGGAACACAACCTGAATAATTATGTGGTTTGACCTAAAAGGTTAACATGACCTCTATTTACAAGTTAGATTATACTGATTTGTGCAGAAACTAATATAAGCTTCAACTAAAATCCACAAAACTCATGTCATGTAAAAAATTGCCCCACCTAGTGTTAGATTGTGTTCCCTATCACAATCGGTATAGCATAGCATAATTCTTGATACCATGAAGGCTGCCAAGCCAGGATTGCTTTGATACACATATTGGAAGGGTGGGGTGGATCCCATCTCATGAGCATATTTGGTACAATGGTAGCTAAGCAGGCTAACTGCTAGTAGTTCTCTTTAGATATATAGAAACTGTAACGCCCGGGGACGAGGGCGAGGAGTGATCACCGGTGCAAAGAAGACACGGACAAGGAGCGGCTCCTCACAAGGCCTTCAAAGCGGAGGGGTACATGAATGAACCGATTACGCACTCGAATGAGAGGGATCCTAAGATAGTATAGGTATGAGACTACACAGTTGAGGAAGACTTATATGAATTGATTTGTACTATCTATACCAACAAGATGCATCTTTTTTTCGATAGCCCATCACTAAAGAACTCCACAGTTAAGTGTGCTTGACTTGGAGGGTGGGTGATCTCCTGGAAGTTTTCCCAGGAAACGTGTGAGTGAGGACAAAACATACTGAAAAGACCAGTGTTGGTTTGTGGGGATAGTCGTCAATCCATAAAGCAGCATGGGTTGTTACAAATGGTATCAGAGTCGTGCCTCTCCTAGTATGGTGTGATTCGGGGACGAACCAAGTGGAAGCTGGCGGGCATGTAATGCCCAGGGACGAGGGCGAGGAGTGATCGCCGGTGCAAAGAAGGCACAAACAAAGAGCAGCTCCTCACAAGGCCTTCAAAGCGAAGGGGTACATGAATGAACTGATTACACACTCGAATGAAAGGGATCCTAAGACTGTATAGGTATGAGACTATATAGTTGAGGAAGACTTATATGAATTGATTTGTACTATCTATACCAACAAGATGTATCTTCTTTTCGATAGCCCATCACTAAAGAACTCCACAATTAAATGTGCTTGACTTGGAGGATGGGTAACCTTCTGGGAAGTTTTCCCGGAAAGCCTTTGAGTGAGGACAAAACATGCTAAAAAGACCCGTGTTGGTTTGTGGGGACAGTCATCAATCCATAAAGTAGCATGGGCTGTTACAGAAATAGAGGCTTCTCACAATCAAAAATAGCTTCCCTCAGTTACCCAAAAACAACTTCCTTCTAAAATTCATTATCTTTCTCTTTAAACTGAAAGTAACAGCATCGTGATCCCACTACATCTCCACTTACTCTGTTGTCTCTTTTACTCAATAGTCTTTCAAACACGCTAACATTCAATTCAATACCTTTCAACTTCAAGTATAAACATGATCCCAAACAATTGAAGTTACCTAACACTCTTGACATTGGAAACATTCAAACAACATATGCTCCAATGATTTTTTTTTTTTTTTTTGGTTGGAATTATAGCACCAACAACAATTACTTAAAATATGCATCAATTGATGAATCATTAAAAGAAAATAGATGCTCAGAGACAGAAAGTGACCAAGCCAGGATAATTAAGCACAGAGAGGATATATAAGTAGAAGATGAAAATCTGACAAACCTCATTGAAGTATCTTATCAACAGATTTTTGGTGATTCTACCAATGCCAGAACCACAATCTGGAATTCAACAGCTTGCTATTAGACCTTCCACGGATAAGAATTCAACATTTTAAGAAGTTACGTATCACATTCAATGAAAGCAGGCGCCAAGCTGCCAAATGTCATCTTTTCCAATCACACTCACAAGAAGAGGGGGGAAAGGGCAGGGGCACTAAAACACAATAGCCATCTTTCCCACGGAAAAAAAAAAATAACAAAATAACAATTCAAATAAAGACCGAGTTAAAAACTCGGTTGAATTGAAAAGCTGAAAACCAACATCATCAATAACCATGCTGCTGCTAATAAGTGGAGTGCAAGGTGGCAGCGGAACAAACAGGGAAAGGATGAGCGAGTACCAAGAGCAACAAGTGGTTGGTGTGTAGCATCATCAGCTGGAAAACGTTCAGATAAGATAATCTTCAAGAAATCCTCACTGCATCTAATATCAGGTTCATTCACATTTGCAAACCCTCCCAATACCCCTTCCATCGATGCATCAACACCCTGTTCCCACAAACCATCAAAACAAAAATAATTCCGACAATCTATCAATTGGAGTCTCAAAGTAAGCGACCCATGAAAAAAGAAAAGGCCCTTCACTAGCATCACACAACACCGTCTAAAAATTCTCTCTCTTTTATTTTTGGAAAAAATCAACAGTTCCTAAGCTTCAAATAACAGAAACCCAGTAAGAGAACAATCAGAAAAAGCATACAAGACCGAATCCATTTAGCTCAGAGAAAAGGGTAAACGACGGAGAGTACCTCCCAGTAGGAGACGCCGTTACGGTACCACTGGGTCTTCTTGTTAGGGTCACCGGCTTGTTCCCTCCACATCTCGTCGGCGCTCGTGAACTCACGGCCATCGGAATCTAAGCCCGCGGCGTCCATGCACCCAAATTTCCTGTTTGGAGGGAAACACAAACCAGAAGAAGAAGAATGACACACACAAGGAGTAGTCACCGTAGCGCGGAACACAGTGTGACAAGGAACCCAACAACAGCACAACATAATTTTCTCACCAAATCGCTTTCATCGGGTTACTACCCTACTCTTTGGCAAATAAAAAAAATTTAAAAACAAAATAAAATAAAACAAGAATTAGGATAAGAGAAACCGGTGTAAATTTAATTTTTATGTACCGAATGAATGACTGTTATTGTCATCAAATCGATAAAGGTAACTAAGTCTTGGCTTGAAAAGTCATAATAAAAAAATTTGATTGCACGCCCATTAAAATTGAACTCATTTTAAAAATTATACTTTATTTTATTTGTTACTTTTATCGTGGAAAAATTATATATACATTATAAAAGTTAAAATAAAAAGTATAAAGTGGCACAAAATTTGTATGATGAATAATTTGCAACTCTGGCTTTTAGCCCCGTTGTTTATCAAAAAAAATAATTTGCACGTATGCTTTTCTTTCGAAAAAATGGGAGAAAGAGTTGGCTTCGAAATGTAAAACCAAATATAAATAAATTAAGATTATGATTGGAAAATTTACTTAGAAAAGGGAATAGAAAAGAAAGGTGAATAGTGGTGTGAAGGATAAGAGATCAATTTATTGTTTGAGAACTAAGAAACACGGACATATCGACTTAGTGGTGTGCCCACGTGTCGGACATGTGTTGGTATTCGACACCCACACGACACATGTTGGATACGTGTCCGTACGTATCTAATTAAAAAAAAAAAATTTTGAGCTTGGACACATATTGAACATGACTGGATACTATTCTAATTCACTGTGAATGTGACTTGGGCACCCTGTGGATATGCCTGAGTTGGTTTCTTTTTTTTTTTTAATTTTTAATATCAACATGAGACAAAAATCAACGCTAGTTATTTGGTTGGACCTGTGCTGTTAAGTCATTTTATTTTAAAAATTCTTCAATTAATCACAAAATAAAAGAAGAATTAATTTGATAAAAAAAAGTTATACAAGCACGACAAAAAGAATTTCTGACAAAAAAAGATTAAAAAAATCATATAATATAAGTGTCATGTAATTTTTTGAGTTTAATGTGTCTTTGTATTCGTGTCATATCGTGTGTTCGTGTTAGTGGTAGCTGTGCTTCATAGTTTGGGAGTTTATAAAATGAGTGAATGGAATGGAAGGGTATATAAATTTTTTTGTTCATTTTTATCTCTTTTATTTTATAAGTGTATTTTATATATAAGAGATTCCAAAATGACAAAACAGGAAAATCACACTTAAAGCATGTTTGGCCATCCTCGTCCTCCCCATTTAGGGGCTCAATAAATCAGCTATTCTCATTTGTTCCCTCTCATTCTCCTAGTTTTTTAGGCTTCCAATCAAACCCTAAGATTTAAAAGATGTACTTAAATAACTTTTTGAGAAGTAATTAAGGTATAGTAAAATTTGACAGTAATATTATAATATATATAAAATAATATAAAATTGACAAAGGTATCACATGAAGAGTAATATGAGACTAAATTAAAAACTATTATTTCGTACATATTATAATATTGTTGTCAAGTTTTGTTATACTCGGATGATTTTTCCAACTTTTTTGTGGTGTGGTCAGCATGTTTGTCTTTGTCCTCTAGATCTCTTCATGATATAGAGGAATGCTTTGCTTCTCATGCATGGATAGACTAGGAAATCTCATGACATGTCCCAATAAAAGAGGAAAACCCATCTATGGAAGCACTTGAAAGTTGGAAGACCATGCAAATTGTTTTACTATGCTAGCGTGTTCACATTTCACACTCATGTGGGAATATCAATGAAAAGAGGTGTAGTTCTCCTGTCAGTACAAGAAGCAGAAAAATGGAGCCCCGCCATCTTAAACTAGAGTTCTTGATGCATCTATATACGTTATTGATGTGTAGCTACTGTGAATGGTGCCAATGAATTCACTAAGTAGCTCTATGATCAAATGCTCATTCTCCACAAGTTTAAGCATATTTTTTATTTAATTACGTATAAATGCAGCATTTCGCTGCCTATTAAAATAAGCTAACATGTGTTTATGGATATATTGTTTTTATTTTTGTTGTTTTCATATTATAGAAACACCTAGTAATAAGCAAATTGTATTTCCAAGGAATGATTTGTTGGGTGCCAGAGTAATGGAAACATATTAACACAACTAAAATAGAGCTGAGAGTAATAAAACTAACACACAACATTTACGTGGAAAACCCCCTAACGATGAGGAAAAAACCACGGGCAAGACCAAGAAAGATTTTCACTATGTGGAAGATAAATTACACCTCTCTCTAAATATAAGGAGAGAACAATGACACTCTCTCTTATACTAGGAGAATACACCTCTCTCTATAAAAATAGGAGAAACTCTCAGAAAACACTATATGTTTTTCTCTCAACTAGATGTGCTCTCCGTTGCTGTGTTGTGTTTTAAAACCTTCAGTAGCTTGCTATTTATAGAGGCTCGAGAGTTACTGTGTAATCAATGCACAGTAACTTCACATGCATTTCGGTAGGTGCACCGAACCCTCTCACATGTGCACAGTAACTTTGTTACTGTGCACGTTTGAAAATTTCGCCAATAACATGCATGCACAGTAGAAATTCTACTGTGCATTTTGAAAATTTTTGCTCCGTGCATGTGCTTCTATTTTCCTTCTTTGACTCTTTTTTTTTTTTTTTTTTTTAACAAGTGGCTTTACGCCACTAACAATCTCCCACTTAAAGCCACTTTTGGTAAGCTTTCTAAACCTTTTCTCATCTTGCCAGTTCCATGCTGCCTAGGTTTCTGATAGGCCATAGGAAGATCTACACCATTTAAACTTGTCAGTGTTGATCGGCTTTGTCATGACATCTGCTAGGTTATCTTTTGTATGAATCTTCTGCATGTCCACATTTCCTTCTTCCACTACTTCTCGAACAAAGTGATATTGAACTCCTATGTGCTTTGTCCTGGAATGAAAAGCTGGATTCCTTGCAATGTGCAAGGCACTCTGACTGTCACAATACACAGTAATCTTTGACTGCTTGTGCCCAAGTTCCTCCATTAACCTTTGAATCCAAATAGCTTCCTTGCAAGCTTGTGTAGCTGCCATATATTCAGCTTCTGTAGTAGATAGAGCTACAATGATGCGTAACTTGGATAACCAACTCACAACTCCGCCTGCAAGTGTAAACACATAGCCTGTAGTAGATTTTCTTTTATCAAGATCACTTGCAAAATTTGAATCAACATATCCTCTGACAACGAACTCTGATCCTCCAAAACATAGTGCAACACCTGAGGTTCCTCTAATATATCTCAGGATCCTCTTCACAGCATTCGAATGCTCAGTACCTGGATCTGCCATAAACCGACTGACTAATCCAACTGCTTGAGCAATATCTGGCCTGGTACAAATCATGGCGTACATAAGGCTTCCCACCGCTGATGCATATGATACTCGAGACATTTCCATCCTCTCTGCTTCACTGCTAGGACACATATCTGAGGATAATTTGTAGTTCACAGGAAGTGGGGTTGATATTGGCTTGCAATCTTGCATGTTGAAGCGTCGCAAGATTTTCATCAAGTAATTCTTCTGTGAAAGCCAGATTTTCCTGTCCTTTCTATCTCGGTGAATTTGCATCCCTAAAATCTTGTTTGCGAGTCCCAAGTCCTTCATATCAAACTCCCTAGCCAATTGTGCCTTCAATTCTTGGATTCGATCTTTGTTGGGGCCTACTACCAACATGTCATCCACATACAACAACAGAATGATGAAAACATTGTTATCAAACCTCTTGTAGTATGTACAATGGTCTCAACTTCGATCTGTTGTATCCGAGGCCAATTATGAAGGAATCAAATCTCTGTACCAACACCTTGGCGCCGCTTTAGACCGCATGCAGATTTGGTCAACCTACAAACCAAGTTTTCTTTTCCTTTTTCCTCAAAGCCTTCTGGTTGGAGCATATATATCTCCTCTTCAAGTTCTCCGTGAAGAAAAGCAGTTTTCACATCTAACTGCTCAAGATATAAATCAAATGCAGCACGCATATCCAATACTACTCTGATAGTGGTAAGTCTGACAACTGGAGAAAATATCTCATTGAAATCAATACCTTCCTTTTGAGCAAATCCTTTTACCATCAGTCTTGCACGATATCGTTCCACTCGATCATTGCCATCTCGTTTGATCTTATAGGCCCATTTGTTGCCAATGGCTTTTCGACCTTTTGGAAGTGCAACAAGTTCCCATGTTTTATTCCTATGCAAGGCCTCCATTTCTTCCTGCATTGCTGCCATCCACAGAGAAGCATATGGACTATTTAAAGCCTCCTGAAAGATTGATGGCTCCCCTTCTTCTGTTAGAAGACAAAATGCATCGTGACTTGCCATAACATAGTCTGAATGCCATGATGGTGGCTTTGTCTGGCGTGTTGATCGCCTAACTTTTGTATCATTGGTCTCAACTGGTACTTGTTCATCATACTCTGGTTCTGCTTCAGAATCTTTTTCTTCAGATTTCTCATCTATCTGAACTGTAGTTGTTTCCTTAATAGTGTTGTCGTTTCTTTCTTCACTTTGCAGTTCATTTTCTGCAAATATAACATCCCTGCTGACAATAACCTTGCGGGCAGTGAGATCCCACAAGCGATACCCTTCACACCGTCAGCATAGCCCAAGAATATACATTTCCTGGATTTCGGGTCCAACTTTGTTCTTTCCTGGGAGTTGTACATCACATATGCCGGACATCCAAACGCTTTTAGAGAAGAATAATCTGTCAGCTTGCCATTCCACATCTCCATTGGTGTCTTTAAACCAATTGCAGTTGATGGCGACCGATTGATCACATAACAGGCAGTTTTGACTGCTTCTGCCCAGAAACACTTGGCTAAACCTACTGTTCTCAGCATTGCTCTTGTTCTTTTTAGAAGAGTCCTGTTCATCCGCTCTGCTACACCATTTTGCTGAGGTGTATGTGCAACTGTGAATTGTCTTTGAATACCCTCATGCTTACAAAATGCTAGAAAATCTCCATCTGTATATTCTCCTCCATTATCTGTCCTCAAACATTTGATCCTCTTTTCGGATTCAAGTTCTACTCTTGCTTTGAAGTCTTTGAATATTAAAAACACATCTGACTTCTTCTTGATTGGGTACACCCATAGTCTCCTGGAGTAATCATCAATGAATGATACAAAATATTTTGCACCTCCCAAGGACATTTCTGGTGACTCCCACACATCAAAATGAATCAAGTCTAGAATGTGCTTACTCCGGGCAGTTGATCTATCAAACTTCAATCTATGTTGCTTGCTTGTAACACAATGCTCACAAAATGGTAAGTTCACCGATTTGAGCCCAGGAATGAGATTACGTTCTGCAAGAACCTTCAAACCACGTTCCGACATGTGGCCTAGTTTGCGATGCCACATCATTGTCGTTTCTTCTTCATTTGCTGATGCAATTGATGCATCTACCTCCTGCAATGTATCTCCTTGAAGTCTGTATAGATTTGTTGTGGTCTTTTCTACTTTCATTAACACAAGAGCACCTTTAACAACTTTCAAGATTCCCCCTTCAGTACAGGTCTTGCACCCGAGATCATCCAGTTGCCCAATAGACAATATATTCTTCCTCAATCCCTTCACGTGTCGCACTCCTTGAATTGTTCGAATGGAACCATCAAACAATTTTATTTTGACAGTACCAACACATCAAAATGAATCAAGTCTAGAATGTGCTTACTCCGGGCAGTTGATCTATCAAACTTCAATCTATGTTGCTTGCTTGTAACACAATGCTCACAAAATGGTAAGTTCACCGATTTGAGCCCAGGAATGAGATTACGTTCTGCAAGAACCTTCAAACCACGTTCCGACATGTGGCCTAGTTTGCGATGCCACATCATTGTCGTTTCTTCTTCATTTGCTGATGCAATTGATGCATCTACCTCCTGCAATGTATCTCCTTGAAGTCTGTATAGATTTGTTGTGGTCTTTTCTACTTTCATCAACACAAGAGCACCTTTAACAACTTTCAAGATTCCCCCTTCAGTACAGGTCTTGCACCCGAGATCATCCAGTTGCCCAATAGACAATATATTCTTCCTCAATCCCTTCACGTGTCGCACTCCTTGAATTGTTCGAATGGAACCATCAAACAATTTTATTTTGACAGTACCAACACCAGCAATTTCTAAGGCATGGTCATCTCCCATGAACACAGATCCTTCCGAGACAGGTTCATAACTGTAAAACCAGTCACGGTGTGGAGTCATGTGCCATGATGCTCCTATATCCATTATCCAAATATCAATGAGCCTTTTATTGCTTCTAGAACCAATTGCTGCCTCGCTACATAGGATTTCTCCATCCTCAGAGGTACTTGCAACACATCCTTGAGAGGTTGATGCTTCTGGGGCTTTATCTGCATTCTTCTTGTTATTTCTACAATCTTTCTTCAAGTGCCCTCTCATGCCACAACGGTAGCATTTGAAGTTCTTCCTTCTTCTTGACTTTGATCTACTCCGACCATGACTCCCACTGGAATCACACTCCATTGATCTCCCTGTCATCACCAACAACGCCTCTCCATGCTTTGAGCTCTCCAATCTATCTTCCTTATTCTTGCGCCTGGATTCTTCTTCAAGAATAGCACCGGCGACATCATCAAAGGATAAATAGTCGGCAATATTATTATTTGTGATGTTGATAATGAGTTGATCATACGAGTCAGGTAGACTTTGAAGTAGAAGCTTCGCACGTTCATTCTCCGCTATTTTATAATCTGATGTTGTAAGCTGGGAGAATAATGTGTTCAGATTGTTGATGTGGTCCGTTACCGACGTGGACTCACTCATTCGAAGAGTATACAACCTCCTCTTTAGAAATATTCTATTGTGAAGTGACTTGACCTCGTACAATTTGACAAGAGCATCCCAGATCTCCTTTGCTGTCTTCTTTTCTGCAATACTGGACAATACTGAATCTGTCATTGCAAGATGTAGATTGGCAACAACATTATCATCCATCTCCTTCCACTTTTCATCAGTAACTTCGGCTGGTCTATCTTCAATTGCTGGTAAGTAATTGTCCTTCCTCAAGATTGCCTTTATCTTCAATTTCCATAGGGAAAAATTATTCCCATTGAACTTCTCAAACTCAAATTTTGTTGCCATGGTGTTTACCGGACTCTGTTTCTCTACTAGACTGGTCACTTTTTTTTTATTGTGAATAGTAATGTATACGTGAATAGTGCGTATACGTGAATAGTGCCTTATGCGTTAACAGTACCATATACGTAAACAGTACCGTATATTTATACCATATATGGAACAAATCCAATATACGTTAACAATACTGTAAAAGTATATAACTACACGTATAAACAGTGACCAAGAGTAGTAACTCGCAGCGTGAACTATAACCAATGGCTTTGATAAATAACAGGTAAAAATTCTTTTCTGATGTGGAAGATCAGCCTAAGCTGCAATCACAGAGCATACTAAGAATAAATACCACTAAACCAAAGCTCTGATACCACTGTTGGGTACCAGAGTAATGGAAACAGATCAACACAACTAAAATAGAGCTGAGAGTAATAGAACTGACACACAATATTTACGCGGAAAACCCCCTAATGATGAGGGAAAAACCACGGGCAAGACCAAGAAAGATTTTTATTATGTGGAAGATAAATTACACCTCTCTCTAAATATAAGGAGAGAACAATAACACTCTCTCTTATACTAGGAGAATACACCTCTCTCTATAAAAATAGGAGAAACTCTAAGAAGACACTATATATTTTTCTTTCAACTGGATGTGCTCTCCGTTGCTGTGTTGTGTTTTAAAACCTTCAGCAGCTTGCTATTTATAGAGGCTCGAGAGTTACTGTGTAATCAATGCACAGTAACTTCACATGCGTAGGTGCACTGAACCCTCTCACATGTGCACAGTAACTTTGTTACTGTGCACGTTTGAAAATTTAGCCAATAACATGCATGCACAGTAGAAATTCTACTGTGTATTTTGAAAATTTTTGCTCCGTGCACGTGCTTTTATTTTCCTTCTTTGACTCTTTTTTTTTTTTTTTTTAACAAGTGGCTTTACGCCACTAACATGATTTTATTCTTTTGGTCTGGACTTCTAAAGAAGGATAAAAGATTCGCATCCTTGAAGAAATACTTATTAAGGAAACTCTGACCGTATTATTCTGTAATGAGCAAGGTGAAGGATATGGACTCAAAAAGTGGAAGAAGCTTCGGAAAGAGATGATTAATATTGTATGCTCTCTCTTCTCTCTTGCTAATGCTTCATTGATGCATGGTGATTGGGCGACTAAGAAGCTATTGTGAATTCCTTCATCCCCAGTTATTTTTTGTTCCAGTTTCATTATATTCTCTCTTGTAATTATGTTATCAGGTGGTCTGTTACTGTAATTCTTGTTGAGTGAACACAGATACTTCATTGCTATCCCTTTTCTTGTTGACTTTGGAATTATACAAATAACATATTGCTGTTGGAAAGAATTTATTTCATGTTTAAAATGTGCGAAAATATCCTAAGAAACAAAAGGCATAAAACTTATTCTTAGGTTGTTTTTTTTTTTCTTTTTTTGGTTATCTTAGGTTGCTTTTATATGGGCCAATATTTGATTGGTTCAAACTTCAAACCAACCCATTCAAGAAATGGACTCTTCAACGCACCTAGTTAATCAAAACACATATGTTTTAGCAAAAAGGCTTATTATGTTACTGCCATTGGTCCATTATTTAGATTGAACAAAATACCTTGAACCATGCGAGTTAACAATTGAATAACTCATACAATATATCAACTGAGGAAGGTAATTCGGGCAAGTAGTAAGGGCTGCCGTCTTCGGAGTTCATACCATACATTTGAACAGAAATCTTCTATTCTCATTTCGTGTCTATTAATCATTTATTGACATGTGATAAATAGATATTGTACATTCAATAATTTATAAATTTATAAATTTATTTTATTTTTTATATTTTTACGTATCAATAAATAATTAGAAAATAAGGAAAAGAAACATTATTTAATTAAGCACTAAAGATTTTCATTCCCATATAACTTTTTGTTTGATAATTTCTTGAATTGGAAAGATGGCGACTGTGTATTTAAAATTGTTGCATGGTCAGACTTCGCAAGTTTAATTGTATTTTCCCAAAAAGTAAAGCTAAGCTGAGTGAATTTACAGCTCCCTTCAAGCTTGGAAGCAGAAGTGTGAACTTGAATTAAACTGCAAAACACCAAGCCACCAAGAGCAATACAACTTTTTGGTACAAAACAGTTAATGGATACCTCCATTAGGCGGCATAGGGCTTACTACAAACAGACAATATACCTTGGGAGTTGTTCACACTACAAATATGCAAGTTACTAGTTTGGCTAACAGCTAGAGCTAGGTAACTTAAAACTACATGCCCTGCAATTTTAATACAATAGACAATACATGCCTAATACTACTATAACATTAGACATACAATATCAAAAGCCAGAATAGAGACCACATTATTGCTAAAGATTAATTCTAAAGAAAATATCGACTGATAAGATGACTTATCTGGATCGAACGTGGCTCTGTCCCTTAAATTTATCTCCATGAAATATTTTATGATTTGCAGATGGCGAAACAACAAGGCTAGCTTTGCATGCTCTTGCTATGTTATTAAATATGAAGGCCAAGGTTAGCTGCTCACTGTTTTTTTGGTCTATGCACATTAATCCCAGGGATAGAGCCTGCTTAATTAGATGAAAAGTTGTGTCAGTCACTTCCATTCTCTGGTCAGTCATCTGCTGCAACTCTGCAGGGTGAAGGGTTCTCATATACTTTATGAATCCAGCTTCACCCCCATCAAACTCTTCTTGAGCCCTCTTGTTTAGCATCACTTCTAGCAGGAATACCCCAAACTTACATATCTCTACAATATTTAAAAACATATATATGCACTAAGTTACCAAACAAGCCATAAAACAACACAAAAGAAAAAGGCATCATTGGGGAAGATAACATAATTGAGCAAGCTAATTGTTTATCATTCTTACTTCTTGGACTGCTGTTTTGATCTCCAACTTTGAACCTCGAAATTAATGGTTCCAGATCATCAGACAATAGAACACTACTTGTCTTGAGGTCATAGTCAATTTCAGGCCATTCCTCCTCCAGATAACACATGCAGTCTACAACTCCCATTAACACTTTCAGTCTATGATTCCATGGTGGAGCTGACTCTGATAACCACATCTCAACATTTTCCTCCTTTGTCCATTCTGTGATAATAGCCCTGAATTTTCTGCTCTTACACCACCCTAGAACTCGAACAAGGTTCTTGTGGTGTAACTCAGACAGTACCTTACATTCTTCAACAAATTTACGGTAACTATCCCTTGATATATCATCCCAGTACATCTCAATTTTGACTTTAGTACCATCTCTCAAGACCCCTTTGTAGACATGAACAACATCACTCGTCCCTACCAAATTCTTATTCGAGAAACCAGAAGTTGCTGCCTTTAGAATTGCTGGCGTAAAGGTCCTACCTTTGTAAAGTTTTCGTGGAAGAAAATCAGGCCTTTGTAAACAAAGCCATCCCAAGCAAATAACCATCAAAATGACAAGGATGGGAAAACCAACCAAAAGAAAGATGACAATCTTTAATGTAAACCTATTGTGATCCATGAGAGCACCAGAATGAATAAAACTCGAAGAATTAAACCTTTTGAAGAATTGAGAATCAGATAGTTCACTCTCTGAGAAACAATTATATGATAGGTTAAGGAAAGTGAGGTTGGTCAGGGGAGAGAAACTTTGAGTTGGAATGTCACCAGAAAATTCATTCATGCTTAAATCAAGAGCATGGATCTGGGTGCAATAGAGAACATCAATAGGGAAACCACCCTTCAGAGAATTGTTGGATAAATCAATGGACAGAATGGTCAAGGGGCAGTACCTCCAAAAGAAATCAAATGACAAGTAAAGAGGTGCAATATTTGGGCGGTTTCTAAGATCAACTTTGGGGAATGATTCCACACAATTGGGGTTCTTTGATTCACTGCAGAGATGGCTAGCAACAATAGTGTACTTGAATATTTCATCAAGGTCCATGGGAGAATAACTGCAGTACCTAAGAGACGGGTTCTTGAGACAGTTTGTCATAATTGTTAAGTTAAAATCGGGGGGAGGGTGTAAGTTTTTGAGGTCTTCTAACACTGTTGCACATAGTGTTATTATGGGGCATAACGATAAAACTATGGGAACAAAGAGGTAGCAGGTTGCAGAAATGGTAGCCATGAATGATTTAACCTTGATGATACAAGGTTGAGTGGTGCCTGGTTTGGCGTTAACTGTCCTAAACGGTAAGCAGAGCAATTTCTTTGGAACCGAGGGAAGAAACAACTAGCAGGGAAAAAAAAGGGCAAAATTAGTAAGATTTTGTTAGGCTTTTGGTGAATTTGGAAAATAGCAATTAGTATAAAAGGGTCTATACCTTCCTCTATGAAGTATCAGACAAAGAATCTCTGGTTTAATGTTTTGAAAAGTTTCTACAAAAAATTATCGAGTTAACACTGGTTTTAATCCACATGAGTCACTTTGGTGCTTTGAAGTTCTAAATCGAACTGACTAATCTATCAGAATTTATAATTGCAATTCATATTTATTCTTGAAAATATAAACGATTCATATCAATCATTTTAAATATATATCATTAAATTAAATTAGTCCTCGAGGATAATATAACCTTGAGTCGAGTTAGTCCAATAATTTCGTTGGATTTGTCCACTAGGGACTAACGTGATGCACCATTACAAAGCTTTTTTTCTTTTCAAAATAAGTTAAAAAAAATGATTTCCGATATACCTTTTGCCAAATTAATTTTCCGTGAAAAGCCCACGTTTTAGATTTGTAGGGAAATTGGCTGACAAATAACCGATTTATGCATGAATTGGCTGAGCTTCATCCAATTTTTTGTCTATAAAGAACATACTCAAACCAACTAGGAGAGACAAGCAAAACAGACGGGACAACATCATGCTACAACTAGAATCCAAGACAAGCCGACAAAGGCAATTGATACACAATTCATAGACGACAACCCAGGAAAAAGAAAAACACACCGGAGGCAACAAAAACGAGCACAAACCTATCCCATTATTAGCATAGTAGAAGTAGATATGTCTGCGGCTTTTTTTTTTTCTAAAAATTATTATTCATAACCAATCAAAGTATTATTTCTAATCAATGTATTTAAATAATTCTTTCTAAATCAAATCATTTAAATCCCTTAAACAACAATCTTTTCGAGATACATAGTGTTTGACACTCAATGTTTAAACAGAATAATTAAATTTATTTTCCTAATTTGTAGTTTTTTTAAAAAGTTTAACGGATGTGAAAACACCAAAATCTAAACCCAAAGACAAAATAATCTCAACTCACCCTCTTCATTTGTATTCATTATTATTAAAATGTACGTCATTATTTAAATATTTATCAACTTAAATTATACTTATTATTAAAATTTATTATTTTTAAGAAAATTTTAATTTATATTATTTGTTACTTTTTTTACATATTTTGATAATTTTATTACTATTTTTTATTTAAATGACCTATACAAATATAAAATAATCTGTTTCTTTTACTTTTCTAATATTTGTTATTTGTACGTGCTACGAAACTGGTTATTTTTATTATGTATAATTAAATTGATACTAAGTATGTTTACATGTTTCATTTGCCATAATGTACAAGACATCATATATAGGATAAATTAATACAATATCGGGTGATTTATATTTGGTACGAATAATATATATTGTATAAATTTATCCATAAATTTCACTTATATATCAAAAAATGGATAATTTATCAAGTATAGTGACGTAAGATAAAATATGATCAGTTTTTAATGTATAAAATATCTTTTATTTTTTTAAAAAAAGTTAATATAATAAATACTAAATGGGATTAAATATGTTTTTGTCTCTACTACTATTACTCTATGGACTTTCAACGACTAATATTTATAACGGTCAAAGAAAGCATTTTAAGATATTGATAAGAACAAAAATAAAATAAAATATTTAATTTTTGTAAGGCTAAATGTAGGTTCTAAAAATTTATAAGGTCTTAGATTTAGAGCGCATGATCACAAGTATAATATTAAAAAAAGAGGGATTAAAAGCAAAATAACACACACACACACACACACATATATATACAAGTGATAATCTGTTTATATCATGTATGAGTATTGTACATTTATACCATTTAATAACTCTTAATAAAAATTAATTTTAATTGAATTGACCATTGAATTATATGATAGAGTAATGTTAGGTTAACAATAAAATTGCATAACAAATACATATTATACACCTTATTCCCATTAAATGTGATGAGTGAGAGGGATGAGTGTAGACTGCTCATCATATCTAATGGTTATGAGGTGTGTGATGTGTATTTATTATATAATAAACATTTTTCTATATAATATTATATTGACAGTTAAATATGTCAAATTTTAAAAAAAAATTCAAATAACAATAGGTATGTATTCTAATCTATCTATAATCTATAATACTAATATTTCAAACTCCTATGAGAGAAAATTTTATACGTGTATCTTCTAGAGCAATTTAGGCTCATAGTTTTTATTTGGAATTTGAATTTTCAATCTATATGCTTAATTAATAAATATCAACCACATCAATCATGATTAATTATTAATTATGAAATATTAATTATAAATCATAATATCACTTCCACTTCATAATACAGTTTCAAAACCCATTACCAGATACTGTAATATCACTTTGCAAATTTTTTTTGTTGGTTGACTTTACAAATTTTTATTCTATATTTTAAATTTATGAAATATTATTTTTTTCATTCTAATAAAGTTAAAAAAATTTTATTGGCTTATTTATCAAAAAATTATTTGGCTTAATATATAGTCATAGTTTCTTTCAAATGTATTATAGCTCTATATGGAACACGTGATTTATATATTATCAACCAATATATAATTTGAAATATAACTTATATAATATTTTTTAGTCAATATGTAATTATCGATCAATTTATAATTAATGTAATCTATCACAATGAGGCTAATCATAAATAATAGATGGATATTTTAAAATTATATATTTTATGTTAAAACGTGTCTATCAAGATAAATAAATTAAAATCTTCATGAATTAATTCAATACTAATTTAAATAATTTATTTTGCCTCTTGAAATATATTTTAATTTTGAAAATATAAAATATTTACTATGATATATTTATTTTGACATAAATTTATAGAATTTTCTTTATTTAATTATTGAGTATTTTTTATAAATTAACATATACTCTATTATCATTTAATTTTAATATGAAATTTTCAAGTATAGAAGTTATTCACTTATTTTAAATGGGATTCATGAGATTTTTTATGGTTTTCAATATGAATTAAATATTATATTATTTTTGTTTGTTATATTCAAATTATATTTAAATATGGTAATTAGTGGTTGAATATTTTAATTTTATATAATTTAATGTCAATGTAAAATATCTATTTATATTAACAATGCATTAAAATTAAATCTTTGGAATAGTACATTGTAAAAATTAATGAGATATATATATCTTTTAATCATAATCTATGCTAGCTTCAGACAAGTCCATAAATTTAGAGAAGAGATGTCAAATTGACATTATTAAGTCAACGTTAAATTTGTGTTATAATTGACATAATTCTTATATTAATTTAAAATTATTTTATCAATTATAATCAGAGAAAATATTATCATAATTAACAAATTATAACTAAAAAATTAATATAACAAATTAACATATAAATTCGATCAATCAGTCATTCTCTAATTAATAAATCACCCTCAAATTTAAATTAAAATTTTAAAGAATAATATTAATTACATTTCATTTTATTTTTGTGTGTCAGATTTAATTAGTATGATAAATAATTTTTTAAAAATTATTATAATATATAAAATTTGTTACATTGTATTGTAATGATATTGATAATAAAAATATAATAATACACAATATACTATATTAGTTTTGATATTTTAATAAAACTTAATATCACAGTTAATGTATTTTCAAAGGATTTAATATAATCTATAATCCATCTATAATACTAATAGTTAAGATTCATTATATAGAAAATTTTTCATATGTTATTCATAAAGAAAATTATGTCCACCATTTTTTATAATCTTAATATTTAACGTAAATTTTTGGATTTAATTTACATTCTAATTATTAACTATTTTTTCCAATCATACCTTTATATCTGTCTTCATTCAAATTTTTTAATAAAATAGTTCAATCAAAATTATTTAACAAATAACAAATAATATAAAAAAATGATAATTGAATGTATTATACCATTAAAATTATATATATATAATTACAGTGTTAAAGATAACAAAGCTATTATAATTATGTTACCAAAAAAAATTATAATTAATTATTATAATTATAGTATTAATGATAACAAAACTATTATAATTATAATAATGAATGATAACAAGAAAATCCTAGCACACTTTTATTTCTTAATTATCTTTATTGGATTCAATTTGCATCATGTATGTATTTTTTTTTTCAATTTGAATCATGTTGCATTAGTGATATTTGTTATTATGGATATTTGTGATTTGAATTTCAAATAATTTTGAAAATGTTTCGATTTTTGAATTTTTTTTTTAATAAACCTGTGAATGCCAGTAAGAATTTAAATCTTTGCGGAGAATGAGGAATGGAGATTCATGATGAGAATGAGGATGAAAATGACTATAAGAAGTGAAATTTTAAATAAATATGAGATCGAGAGTGGGGGTGTTTAATTTCTAACTTCAAATATAGAGCTTTTGATATATATATATATATATATATGCAGACACACTTATCTCACTATACTTCTTTGATAATGATACTAATTATTTTAAAAAATTAAGTAATTACATCAATTTTTTTTTTATTGAAAGTAATTTTGAATTGATATACAACTCCAATAATTGAGATGACACATATTAGAATTATATTTGATATTTTTTACTAATTATAACACATTAATTATAACATATATTTTAAAATTGATATTTTGATTTACTAAAAGTATGTACAAGGAAAGGGTGTGTAATTGAAATCACATAAATTAATTTTATTGATTATTTTTTATTAATTTGGAAATATATTTTATGTTTGTATAAATCAAATATTTTAACTTATCAAAAAAATGTAAATACTTAGGGATGACAAAAAAAAAATTGCTGATATGGGTACATGTGGGATGGGTCGTGTAACATCCTTCCTGCTGCTTTATGGATTGACGACTGTCCCACAAACCAACACGGGTTTTTTTAGCATGCTCTATCCTCATTTACACGTTTCCTAGGAAAATTTTCCAGGAGGTCACTGTAATATCCTAAATTTTAAATAAAAGAGTTAGAATATTTTTCGGGCTAAAAGGGTGTCGATTCTTGTTATATCTGTCGCAGGATCCTGAAATTTTTCTAAGTCTGGACCCTACATGCCCTTGGAAGGCCATATAATAGAGTCCTATTCTTGGGACCAAAAGTCCCGGTAATGGTTCCCTAGAGAATAATAAGTCAAAGAGTGATTTTTAATGAATTTGATGGAACCTTTAAATACTTCGTTTTTGATCCACAAGTTTATAAAACTGTAAAAATTTTCGGATTTGAACTAAAATCCAAAATTTAGATTTTGAATGGGTTGGAGATTGATTTTTTAGACATTTTATTTGAATCCAAATATGGGGTATTCCCTTATTTACATTTATGTTTAAAAGTTAATAGAAAATAAAAGTTAAAATAAAATAAATGATTTAACTTAATAAGTGAGTTCTAGGGAGTGAGAGACCATCCTGTAGAGGGAGAAACCATTCTGATGAGCACTGCAGCGGTCAGTAGAGCATTGAGTCGGTGTAAGAAGTGAATTTTATGTTCTCTGGTGAGCGCCGCAGCACTACAGAACAGTAAAGGGGTGCGCGATATGCTCTCAGGTGACTTAAAAACCCCTGTTCGGGGTCCAGAACATTCATTTCATCCCAACACCCCCTCACCCCCTAAGAAATGCTAAATTCTCATCCCCAATCTCTCTCTCCCCCATTTTCATCAATCTAACATCAATCTCTCACTTCCAAGGCTTCAAGGTAAGAGATCTTTATGTTCTCTCTTATTTTCTTCCATTTCGTCTTTGTTTTGGAGGTTGGTTTTGCCATTCCCCTTATGTTATCCAAGAGGTGAAGTTCCTCCTTGGTGTTAGAGTTAAATCTGAGTTATTTAGTGCTTTCTAGAATTTAATCTAGAGTATTATGGCTCCTATGTCAGATATTAATGTTGTTCCTGCTCCAAGGAGCCCTGTCAATATAGATTCTTCACTGTTCACCTCTCCAGGCGAGTGGGTTTTTATCTGTGGCTTCTATGTTCTGCATTAGAGTTATTTTCACAAAGATATCATGTATTATTTGATTTTAGAGATTTATGCAAAGAGGATTGAAGTTTACTATTGATTATATGTTTTAGAACAGCTGATTTTAGAGCATGAAACCTATTTTTGAGAAAACTCATGGGACCATGTTTGTTGCATTGATTTTAAATGTATTTGATGATACTGGTGATTATGGAAAGCTTCTATGAATGTTTAATACTTGAAAATGGTATTTAGAGAAGAGGATGGAATTGAGATTGTGAACATAGCTATTTTGAAATATGATATTGAGAGTTTTAGTATGAAAACTTGATGGTTTGGATTGCATTTTAGAGAATAAACCAAAAGGTTTTAGAGCTTGAATCTTCATGAGATTCAGAACAGTTGACGGCTACATATTCTGTGAGCTGTTGAAATCATAAATGTCTGCAAAGGGTGATCCCTTAGGCATGATTTCATAGCCACAGTTATGCTAAGGTTAGACTGTTAGAATCATATAGATTCAAAACTCACAGAGAGTTAAATGTTTTAAAGGTCCTTACATTTATTCGTTTATCTAGTTTAGACAGTAGCTGTAGAGAAACAAACAGCGAGTTAACGGCTGAATGATCGTTAACCTCGGTACCAAGTTACCTGAGGGCAATCTCATAGAGCAGAGCAGAGAATGGAACCTAGTCAAGTTTCCAAATTCGATTCTATAAGAACCACAGAGCAGAGAACATTTACATTCTAATTGATATACATAATTACAGAGCAGAGACAACTGTTTCTCTAGGAGCTACTATATTGTGTTATTTGTATGATTTTAGTCGTGAAAATGAATTTAGAGAAATTGTTTTAAGTAATAGCCTGATGACTATGAAGGTTATTTTTAGAAATATATGGATGCCTGGTAATGTTAGACTATCAATATTATTCATGTTTTTATGATATTATACATTATTTCCTTGATGTCCCATAGAAGGGGGTTTCAGGTGAGCACTCATTGAGTTTTGTTTACAAAACTCACCCCTCTCCTTTCTCCTTTTTCACAGATAGAACAACTGTTGCAGAGTGTTGTCAATCATCATCCCCTACCAGCACTAGAGTTTCAGTGGTAAGCTTCACTTGGGTGAAGTGGTTATAGTTGTCTAGAGTGCTCTAGTACATTGCAGGCAGGATCCCGGACCTAAAGCATGTTTTATTTTTGCATTTAGCATATTAAGATTATATTTTGATTTGTATATAATGACCTAGACATTTGACAAAGTGTATATGATTTGTATGTATAGATAATTCATGATTTTGAGATTCGAGAGACTATTACAAGATTTTAGATATAATGATTTTGATTCCAGAGAACAGATGATTTATATGCAGAAAAAGAGAAAAATTTCTATCTTTCATGAATATTAGAGCAAAGTATGCATGCAAAATTAGTAAACAGGTCAAAAAGGCTTGCGTAAGAATGAGGTTTCTCACGTGCCGGTCACATGCCTAAATTGGGTCGTGATAGCCACCCATCCCAAAATTGCTCTAAGTCAAGCACGCTTAACTATGGAGTTCTATTAGTTTGGGCTACCAAAAAGAAGATGCATCTTGTTGGTATAGGTAGTGGAAATCAATTCATATAAACCCTCATCAACTGTATAGTCTCATACCTATACAGTCTCAGGATCCTTCTCATTTGGGTATGTAATCTGTTCATTCATATACCCCTCCGCTTAGAAGGCCTTCTAAGGAGCCGCCCCTTGTCCATGCCTTCTTTTGCACCAATGATCACTCCTCTCCCTCGTCCCCGAGCGTTACAGGTCGAGATTACTCAAAATAGAGATAGGAATAGGACAAATTTTATCTTCATAGGAGTGGAGTTCCCATTTGTTAAACGGGGAAGGGATAGAATATCACATCACATATTTATTTTTTCAATTATCTATATTGGATTTGCATTATGTATGCATTTTTTATTTTTTAATTTTGATTATGTTGCATTACTAATATTTATTATTATATTATATTTTAATTGTTTTCTTTTTGAAATTCTTTTAATAAATTTGTGAGAATGCGGATGGATTCAGATTCTTGTGGGATGAGGATGGAGATGAAATATGAAATTCTAAATGGGGATGGGGACAAAGGATATTCCTTTTCTATCATGGATACCTATTGTCATCTCTATAAATAGCTCATAATATAATAAAATTATCCACTTATGGTTTTTCATTATTCAATAATTTCAATTTCAGATCAGTTCGATTTGATTTAGTCTTGGTTCAGTTCGATTTAGTTTGGCTTGGTTTGGTTTGGTTCAATTCGATTTGATTTTGTTTGGTTTGTTTTGGCCCGATTCGGTTCGGTTTAGTTCGGTCCTGTTTGGTTGGATTTAGTGGGATTTGGTTCGATCGATCCAGTCTGTCCAGTTTGGTTAGGTTCGACCTGGTTCAATCCCATTCAGTTCAGTCTGGTTCAATTGGGTTCGATCTGGTCCGGTCCGGTTCGGTTTGGTCTGGTCCGATTCAGTTTGGTTTGGTCTGGTCCGGTTCGATTCGATTCGGTCTGGCTCAGTTCGGTTTGGTCTGATTTGATCCAGTTCAATTCGGTCCGGTCCGATTCAGTTCGGTTCAGCCTGGTCCGGTCCGATTTGGTCTGGTCTGATCCGGTTCTGTCCGGTCCAGTTTGGTCCGGTCTGGTTCAGTTTGGTCCAGTATGGTCCAGTTCAGTCTAGTTAGGTTAGTTTGGTTCAGTCCGGTCCGGTTCGATTCAGTTCGGTTTGGTTCAATGGGGTTCGATTCGGTCCTGTCTTGTCTGTTCGGTCTGGTGCGGTTTGGTGAGGTCTAGTCCAATCCTATCCGTTCGGTCTGATCTGGTTCGATTCGGCTCGGTTCAGTTCAGTCCAATCCGGTTCGGTTCGGTTCGGTCTTATTCGGTTTGATCTGGTCCGGTTCGTTTCAGTGGGGTTCTATTTGGTCCAATCTGGTTTTGTTCGATTTAGTTTGGTTTTTCGATTTTTACTATAAAATTTGTTAAATGTAAAAAAAAGTAATTATAAACAATATTAAATTAGAGTAATCGTTATTACAAAACTATGTAATTATATAATCTAAGCTGATTTTTTAAATTAATGCTAATATGTCATACAATAATTAATAAACTAAACAAATGATAAAAAAATTTGAACAAAAATCATGTTGATTAAAGTAAAAGAATTAATGTGTAATTGAAAACCCTAATTGTAATAAAATAAGCTCTTTATTGTTATAGGTCATCTATCGAGATTTTTTTTAACCTTATAAATATAATATTCAAAATAAGATATAAAATATAATGACACATTTATATTTTGTCAATTTATTTAATTATTTGACTATTAACTCATTTTCAAAATAAATTTAGATACTCAATTTTCTATAAAATATATTTAAATAAATTATTCATTTTCGTTACTGGTCAATAAACTATTTTTATTATCATCCTGTGCATCACACGGGTTAAATAACTAAAAGTACTAATATTTCAAACTCCTACGAGGAAAAGTTTTCTAGGTGTTACAATGAGAATGATTTAGGACATATAGTTCTTAAGAAATTAATTATTAATATTATTATAATATCATCAACAATCATTAATATTATCTAATAGTAAGATTGCAGTACAAAAATCTATAATTTATTTATAATACTAATATTTCAGACTCCTATAAGAAAAAGTTTTCCAAATGTCACAATGATAATGGTTTTGCTAGGCTTTTGGTGAATTTGGCACATAGCAATTTGTATAAAAATGTCTATACCTTCCTCTGTGAATTATATGACAAAGAAGTTCTACGCAATCCTTAGTCAGTTAGTCTTTAGAAATCTCTGGTTTAATGTTTTGAAAATTTTCTACAAAAAGTTATCGAGTTAACACTGGTTGTAATCCATCAAGTTGCATACGAGTCATTTTGGTGCATTAAAGTTCCAAATCGAATTGACTAGTCTCTAAAAATTTATAATTGTGAATCATATTTATTCTTGAAAATATAAATGATTCATATCAATCGTTTGAATATATATTTCATTAAATGAAATTAGTCCTTGAAGAAGATAACAACCTTGAGTCAACTTAGTCCAATAATTTCTTTGGATTGGTCCACTAGAGACTAACGTGATGTACAAAGCTTTTTTTTTTTCTTTTCAAAAATAAATTAAAAAATGATTTCCGATATCCCTTTTGCCAAATTAATTTTTCGTGAAAGTCCTCGTTTTAGATTTGTAGGGAAATTGGCTGACAAATAACCGATTTATGCATGAATTGGCTGAGCTTCATCCAATTTTTTGTCAATAAAGAACATGCTCAAACCAACTAGGAGAGATAAGCAAATCAGACGGTACAACATCATTCTACAACTAGAATCCAAGACAAGCAAAAACAAGGCAACTGATACACAATTCTCATAAGACAACCCAGGAAAAAGAAAAACACACTGGAGGCAACAAAAACGAGCACAAACTCTATCATAGACCATTTCAGGATTGCCATCAAAGCCAGGAATAGAAGCCACACAAAATGTTGCTAAGGGTTTTTTCTCTAGCATGAATCGGCTAATACTCGCCCCATTTCCCCATATATATAAAATGAGAACGTTTACAAAATTAATCTCACAAAAAGAGAGATGGTAAATAACATATTTTTTATTTTAATATGGATAAAAATTATTATTACAAAATCAAGAACTAATTAGTCAAATTTTAAACTATAGGAATCAAATTGACTCACATATACAATTCCAAATATTAAAATAAGCATTAACTCATTGTTTAATTTAATGATTCTTTAATCTTTTTTGTCCCAAAAAAGGTTTATACGATATGAGATATAAATAGTTAAACACAAGCAACACCCATATAAAATGAGTAATGTTACATAAATATATCATAAAAGAAAAAAAATAACAATATATTGGTACACAAAAATTGTGGACTTCCAATTATGGATTATGGTCGAGGAGAAATTAGTCAAGTAAGTGAATTAAGAGTGAAAATTTGTCAATAATTGAGTACTTGACCAATGAATGGGTGGCAATTGAGGATAACACTCACGTGTAATGTGTTGAAGAAAAATTGACTTGAAACAACTACAATAAACTAAAAATATTTATTCAAGCTTAATATAATTAGCCCATGGCTAACGGATGTCAAAATGACTATTAATTAATATATATTAATGGAAAATCCAAGATAAGAACTTTGATGTGGGAATAATGGTTTACCTGGCTGAGATCATTTTCAACCTTGGAAAAATAGCCACTTGGATGTTATTTGGGTCATTTTTCTACTTTTACTATGTTAACTTTAGCTTAATTCTTTATTAAGACCTTTCTTAAGAATTTAAGGTGGTTTAAGGTTCTGAAAACTGGATCGGGTATCGAACTAGTCGAAATACTGGTTTAGAGGTTTAAAGGTTTAACAGGCATATAACCGGTATATAATAAAATATATATTTAAATAAATATATAAACATATAAAATCAAATATTCTATATATATATATATATATATTTGAGAACTTCTAATACTTAATAAAGGTGAATATTTTTAACTAATTATATAGACAATTACACAAAAGAAGGACTTAATTAAAAAAAATATAATACTCATTTTTATCCTAATCTCAATTTGATCTTAACAAAACTTTTAATATCAATTTAATGTTAGTTTTTTAAATTTTGATATAAATTTAGTTTTTTTATTAAAATTTTACTTTGATAAAATGACTAAATCGAGGTTGAAATTAAAAATATTTACATTAAATTGATGTAAAAAAATTTTTTTGGATTAATTTAATGTAAATTTTTTTATTAAATCAAATTGATGTCAAACTAAAAATTTAGAATAAAAAAAAGTTTACTCTAATTAATCTATCTTGTTATATGTGAGGGAAAAAACATCCACTAATGAATAAGTTCAAAACTTTTTTATTCTACAATTTATGAGGGGAAAAAAAAAAAAGCTTACTAAAACTTGTTGTCTTCAAGACATTTTACCAGCTTGCATATTAACATTTTAAGATTAATTTGGTTAATATATTTATTGAGAAATAGTAAATCTTTTTAATTAGTGTGTATGAAAATTCTCTTAATTTCAAATCTCCTTTATTTACATATATTTTATGGTCATTAAATATTGAGTTAATTACAACCCATATCACTTTGTGTGTGATTCAATTAAAAGAATTGATGATTAAGAATATATGTTATCTTTATATAATGGCCCCCTAATATTTTAGTCATCTTTCGCAACTAGGTGTAATTTTTTTTTTACATTATCACCAAATCATGTATTGAATATTAATGTATTGCCATATCGACATATATAAATGAATGGGTAATGATTGAAATCAGGGTATCCACCGCCGGCAGCGGTGACTAATCCCCCTCGTCGCGGGAACTTCCCAAAGAGGCAAACGGCTAGCCATGAGATGCGCTCCATTCCCATGAGTCAGGAATCGAACCCCTGACCACATGGTTAAGGGACAAAGTGAGCTGCCACAACGCCACACCTCATGGTTAGCAACACATGGGTAATGATATTCTAACACCTAAAAATTAAAGTGGGTGTCTATTTAGATACCCACTTTATAATCATTGGATGTGATGGATGTTAAGGATAAGTGGAGATTACCATCACATTCAATGGTTATAAAGTGGATGTCTATTCAGACACTTACTTTTTATGTGTTAAAATATCATTACCCTAAATGAATTTATACCTATTACTTAAAAAGTCATCTAAATACGATAATTTAATTGGATATATTATAGTTGTCAGTGCATCAAAATTAAATTCATTGATCAAATAATAATAATAATAATAATAATAGAGAGATAGAAGATTATACACCATGAACTTTCGACATACAATGAACAGATCCCACAAAACAATTTAATATTGGGTAAATTTGTAATTTTAATTTTATCTACATTTTTTTTAACTTTTTCTCTCTGTTAATTAATACATTCACTCTCTATTAATATCTCCAGTATGAAATATTAGTCATTTTCTCATTTAAAGAAAGTATTAATTATTTTTTGTCCATTTTACTGATGTTTATGGTAAGTGAGAATGAGTAGATATGAGTATGATTATTTGATGGAGAGATAATTTATATTTTTTTTATTTTTTCAAAAGATTAGTGATGATAAATCCAATCATTATCTTAATTCTCTTGCATAAACTTAAAATACTTATATTATGGTTATTTCTTATTACTTGAATAGTATTTTTTTTGTTTCTTTCTCAGTCTCTCTTAAATATTTAATTTTGTTGACCAATGTTCTTAATACACTGATTAAAAAATGTGTTCTTATGGCATATTAAAATTTTTAAGATAAATACAGTGTTAATTCTTGGTTTGAAAAGTAATTAAAATAAATTTATTTATTAAATCTATTAGTATTTTTTTCCACTATTATCATATATATAACATATATAGCTACTTTCGTTTTTATTTATTTTTTTCAGATAGTATTCTGAATACATTGGATAAGAAAATAAGGAAAAATTTTAAAACCAAAATTATTTCTTGACAGCTTTAATATATTTAATGCGTTTAAAGTTTTCATTTTTTTTATTTATTGTTTCATTGACCAATGCCCTTAAAAAATCAAAATACAAATTTTAATACCTTTTATATTGGTAACTTCCAGAATTATTCTTTTTCCCATTCATTTGACCATTGCCTCAAAATATTACTCCAAAAAATTCCTTTTTTTTTTTTCCTTTATACGTTCTCTCTCTCCTTCCATAGACAGATAAGTTTTTGCTTATAAATACCCAGATAGTGGCACACAGAGGCAAAGCATCAGTTGATTTGAGCACTAAATAATATTTCGGAGAGTTTTGGTATAAAGTTGTGTGAGTGAGTGGCTGCAAGCGATGGCGATGGTGGTGGGTGGTCTCTCTGGTGTGCTTGTGGCCCTCGTTATTGGTGCAGTTTTGGTGGTGAGATTCATCATCAAGAATGCAAACTGGCTGCTGTATGAAGCCCCGTTGGGTGTGAAGCGTTACTCTCTTCCTCCTGGTGACTTGGGCTTGCCCCTCATCGGCAACATGTGGTCCTTCCTCTCTGCTTACAAATCTGCTGATCCTGAAACCTTCATCGCCTCCTTTGTCTCCAGGTATATATAATCATCACCCAATGTAATATTTAAGATGATTCTGATATCTTACAAAATTGATTTTTTGTTTTTTTTTGTTAATTTGAAGCTGTTTTTGCAAATGAGATCGAAGGACACAGCAACGATTTTTAATCTAAACTATTGTCAATATACATATATTAGGAAGATAGCACCTTGCATGCAACTTTGGCTTCTTAAATTTTTTTTGAAATTAGTACATCCGCCATTGAAGGACTGTACAGATTATATAGGTGTTATGTGATACTTTTCAAATAAAACCCATATGCATGTTGAATTTCGAAAAACATTTGCTGTAAATCATTATTTATTTAAAAAATATTCTAATTATCATCGAAAATTATAATATTTTTTTTAACGTTCTTGATATATATATTTCCAGTTTATTTCCATGCCTAGTTTTTAATAAAAAGAAAAGTTTTTTTTTTAAAACATGCTCTAGCATTTTTAAAATTTATTTTAAACAGCTGCAGAGAAGTGGTGCACTTTCATCTGTCATTTTCGATGTCATTTAACCGCTTCATCCTTTTTCACAACTTATAATCATCTTGAACTCCGGGAGGATACACCAACATCCACCGCCGTTTTTCTTGTCTTTTTGATCTGTCTCCTGCATCGTTACATGACGGGAAATCATGTCTTCTGAAATCATGTCCCCACTGATGATCATTTTTTATCATGTAATAACATTTTAAATTTTAAAATAATCAGTTATTTTTCACATTTCAATAAATAGTTGATACACAAAATAAAAAACATAATTGAGGAACAACAGATTTTCATCCGAATAAATCCGAGCACATTAACATATTCGACCACTTACAATTATTTTTTGTTATTTATTACTTGTAATTTATTATAGTTGACGACGATATATGCTAATTTTTTCGTTTACTGAGTATTGACGGGGATGGATTACGCCAGCCTGCTTAGTCAATGTCATTGTGGGCCCGGTTCACACCTTACCAGATTGGGACAGATTCCATGTCACAACTAATGGCTCTAATTAATTATCTTCATTGACCCTAAAAGAAAATTAATAATCCTTTGGTGGAGAGTCGCATGAAATATAATAGTTACGTGGAAATAATAAAATTATATAATAAATACATATTATATATTTTATTATTATTATATATGATAAAGAAGTGGATGAATGGAGATCACTCAAATTGTGCATGGACATTTTTGTTGTTGCATAACTTTTGAATATAATAACTTGACAAACTGATAAGTGGAGAAGTTCTTTCCTCCACCCGGAGGAAGAGAATCCTTCCTCCACACAACAATCTCACCATTCAATTTCATTGGATCCCACTTCTCACAATTTTTGCAAATGCTTGGATGGTGTACAATGCATGTGGAGGAAGACACACATTTCCTCCCGGAGGATATAAGAAAAATCCCTGATAAGTCTAACCAACGTGGAATGATGGCATTAACATGCAACCTCTACTATAATGCAGGTTTGGAAAGACCGGAATGTACAAGTCTTTGATGTTTGGTAGCCCTGGGATCATTGTGACAACACCTGAATTAAGCAGAAAAATTTTGACCGATGATGAAAACTTTAAACTGGGGTGGCCCCGTTCGACTATTGAGCTCATTGGAGAGAAATCCTTCATTGCAATGGGAGATGAAGATCACAGGCGTCTTAGGCGTTTGACATCTGCTTCAATCAATGGCTTGGAACCACTCTCCCTGTACTTGAAATACATTGAAGAAGTCATGAAAGAGTCAATTGAGAAGTGGTCTAAGTTGGGAGAAATTGAGTTCTTAACTGAGCTCCGGAAGCTTACATTCAAAATCATTATCCACATTTTCCTTGGCGCATCCAGCGTTCCTGTGATGGAAGCTTTGGAAAGGGAATACACGGCACTCAACTATGGTGTCAGAGCCTTGAGAATCAATCTTCCTGGATTTGCATTCCACCGGGCCTACAAGGTGAGCTTTTAGGATCTACCAAGTCTATTCATTAAGCATCAAATATTTGTAAAACTATAATATTTTGCCTGTACTATATATGACGGTATAACTTTTTCATTTCAGGCTAGGAAAGGTTTGGTGTCCATTTTTCAGTCTATTGTGACTGAGCGAAGAAGGGAAAAGAAGGAAAATCCAAACAGGACAGCTAAAGACATGTTGGATCAACTGATTGATGCTACGGATGAGAAGGGGAGAAAATTGGCTGATGATGAAGTTATTGATGTTATGATAATGTACTTGAATGCTGGCCATGAGTCTTCTGGACACACTACCATGTGGGCCACCTTGATCCTACAACAGCACCTTGAATATTTCCAAAAGGCTAAGGTATATATGAGGATAATTGATTGTAGCAATGGTTAATTTAGATTTCAATTTCAAATGCGCCTAACTTATTCTACCTCTCACCTTCTTTATTTTAAACAGGAGGAACAGGAAGAAATCTTGAGGCGTAGGCCACCAACACAGAAGGGATTGATCCTTAAGGAAATTAGGCAGATGGAGTTTCTGTCTAAGGTAGATATCCTTTATTTTTAGCTTTGTATCAAGTATCAGCTAATCATATCTTGTTGATCTCTTTTTTGATTTTATGTATTGCACAGGCTATTGATGAAACAATGCGCTACATCACGTTCTCACTGATGACCTTCCGTGAGGCAAAGAGAGATGTCAGCATGAATGGTTAGTCCAAGGATTTGGCAATTCAATCCTTCTTTTGTTGTTAGAATAATCTACTTGTAAGATGAGTGAACAATACTTAAGAATGAAATAATTGCATTTGGACGGTGCAGGTTACCTGATTCCCAAAGGTTGGAAAGTTTTTGTGTGGTACAGGGCTGTTCACCAAGATCCTGAGATATATCCTAATCCAAGGATCTTTGACCCTTCCAGATTTGACGTAAGTGTCAAAGGCCTTCTCTGTTGTCTTTTGAATTGTAAAAGTACCTGATCATCGCATTCTGTTGTGCACTAAGATCTGATTTGTAATATTGGGCATATTAATGCTTGTTCATATAGACCCCCCGCAAGGCCGGAGAATTTCTTCCCTTTGGACTAGGAACCAGGTTGTGCCCTGGGAATGAGCTTGCTAAGCTGGAAATCACTGTATTCCTTCATCATTTTCTTCTGAATTACAGGTGAGTAAATCACTGTGACATTATATAATTGAACCAATGCCTTCCAGATTTTAAGATACACATTTTCTTTACTCTTAACAAAGTTGATATCAATTTGTGACCAAGTGATAAAATATGTGTTTCTTTATCACTGAATTTGATTGACTACACAAAAATTTTACCATCATAAAGAAGCATTCTTGCAATTAATGTTTTTGTTACTTGTTTCTGCCACAGGCTTGAGCGTTCTAACCCTAAGACTCCTGTGATGTTCCTTCCGCATACAAGGCCCGTTGACAATTGCTTGGCAAGAGTCGTGAGAGTTACACCACCATCATCTTAGGACGGAAAAAAAATGGAGCAGAAGACTATTGGCTATGGCCATAGTTTTTTTATGTTTCCTTTCCCTCCCAAATAAGTCCACACCTCTTTCAATGTGTCATGTGTTAGTCAGGTAATGTGTGGCCCGGTAGCTAGGCTTTTTTTATTCCTTTTCTGGGTTGTTTTGAGACCTGTTAGACAGTGGTTCATAATAAAATGTAATTAGGATTTGGGCCTGTTCTGGTATCACCAATCCTAATTTTTAAAAATGCTGTGATTCTTCTGCATCAATATTTTTTCTTCTATTTAATTATCTATAGTATTCTATAGCATGTGATTCCTCTCACAAACTAAGTGAGTTATAACTGTTTAGTTATTTTAAGAATAATATTGTGTATAATAAAATGCATAACAATTCCACATCAACATTCACAACTTTTTTCTTTTTTGTCTTTTAGTACATTCCAGTTTCATAAAAAGACAAAGTATATTATGAGTATTGATATAAAAATTGTTGTACAACTTTATTATACACCTAAACAAATTTAGTATGAGATTATTGTACAACTTTCTTATACACCTAAACAAGTTTATCTTCGATAATAAGTTTTCTTACTTTTTAATATTAACTTAAAAATATTACTTCTCATGTTTATTTTCTTTAAACAATTATTTAGCACAAAGCCAGGATATCTATTATTTTGATATATTAATTTGTATCAGTTCATATATATAATCTATTAAAATTTTTGTCATTAAAGTTGCCTATTTATGGTAATCTATTAGTTCAGGATAATATGATTCTTTTTATTTTGATTTTGAAATTTAATGCATCTGAAATCTTCAAAGAATATGAAACATGTAATTAAAGTGAATAAATATTAATATCACAATAAGATGTATATAATATTTTATAAATATATAAGATGACATAACTAATTGAAATTTTACACTTTATTAATTTAGAGTTTAATTGTGATGCATTATTTATGTAAAATTATTTTACACTATTATCTAATCTAATTATTTCAATTGAATAATTTTTCAAGGTGAAAATAAATTATTATGGCTACTATGACAATATATTATTAGATGATACACTATCATTATATCAAAGTCAAAGCCATGAATTTAAGGAAAATTAAAGTTATCAAAATATAATTAACAATAAGTTAAATATTATTTTATACAAATAGAAAGTAACAATTATAAAGATCATATAAAACTGAAAAAAATTGTAACAAAAAAATATAAAACTAAAAAATAATTCTCTTCAAAATATTAAATATAGATAGTTATTCAATATTTAATCTAAATTTAATGAAAATATTAAAATTCTATTGAATAATTTTTTAATTTCAAATATAGGATTATACTTTAAAATGGATTTTTTTATAAAAATTTTCAAAATAATGGCATTCAAATGAGCTCTATATCTAGTACTTTGACAATTGACTTACTTAATTCTCATTGTGATATCTTATTATTTTTCATAAAACGAAAAGGCAATAACTCATCAATAAATAACTGAATAAAAATAAAAAAATATCAATAAAAGAATAATAAACAAAAACGAGGAAATTATTTTGCTGGGTAGTAACTCGATCTTAATGGAAATAGCTTCATATCGGATTTTGATTTTTTTTTTTCTATCAATACAAAATTATAATGCATAACAAAATATTATTAATTACATTAATGCTCAAGATATTAAAAAATAAAAAAGATATGGTTAATATTTATATTGATATCCAAAATGTTAAAAAAAAATACAAATCAATGCAAAGTGCCACTTAGCAAGATTCACTTGGCCAAAAAATTGTGCTATAAATAATCGGCTCACTTATGTTAAAATTGGAGTGGCCGAACGAAAACTATGGGTAATAAAAAATATAAAATGTGTATTCCACACTTTGATATATAGATTTGATAATGTTTCTCACTAGACAAAAAGTATCTGCCTTTTATATTAATATAAAATATAAAATTCAGATTGCTTATCAATCCGCTAGATTAGATAAAATTATTTTATTTTACAATTAAAAAAACTAAATTATCTTATAAGGTATTTGAAACTACACCTTTTAATAAATTGTAATATCTATCAACCTAGTAACTATATGAGGTGAAATAACAATGTCGTGCAAATGCAGTAAATTTTTTTAGTTTAATTATTATATAACGATAATGTAAAATATTTTTACACTTTTAACAATGAATGACTAATAAATCATCTATATATTATACAATTTTAATATAAAAAAAAGAGTTTGAACTTTTTTTGTAAATAAAAATTTAAGATTAGAGAATGACACTGGGTCTAAAACAGGAAAACTCTCTAGATTCAAATAATACTTACAAATAAACTTATATTGATCCTATAAAGAGACAAGTGGGGGCTCAAAATTGCACCTTGTCAATGCAAGACCATGCCTTGCTTCAAACTATATTTATTTATTTATTTTAAGTTTGTCATTTTTTTAATATTTATATTCTTAAAAGGTGTAATACCCGTTCGTACAGAAACTAATTATATAATTTTTATACATAAAGCACAACGGTTTACATTAAGTAAAAAGATTACAAACATAAGGTTCTAACATGACAACTTAGTGTCATTAGGTACAAACTGAATATTTCTAAAAATTACAACATACAATCACACATTTATTAAACACAAGTCCATAAACTTATAGCAGCTGCCTTCCATTCGATGCTACTTGGCTAATCTGAAACCACCAGAAATAAAATAAAGAAAAATGAGAATTTAAAAAAATTCTCAGTAGAAAATGAATAGTTTTAAAACATTTGAACTATGGTTGGTTTCAGCCGTGTCTGCACGGAAAGTACACATGGTTACAATAACATTATATGAACATAATCAATTAAGATATGCCATGTAGAACATGTCATGCATATCTTATCAAGTTTATGATTTCTTTACTTTAATTTTTTCTTTCATCTGTTTGCTTACCTCACACATACTTGAAGGCCTTATCTTAGGGAATTCCTATTCTTTCGTATTGTTCTTTCATTGTGACGACAAAGCAAAACTCTTAGCCATTCTAACCAAGATAGGTAACATGAAAGGATCTTATGTGTATCCCTCTGCCTTAACTGTGGTTAGTGGCAAATCATATTAATTTAATAGTTATTGCTCATAATTTCATAATAAGAAAATCATACAATTAATCTATAATAAGAGTTCTTAAATTAATTTAAATAGTAAAACATCAATGCATAACATTTATTAATTCATGCATAAATAAATTGAACCAAATAAATTAATGACTTAATAAAATGTATTAACCCATAGAGTTGCCAATTGAATTATAAATATCGACAATTCAAATTAATATAATATCATATAAATAATATAATAAATTTCAAAATGGAACAGATAGCAATATAAATAAAAAGGAATATTTAACTTACTTGAATTAAATAACAATTCGCATAAATATAAAGAACATCAAAATAAATAAAGAAATCGGAGCGGCGGTAGTCCGCACTGGACCGATGGGGAGAGAAGAGAATATTTATAATTTAGTGATAAAAAGAAACCGGAGCGCGGTGAACCGACGGGACCGGTAGAGAGAGAAGGGAATTTTATTAATATTATTTTAACCAATATTCAAATCCATAATTATAAAAGAATAAAAATAATAAATAATAATGAGTATCTGTAATGTAAAATGACAGTATATAAAATGAGTAATAGTAATAATAATTGTAACCATGGTTTTATTTTGCATAAATCAATTCATTTCTACCTCAAATTTGACTGACAGATAGAGATTATGTGGACTAGTTGAGCTTTATCTCCACTATATATGTATATTTTCTCTCTCTCTTCTCTCCTCTCTCCTCTCTTTTTCCTTTTTTTTTCACGTTCTTTCACTATCTGTCTCTCTTTCAATCCTTCTTACTCTCTTTCTCACTTTATCTCTTTTCTTTGATTTTTTTTTTTTTATACACTCATGGCACACACAAAGCACATATATATACTAACTATAGCACATAGAAAGACTCATTTCAGTGGATTAATTTCCGTGGGTGAATGGCGGTGCTATGTGCGCCGCCGCCCCACTATTTATATATATATATATATTGTATACATTATTTTTCTTGTATAAAATTATACACCTTAATTATTAATACTTAACATATCATTGCCTATTACTCTTAATACATTTTATTCTTATCTTAGTATAATATATTTTGAGTTTATTACTAACAATTTATGGTCTCACTTTAAACAATTAATATCAATATTTTAAAATTTTGATCTAATATTTAAAATAGATGTTGATGTAAAATTATTAAGTAAGACCAATAAAATATTTGAATTTGATACATGATACACAAACTATTTTATTTATCATTATTATTATTATTATTATTATTAAAAAAAATGATGTTACAATTCTCCCCTCTTTTTAGGAATTTTGCCCCCAAAATTCACTGACCTGTTTGGTATAATTCTGGATAGGTCTTCTTAATCTCATCTTCTAGTTCCCATGTTGCCTCTTCAGGTGATAACTCTTTCCAAACCACTTTGACTAAAGGAATTTATTTTCCTCTTAAGTTTTTGACAGATCTATCTATGATTTGCATTGGTTTAGCCTCATATGTTAAATTATCTCTTACTTGCATTGTCTCATATTCTATGATGTGTGAAGGGTCAAAACAATATTTTCTGAGCTGAGAGACATGAAAGACATTATGAAGATTTGAAAGATTGGGTGGAAGTGCAATTTGATATGCAACTGATCCTATTCTTTTAAGAATTTGGAATGGACCAATGAATTTTGGGCTTAACTTTTTGGATTTAAGGGCTCTGCCAACTCCAGTAGTGGGAGTGAGTCTAAGGAAGACATGGTCCCCTTCTTTAAATGCTAAAGGTCTCCTTCTTTTGTCAGCATAACTTTTCTGTCTACTCTGTGCAGTGAGTAACTTTTTCTTAATGAACTTAATCTTTTCTGTGGTTTGTTGTACTATATCAGGTCCTAGTAAACTCTTTTCTCCTATTTCAAACCAGCACAAAGGTGACCTACACTTTCTACCATATAGAGCTTCAAATGGAGCCATGCCTATGCTTGAATGATAACTATTGTTGTAGGCAAACTCTATTAATGGTAGATGAGTATCCCAACTTCCTCGCAGCTCTAGCACACAGGCTCTAAGCATGTCCTCCAAAGTTTGGATAGTTCTCTCAGTTTGACCATCTGTTTGAGGGTGGTAAGCTGTACTAAAACGAAGTTTAGTACCTAAGGCATCTTGTAAGGCTACCCAAAACTTTGAGGTAAATCTAGGATCTCTGTCCGAGACTATGCTAGTTGGTACCCCATGTAACCTTACAATTTCTTGGATGTAGCTTTGAGCTAACCTATACAATGGCCAACTAATTTTGATTGGAAGGATATGGGTAGACTTGGTTAATCTATCAACAATTACCCATGCAGCATCATAGCCTGAAGGAGTTCTTGGTAGTCCTACAACAAAATCCATTGCTATACTATCCCATTTCCATTCAGGAATGTCTAGAGGCTGTAACAACCCTGCAGGTTTTTGGTGTTCGATCTTAACCTTTTGACAAGTAAGACACTTAGCTACAAAATTAGCTATGTCTCTTTTCATGCCATTCCACCAAAACCATTTCTTGAGGTCCTGATACATCTTTGTTGTTCCTGGATGTATGGTGAATTTACTACAATGTGCCTCTGCCAAAATCTGATTTCTCAATTCTTCATTGGTAGGCACACATAACCTTCCCTCATACATTACAGCTCCCCTTTCATCAAGTTGAAAATGCTCAAGTTGTTCTACTTCAATCTTGCTTTTGAGGGACCTTAAGAATTCATCACTGTCTTGGGCATTCCTGACTTGATCATGTAAATGAGATTCTATTCTAAGTTCATTAGCATATAAGCAATGGGGTTGTAGGGATACTGAAATTTTCAAATTCCTAAATTCCTCCAGTAACTTATGCTCTTCTATCATCATCAAAGACATGTGCAAGGACTTTCTGCTCAAGGCATCAGCTACAACATTAGCTTTGCCGGCATGATATTTTAACTCAAAATCATAGTCCTTTAAAAATTCAACCCATCTCCTTTGTCTCATGTTTAATTCCTTCTGATCAAAAAGATATTTCAAACTCTTATGGTCACTATAAACCTCAAATTTTACCCCATATAAATAATGTCTCCAAATCTTTAAGGCAAATACTACAGCAGCTAACTCTAGGTCATGGGTTGGGTAGTTCTCTTCATGAGACCTAAGTTGCCTAGAAGCATAAGCCACAACTCTCCCTTCTTGCATCAAAACACAACCTAATCCTTTCTTGGATGCATCACAATATACTACAAAGTTTTTCCTAGGGTCTGGAATTATTAACACTGGGGTAGAGGTAAGCCTATCTTTCAATTCTTGAAAGCTAGTTTCACAAGTCGAGTTCCATTCAAAGGCTTGGTTTTTCCTAGTTAACCTAGTCAATGGTAAAACTAGTTGGGAGAATCCTTTAATGAACCTCCTGTAATAACCAGCTAATCCAAGAAAACTCCTAATCTCAAAGGACTGTCTTTGGCCTTTCCCAGTGAACTACGGCTTCAACTTTGCTTGGATCAACAGCCACCCCTCCTTGAGTGATCACATGACCTAAAAACTTTACCTCCTGCATCCAAAACTCACATTTTTCTAGCTTAGCATACAACTGCTTTTCCTTCAAAGTTTGCAACACTATTCTAAGATGTTGTTCATGCTCCTCCTTAGTCTTTGAATAGATAAGAATATCATCTATAAAGACTACCACAAATTTGTCAAGATAAGGCCTAAAAATCCTATTCATGTAATCCATAAATACTGCAGGAGCATTGGTAAGTCCAAAAGGCATCACAAGATATTCATAGTGACCATACCTAGTCCTAAAGGCTGTCTTAGATATATCTTCTTGCTTTACTCTTATTTGATGATATCCTGATCTCAAATCAATTTTTGAGAAAATTGATGCTCCTAAAAGTTGATCCAATAGGTCATCTATTCTAGGGAGTGGGTATTTATTTTTAATTGTGACCTTATTCAACTGTCTATAGTCTATACACAACCTCATGCTCCCATCCTTTTTCTTGACCAAAGAAAGCGGTGCACCCCATGGTGATACACTAGGCCTGATGAATCCTTTGGACAACAAATCCTCAATTTGTTTCTTAAGTTCATTAAGCTCTAGAAGTGGCATTCTATAAGGTGCAAAGGATAAAGGTCCTGTTCCAGGTATTAGTTCAATGGAAAACTCAACTTCTCTTTCTGGTGGCAGGTTCACTATATCCTTAGGAAAAACTTCTGGAAAGTCTCTCACTAAAGGTATGCTGTTTATATGTTTTTCAACCTCAGTATTTAAAGAATAAAGGAGGATCCCTTGAACTTCATCCAAGAGACACTTATCTACTTGAGTGACATTTAGGGAAATGGCGTCAAAGGAATTTTGTTTTTGGACTGGGTCATTATAAAAGTAAGCAAGCTTTTTGGGACAATATAGAAGAATATTATTAGAAGACATCCAGTCCATTCCAATTATGATATTAACACCAGACAAAGGTAAACAAACAAGATCAATAATAAAAGGTATTCCTTTAATTAAAATGGGACAGTGTAAATAGGCATAAGAGGTAGAAACTTTTTCTCCTGTGGGAGTATAAACTAACAAATCAAAAGGCAAATAAGATAGAGACAATTTTAACTTATTGACGCAGTCAATAGATATGAAGGAATGTGTAGCTCCTGAGTCAAACAATGCAATTAAGGGATAATTTTTTATGAAGCATGTACCTTTGATCATCTTAGAGGAATGAACTACCTCTTCACCATTAAGAGTAAATACTCTCCCTTTAGTTTGTGGTCTTGGTGTAAGGTTATTCAATGGTTTTCCATTGGTGCAGTCCTTGATATAGTGTCCTGGCTTTCCGCATCGGTAACAAACATTTTGTCCAAAAAGGCAAGGTTTAGATCCATGAGATTTTCCACACTTACTGCATGTAGATAAAGGTTCCCTAGTTAAAAATTGTTTTCCCTTCCCTGGGTTCATTCCACTCCTAAAATTATTTTTCTTTTGAGCCTCTATCATCCTCTTTCTATTGAGAAAATTTTGCCTTTCTTTTTCTGACTCAAGGTCTAGGTAGCTCTTTTCGGCTATCCTACATTTATTGACTAGAGTGGCATAGTCTTTAATCTCTAAAGTAGACACCTTGTCTCTAATCTCAGGTCTTAAACCTAACTCAAATTTTGTTGTCTTCCATCGCCCATCCGGATTACTTTTCAGATAAGAAGAAAATTTGGAAAGTTCATCGAATCTAGCCACATACTGACCTATGGTCAAATTCCCCTGCTTGAGTTGTATAAACTCAGCCTCTTTCTCATCCTTAACATTATCAGGGAAATACTTATCAAAGAAAGTGGTCAGAAATACTTCCCAAGAAATTTCAGTTTTGCTAGACTCTAACAAACTTTTGGCACCCCTCCACCAATGCTCTGCTTCCCCTTCTAACATATAGGTGGCAAAGACTACTTTTTGTATGTCTGTACACCCTAAAACGCTAAAGATCTTTTCTAATTGCATGACCCATTTTTCAGCAAGAATTGGGTCATATTCCCCATGGAATGAAGGTGGTGAGCATAGTAATAAAACCCGGACCGGACCGGCCGGTTCGACCGGAAAACCGGTGAACCGGCCTGTTGACCGGTCCGGTTCATGATGTGGACCGGTTATGCATCCAACCCGGTCAAACCCAGTCAAACCCGGTGAGAACCGGTCAAAACCGGCCGAGTTTGCAATTGAACCGGGTCATGTGAACCGGTGGGTTTGAGTTGGCAATTATTGGAAATTGCAAACTCAAAAATGCAGCCTGTGGGACTCGAACCCAGCACCAGCAGGGAAGGATGAGCGCTCCCCACCACTAGGCTGCTCACGTTTATGTGTCATTGTGGGTAAATAATTATATATATTGTATAGTTATCATATTTTTATATATTTATTTAATTAAATCTTATTCAACCGGTTGAACCAGTGACCCACCGGTTGAACCAGTGACCCAATGACCCGGTACCTTGACCGAGTCGATCACCGGTCCGAGTTTTAAAACTATGGTGGTGAGGCTTTCCTAAACTCTGATAGCCCGTGGTAATTGTGATTAGTTACTAGTGTTCCCCCAGTAAGGTTTCCACTATTTTCCCCATTATGATGGTTGTTCCTATGTTGAGTCTCTTGCATTTGTTGAAAAACCATCCTATTTGATTCTGTCTGGGCTTTGACAGCTTCAGCTAGACTCATCATGGCTCCCATCATCCCTGATAGAGTGACATTTGGTGCACTCTGATCTTCTGGGATTTCTTGATCTCCTGATGCCATATAGTCCTACAAGTACATAAATAACCCAATATTGAGTTGATCAGGCTCAATATTGTATATTTAGTGCATTGAGAATACTATAAAGCATGCAGAGAGAAACTAGGGCCATGACTTGTAAATAAAAGAGACTTAATCTACATATAACTTTTGTAATAGCCAGAGAACGGAGCTCTGATACCATAAATGTAATACCCGTTCGTACAGAAACTAATTATATAATTTTTATACATAAAGCACAACGGTTTACATTAAGTAAAAAGATTACAAACATAAGGTTCTAACATGACAACTTAGTGTCATTAGGTACAAACTGAATATTTCTAAAAATTACAACATACAATCACACATTTATTAAACACAAGTCCATAAACTTATAGCAGCTGCCTTCCATTCGATGCTACTTGGCTAATCTGAAACCACCAGAAATAAAATAAAGAAAAATGAGAATTTAAGAAAATTCTCAGTAGAAAATGAATAGTTTTAAAACATTTGAACTATGGTTGGTTTCAGCCGTGTCTGCACGGAAAGTACACATGGTTACAATAACATTATATGAACATAATCAATTAAGATATGCCATGTAGAACATGTCATGCATATCTTATCAAGTTTATGATTTCTTTACTTTAATTTTTTCTTTCATCTGTTTGCTTACCTCACACATACTTGAAGGCCTTATCTTAGGGAATTCCTATTCTTTCGTATTGTTCTTTCATTGTGACGACAAAGCAAAACTCTTAGCCATTCTAACCAAGACAGGTAACATGAAAGGATCTTATGTGTATCCCTCTGCCTTAACTGTGGTTAGTGGCAAATCATATTAATTTAATAGTTATTGCTCATAATTTCATAATAAGGAAATCATACAATTAATCTATAATAAGAGTTCTTAAATTAATTTAAATAGTAAAACATCAATGCATAACATTTATTAATTCATGCATAAATAAATTGAACCAAATAAATTAATGACTTAATAAAATGTATTAACCCATAGAGTTGCCAATTGAATTATAAATATCGACAATTCAAATTAATATAATATCATATAAATAATATAATAAATTTCAAAATGGAACAGATAGCAACATAAATAAAAAGGAATATTTAACTTACTTGAATTAAATAACAATTCGCATAAATATAAAGAAACATCAAAATAAATAAAGAAATCTGAAGCGGTAGTCCGCACTGGACCGATGGGGAGAGAAGAGAATATTTATAATTTAGTGATAAAAAGAAACCAGAGCCTTGATGAACCAAGCGGGACCGGTAGAGAGAGAAGGGAACATTTATAATTAAATATTAAAAAGAAACCGGAGCGGTGAGCAAGCGGGGCCATTAGAGAGAAAGGAATTTTATTAATATTATTTTAACCAATATTCAAATCCATAATTATAAAAGAATAAAAATAATAAATAATAATGAGTATCTGTAATGTAAAATGACAGTATATAAAATGAGTAATAGTAATAATAATTGTAACCATGGTTTTATTTTGCATAAATCAATTCATTTCTACCTCAAATTTGACTGACAGATGGAGATTATGTGGACTAGTTGAGCTTTATCTCCACTATATATGTATATTTTCTCTCTCTCTTCTCTCCTATCTCCTCTCTTTTTCCTTTTTTTTTCACGTTCTTTCACTATCTGTCTCTCTTTCAATCCTTCTTACTCTCTTTCTCACTTTATCTCTTTTCTTTGATTTTTTTTTTTCATACACTCATGGCACACACAAAGCACATATATATACTAACTATAGCACATAGAAAGACTCATTTCAGTGGATCAATTTCCGTGGGTGAATGGCGGTGCTATGTGCGCCGCCGCCCCACTATTTATATATATATATATATATATATTGTATACATTATTTTTCTTGTATAAAATTATACACCTTAATTATTAATACTTAACATATCATTGCCTATTACTCTTAATACATTTTATTCTTATCTTAGTATAATATATTTTGAGTTTATTACTAACAATTTATGGTCTCACTTTAAACAATTAATATCAATATTTTAAAATTTTGATCTAATATTTAAAATAGATGTTGATGTAAAATTATTAAGTAAGACCAATAAAATATTTGAATTTGATACATGATACACAAACTATTTTATTTATCATTATTATTATTATTATTATTATTAAAAAAAAAGGTTGTTGCAAAAGGCATTTGTTATGAGGTAAGCTTTCCAAACTGCCGGTTAATGACACTGTAAATTACCTAAATCCACAACATTACCTAGATTGGTTGCACCTAATTATTGGCAATCCAAATTACCATTAAGGTGATAATGGATTACCTTCATGGCGGTGTTTATCTAGTAATTATTATACATTAACCATAATTATTTATTATTATCTAATATAAATTATAACTATGTGTTATTTATAATTATTATGTAAAATTATCTTTAGTTATTCTTAATAATTAATAATTATAATAATTTGTAGCTAATAATATTATAATTAATATTAGTTACAATTGTTAATTAATATGAATAATTATTTTTTCATAATAATAAATATTATTGTTTTAATATATTCTTATAATAATAAGTAATAATATTAGTAAAACATACCTATTCTTATATTCTAACCGTTATTATTATTAATTATAATATTATTAACAATGGGAGGTGTTTTTCCAATAATTATTAATTATTATTAAAAAGGTTCATAGTGTTAATTAATTATTAATTAACATTATCATTTATAAGTAATTAACATTATCATTAATTATTGTTATCATTATTATTAAATCATAGTAGCAGTAATTATTTATTATGATTTAATATTAATTATAATTATATATTAGTAAATATTTATTATTATTATTATTATATAATATTATATTTTGTTATTCTTAATAATTAATAATTAAAAATAATTTATCATTAATATTATTATAATTAATATTATTTTCTTTAACATATTCTTATAATATTCAGTAATAATATAGCTAGTTAATTATCAATATTCTTTATTATTATTATTATTATTATTATTATTATTATTATTATTATTACGCTATTAATAAAAACATATATCACCTAGTAATCATATTGATATACCAAATTAAATATGGTAATTTGAGTTGCCATCTAGATTATTTATGCATATCAGACACTATTTTAATATTATCAATAATTTAAAAGGTGACAATCTTATGCAATCCTATTAAGTGATAATTTAGATTATCAGCAACCTTGTTAGATAATGTGCCAAATGCTAACTTAAGGTTAATGTAAAAAAAAAATTACATGATTCAAAATTATGATTTTTTTTGGTAGGGAAAAAACAATGCATATTTATATTTTTATCTTAAAAAATGTTATTTATACTTATGATTTGCAGAACACTGAATCGACTCACATCTCATTCATCATTAGATATGATATAAATTTCATTCAAGTAGAATTTACATCTCATTTAATGATGAATGAAATATAAATAAATACATATTTTATATATTATGAGTATAAATAATATATCACTTTTCTCTTCCATCCCAACTGCTTGTCTGCTACATACAAGGTTTAGAAAGTGATTGGGTACGCAGGTAATGACGAGAAGAGTGAAAAATAAACTTTTGCTGGGCAAAACAAAAAAAAAATTTCAAAATTTTAAGACATTTAATGCATTGCTAAGTTTGAGAAATTTTCCTTTTTCCGTGTATTTGACCAGTTACCTTAAAACATTGGAGTAATTGAAAAGAAATATCGCTTTTGATCTCCTCCATCTCTTCCTCAGTGCCACTGCCACAAATAATAAGTTTTGCTCATAAATAACCCGAAAGTGACCGTGGTAGCCACCACAGTTGAGTTGAGTGTTAGTGGCATAAAGCCACTTGTTATTGAAAAAAAAAAGCCACTTTCAAAATGCACAGTAGAATTTCTACTGTGCATGCATGTTATTGGCGAAATTTTCAAACGTGCACAGTAACAAAGTTACTGTGCACATGTGAGAGGGTTCGGTGCACCTACCGAAATGCATGTGAAGTTATTGTGCATTGATTGTACAGTAACTTCCCGAGCATCTATAAATAGTAAGCTGCTGAAGGTTTTTAAATCACAACACAGCAACGGAGAGCACATCCAGTTGAGAGAAAAATATATAGTGTCTTCTGAGAGTTTCTCCTATTTTTATAGAGAGAGGTCTATTCTCCTAGTATAAGAGAGAGTGTTATTGTTCTCTCCTTATATTTAGAGATAGGTGTAATTTATCTTCCACATAGTAAAAATTTTTCTTGGTCTTGCCCGTGGTTTTTCCCTCATCATTAGGGGGTTTTCCACGTAAATATTGTGTGTTAGTTCTATTACTCTCAGCTCTATTTTAGTTGCGTTGATCTGTTTCCATTACTCTGGTACCCAACAGTGGTATCAGAGCTTTGGTTTGGTGGTATTTATTCTTAGTATGCTCTGTGGTTGCAGCTTAGGCTGATCTTCCACATCAGAAAATAATTTTTACCTGATTCTTATCAAAGTCATTGGTTATAGTTCATGCTGCGGGTTACTACTCTCGGTCACTGTTTATACGTGTAGCTGTATACTTTTACAGTATTGTTAACGCATACTGGATTTGTTCCATATACGGCATAAATATACGTACTGTTCACGTATATGGTACTATTCACGTATAAGACACTATTCACGTATAAGACACTATTCACGTATACGATACTATTCACGTATATGGTACTATTCACAGTAAAAAAAGTGACTAGTCTAGTAGAGAAACAGATTCCGGTAAACACTATGGCAACAAAATTTGAGTTTGAGAAGTTCAATGGGAATAATTTTTCCCTATGGAAACTGAAGATAAAGGCAATCTTGAGGAAGGACAATTGCTTACCAGCAATTGAAGGTAGACCAGCCAAAGTTACTGATGAAAAGTGGAAGGAAATGGATGATAATGCTGTTGCCAATCTGCATCTTGCAATGGCAGATTCAGTATTGTCCAGTATTGCAGAAAAGAAGACAACAAAGGAGATCTGGGATGCTCTTGTCAAATTGTACGAGGTCAAGTCACTTCACAATAGAATATTTCTAAAGAGGAGGCTATATACTCTTCGGATGAGTGAGTCCACGTCGGTAACGGACCACATCAACAATCTGAACACATTATTCTCCCATCTTACAGCATCAGATTATAAAATAACGGAGAATGAACGTGCGGAACTTCTACTTCAAAGTCTACCTGATTCATATGATCAACTCATTATCAACATCACAAATAATAATATTGCCAACTATCTATCCTTTGATGATGTCGCCGGTGCTATTCTTGAAGAAGAGTCCAGGCGCAGGAGTAAGGAAGATAGATTGGAGAACTCAAAGCATAGAGAGGCATTGTTGGTGATGAGAGGGAGATCAATGGAGCGTGATTCCAGTGGGAGTCATGGTCGGAGTAGATCAAAGTCAAGAAGAAGGAAGAACTTCAAATGCTACCGTTGTGGCATGAGAGGGCACTTGAAGAAAGATTGTCGAAATAACAAGAAGAATGCAGATAAAGCCCCAAAAGCATCAACCTCTCAAGGATGTGTTGCAAGTACCTCTGAGGATGGAGAAATCCTATGTAGCGAGGCAGCAATTGGTTCTAGAAGCAATAAAAGGCTCATTAATATTTGGATAATGGATACAATAGCATCATGGCACATGACTCCACACCGTGACTGGTTTTACAGTTATGAACCTGTCTCGGAAGGATCTGTGTTCATGGGAGATGACCATGCCTTAGAAATTGTTGGTGTTGGTACTGTCAAAATAAAATTGTTTGATGGTTCCATTCGAACAATTCAAGGAGTGCGACACGTGAAGGGATTGAGGAAGAATATATTGTCTATTGGGCAACTGGATGATCTCGAGTGCAAGAGCTGTACTGAAGGGGGAATCTTGAAAGTTGTTAAAGGTGCTCTTGTGTTGATGAAAGCAGAAAAGACCACAACAAATCTATACAGACTTCAAGGAGATATGTTGCAGGAGGCAGATGCATTAGTTGCATCAGCAAATGAAGAAGAAGCGATAATGATGTGGCATCGCAAACTAGGCCACATGTCGGAACGTGGTTTGAAGGTTCTTGCAGAACGTAATCTCATTCCTGGGCTCAAATCGGTGAACTTACCATTTTGTGAGCATTGTGTTACAAGCAAGCAGCATAGATTGAAGTTTGATAGATCAACTGCCCGGAGTAAGCACATTCTAGACTTGATTCATTCTGATGTGTGGGAGTCACCAGAAATGTCCTTGGGAGGTGCAAAATATTTTGTATCATTCATTGATGATTACTCCAGGAGACTATGGGTGTACCCAATCAAGAAGAAGTCAGATGTGTTTTTAATATTCAAAGACTTCAAAGCAAGAGTAGAACTTGAATCCGGAAAGAGGATCAAATGTTTGAGGACAGACAATGGAGGAGAATATACAGATGGAGATTTTCTAGCATTTTGTAAGCATAAGGGTATTCAAAGACAATTCACAGTTGCACATACACCTCAGCAAAATGGTGTAGCAGAGCGGATGAACAGGACTCTTCTAGAAAGAACAAGAGTAATGCTGAGAACAACAGGTTTAGCCAAGTCTTTCTGGGCAGAAGCAGTCAAAAGTGCCTGTTATGTGATCAAACGGTCGCCATCAACTGCAATTGGTTTAAAAACACCAATGGAGATGTGGAATGGCAAGCCGGCAGATTATTCTTCCTTAAAGGTATTTGGATGTCCAGCATATGTGATGTACAACTCCCAAGAAAGAACAAAGTTGGACCCAAAGTCCAGGAAATGTATATTCTTGGGCTATGCTGACGGTGTAAAGGGGTATCGCTTGTGGGATCCCACTTCTCGCAAGGTTATTGTCAGCAAGGATGTTATATTTGCAGAAAATGAACTGCAAAGTGAAGAAAGAAATGACAACACTGTTAAGGAGACCACTACTATTCAGATAGATGAGAAAACTGAAGAAAGAGATTCTGAAGCGAGAACGAGCATGATGAATAAGTACGGTAGAGGCCAATGATCTGAAGTTAGGCGATCATCACGCCAGACAAAGCCACCTTCATGGCATTCAGACTATGTTATGGCAAGCCACGATGCATTTTGTCTTCTAACAGAAGAAGGAGAGCCATCAAACTTTCAGGAGGCTTTGAATAGTCCAGATGTTTCTCTGTGGATGGCAGAAATGCAGGAAGAAATGGAGGCCTTGCATAGGAATAAAACATGGGAACTTGTTGCACTTCCAAAAGGTCGAAAAGCCATCGGTAACAAATGGGTCTATAAGATCAAACGAGATGGCAATGATCGAGTGGAACGATATCGTGCAAGACTGGTGGTAAAAGGATTTGCTCAGAAAGAAGGTATTGATTTCAATGAGATATTTTCTCCAGTTGTCAGACTTACCACTATCAGAGTAGTATTGGCTATGTGTGCTGCATTTGATTTACATCTTGAGCAGTTAGATGTGAAAACTGCTTTTCTTCACGGAGAACTTGAAGAGGAGATATATATGCTCCAACCAGAAGGCTTTGAGGAAAAAGGAAAAGAAAACTTGGTTTGTAGGTTGACCAAATCTCTGTACGGTCTAAAACAGGCGCCAAGGTGTTGGTACAGGAGATTTGATTCCTTCATAATTGGCCTCGGATACAACAGACTGAGTTCAGACCATTGTACATACTACAAGAGGTTTGATAACAATGTTTTCATCATTCTGTTGTTGTATGTGGATGACATGTTGGTAGTAGGCCCCAACAAAGATCGAATCCAAGAATTGAAGGCACAATTGGCTAAGGAGTTTGATATGAAGGACTTGGGACTCGCAAACAATATTTTAGGGATGCAAATTCACCGAGATAGAAAGGACAGGAAGATCTGGCTTTCACAGAAGAATTACTTGATGAAAATCTTGCGACGCTTCAACATGCAAGATTGCAAGCCAGTATCAACCCCACTTCTGTGAACTACAAATTATCCTCGGATATGTGTCCTAGCAAAGGAAGCGAGAGAGGATGGAAATGTCTCGAGTACCATATGCATCAGCGGTGGGAAGCCTTATGTACGCCATGATTTGTACCGGGCCAGATATTGCTCAAGCAGTTGGATTGGTCAGTCGGTTTATGGCAGATCCAGGTACTGAGCATTGGAATGCTGTGAAGAGGATCCTGAGATATATTAGAGGAACCTCAGGTGTTACACTATGTTTTGGAGGATCAGAGTTCGTTGTCAGAGGATATGTTGATTCAGATTTTGCAGGTGATCTTGATAAAAGAAAATCTACTACAGGCTATGTGTTTACACTTGCAGGCGGAGCTGTGAGCTGGTTATCCAAGTTACAGACTGTTGTAGCTCTATCTACTACAGAAGCTGAATATATGGCAGTTACACAAGCTTGCAAGGAAGCTATTTGGATTCAAAGGTTAATGGAGGAACTTGGGCACAAGCAGTCAAAGATTACTGTGTATTGTGACAGTCAGAGTGCCTTGCACATTGCAAGGAATCCAGCTTTTCATTCCAGGACAAAGCACATAGGAGTTCAATATCACTTTGTTCGAGAAGTAGTGGAAGAAGGAAATGTGGATATGCAGAAGATTCATACGAAAGATAACCTAGCAAATGTCATGACAAAGCCGATCAACACTGATAAGTTTAAATGGTGTAGATCTTCCTATGGCCTATCAAAAACGTAGGCAACATGGAACTGGCAAGATTAGAAAATGTTTAGAAAACTTACCAAAAGTGGCTTTAAGTGGGAGATTGTTAGTGGCATAAAGCCACTTGTTATTGAAAAGAAAAAAAAAAAAGTTAAAGAAGGAAAACAGAAGCACATGCACGGAGAAAAAATTTTCAAAATGCACAGTAGAATTTCTACTGTGCATGCAAGTTATTGGCGAAATTTTCAAACGTGTATAGTAACAAGTTACTGTACACATGTGAGAGGGTTCGGTGCACCTACCGAAATGCATGTGAAGTTACTGTGCATTGATTGCATAGTAACTTCCCGAGCATCTATAAATAGCAAGCTGCTGAAGGTTTTTAAATCACAACACAGCAACGGAGAGCACATCCAGTTGAGAGAAAAATATATAGTGTCTTCTGAGAGTTTCTCCTATTTTTATAGAGAGAGGTGTATTCTCCTAGTATAAGAGAGAGTGTTATTGTTCTCTCCTTATATTTAGAGAGAGGTGTAATTTATCTTCCATATAGTGAAAATCTTTCTTGGTCTTGCCCGTGGTTTTTCCCTCATCATTAGGGGGTTTTCCACGTAAATATTGTGTGTCAGTTCTATTACTCTCAGCTCTATTTTAGTTGCGTTGATCTGTTTCCATTACTCTGGTACCCAACATGGAGCGCTAAATTTGGTAGTTGCGAGGGGCTCCAAGTGATGACGATGTTTATAGGTGGCCCCTCTGGTGTTTCGGATCACTGATAAATTTGATCAATATAGTATAAAGTTATTCTTAAATGTCAAAATGATGATAATCGATATCAATATTAAAATGGTAATTATTTAAAAAAAATTAATTTCATGTTAAGTTTTGAAGTTTTGGAACCTACAATATGCTAAAAAAAAGTTTCATGAGTTACTCTAACAGAAAAAAAAAAAACCCAATTCTTTCATTTATCAAATAATTTTATATATATACACACACACACACACTCATTAATCATCTTCCTTCACAATTAACGGCTTCATCCCATTTCACAACATACTCAGATGTGGGTCACAAACCATCATAAGAATTCTTTCATGTCATTGTGCAGCATGCTTGGCCAATTTCAGTGTGGGCTACGCTTTCATTTCACAGCATGCTTAGTTCATTGATGATCAAGATATTTACCGTGCTAATTCGTCGATAATGCAGGTTTGGAAAGACTGGAATGTACAAGTCTGATGTTTGGTAGCCCTGGGATCATTGTGACAACACCTGAATTAAGCAGAAAATTTTTGACCGATGATGAAAACTTTAAACCGGGGTGGCCCCGTTCTACTGTTGAACTCAATGGAGAGAAATCCTTCATTGCAATGGGAGATGAAGATCACAGGCGTCTTAGGTGTTTGACATCTGCTTCAATCAATGGCTTGGAACCACTCTCCATGTACTTGAAATATATTGAAGAAGTCATGAAAGAGTCATTGGAGAAGTGGTCCAAGATGGGTGAAACTGAGCCTTTGTGTGCCCTTGTTTTCGATTTTAAAAAAAAAATGATTATAAAATCTAAATTTTATATATAATTGAAAAAGCTGAAAATTGATTTTTTTTTAATTTTAATTATTTTTTAAAATCTTTTTAAATATATGAAAAGTGATTTTTTTTGGCAAAAAAAGTAATTATTTATCAAAATAATCACAAATAAACACACCCAAAACTGAGCTTAGAAAGCTTACCTTTCAAATCATTATCCACATTTTCGTTGGCGCGTCCAGTGTTCCTGTTATGGAAGCTTTGGAAAGGGAATACACGGCACTCAACTATGTAGTTAGAGCCTTGAGAATCGGTCTTCCTGGATTTGCATTCCACAGAGCTTACAAGGTGAGCTTTTAGGATCAGCTGATTCTGTTAATTAAGCACAGAGTTGAAGTACTATACTACATTGGCTGTAATATGTGACGGTATAAATCTTTTATTTCAGGCTAGGAAGGGTCTGGTGTCCATATTTCAATCTATTGATTGATGCTAAGGCTAGAAAATTGGCTGATGACGAGGTTATTGATGTTATGATAATGTACTTGAATGCTGGCCATGAGTCTTCTGGGCACACGACCATGTGGGCCACTTTGATCCTGTATATTTTGAAAAGGCTAAGGTATAGATATGAGGTTAACAATAACAATGTTAATTTAAATTCAGTTTTTCAATTGCTTGAAGTTTAAGACATAAAATTCGGTATATACAACTATCTAACTTAGTTTTCTTGATATGTAACCAACTCACCATTGAACAGGAAGAGCAGGAAGAAATCTTGAAGCGAAGGCCACCAACACAGAAGGGGCTGATCCTTATGGAAATTCGGCAGATGGAGTTTCTTTCTAAGGTTGATGTATGGTACTTTTGGGTTAATATCAGCTAATCTTGTGATTCGTATCTTATTAATTAATATGTTTTTGGTTTTATGTATTGCATAGGCTATTGATGAAACAATGCATTACATTACATTCTCACTGATGATATCGACATGAATGGTTAGTTTTTGCCAATTTAGTTCTTCTGTTAATACTAGAATAATTTAATTACAAGGTGAATGAAGAATGATGAATGGAACTAACTGCATTTGGATGCTGTAGGTTACTTAATTAGTTAATCCCCAAAGGTTGGAAAGTTTTCATTTGGTACAGGGCTGTTCACCAAAATCCTGAGATCTATCCTAATCCAAGGATATTTGGCCCTTCAAGAGTTTATGTAAGTGTCATAGATCTTCGTTTGTCACATATGAATTGCACAAGTATGTGATTCCATGTATTTTTCACTTTATGTATGTATATGTAACCAAAGATCTAATTTGTTATATTGATTAATGCTTTTACATAGACCGCCCGCAAGGCAGGAGAATTTCTTCCTTTGGACTAGGAACCAGATTGTGCCCTGGTAATGAGCTTGGTAGGCTGGAAATCACAGTATTTCTTCATCATTTCCTTCTGAACTACAGGTGTGTAACTGGTTCTCCCTCATTAATTAAGCCATTCTTACAATTCAATTAATTAACTAGTAATATGAATGTCCTCTAAAGGTTCTGTTTGGGTAAATAGCTTAATTAAAGCCTTCTATAAAACGAGCTTCTAATTAAATGTCTTATATAAAAAGTAACTTATTCAATACCAAAAGTGCTTATTTTGACGTTGTAATGTTTGGATAATAACTCAAAAGTAACTGTTATCTATAGAAACAGATGTTTCCTTAGATTGAGCATTTATTAAAAAATTTATTTTAAGATCAATTTACTTCTGCAAACAGAAGGATTATTGAGACAAAAAAAAAGAAAAAAGAAGAGAACAAAATATATACAATAGCCGGAAGGAAGACTGCGTGGAGATGGTTGCAGTTTATTGATTGATGTGCGTAGGTGTAGTGGAAGGAACAACACTTACATGAAATGTCTTCTTGTAACAGAAGAAAAGAGGAAAAGACATGTTCTTATTGAAAGGTTGGAAGTGAAACAAACTTTTCGGGGAGTAGAGTTATCTTATTTTAACTTCTTTATAAGCTATTGAAATAACTTTTCGGAAAGTTATAAGATATTTTTCAAAATTTATCCAAATATTAGAATATGACTTTTGGGGAATCCAAAAGTTAAAATAAGTTAGAAGCATGTGTATACCGACGGACTCTTAAGTTTAAGATGCATATTTGCTCTACTCTATTTCATAGTTGAACGCCAATATGTTGCCTTAGTCAGGTTTACAATTTCATATTTGCTAATGTATGCTTTGGTTTTCCTTCAAATTTCAAAGTTGAATATTAGTAAGTTGCTGTTGTTTCTGCCACAGGCTTGTGCATGCTAATCCTAAAGCTCCTGTGATGCTCCTTCCGCATACAAGGCCCGTAGACAATTTCTTGGCGAGAGTCGTAAGAGTTACACATTCATCAAACTAGGATGGGAAAGTTATTGGAGCGCATGACTGTTGGGTATGACCATTCATATCTTTAATATCATTATGTAACTTTCTTTTCTTTTTCCTCCTTAATAAGGCTACATGTCCTTAATATGTTTGGAAAAATATTATTTCAACATTCATGTGCGTGCAGACACTCATGATAGTGTGAAAGGATTGATGAAAAAAGAATACGTTGAGGAAAGAGAAAAAGTAAATGATATGACTCATATATTTGTGAGTACGATATTTAGGTGTTTGAGAACGTTGAGTATTGAAATATCATTATTGATATGTTTGTAGGCTATGATTGGGGGATTTAAAATGGAGGAAATGAAATGGTCTTTAATGAAAAGGAATAGAAAAGTAGAGAATGGAGTGGTCATATGATGTTATCCCATTGTTTGGGAGTTTAATGGAGGAAGAGAGGGGAGTTATAGTAGTCTTGTTTGAGAGTTGTAATATAAATAAATGGAATGGAATGTCAACTAAACATATTTTTCAATTTTATCCTCTTTGTCTATAAGTGTATGTTTTTTTAATTTTTGTAAAAGAAGTTTTAGGTAATAGGGTAAATATATTTCGCTTGGAGGAAAATTTATTTATCAACAATTTTCAGTCCCTCCAACATCTCCTAATTTGGGAGGTCACCTACTGTGCAACATTAAAAGGCAGGGAGAGACCATGTCCTTCATAGGTAGCCATTTCACTCCTTCCATTAAACAACTTCCAAACATACATTTTGTTTAAGTGCCTTTGCCTTTCCATTCCATTCCCTTTATTTTTATGCTCCCAATCACATCCTAAGACTTGCAATATGTGGCCTGGTAGTTTTTTTTTTTTGTGTGCTTTGAACGAGAGTTTTGAAGGCAGTGATACATATTAAATATAATTTGGATTTGTGTCTCCTTTGTTGCCAATCCTAATAATCAAATTAAAGAGTAATGTGGCCTGTTTTTTGTTTTTCTTAATTTAGCCACGATGCTACATGTAATTAGCTTAGAGAAGTAGACATGCATTGCATTTATTGCAAAGATGATATGCCCATAAAAGTCAATGGTGCCAACTTAATACATTTATTGCAACGATTGAGCATTTATGTTAATTGGCAATTTAGTCAAGATTGTGTGCTGCATTTATTACTACGGTGGAGCATCTATCATCATTCAATGTAAAGGGAAACGTTGTCAAAGGAGCATTAATTGTAGCATATGGCAAGTCAAAATTTGTCTTTAAAGGCTCTATATAAAGCAATTGTAGCAGCACTTGAAGGAGTAGAACAAAAATGGAGAAAAACCAATCATCTTGTCATTTTTGTAATAAAGAAGAATTTATTTGTTCTATATAAATTCTTTTATTTTGTAAGTTGAGAGTATACATCAGTGAGAAAAATACTATGAGGTATTCTGGGTGTATTTAGGATTTGGATTGAGTGGAGAGTATCCACATTTTATATCTCTATTATATTTTTATAATGAAATATTTGGTTATCACATTCGGGTTATCACACTAATTTTGGAGTTGCAAAATTTTGAAAGCAACGAGTGATATGAAAGGGAGAAAAATAATTTTGATGTATTGAAAATATAAAATGAACATCTATTATTTAAAAAATTGTTTCACTCATATTTTGTTGTTTTAGTACATGTAGTTAATTGGATGATAATATTTTATTTTTTTATACTATTGGCATGTCAGAATTAAATTTTAATTAAAAATAATTTTACTTTTTTATTTACTTTACCAGTTATTTTCCAAAATCCAAGAAATCACATATTGTGATATTAAATTAATTTTTAGTATAATTGTCTTGTTTATAAAAGACATTATAGACATTATCTCTAATTTTTAGAATGCAGAATTTGATACGTCAAAAAAAAATCTTTTGAAAATATGAATACATATAGTATATTGTATATATTCTATGACTTAAAATCTTCATGAGATGGTGGATTAATATATAATTATTTATTACTCCCACCTTTTTATTTCATTTGTACAAAACAAAAAGGCACATAAATTAAGAAAATAATAAATATATCTTGATAATGGTTAAAAAAATGTATGTGTGGACCATATTTAACCTATTAAAATATAAATTTATATGATTACAATGTTGTTAAAAAACAAACACAACTAATTATAATAGGGATAATATTGGAAATAAAAATTTTAATATTTATTTGATATAAGAAATGGATAAATATTTTGCAACAAAGAAAAAAAAATAGATAGATAAAGTTAAAAAAAAGGGAGTATTGTGTTTGTTTATTGTGTATTAATCTTTTTATTTTTTATTATTATTAGCATGAGTATTAAGTATGTTAGGCCAAACTAGGTCATACACTACTTCAACAACACCAAGTAATGTTGCCTGCCATGGCTAGTTCGAGCAGTAACTATCTTAGCAAAATGACTAATCATTCACCATTAGGAATCGATTGCACCCTCGGTTAGTCTGTTGGGCAATAGAAACAAAAGAAATATAGTAAACAAATGCCATCTTTTTTAGGGGTAATAATGTAAGAGAAAAAAACAATATAAAAAAGGCAAGATACACAAATTTAACATGATTCGGACCTTTATGTTCATGACCCTTTTAAGAAGTTTTAAAATCTTTTACTATCTGCAATTTTTGAATGATAGGAGCTGCGAACTACCCTTAAAAATGTGACATAACATGGACAATTTCTAAAAACTACCCATACAATGTATCACTCATACTCTTCAAGAATAACTAAACCCAACAACACAAACCCTATTTATTGACTAAAATACTTGCAAGGCTTATATTTCGCTTTGGATTGAATCTCAACAAACCCCTCTCAAGCCAAAGTCTTGTCACAAGCTAGCTACAGTAACTGTCTCTACAAACATTCTTCTTGTAAAATCCTTGTACTCTCTAAGTATTCAATAGCACTCGTTCATGCTCTATTCACTTTTTGTACTGTCATTGCACATGAAACACACCGTTTAAATTCTATATTGTCAAGAAAACTTTTGATAGAAGGGATCTCATACATGGATCCCAAAACTACAATTCTCTCCAATACTCGACCTAGCTTAGCCGACCTAAACAATTGACTCTAATACCACTCATTGGGTTAAGGAAGTCCTCCCATTGGCCAAATACTTAATCGTCGGCTAAATTTAACTATCAATTATTTCCTTACTCAATTGTTTTCTTCTCGAATATCATCTTTTATTGGAAAATCAATATTTGTGGGTGTGAACCATATTTTTACACCTTATTGCATCAAAATTGAACCCCACAAATCAAACTAAAAACAAAGGATTTAACTTCTCTAAAATGTGCATGTTAGTATTATAAAAATAAAGAATTAAATACCTTTAGATAAATAACTTCTATTATATATGAATTCCATTAAATGATTAATCTCTCGTGTTTATACTTTACTCACCTCCTCACTTTAAATAATCTGAATCCAAAAATTAAATTAACTAGTGATTAGCGAACGAAATAATGAACGAAATGCAAATTTTGTGTGGATGAAAGTGGTGAGTGGAGGAGGTATATAAGGCGGTGTAATAGACGGTTCATTTCAGACACGACAAGACAGAGATTCAAAATTTGAAAACAGAGGAGAAAATGGCTTCGGCTTCAGGCAACATGAAGGGTTTTTACAGGCAGCAGAAGAAAAACACCAACAACAAATCTTCCAAGAAACCACAACAGCAGCAGCTCAAGTCTTCCGCCACTTTCGGTTCTGATGTCGCGCAACTGCCGGCACTCGTCTCCCTCGGCGGTAACCTAGATCTTCAAGGTATCTCCTCACCCGCGCTAATCACTAGGGTTTTCACTTTTCTCAATCAAACCGCATTTTCTTTCTTTATTCCCTTCTTTTCCTTTTCTTTGCCATAATCCAATTTCTTTCATTGTTAGAAACGGTTTACAAGTTCCGTTAATCATTCTGACTTGCTTTCTTGAACTGATTGATTAGATGATTACAATGAGAGCGAGGCGATGTTGCGTCAATTCGACATGAACATGGCGTATGGACCGTGCATTGGGATGACGAGGCTACAGCGCTGGGAGCGTGCGAAGAAGTTCGGTCTCAACCCTCCCCCAGAAATCGAGAGGCTCTTGAAGAGTGAAAAAGTTCAGAAGGAGTGCTTGTGGGACGGTCGCATTTAGAATCGAGGGCTTTTGTTGTATGGAAAAAAAAATGTGAAATTGGAATATGTGATTTTAGGGTTTGTGATTTGGGCGTTTAGGGTTTTGCTAAGGGGATGATGGGTGGGGGTTATTAGAGATAACAAATTCAGCTTCTGGCTGGGCTCTTTTTCCGCTGCTTCTATGTTTTGTGAATCAAAATCCAAGATGTTGGTTGTCTGAGTAAAATGTTTGTGTTCTTGCTTTTAGATGTTAGTTATCGTTAACTTCTTGTAAAATCATGGTTTATTTTGTCTAATTTGGCTTTGTTACTGTTAATTACTCCTATATGTTGTCTCAGTTGGTTGCTCTGGTTGTTACTGCAGTTTATTAGTTGGTCCGGCTAATTTGTTGTTGAATGTCTGATCTGTGTTGATGGTTGATTTAAGGAATAGGTTGTTTGCATTTGTGATGCTGATGAATAAACTGATGTGATCAAATCAGCCCTTTTTTTCTTTGTTTTGATTTAAATATTTAACACTCCAAACTTATGTTAATGCCGCGAAGTGGGTTGCATAACCTTTCCTTTTAAATGAGATTTTGGATGTATAGGCTATAGAGTATAGATTAAATCCAGTTGCTAATGCTATGCCTATGCTTATTATTATTGTTTTTGTTTGATAGTTTCTTTTCGCCTGTATGATTTTATGTATTTGATAGTTGCTATGCCCTATGCTTATTATTATTGTCGTGCGCAATAACAGTCACGTTCAAAGAAAAGACTACGGAAACGCATGTTAGAAGACATTCTGTCTGATACAATTTGAAACCTCGAAACCAAAAACACACATGGAATGCTGTCAGGCATGAGATTAAAACAGAGCGTATTCGAGAGTGTGAAAAGACTTGCGTTTATTGACAGATTGAGGTGCACAGAGGTTATTGATCTTAAAACATGAAGGCCTGGACGTTACTAGAGTTACAACACAATGTAAAGATTAATGTTTGACAGAGTCCCTGCAACTTTCTGCATGCTGCATAAGACGCTGAACACCATCATATTGTGCTAGTGATATCAGCCTTTTTTATTTTTTTTGGGTCAAAAGGCTTTGGTAATCAACCCCGGACTGAACGCTATTCTCTTCGCCTAACTTCAGTTTTTCGTTAATTCTCTTTGCCTATCGAATGGACCTTTTATCTTTATTGGTTTTAATTGGTTAACAAATGAGGCTTTCTTACCCACAAAAAAACAAAGAATATTTCCCAATCTCCATCGATTCAAACATTATTTCCCTATATGCACCAATTTTTGAATTAAAGCAATTTGTTGTACCGTGAAACACATTACAAAACATAAAACGGATAACAGTTAAACGAATTAGTGCTTTTGTCAGACACAATTCATTCAACAATAAATCGAAAAAGCGTTTGACATCAAAAAAGTCAAGCGTGATCAAGGCATCGCAATGCTACCGATAGTGTTGACCGGTTGAATTAGGAATATGGCCTAGAGTTGATCGATTTATGATCAAAACCGCACTGCGCGCAGACTTTGCAGTGTCGCTCAATTGGAAATTCGGCCAACACCCAGCCGAATTGTGTTTTTCGTTGATCAACCAAATGTAGGGCACTGTCAAATTTCAAGTATAATCAAAATATCATAACTTTCAATCTCAATAATCAATCAATTATACTGAATAAGAATTTAAATGATTTTATTAACCACTGAAATACAAACAAAAAGTTTACACTACTTTAAATGATTTTATTTACACAATATTAACTATTACCATGCGAACCAAACAATTTATTATTTAATATTTACCATGCCAATGAAAAAATTGCAGAATATAATAAATTAATTCAAAGTTAATTATAGAAGTGATTACTAACATATTTCATAAAAAATTAATAAATAATTCAAACCTTAGACAAAAATAAAAACTTAATCACATAACTTACAACAAAATAAATAACAAATAACACTAAGCACAAAATATTATCGTCATTCGCCTCTTTAGAATTCGAATCATTGTAAGGCTCATACCCGGCAATTGGACTATCAAGTGGAACCTTTCTACCAACCTCGGCTGCCAGTTCTCTTAAGGTTGGCCCACTCATCACATTATCTACATTCACTTCTTCCTGGTTTTTGTTAACCACCACACTTGGCATCGAAATGATTTGTGAAGCTGAGCTAAAGACAATTTATCAAATGCTTGAACATGAGTGCTTTCATCAAAAGGTATTTGCAACTCTACTAAAGCTACGAATACCTTCATAACATGAAGTTCAGAAAATTGATTATGACAATCAAACATCATTCTCAAGTCATCGTTACTTTCAATACTGCAACTCTTATATCTAACTGTACCTTGATCAATCAACATAGGTAACTAGTACATCATTTGAGTTATTTCCTTGTTTCTTGCGCGCAATTTGTGAAGAATTTTGGCATGAAGCTTAGAAAGTATCATAGATGACCGAACACTAATAAATGGTGGATTTTGATAGCAAAATCAAACTCCATCTTGCATGTTTTGAATTATTTCACAATTGTGATGAACATGCATAAAAAAACCTCCTTGCCTTTTTTTTTTCTTCCTAAAACTCACTCTTCAAAAAAAATTCAAATAAACATCTCATGTCTGCTTTTCAACCACTGATCATTTGGGCTTGGTTTTATAGGCAAGCTGGGAAGGTAAAACATTTAACTGTGGAACGAGATAGGAAGCATAAATTGACCCACAGTTAGCTGACTTATAGACCTTAATTCGGCCAACAGTCAACCGAATTATGACTAACATCTACCATCAATTTGGCCAACAACTAAACATGTGATAGTGTAAAACGTTTCACATTTGAACATTTTATTATTTACAATACATTGAATTGTAAGCCGTTTTGCTTTAAACCCAAAAATAGTGTATATAGGTAATTAAACTCTGAACAAATGGAGATTGGTAATTAATTATTTTTCTTTTTTTTTTCGATAAATTAGCCTAACAAATGAAGTCTTTGGGAGTCCAAAAAGATTTCTCACCTTGAACCCAAAAAGGGAAAAAAAAAAAAGATTTCTCATGAATAGAAATAGAAATGGCTTACACAAAATTGAAAAGTGATACCAAAAAAGAAAAAGGACAGAATTGAAAAGCAACTGACCAAGTAGAAAGCCTGAAACGAAACATAGGAAGCGTTGATGGGAATCTGCCTATACATGGCAATGCCATCATGAGCTGAGCTAATGCAGTCATGATTAATGAGCTAATGTAATCGTGATTAATGACTAAGCGTGGGCCGGTTAGTTCGGGCTGGACATGATTCATGACTATTGTAGTGCTTGAATTGGTTTGCATTTTTTGAGCAAGCCAAAATTACTTCCTATAAAATAAAATGAAAATGAGATTCTACAAAATGATGTGTTTGGTTTATCTTCTTGTTGATAAAAGTTCATGCTATGGTATTCAAAAGTACTTTTGATGAAAGTAGATTAAACAATACTTTTTATTCTAGAAAAAAAATACTTTTGAGATAAAATTTTACTATTAATATCATATTAATAATTAAAAGTAATTTTATTTTATTTTATCCAAAAAAAATTATTCTCTCAAACTTATTTTTAATACACTCAAACCAAACACAAATTATTTTTTTAAAAATAATTTTTTTAAAAGTAATTCTTTTCAAGTTAATTATTTGAAGGACTAATTACATATAACTCCCTATTTCAATATTATATTTATCCTCTTTTAGTTTTTTAAGTTAACACCTACCTCCCCTAAGTTAACTACGGTTTTGCTCTGTTAGTGGCACATGCCCAACATGTAAGTGTTTTTAAATTCTAACATAAAATAATTATGTGAAAATACTAATTTGCCGCTTTGCATTTGTCATTACTACGTCCCACACTTGCATTTGTCCTTTCCGATAATTTGAAGGCCATTGAATCCTGCTTTGTCATCAACGCTGAGTTTCACAAACCCACCTCCATCTTTGAAGCTCACAGAAAATTTCTTAGCCCTAATTTCACATAGCAAGTTCAAATTTCAAATCAATTACAAACAAGAAATCACTGCATCATAACAAATCACCCCATGACAACTAAAATAAACCAAAATACACCACCACACATGTACAATGAAGGTAACGGGTAATACTCAAATGAAACATGGAGTGTTGGTTCTTTTTCCTATACAATTCTTTTGACAAAAATCCTATTTGACCAAAATAAAAAAAATCAAACTTTGTTTAAATATAGTGCCAAAAGCAATGGAGAAGCTTTTGCAGGACCATCCCTACCCAGTGCGCCGCATAGACAGGCAACAATGGTAGAGCTAGAGAGCGATGGAGATTTGGTGGTGTAAGGCCACAACATCCTCATCTGTAGCGACCTAAATCCATCAATTTTCGCGGCTGGCAAATTACAACCCCGTTCATGTCTCCATCGACTATGGCTAGTGGATCGCCTCCGATGTCTCCGACATTGTTTGCAATTGGGGTACCAACAATGTTAGTTCTTAACCTTCTTGGGGGATTTGATGACTTGGAAGGAGGTGGAGGTTTAAGTGACCGGGGAAGGAACGAGATGATTATGATGGAGGTGGTGATGGTGAAACTAGGCTTATTGAAACCAGTTCACCAAGGGTATTCCGGGGATTTTATTCTATGAGTTAACGGGAGTTTAACACCATTTGTGTTAAGGGAGGCAAATGAAAATTTACAATCTAAAATGGGATAAATGTAATACTAGCTAAGTTCAAGGGAGATCCATGTAATTACCCCTTATTTCAAAAGTAATTTTAGTAGAAAATGAACCAAAAAATCCTATAGTCAAGCCTAATCCTAGTTTTCAATGGAAAGCCTAGGATCTATTTAGTTTGAGCTTTCAGTTTTATTTTTTAATTTTCTAGAATTTATGATGGAAAAATTGAAAATTTTGAAAACTTCAAATTCCAATTTTCAAAATTTTCAGTTTTTTTTCTTCACAAATTTTGTAAAACTGAAAAATTGAAAACTGGAAACTCAAACCAAGCATGCCCCTAATTACTGATTGCTTTCAATCAAAAAAGAAAATAAAAGTTGCGAATTGCTTGAGCCAACTCATCAATTAATAATTTTTATTTTTTAGAGATACAATAAATAAGTGTTGAAAGATAGGACAAAACAATGTTTTAAAATATAAATAAAAATGTTATTTGTTTACTTTGACAGTGAAAATAATTTTATATTATCAAATAACAATAAAATATTTTATTTTTCTTAAGTAATAAACTATAGGCAATAACAACCCACTATCACACTACCATCTTTGATGACTTGTCATTTTGATAAAATTTAATTAGTTAATAATTGTGTATTCAATGGTTGTGATTTAATAGATATTAGAGAATTTGAATTAATCGAACACGTGACTCTTTTTTAATTATAAATAATTAAAAAGTATTGATATTCTTAAATTTTATAGACGTACTAGAAAACCCCTCATAAATTAGTTTTTTTTCCCTCTCTATTCAACACACTATAACCTAAATTCCAAAAGTCAAGGGTACAAAATAAATTCACATAATAATATGCAATACAGAGCCTGTTTGAACTAATATTGAATAATACTCTGAAACAAATATAGTTTCTGTTTTTCAATCAAAATAATTCATTTGTGTACTTGAGAAAACATACATAGATAGAAAGATGAGTTTAGTTTGAATATAATGCTAGTATAAAATAATTTTAAATATACATCAAATCATATGTTGATACTTTAGTGAAGGTTTTTTGACTCGACCATTATGACTGATTTTTATATAACTAGGGCATTAAAATTGCACTTAAACTCATTGTGCATAAGAATTAGATCCGTTTATGAATGTGTCCATTTTTAAAAACAAAACTGCATCATCAGAGTTTCCATTATAACATAACAGTCCAAAAGAAAAAGAGCTTCCATTATAAGGTAAAAACAGGGAATCAGAACTTCAATTTGTGTACAGAATTGAGTCATTGAGAGGAAGAAGGAGAATTGGAGAGAGAAAGCGAGGCATGGTGAAAATCTCGTTCGGTGGATACGATGACGGGGGGGAAGGACCTAGCTCTAGCAATCCCACCCAGAAGCGACGCAGGGTAGAACACGAAGACCAACAAGAACAAGAACAAGAACCACGCTATGAAATCGGAGACCAACCAAGTGCGATCGAGGAGGAAGTTGCGGCACAACAAGAAGGAGACGATGATGGAACTGTAGAGCGTGCTCCAGCAGATCACAAAAGCGTTGATCGAGGAGGGTCTGCAACGGATGATAGGGATAGGTCCATTTCTGTGACAATCACCGACCCTGATGTCCTTGATTGCTGCATCTGCTACGAACCCTTGAGTGCCCCTGTTTTCCAGGTCAGTTTCCCCTTCTTCCCCACCAATTTTTTTTTTCTTTCTCTGATTTTGATCTTGTGTGTGATTTTCGCAGCAGTTTTTAAATGATGATGTAATGTCAATTTTTTTTCTTTTTTATTTTTGTTTGCATAACTGATTCTGTTTGCAAATGGTGTAAGCAATTTTGTGTTGTTAGGGCTTAGGAGGTTTAGAAACTCGATTGGGATTGTAACTGCTTGTGCGCTATGAGTGGAAGTTCTGTTTGTGATTGTTGTGTGTGGGTTTAGGAGTTTGGCATTTTGTAGAAAACAAAAGGGATTTTAAGCAGTTGCTATTGGAAACATGTCCAGCTATGGTTAGTGATTTATGTCAGGAATTCAGATGTGAGCGCAGACGTGGGTGAAGAAGAAGTCCTATCTTAGAAAGGAATTGGCAACCGAGAACCATATAAAGTGGAAGGATACATGAACCTATTCCCTTGAGGAGTTGGATAGATATGTGGGATTTAATGATATTACTAGGGTTGGGGCCTGGATATGGTGCTGATTCGGGTGGTGTCACCCACTTGAGTGAATTTTAACATTAATGATGAGATTTGTTATAATTTTTTGTGTCCTCGGTAGAATTAGCTGGGGTTGTTGGTATTTGTATTTGAACCATATTGGAGGCAATGGCGTGGGGTGTAGATTTTTCAATACAGTGACCCTTAATGAGCTCCATTGATGAGCTTCATTGACTAAATTCCTAAGGATATTAAGAATGTTTAACATATAGCTTGTTGTAAACTTTTAATAGCAGTTAAAAGAAATTGGTTTGTTGATGATGCGTGCAAATGGTCCAGCAAGTGTCAACTTGTTGATGTTGGTATTTGTTGGGACTGGAGATTTAATATCATATCAATTTGTGTGGAAAAGTTTGTCTTTTTACTATATTGAGTGTTCAAAATGAACAGCTTTGAGGAATAAAAACTTGAAGCACAACGTTCCTTTAGTGGGTTGTTGAAGTTGGATGTTATGATGCAATAATTGCACTTTCTGATTACATCAATAGGATGTATGGAGTTGCTGACTTGATGACGTCTCGACGCTAATATAAGAAACAATTTAACGGTCAATGAATTAACAATATTCTATTTGCTGAAGATTTGATTACATTTATCATTTATCTGTTTTGTATCTGAAATTCTAATCATGCTGGTGTTTTGTCTATTTATTTCTGATTACATAGTACCGATCAAAGGTACATACTTTATAAATTGAAAATGCATTGCTACTTTGATCAGATATTTTTTCTTTCTAAGTAGACAAATACTTTAATAATTAAAAATCCATTGTTACATAGATGATATATTGTTTTTGAGTTTCAAATGTCCCAGCAATATAATAGTCTTAGAACCATTTTAAGATTATTTACATGCATCTACTATATGCATTGTGGTTTGTTCAGTGGTAGTCTTCCTTGTTAAAATTCAATGGTTGTGATGGTCAACGTCAGTTTTGTCCCTCCAAAGCAACCAAATATAAGATTGATGCTGTTGCAAAGGCAAATGATTTAGAGTCTCATAGCAATCCATGTTGTTCTGTACTGAACTCATAAAGGCTTAAGGATAAAGAAAGGAAACATAAAGATATAATTGCTCGGAGTTAGAAACAAAACTAAGCTGTTGATTTTGTCAACATACTAACATGCCATTATGATACAGATACAACACTGGGAATCCACCATTTTGATTAAACTTTGTATTCTGGTACTGATATATGAGAAAATATAATATAGATGCTGTTTGACAATGTAGTGACAAGATTTCTTTAATTTTTCTTAAATAGAGTCTGCCAATTTTAATACATCAAAGAAACTGAAGCATTGAAGTGACCACATGTTTGCTATGTTGCAGTTGCTCTGTAGATGAAATTTCTGCATTATTCGTTCCTATTGGTATGAGTTGATGATCACTTGATTTGTCATTTGCTTTATTTTGAGTTGATGCTTTCTTTGAGGCACTTGGGTATCATGGTAACAGCAAGTATTCTGAGAGATATGTTCAACTTCATTGAAAACATTTTGTTTTGTTACCGTAACAATTTACAAGTAACCAACCCTGGATGAGGGGAATTTATCCAAAGAAAAGCGAAAGAGGTGGTGGTGGGAGAATTGATAGTAATCAGCTTGACAGGTGGTGCAATTTTCTACTAGAAAATGTTTTCCTAGCATATTTTGTTCCTTTTGTTTTGTGTTTCTATTGTTCGTTTTCTGGCTGTTTTAACACGCAGACATTAAAAAGGCACTCTTTATAACTTTTTCTTTTTTTGTTCCATTTATTGAAAAATCTAATTTAGTAACTTTCTTTGTGATCAAATGACAATTCAGTGTGAGAATGGGCATATTGCTTGCTCTAATTGCTGTGCCAGGCTTGGGAACAAGTGTCCCATGTGCTCAATGCCCATTGGCTATAACCGTTGCAGAGCTATTGAAAAGGTGCTGGAATCTATTAAAATATCATGCCTTAATGCAAAATATGGTTGTAAAGACAAGTTTAATTACAGTATGAAACATGACCATGAGAAGGAGTGCATCTATCTACCATGTTTATGCCCGCATTCAGGTTGCAACTTTGTTGCCTCTTCCAAGGAGTTATCCCTTCACTTCAGCCGTAGACATATAGGTTCTGGAAAACAGTTTATATACGATAAATTTTTTACAGTCGTCTTAAATATTGACGACAAAGCAATTGTTCTTCAAGAGAAAAATGATGCTAATCTATTTGTTGTTCACAATAACCTTGAGCATCTGGGGAATTTAGTCCATATGACTTGCATTGGACCCAAATCGAAGACAGAGTTTCATTATGATATCTTGGCTAGGTCTCAGGGAACCTCTCTAATACTGCAATCATTCACCAAGATCATTCAAGGCCACTTTGCTGATACTCCTTCAACAGGGCGTCTTTTGATTCCTTCCGACTTTTTTGGTTCTGGACTACTCAAACTGGATATTCGCATAAAGTCATGACTGCAACCCTTGGCTGCAGAATAAAGGAGCTCTGTATTTAATTGACATATTTTTAATTATGTATGTATTCTCCTTGTTTAGCACGTAGCAGACCATATAATCTGTTGTATCTGGGCACAAGTAGGAAGGTAAAGAATACTTGTGCATGAATGCATGGCATTATTGTTTCAAAATTGTCCGGTATATATGAAGTATTCTGAATCTGTACCCGACACATGACTATTGTTCAATCTAATACATATTTGCTGACAAGTGACATAGGCGTTTCTCTCTTTCTCTGTCTTCTGAAAATACAAGAGTTGTTGCAAGCAAAGTATTAGGAGTCTTGGCAGAAAACAAATTTGTGTAGAGTAAGAAAACCATCAAATATTAGTAGGATGAACAAAGTCAACCGCCTTATATCGACAAGATATACATGTACAAAAATACTATTGCAACGACAAAGATAAGGTGAGGTCGGTAATAGACCAAAACCAAAACAGAGGTAACCAAGGCAGCCAATCCCCAAGGTGATGAGACCTTGTCCTCACCATAGGAATGTTTCACTTTCACATTTGGAGCCGGAACCATGAGGCGACCATATAGTGCAATGAGGAATAACACGAGAGGCAAAAGCAAGAGTAACAAGTTGGCGTTGATGGTGGTTGTCTGCATGGCTGACCTGTAGTTCAAGTACGATGAAACAAATAGCAAGAACACCACGATGCCAACTATGGCAAACAGTTGCAGAGGAGGAGCAGATATAGAGTACAAAGTTCTCCCTGACCACCCTTGTTTCAATTCTTGATCCCTTCTCTCCCTCAACGTCAAAGCCATTTCTCTCTCAAAATTCTTTTTTTCTTTAGCTTTCTTCTGACTCTAAGATGTTTCTTGTCTATGAAGATAACTCATATATATTTATATATAAAATACGTGTTTGGATTTATCCATCCATGCATTCCAAGGCAGGAAGGTGTTTTTGATTCTATCTCGAGCCATAGCCGACCATTAAATTTTGGATTTTTGTACACCGATTTGGGATCGGCCACGTGTTCAACGGAGGAGCAATAAGCAGATTTTATTGTGATAATTGTTTCATGCATGCAAAGCTGTGCATATTGAAGTGTATAAAAAAGAAAAAACAAAAAAAGCTTTGTATATTGAAGGTTTTGAGTGTGAGGTGTCTTATCCAAGTGTTGATACTTTTCACTGTCGCTTCAGCTTGAAGAGGGTAAAGGGAGGAACAACCACCATTCGAGAAATTACGAATCTCTCTTAAGCATGAAAGCAGCTACAAACTCTTTCCCTTCTTTCTCTTTTCTTCTAAAATTGAACTCATAAACACACTTTTACTGTAATACCTTAAACCTTGCAAGATTATTTGATTTTGGATATTCTTCGTTTGCTTCAAAAGGATCAAATTTGGTGATATATACCTGAGGGTTTACATTTGGCAGCTTGTTAATGAATTTGTTTATGGATTAGGCAACAGCTCTTGAAATTAAAAGTGCTAAGCTCCTCCACGCTGAATTAAGAGTAGCTTTCAGCGGCTATACCTGTTGGGTTAGCAAGTTGAACGATGTCATCCATTTTCCCCCGTCTCTTCGTTTCAAGTCTATTCATTTTGTTGAATCTCCAATTCTAACAGTGATCACACATATTGAATATTTAATGTTATTCATTAAGTGTTGCAGGTATTTCACAAAGAAAGGATAAATGAGCTATCTTAATCTCTGTATCAGAGTGCAAAATTTTTAAATTGGATAAGAATCAAATATATTCTACGTTCTGAATTAACCAGCGATGTATGGCTCGTTATGTTAACACATCACATAATTCACTATGAATACCAATACTAAAAATATTGCACTTCAAAGAATATACGAGGGTCTTTTTTTTCCATATTAGCTTTGAGAGTATAATATACATTGATATGAATTTGAGGATGAATTTATATTATTGTGGTGTCAGAAAAATCTCGTCTCAAACAAGTTTTCATAAAGGTAAAAAATAGAGTATTTTAATCAAAATCTCACCACACTCAAGATTTTAATGAAATTTTGCTTGTGCCGAGATTTAGCAAAAAGATATTAAAATATTATGCTCTTTCTATATAAACCCGCTTCCATCTTTTCCAATTCAAATTTTATTTCTCTAACCACAACATTGGTCATGTGATAGAGACTAGCGTGTTGTAAATGCTTGTGTATCTCCACTTTTAGTAACTTTATATATAGATGACGTAACCGCAATTCAAATAATATTGTTTAATATTTGTTACAAATAACATGTATTAAAGAAAATAACAGATATTAAACATAAAATAAATACTACTTAAAATTTAACAGGTATTAAACAAATAAATAATACTATTTAAATAAATACTACTTAAAATTTAACGGTTAATAAATACTAATTTTGTTAATACTCAGAACAGATATTAAACATTATTATATACTCAGAAAATAGTATTAACAAAAAAATCTCAGTACCATTGTTGCAGGGATTCTGGTCATTGAAATCTCGCCACTCACGAGATTTCTTTTTGAAATCTCGCCACTCGTGAGATTCCTTTGCCCCTGACGGACCTGACATAAGTTCATATATATATAATATTTGCCCTAAACCCATATTAATGAATATCTTTCATCCATTCTCCATATAAAAAATAATTTCCTAATATATGATGCCTCATTCTAAAATAATTTTAAAAAAAAGACTAGAAAAAAAAAGACATCCATGTAGCGAATAAAACAAAAAAAAAATCTAAGATGTGGAAAAAAAAAAAGAAGAGAAAATGATAAGTCTGCCCTTGCCAGAGAAAAATGCCAGCCCTTTAGCAACAATCCACAACAGAAGACCTAAAGCCAAAAGTTGCGAGAACAGGAGATGTAGGGTTTGTTCGCAAATATGGGAATGAGAAGTGTTATTTTAACACTTAATAAATGAGTGTTTATTGAATCATCTATTTTTTTTTATTGGATATAATTGATTGATGGGAGGAGTGAATATTATTATTATATCTAATGATAATAAAATAAATGTAGGGACACTTAATTTTTAATTATTAAAATAATATTTTTTCAAAAAAAAATCATTGATAGGATAACAACACCACCTTGTGCAGTCTCAATCAACCGACTGTCTGTTCATATTTCAATCAAGACAGTGATATATGGCCCCAAAAGTCATATACACGAAAATGACAAATAATGTTCTCCAAATTATAATTGGGCGAAGGGGACAGAAATCATGGTGGGAAGAAAAAATCACCACCAACAATAATTTGACAGATCGCATGACTTTTCGAGCTCAATGTTTTCGTATTCAACACTTAACTAGCATACGTGCTTGACATGCCTGCCAACGGCTGAGTTTAAGGAAGTACGCACTCAACCAATGCGTTTTGTTTTCTGTGTAGAAACTTTCGAATAATGATATGGCTAAAGGCTTTTCTTCCACAACTTCTGCTTAAATACTAAATTGAGTTCCAAACTGCTATTCAAACATGTTATATATACCATAAATTAAGAGTGTGGTTTTGACTTTTCAATGTTGTTAATCCATTTTTTCCTTTTGTATAACTTTCGTACGCAGGAAGAGGATCGGAGTGTGGTTTTGAGTTTTGACTGTTTTTGTTTGTTCCGTCTTTAATTTGTACAGCTTCTGTAGTTTTGTACGCAATTGGACCAGAATAAATTAACACGTGTACGCAAGAACAGGACTGTTTTGAGTTTATGAAGAAAAAAGGACTACGGTTTGTAATGGCTGTCTTTATTCTACTTTTCATTTGTATGAATTCTTACCTTATACCACAACGCTGGGGTTGAGTTTTGACTGCCTTCTTACAATTTTATTAGACACAAATGCTATTCTGCCCAAATTGGTGACTTCAAATAGCAGCTGGTGTTTCCCAATTTGCAATAATTCCTGCACACAACAATAACACAACACCATCCCAAAATGAAGCACACAAGTTCACTCTCACATTTTACCCTTTTTATAATTGGTCTTCTGTTTTCATTTACATCTTCTGCATATGATATTCATGAAGACTTCCTTCAGTGTCTTTACCTTAATAACTCCACATCAATCTCTACAGTTGTTTACACCCAAACCAATTCCTCTTTTTCATCTGTACTGCAGTTTTCCATTCAAAACCTTAGATTCTCATCCAGCACAACCCCAAAACCCCTTGTCATCGTGACACCCCTCCAAGCATCCCATGTTCAAGCCACCATAATATGTTCCCAACTCCATGGCTTGCAGATTCGAACAAGAAGTGGTGGCCATGACTTTGAGGGTCTCTCCTATGTTTCTCAAGTTCCATTTGTCATCATTGACTTCATAAACTTTAGAAACATCGAAGTGGATGTAGAAAACAGCACTGCATGGGTTCAAGCTGGGGCAACTGTTGGTGAACTTTACTATATGATTGGCAAGAAAAGCAAAACTCTTGGCTTTCCGGCTGGTGTATGCACCACCGTAGGAGTTGGTGGACAATTCAGTGGTAGTGGCTATGGGTTTTTGTTGCGTAAACATGGCCTAGCTGCTGATAATATAATTGATGCTCACATAGTTGATGTGAAGGGTAGGTTTCTTGACAGAGAAGCCATGGGTGAGGATCTCTTTTGGGCCATTAGAGGTGGTGGTGGAGCAAGCTTTGGAGTCATCTTAGCATGGAAGATAAAACTAGTTCCGGTTCCATCAACTGTGACTGTCTTCAGAATTGCCAGGACTTTGGAACAAAATGCAACGAAGCTTCTTCATAAGTGGCAGCTTGTGGGAAACAAAATTGATGAGGACATAGTCATTAACATCAGGTTGCAGAGGGTAAATTCAAGCAATAAAGGGGAGTTAACGATAAATGCCTCATTCTATTGCCTGTTTCTTGGAGGTGTTGGTAGGCTTATTCCATTGTTGCAAGAAAGCTTCCCGGAATTGGGTTTGGTCAAAGAAGACTGTGCTGAGATGAGCTGGATTGAATCGGCCCTTTACCTTTATGGATTTACAAATGGTGAATCCCTTGAAGTTTTGCTAAACAGAACACAAACTACAACCGATTATTTGAAAGTAAAATCTGATTATGTGACAGTTCCCATCCCTGAAAGTGGTTTAGAAGGAATATGGCCAATGTTTTATGAAGAAGAGGCTGCTGGAGCTATGATGAATCTATTTCCTTTTGGGGGCAGAATGGCTGAGATTTCGGAGTCCGAAATTCCATTCCCACACAGATCTGGAAACTTATACCAAATTCAGTACTCAGTGCACTGGGAACAAGAAGGGGATGAGGTAGCGCAAAGGCACATCAATTGGGCTAGAAGGCTTTACAGTTATATGGAACCTTTTGTATCAAAGTCTCCTAGAGCTGCATATGCCAACTATAGAGACCTTGACATTGGGGTAAATAGCGAAGGCTATACAAGCTATAAGCAAGCCAGCATTTGGGGTCTCAAGTATTTCAAGAACAATTTCAAAAGATTAGCCCGTGTGAAGACTAAGGTTGATCCGCTTAACTTCTTCAGGAACGAACAGAGTATACCTACTCTCATTAAGGGACGCAAATAGAAATCTCTGAGCAGCATTGGTCACAATTAGCTACTTTTTTCTATTTTGCTTTTATGTGTTTCCGTTATCTAGGGCACCTATCATAAGTCCATAGTAATCACATTTGAGAAGCGGCTTAAATGCCTAATACTGTCTTATTATACTTCTCTTTTTTTCTCCATTTTGTCAGCTTCATGTGCAAGCATCGCTAGACTAAAGCTGCCCTTTGTTTTGGAAAGGTTTCATTTCATTTCAGTTAAAACCAAATATTTCAATAAATTAAGATCTACTAATTATTCAAAAGGCAAATCACAGAAAAGTATTTTAGTATGAAGAGGGACTTAGTATTTTCTTTCTTTTACCAATCACTTGGTTGTTTGTAACTTCTCATCATCTTTGCACACACTCACATTTAAAGTTAGTGAAATCTATGAACAAGTGAGCCTATCTTAAATATAATTGGTGGGATCTTATTTATTGTGAATATATATAAAGATGAAACGATAAACTTGTATTTATGTAAGAACTTTTTTATGATTGATGATTTTGATTTTATACTACTTTTCACAAAATTTGTCTCCAACTAGCTCGAACCATATCCATATAATATATTTTTTATAAAAAAACATGACATGTGTATAATATTCTTATAATATACGCAAAAAATAATCAATTTGGTGGCTCATTTCAATTTTTTGTTTCTTTGGATCCACCACTTTTGTATTTAGCATATTTTGCATTACATTGTATATACCTTATACAATTATCATTTCTTCATTTTTTTTATAAATACAAAATAGTTTTTACTTTCGTACTCATAGGGTATTTGTACCCTTATATAATTAATGATTGTGATTTAATTTTTGATTTGATAAATTTTAAAAATCTAAATTAATGGAATATGTGATTCATTGCTAACCACAAATAATTATGGGGTAAATTACAATAACTTCCTTTAAGCTCACTTGATGTGATATTTGCCCATTGTAGATTTTAAAATTATACTTACCACCCTTAAATAAATAATATCAATACTTGCTAAATTAGTTTTATAAAATATCCAAATTACCCCCAACATCTCTTGTTCTCTAAGAAGCGCGAACACATCAACTTGATGGTGTGTTCGTGTGTCAAACACGCGTCGGTGTCTGACACCCACACAACACATGTTAGACACGGGTGTCAGACACGTGTCCATACGCATCCAATTATAAAAAAATTTGAGCTCCAACATGCACTGAACACGGTTTGACATTGCTTCAATGCACTATGGACGTGGCTTAGACACCCCGAATACGCCTGAGTTGATTTCTTTATTTATTTTTTTAAAATTTAAAATCAACATGAGTTCAAAATCAACCTTAGTTATTTGGTTGGATTTGTGTTGTTTAATCATTTTATTTTGAAAATTCTTCAGTTGATCACAAAAAAAATTAATTAGATAAAAGAATTATACAAACACAATAAAAAGAAATTCAGATAAAAAAAATGACAAATAAAATCATACAACAAAATAAAAAATAAAAATAAAATATATATATATATATATATATATATATATATATATATATATATATATATATATATATATATATTGTGTCTATATCCTATAATTTTTTAAATTTGATGTATTTCCGTATTGTTGTGTCCAATCTCAACATTTGTGCTTGCTAGCTTCCTCTCTATTGCGTCTCTGGTCATGCACCACATCACCTAAACCAAACTGAAAAATAAAAAAAGAACCTCCTCTGATTGAAATGATCGCCCTCATCACAATCCCCAGGCACCACACTTAGCCTCAACCCCAAACTCACCGATCTCCATTTCAAAACCCTTCCCAACACCACCAATGGAGAAGGTCACCCACCAGATCCCCAGCCAAGTTCTCACCACCACCGAATAGGCACACAGAAGTGACGGCCACTTTGACCACCACACCACCAAAGGCGCCGACCACCATGGTGGATCTCACCATGAGAAGCCATCAAACATAGTTTTCTAAAACATTTTTTTTTTCCGGAGAAACAAGGTTTATTGAAAATCAAAATTCCCCTCTTTCGGAGCCTATGTCACAAGTCACAACCCCATCAACAACATATCCTTCCCTGAGCCTCAAATCCTTGATATTTCAGATTTTCTATAAGATGGGTTATTTTATATATTATTATTGATGGTTTATTATTAGTAATGAATGTTCTTGTAACAACTTTTAAACAATTAAAGGAGGTAATAGGTGTAATATTTATTAACTGATCATAATAGAGGATGTTGTAGTTAGTCCATAGCTCATAACTAAAAGAAGCTGGTACCTTCTATACCAAAGTAACCCATACAAAATAGATATAATACAAATATAGTCAGAGAGATGGAAAAATAAATAAAAGAGTGAAAGATAGGAGAGAAAAATAATAGATCACTACGTTCATGTCTTTTTCTCTTTTTCTATGGTTAAGTTATTTTAATTGTTGTACAAATATCGTTAAAATCTCACTCCGCTATATTTTTTTACCTCCATTATCCTAACTTCTTCCGAGTCACTGTCAGACTCCTCGTATTCTTCTCCCACCGAACGCTGCACTACTTTTGTTTTTCTCTTTTCTTTTCCATCTTTTTGTGTTGGGCCACCTTGATTATTGAAGAAACATTAAAAAAATCCATTGGCTACACTACGAGGTGATGATCCGGTATGTGTAATTGACTAATTGTCCCCCGTGTCTTTAATAGAAATTATTGTCCAGAAACTTTACCTGTTTGTCACGAGCATATAATTATGCAGTGATAAGACTGATGTGATGATTTTTGGCATTATGTAGTCAATACTTTTTTTTTTCTCATTCTTATTTGAATGAAAAATAGAGTTGGGAGGTTAAAGATAGAAGGTAGAAAGAAAGACGGTGATATGAGAGACTATGATGATGTGACGATGATGAGAGAATTAGCAACTTTATATGTAAAAGTTGCACTGGTGGAAGGACTCGTAGTTTATCAAAAAGGTTAGCATAATAGAGGGTTTATAATTTTTGTTAAGAAAATTGTCTTGATAAAGAATTTATTGGTTTTGTCATAAAAGTTATTTTGACAAAGAATTTACAAGTTTTTTCATAGATGTTGCTTTAATAATGTCATGAACAGTTGTATGTTTTTCCAAAAAAATTGCATTAATGATGTCCTAAATTAGCAACAATGGGTGTAAATATAGGTTGGGTTGAAAATCTTTATGATAACATAGTGTCAGGTGGTGTGTCCCGTAAAAGCAATAAACTTGTTTGAGATTTATTGATTTGATATATTTAGTTTGGCTGGGGATTTACTTCCCAACATTTTGTTGGTTTGCATGAAAGGTTTCGAAGCTATTTATGAATGTGAATTACTTCCCAACGTTTTCATGGCTGGGGAATTACTTCCCAACATTTTGTGTTGTTACGAACGTGAGTAGATATTACACACAGCTCTCTCTTGTTAGATACTTCAAATTTATAATCTCTGGAAATTATTCAAGCTCTTTTTTTTTATCTCTTAACTATTAGCCTATACCGAACATTATAATTTTAAGTATAATATGTGTATCTATGTGTGCTAGATAATTTATACTTTAGATAACTATCATTAACTTTAATTCATCTAGACTTCTGGATAGCAATTTCGTAATAATGACAGAGAGGGACACAAATCAAACCATCAAATTGTCAAGAGAAATAATCAATTTCTCTGCTATATTTTCAGTTTTTTTCAAAATTACTGGTACCTTATAAGAATTACTGGTCAAGATTAGGCCATATATGCAGGTTTTGAAAAAAAAAAAAAGATGTAAAAAATATATATTTAAAAATAGTTAGTTCATGATTGAATAATAACCACTCATTAATGGTGGCTATCGATATTCTTAAAATTATTATGGATATTGAATAAATCTCCAATAATTCAAGTTCTTCGAGCATCCTTCTACTGGTTCTCCTAATTGGTAAACAAATAAAATATTCAATATTTTTTATGTTTTATGATATTAAAAATATTTAATATTTTTCTTATCTAAAAGGTAGAAGAATTACAAGGAGGATGATAGAGAATTATTAATTACTACCCAATTGATGTGGATGTCCTTCTTTTGGAGTGATTATTGCCGCTCTCACTCAACTACTTGTTATGTAGTTTCTCTATAATACCTTCTTCTTATTTGTTAATTATAATGACAATCTACTACTACTATTATTATTATGAAAATTTGTTATCTTTATTTCAATGAAAAAAAATTATATTCACTACGAATTTTTGCATTGGTAACAAATTTCTAGTTGACATTTTTTTTGTCCTTTCTGGTAGGTGTTTCATGTTTGTGTGATGGAAACAGGTAAGTAAAATTACCAAAGTAAATAAAGAATTCAAGCAGTTTCAAAAAAATAATAATAGTAACCAAGAAAACCGAGAATGCAAAGAAAACAAATGAAGAAAAGAAATTTACATAACCATAATCTACACTGTGAACAGCACAACACCCTCTACTAAACAAAGAAAAATAGAGGAAAACACAAAGCCAAAATTCGATTAACGTCATTCAAAGTGTTAAAGAAAAGAAAAAGAAAAAAGACGTAAATCCCAGGAAAGAGAAAGGAACTAACCAACCCGGCGTAGCGCAAATTGGTAACGAATATAATTTTTTTCATTGAAATAAAAATAATAAATTTATGCAAAAATATAAATGATGAAATAACTATAATTTAGTGTTAGATTATCATTGTAATTAATAAATAAGAAAGATATTATTGAGGAATTAAATATAAGGTATTTAAATGAAAGTGATTTTTATCACTCTAAATGGTTATTGGCTTCCACCTCCTCAAGAATCTAAGATTATATATCGAAAAGATGGAAATTAGAAAAGTAATGGCTATGGGGCCTTTGGTGACCACTAAGTAGAGATGGAAGTAGGCTTTGGTGATGAGCGGCCTCTGGTCTAGTCTACGTTCCGTCTAATTAGGTCTGGTTTATTTAGTAAATGAGTTAGATTAAAATTTTTTCAAGAAGCCTTTTTAGTTAATCATGTTAGGTTCTAGTCTATAAAAATATCCTGTTATTATTATTATTATTATTATTATTTAAATATATAATGATAATAAAAATATTTTAATCTATTTGAAAATATTTTTTTATCTAACTTAATTATTTTAGTCTATTTTAAAATATATTATTTTTATATATTTAGTAGTATCTTGACTTATTTAAGAATAGACGTTTTGATTTTTTTTTAAAATATCTTATAACCAAATAGCCTCTAGATAGGTTTTTAGGTCAGTTTAGACTTTTAAGAAGGTCAAACTCGTGCCATAAAAAAGGCTTATATCAGATAATAGGCTTAGACTTAGGCTCCATTTTAAAAATATAAAAATAATTTATTTAAGCTAAAACATAGTCTAACTCAGACTTATTTCCATCTCTACTAATAAGAGAAGAATGTGACAAGTGTGAATAAAGATTTTTTTTTTTTGGTTACAAGTGTGAATAATGAAGTTACTTAAACGAAAAGGAAGATAAAGGTGTTAGATTTTAGAAAAAAAAAATGTTATATGTTAAATATCTTTATTTATGCTTTCACTAACATAATTGAATCAAACTTGAGAGACCCACCACAAATCAAACACAATATATTCTCTCCAGAATCCAACTTGAGATTCGTGCTTCTGTACACATAATAGTGGTGAGTTACTTCTTATTTTTTTATTTGATTGTTTATCTCGTGCATAACTTTCCCAACAACTTCCACTTCAAATGAAATTATTGGTAGCCATATACCATTACTCTAGTTTCCATCTTCTCAAGATAGATGCGCAATATTAGTATCAGTAGCAAATTCGTAACTTTAAATAGCAGTGCTCCTCAATTTGCAACCACTCGTACGTATTCACAAAAACCATCAAAAAATGAAGCTCGCAAGCTCACTGTCACATTTTGCTGTTGTTATAATTGGTCTTTTATTTTCATTCAAATGTTCTGCATCTGATGCTCATCAAGACTTCCTTCAGTGTCTTTACCACAGTAACAACTCCACATCAATCTCTAAGGTTGTTTACACCCAAACCAATTCCTCTTACTCATCTGTACTGCAGTTTAGCCTTCGAAACCATAGATTGGCATCCAACACAATCCCGAAACCCCTCGTCATTGTGACAGCCCTGCAAGTTTCCCATGTTCAAGCCACCATAACATGTTCTCAACGCCATGGCTTGCAGATTCGAACAAGAAGCGGTGGCCATGACTATGAGGGCCTCTCCTATGTTTCCCATGTCCCATTTGTCATCATTGATCTCATAAAACTTCGAGAAATCAAAGTGGACGTAAAAAGCAGAACTGCATGGGTTCAAGCTGGGGCAAGTATTGGTGAACTTTACTACAGAATTAGCCAGAAAAGCAAAACTCTTGGCTTTCCAGCAGGTGTATGCCCCACCATTGGGGTTGGCGGACACTTCAGTGGTGGTGGCTATGGATTCTTGGTTCGTAAATATGGCCTAGCTGCTGATAATGTAGTTGATGCTCACATAGTTGACGTGAAGGGTAGGGTTCTTGACAGAAAAGCCATGGGTGAGGATCTCTTTTGGGCCATTAGAGGTGGTGGTGGAGCAAGCTTTGGAGTCATCCTTGCATGGAAGGTAAAACTAGTTCCAGTTCCATCAACTGTGACAGTATTCGAAGTTTCCAGGACTTTGGAACAAGATGCAACCAAACTTATTCATAAGTGGCAGCTTGTGGCTCATAAAATTGATGAGGACATATCCATCAATGTCGTATTACAGAGGGTAAATTCAAGCAATAAAGGGGAGCTAACCATGCAAGCCTTATTCCAATGCTTGTTTCTTGGAGGTGTTGATAGGCTTATTCCCTTGTTGCAACAGAGCTTCCCGGAATTGGGTTTGGTCAAAGAAGACTGTACTGAGATGAGCTGGATTGAATCGGCCCTTTACCTTTATGGATTTACAAATGGTGAACCCCTTGAAGTTTTGCTGAATAGAACTCAAACTACAACCGATTATTTCAAAGTAAAATCTGATTTTGTGACAGATCCCATTCCTGAAGTTGGTTTAGAAGGAATTTGGCCAATGTTTTACGAAGATGAGGCAGCCCAAGGTTTTATGTATCTATTTCCTCATGGGGGCAGAATGGGTGAGATTTCTGAGTCCGAAATTCCATTCCCACACAGATCTGGAAACTTATACGAAATCCTGTACTCGGTGCATTGGGAACAAGAAAGGGATGAGGTAGCAAAAAGGCACGTCAATTGGGTTAGAAGACTTCACAGTTACATGGAAGCTTTTGTATCAAAGTCTCCTAGAGCTGTATATGTCAACTATAGAGACCTTGACATTGGGGTAAATAATGAAGGCTATACAAGCTATAAGCAAGCCAGCATTTGGGGTCTAAAGTATTTCAAGAACAATTTCAAAAGATTAACACATGTGAAGACTAAGGTTGATCCTCTTAGCTTCTTCAGGAACGAACAGAGTATACCCACCCTCATTAAAGGACGCAAATAGAAATTAATCCCTGAGCAGCATTGGTTATAATAAGCTACTTGTTTTTCTTTTGCTTTTATGTGTATCCGCTATCCAGGACACCTCTCATCAGTCCATAACAATCATATTTGAGAAGCTGCTTAAATGCCTACTGCGTTGACTTATTATGCTTTTTTCCATTTTATCAGCTTCATACATCTTCAAATTAAGGATTTCAACAAATTGAGGCTTACTAATTTTTAAAATAAAGGAATTATTTTTCTTTAAAGATTTTTGAAAACTCGTAACATGTTTTAAGTAATATTTCTGTGTTGAGCATGCATGGATTAACTAATACCATCATGGTGGATCAGATCTTGTCTTTTAATCACCCATCAAGAATCAAGATTAGGCACGTATGATCCCTTTTTGAATGAAACTACCTTATTAACTTTCAAGATTAGCTCACGTGCTTAACATATTTTTTTAAGGAATAGAATTTGTTATTCTCTCTTAACTTGAGCGTCGGTGCAAAAACACTAACAGATTTTCATTACCAAATGTAATACCAGCAAATTGATTTCTTTTGATTATTTATAGACTAACTTTGTCATAAATTAATAAGGAGTATAATTTTTTATTGTTGATATTCCTTTTTTTTTTTTTGCTTTGAATAAATATAAATTTCTTAAGCAATTCATATGAAATGATTTCGTACCATGGCACAACTTCCATTCTCACCTTCTCATTACATTATTTTGACAGAGACATATAACAACCAGATTCGTATCTTAAATAGTTGAGGTGTTTCTCAAATTGCAACTGATCGTATATGTAACACTATGATATCCAAGAACGATGCACGCAAGCTCACTCTCCCATTTTACTGTTGTAATGATAAGTCTTTTTATTTTCATTTACATCTTCCCCATCTGATTATTTCACGGTCACGAGACTTCGTCCAGTGTCTTTTCCTTGAGAACTCTACATCAATCTCTAATAATGGCTGAGAGAGGGACAAACACAAACCAGATCACCATGTGCGTAGTGCAGCCAATGAAAATGTCAAGAGAAATAATTCATGTTCTTAAAACATCATTCTACTTATATTCTCCTAATTACTAAACAAATAAAATATTGATTTTTTTTTCTTTCCCTTCTAGAAATAGGAGAATTATTAAGAGGATGATTAGGACAATGTATTACTATCCAATTGTCAATATGTGTTTGTCCCTTCTCAAGAATCAAAGTGTAGACTGTGTAGTTGATACCAAAAAGGAGGAAATTAGAAAAGCAATCAAAGTGTGGGCTTTGGTGAGAGAAGGATGTGGCAAGTGTGAATAAGGAAATTACTATAACGAAAAGAAAGATGTCAAAATTAACAAGGGAGCACGACCTAGCTAGTTTGTGAATGCTTGTTTGGTAACAGTTCCTATTTACCTGATGAAGAGTCATACAACTCCGTACGTTGTCGGAGCTTATCAGCGGTGGTGGAGGAGTGTCGGATGCGAGAGGATGGAAGAAGGGTGGGGCATAGGTGGAGATGGTGATGGTGGTGGTGGAGGGGCTGGTGAAGGGACTTAATTATCATTATTTTGAGTGAATAGACACTTTTGTCATTTTGTTATTTTAACTGATCTTATCGTTGATATAACAATATATGTTAAATATCTTTTGATGATTTCATTGAGTGTTCATAGTGCACTCAAACTTGAGAGTCCCACCACAAAATCCGACAAACATAAAGTATATCTCATCAGAGTCCAGCTGGTTTTCATTTAATAATGATGATCACTACGAACATGTGAGATCCGTTCATTTGCACACATAGTAGCAGTGTTTTACTTTTTATTACTTTCTATTTTTTTGGGTAATAACTTTTTATTCTTTTAATTTGATTGCTTATAAACTAACTCTACCATAAACTGAGTATAATTTTTCAGTTGATTGTTTTACTCCATTTTCTCTCTAGCATAACTTTCTTAACCATTTCCACTTCATGTGGAATGATTCGTATCCTATCTGTAGCATTAGTCTACTTTCCATCTTCTCATGATAGGGGTGCGATATTTTACTTTTCCTATGAGATAGAGGAGCAATATTAGTACCAAATTCGTAACTTTAAATAGCAGTGGCGCTCTTTTCAATTTGCAACCAAGCGTACGTATTCACAACACCATCCAAGAATGAAGCACGCAAGCGTACTATCACATTTTACTGTTGCGATAATTGGTCTTTTATTTTCATTCAAATGTTCTGCATCTGATACCCATCAAGACTTCGTTCGGTGTCTATACCACAGTAACTCCACGTCAATCTCTAAGGTTGTTTACACCCAAACCAGTTCCTCTTATTCATCTATACTGGACTTTACCCTTCAAAACTCTAGATTGGCATCCAAAAGAACTCCCAAACCCCTTGTCATTGTGACACCCCTGCAAGTTTCCCATGTTCAAGCCACCATAATCTGTTCCCAACGCCATGGCTTGCAGATTCGAACAAGAAGTGGTGGCCATGACTTTGAGGGCCTCTCCTATGTTTCAGAAGTTCCATTTGTCATCATTGATCTCATAAAATTTCGAGAAATCCAAGTGGACGTAGAAAGCAGAACTGCATGGGTTCAAGCTGGGGCAAGTATTGGTGAACTTTACTACACAATTAGCCAGAAAAGCAAAACTCTTGCGTTTCCAGCAGGTGTATGCCCCACAGTAGGAGTTGGTGGACACTTCAGTGGTGGTGGCTATGGATTCTTGATCCGTAAATATGGCCTTGCTGCTGATAATGTAATTGATGCTCACATAGTTGATGTGAAGGGTAGGTTTCTTGACAGAGAAGCCATGGGCAAGGATCTCTTTTGGGCCATTAGAGGTGGTGGTGGAGCAAGCTTTGGAGTTATCTTGGCATGGAAGGTAAAACTAGTTCCAGTTCCATCCACTGTGACAGTGTTCAAAGTTGCAAGGACTTTGGAACAAAATGCAACCAAGCTTATTCATAGGTGGCAATTTGTGGCAAGTAAGGTTCATGAGGACTTAACCATTAATCTCTTATTGCAAAGGGCAAATTCAAGTAAAAAAGGGAAGTTAACAGTGCAAGCCACATTTGAAGCCTTGTTTCTTGGAGGTGTGGATCAGCTCATACCCTTGATGCAAGAAAGCTTGCCAGAATTGGGTTTGGTCAGAGAAGACTTTAAAGAGATGAGTTGGATAGAATCGGTCCCTTACATTTTGGTTCCAACAACTGGTAAACCCCTCCTTGAAGTTTTGCTGAACAGAACTCGAACTGCAGCATTTTTTTTCAAGGCAAAATCTGATTATCTGAGACATCCCATTCCTGAAACTGGTTTAGAAGGAATTTGGCCAATGTTTTATGAAGAAGAGGCCAAAAATATATTGGTGCAACTATTTCCTTATGGGGGCAGAATGGATGAGATTTCTGAGTCCGAACTTCCATTCCCACACAGATCTGGAAACTTGTGCTTAATTCTGTACTTGGTGAATTGGCGACAAGAAGGGGATGAGATAGCACAAAGGCACATCAATTATAGTAGAAAGCTTTACAGTTATATGGAGCCTTATGTTTCAAAGTCCCCCAGAGCTTCATACGTTAATTATAGAGACCTTGACATCGGGGTAAATAACAAAGGCTCCACAAGCTATAAGCAAGCTAGCATTTGGGGTCTTAAGTACTTCAAGAACAACTTCAGGAGGCTGGCATATGTGAAGTCTAAAGTTGATCCTCTCAACTTCTTCAGGAACGAACAGAGTATACCATCTCTCGTGTAAAAGGTAAGCATATAGAAATCTCTGAGCAGCAGGGTTGTGACTTGTACCAAAATAAGCTGCTATTTTTCTTTTTGTTTTTGGTGTGTGTCTGTATCCAGCATACCCATTCATCAGTAATGATCGTATTTGAGATGCTGATAATTCGATGCCTAATATGATGACTTATCTTCAATTTTTCCCCTCATTTTAGCAGCTTCATATATGTTTTCTATTCATCACATACTTGATGATGAAGATATAAAATACAGTATGTTGTAATTGGATTTCACTTCTGGAGAGTGAGAAGGTTGGTGAAGCGAGAAAATGAGAATTAATCATTCTTAAGCTAATAACTTTCATCATGCCTGAATCTCACTTGATGCTCTAATAGTAATTACCATTAATTTATCACTTTCGTATCTTATTAACCTCATTGTGTAAATATATTTAGTACTAGGTCCTTGAAAGCTCTAAAGATGATGATGATGGCGATGACGATTATTAAGCTTTTAGAGTAAGCTCTTTACTATGCCTTTAAGCAAATTGTTTCTTATGCCTGAACTAAAATTTTGTCCAATCATCACGTCAAAGAAAAATATTTTTCATACTAATACAAATTAGATATAATACAAATATAGTAAGAGGTAAGAAAAAAAATAGTGAATGTTAAGAGGGAAATATATTAATTGTGTGTGTAAATAACATTAAAATCTTAGTTGATTACTTATTATATTTTAAAAATTTATAAGTAGGTCTCTCCAGTGAATAGAATTTTATAAATAATCAAGTCCCTGACCGTAATTAACATCTATTATAAAAGCATGATATTAGTTGAAATATTTTTTGATTTTATCTATTATTAGTTCTATATTACTTCCCCTTAGAGCTTAAAACTCCAGTATCATTGTTAAATTATCTCCAAAATTTATCCTTGTGTTATTGAACAAAAAAATAAGTTCAATTAAGTCTTTGAAAGGTATCAATGTGAAACTTATGTCAACTCATTTCTTCTATGTACACTCAAGTCAAAAGAAATCATCAAATATTTTGTTTAATCTCACATATTTATAATGGTAGTTAGATTCAAAGACTTGATTATTATAAATTTTTGTTCATCATAGAAAACTAATTTCAAATTTTAAAATTATAGGGATCTAATGAAAATTTGATAAGATTGTAGGACCGGTAGATTAATTAGACTTTTTTATGTTTTCCCTTTTTATCTGTTATCCTAGCTTCTTCTAAATCACACTCCTTTTATCCTTCTCTCCCATCTAATGCCGCACTACCTTTGCATTTTCTCTTTTCGATCTTTTTGTGTTAGGGGCACCTTGATTCTTAAGAAGGCAACATTGTCAACTCCATTGGCTGCAGTGCGCACTGGTGGTCCGGTACTCCGATATACATATATTTGTTCCTATCATCCATTAATTACACATTAGAAATTATTGTCCAAAAAGTCTACCTGTTCGTCCAGTGCCTATATAAATATGCAGTGCATTGGTGAACAGCAAGTTCTGTGGTACTTTTTGTTGGTTTGCATGAAAGGTTTGAAACTATTTATCTTGTGAGGCTATGAACGGGAATATATATAGATATTACATATAGCTCTCTTATTAGATACTTCAAATTTATAAGCTCCGGAAATTATTCAAGCTCTTTTTGAGCTCTTAATTAATTATTAGCCGATACCGAACATTATGATTTTACGTGTAATTTGGGTATCTATGTGGCTGCTCAAGCACCTCCACTTGTGGCAGTCCGATGGTGGCGGAAAGTGGTGAGTGGAGTTAGACAAGTGACGATGGAAAGAAACATGCTATATATGTAAACCCTTATTTTTTGAAAAAAAACTCTTAATTTTTAGACTTGAAAATTATGATACGACAAAAAATAAAGTTGTAAAGACTATCTTCTTTGCTCAAAGCAATTGTAAAGACTATCTCCTTGCAAGTGAGTATATATAAATATCTCTAAAATAATATTAATAAATAGCATAATTCATGTTAGAACACTTTAATTCGATAATTTTACTAGGGGTGAATAGACAGAAATAACCGGGCTGGCTGGCTCAAATCATATATCATTTTATGTCTTGTTCATTGCTTTTTGTTATTACACTTTAATTTGATAATTTCACTAGAGGTCAATAGATAGAAATAACCGGGCTGGCTGGCTCAAATCATATATTATTTTATGTCTCATTGATTACTTCTTGTTATGTGAAATATGCATGACTATATATTTAATAGTTATTTTAAAACTTTAAATGTTATCAAATATTCATCATTCATATAACAAATAATAACTGGTATGCTAAGAAAAAGATTATGATTTTCTTTTGTCTGAAGAGTATGTTTATTGAGAATAGGTCACTTCTGTCCAAACGGATGATGGACCCAAACTTGAGAGCCCACCTCAAGAATCATCATGATGTTTGGTTTATGTTTAAAAATGTCACAATTATAATTAACTGTGTATTTGGTAACATTTTTTTTCTAATAAAAAAAACTACTTAAAAATAATCAATAATTCAGACAAAAATTGCTAAAGACAAACTTGAGTTCAATAAAATAGAGTTTGATTTATATATACTTATAGTATCAAATTATTTTATATATTCCAATCAAATCCTTTCATTTATATGAATTTCAAGAAATGTGAGATTCAATCACCTTTTTTGATTTGACAATATATGATTGATGATGGCGTGTATATAGAAATTACACTCATAAAATATTACAAAAAATATTTTATTAACATTTAATTATTGGATATGATATGTTTATTTTTTTAAAATTTTAATTATTTTTAAATTCCCTGTACTTTCATTCATTTATTAATTAATTGGATTAATGTACTTTAAAAACTTGTAATAGAAGTTTAAGCTCATGTATATGTGCAGCCGCTGCGAGGCACGGGCGGTTCTGCCAGTGGCATCACGATCTTGCAGCAATGTTGTGAACTGCGATCATTGCATGGTTCATACCTCTTCTTATTCTCCTTCCTTAATCTTTATTCGCGTCTTGTATTTTTTAGCAGCAACATAATCATGCGAATTTCGATTTACTTTACCATTTGTGATTCATAGGCATTTCATGTCTCGTTTTGAAATTGGTTAATTGTTCAACTTTGGAACTTAGCACATGTGAATTTGTATTGTATGAACACAGGTCCCTTTTTTTTCACTAATCTTCTTTCAGTGTGATTCCGTATTTTGGCAGCAAAGAGATGTGGTTTGCTGTTTTGATTTGGCTTCAGTATCATAAAAGGGATTATGTATGCGAAAACATAATAAAGGGATTTAATGTGCAAAAAGAAAAATATAGCACAAATGATAAATTGAATTCCTCTCACATCTAATTTTAAATTTTTGAGGGTCGGCTACCGACAGTCCAAAACTGCTGGTAACAACGAATGCTCAACCAGCCTTGTACCATTTTCTATTGTTATTTTGACTCACTTTTTCTGAGATATCATATCAATATTCAATTCTACTATTGGATGGAGTTTATGATCTAAACTAAGTGGGATCTACACTCAATTTAATGGTGATTGGAATTGTATCGACATAATGTCACACAAAGTATGAGTTAAAATGATATTATTCTATACCGTTACTATGCTTTCCATCTTCTCAAGATAGAGCCACAATATACCATTACTCTACACCAAAATTATAGCAAAATATATTAATTTTTCAATGTATTAAAATTACATGAATTCTTTAGAGTGACTATTATTATGAAATTGACCAAATTCATACCTTCAAATACGAGTGGTGCTTCTCAATTTGCAACCACTCGTACGTGTACACAACACCCTCCAAAAAATGAAGCTCGCAAGCTCACTATCACATTTTACTGTTTTTATAATTGGTCTTCTATTTCCATTTGCATCTTGTGCATCCTATACTCATGAAGACTTCCTCCAGTGTCTTTACCTTAATAACCCCACATCAATCTCTAAAGTTGTTTACACCCAAACCAATTACTCTTTTTCATTCATACTGCAGTTTTCCATTCAAAACCATCGATTCGCGTTAAACGCATCTCTGAAACCCCTTGTCATTGTCACACCCCTCCAAGTATCCCATATTCAAGCCACCATAATCTGTTCCCAACGCCATGTTTTGCAGAACAAGAAGTGGTAGCCATGACTTTGAGGGCCTCTCTTATGTTTCTCAAGTTCCCTTTGTCATCATTGATCACATAAAACTTCGAGAAATCCAAGTGGACGTAAAAAGCAGAACAGCATGGGTTCACGCTGGGGCAAGTATTGGTGAACTTTACTACAGAATTAGCCAGAAAAGCAAAAATCTTGCGTTTCCGGCAGGTGTATGCCCCACAGTAGGAGTTGGTAAGCACTTCTGTCAAATTCCTTTTTCTCGAGAAACTGGAGAGGAAAAACGTCATGCTGGAGGAAGATGAATATGCTGGATTGTATTGAAAGAATTTACAATCCGATACAATAACTTGTTTTTGATAGGCTAAGTCTCTTATTTTAATACAATACAATGAAGGGAAAAAGGGAACTAAACTCGTTAATTTCCTAACAGAATTGCTAACAGAAGAATAACAGCTAACTAACTAACTGGTAACTAATTGGAAGCTAGCTAGTCTCGAGGTTATCTTCTGTGGATAATGACAACTTCAGTGGTGGTGGCTATGGATTCTTGATGCGTAAATATGGCCTTGCTGCTGATAATGTAATTGATGCTCACATAGTTGATGTGAAGGGTAGGCTTCTTGACAGAGAAGCCATGGGTGAGGAGCTCTTTTGGGCCATTAGAGGTGGTGGTGGAGCAAGCTTTGGAGTTATCTTGGCATGGAAGGTAAAACAGTTCTAGTTCCATCAATTGTGACAGTGTTCGAAGTTATCAGGACTTTGGAACAAAATGCAACCAAGCTTATTCATAGGTGGCAACTTGTGGCAAGTAAACTTCATGAGGACATTACCATTAATCTCTCATTGCAAAGGGCAAATACAAGTAAAAATGGGAAGTTAACTGTGCAAGCCACATTTAAATCCGTGTTTCTTGGAGGTGTGGATCAGCTCATGCCCTTGATGCAAGAAAGCTTCCCAGAATTGGGTTTGGTCAGAGAAGACTGTACTGAGATGAGTTGGATAGAGTCGGTCCTTTACGTTTTTGCACCTATAAATGGTAAATCAATTGAAGTTTTGCTGAACAGAACTCAAACTACAGCTTATTTTTTCAAAGCAAAATCTGATTATTTGAGACATCCCATTCCTGAAAGTGGTTTAGAAGGAATTTGGCCAATGTTTTATGAAGATGAAGCCAAAGATGTATTAGTGGAACTATTTCCTTATGGGGGCGAAATGGATGAGATTTCTGAGTCCGAACTTCCATTCCCACACAGATCCGGAAACTTGTACTTAATTATGTACTTGGTGAGTTGGTATCAAGAAGGGAATGAGGTAGCACAAAGGCACATCAATTGGAGTAGAAAGCTTGACAGTTATATGGAATCTTTTGTTTCAAAGGCTCCTAGAGCTGTATATATCAATTATAGAGACCTTGACATTGGGGTAAATGATAAAGGCTCCACAAGCTATAAGCAAGCTAGTGTTTGGGGTCTGAAGTATTTCAAGAACAACTTCAAGAGGCTGGCATATGTGAAGACTAAGGTAGATCCTCTCAATTTCTTCAGGAACGAACAGAGTATACCTTCTCTCGTGTAAAAGGTAAGCAAATAGAAATGTCTGAGCAGCTGGGGTTGTAACTTGTAATAAAATAAGCTGCTTTGTTCAGAAGCTTTTATGTGTGTATCCAGGTACCATTCATCAGTAATTATCGTATTTGAAAGTTACCAATTGGATGCCTAATATGATGACTTATCATTTTTTCTTTTCCATTTTAGCAGCTTCGTATATGTTTGCTATTCATCACAATTCACACACTTGATGATGAAGATATAAAACATATCAACACACTATGCTTGGTATGAGGACCTTGAAAGCTCTAAAGATATGATGATTAAGCCTTTAGAGTAAGCTGTTTACTAAGCCTTTCAGCAAAATGTTTCTTATGCCTGTACTAAAATTAGTTGAAGACCTTGGGCATACTCTAATGGTGCTAATCCAAAACTTGAAATCCCAGAATTGTTTCACTTGGCCCGATTAGTCTTTTGTTTTTTCAGCATAAGAGGGCCAAGGCCCAGATAAAATAATTATATTACCATAATAGAGTCACGGGAAAAAAGACCCCGTTAGCATCATTTACAAGGTGCTCTTGAATACCATCAGGTGGGCTATTCCACACCTTAGTTCCAAATCCAAAAATAAGACTATAATTAACTAACCAGTCCACGCATTGATTGGCTTCTCTGAAGGTTGATGAAAATCTAACTCTCCAATCTCTATTAAGCATAGCAATGATTCTGAACACCAAAGTATGTTGCCCATTAGGCCGAAACCTGCTCTGAATGGCCTGGATCACTGATGAGGAGTCACATTCAAAATGAATCATATGCAACCCAAAATGGTTATACATATATTATATCTTGAAATGGTTGATGAGAGTTATGGAAAACATTGTGATCTTGCAACAATTTTGAGAAGGTGATTTCTCTGGTGAGATTGTCAGTTAATGGATGTGGTGAGTTTGCCTAGGTGGAAACTTACTCATGCAAGATGTTGCATAAATAATGTTGCATTTAACCACATTTTACAAATGTGGTTAATAAATGGTGTAGCTAAATGCCACTCCAGCTTACCACTCAAACACACTCAAAACCACCCGCCTCCTCTACTCCCACCCTCATTCCCCCCACCTCTGCCGCACCCAAAAAACAATAATTACGCGAATAAACGGAAAAGACATTAATTACCAAAATGAGCCGTTGTGGATAGGCATGAATACGCATGAAACCCATGCGTATTCTAGAGACTATATATACTGAATATGCTTTAGCCTGAATTCACTATTCATTTTTTCAGTTTCTCACTATCTTTCTGTTATCATATCTTTCTGTTATCATGGCGAATAATCTTTACCGTTTGGATGATGTTCACATATATGCAAAACTAGATAACCAGGTATTTATTATTTAAGTTTTAGAATGCAAAAATAGTTTAGTTTAGTTTATGAATTTAATAATTGTTAGGTATTATTGCAATTAGTGATATATATTTTAAATTAGGTTAGTTTAGTTAGAAAAATAGAAATATGGTTAGTTTAAAAATATTGAAATTTAGTAGACTTTAAAATATTTAAATGTTAAGTTTATTTTATCTTAGGTAATTAATATAGTTTGGTTTGTTGGTATTTAATTAGTGTAGCTTTTTTTATTAATATAGTTATTTATAAGGCTAGTTTTATTTAATATTTAAAGTAATTTTAATTTATTTTATTTCAGTAATGTAGTTATTTATTTTGGTTTAAGTAAGTATAAATTAGTTAAGTTTATTGTATTAATTTAGGTTATTTTATTTAAATAGTGTAGTTTATTTGCTTAAGTTATGTAAAGCTTGTTTTATTTAATTTATTTAAAGTTGATGTGATTTAGTTTCTTGCATTAATTTAGTTAAGTTTATTTAATGAGTGTAGTTTATTTTATTAGTTTAGTTATCTAAACCTAGATTAATTTAATTTATGTAAAGTTAATTTAGTTAATTTATTTCATTAATTTACGTAAGTTTATTTAATGAGTGTGATTAGTTTAGTTATCTAAACCTAAATTTAATTTATTTAAAGTTATTTTAGTTAATTTATTTCATTACTTTAGTTTTATTTATGTATAAGTTAGTATAGATTAATTAGTTACGTTTATCTGATTAATTAAGTTAGTTAAAGCTTGTATAATTTAATTATTTTAAAGTAATTTTAGTTGAGATTAGTTGATTAATTTAGTTAGTTTTGTTATGTTTTGTTTAAGTTAGTATAATTGAATTAGTTAAGTTTATTTAATTAATTTAGCAAAGTTTTTTAAATTAGTGTAGGCTATTGACTAGGTCACTTAATTAATCAAATATTTTAATTTTTTTAAAGTAGTTTAAGTTTAGTTTATTTAAGTAATTAAACTTTGTTATTTTTGTATTCAAGTTAGTATAGATTAAGTAGTTAAGTTTATTTCATTAATTTAGTTAACTTCAGTAATTAGTGTAATTTATTTGATTAGTTTAGTTATTTAAACCTAGATTAATTTAATTTATTGAAAGTTACTTTAGTTTAGTTTAGTATAATTTAGTTTATAAATTTGAAGTTATTTTAGTTTAGTTTATTTTATTAAAGTTATTTAAATAATTTAAAGTTTTTTTGTTATGGTTTGAGATTTCTAAACATTTACAATTCATTTTTGCAGCCACATCGAGTTCTACAGCCGAGACGCTGTGGAGCACCGACTCCCCATCCATGTATGGAGTACTTTTTACGACAGGGTGGTTTCTGGGAGGTTGCCAACTTTGGCAACTTCCATTATGACGTAGCTTTGATTAGTGCGTTAGTAGAGAGATGGCGTCCGGAGACTTATACTTTCCACCTTCCGTACGGAGAGGCGACTATTACACTGCAGGACGTTGCTATCCAGCTAGGATTGAGGGTGGATGGCGATGCCGTTAGTGGCAGTATTGGGGCATAGGAGAGATGGCACCAGCAGAGCATTTGGGATATCTGCTGGGATCTATTAGGTGTGGTCCCCAAGCAGACAGATCGCCGTGGGTCTTACGTGAAGCTGAGTTGGCTGAAGAAGACCTTCAAATCTGATTCATTTCCTGCGGATGCAGATGATGTAGTTGTGCTGAGGTGGACGAGGGCATACCTACTAGAGCTGATTGGAGGATTCTTGTGTCCAGACAAGTCATCCTCACGGGTTCATCTGAAGTGGTTGCCTTTACTCCATGATTTTGAGATTCTTGATCAAGATCTGATTGGGGATCAGCAATGTTAGCATGTTTATATCGCAGCCTGTGTCGGGCTGTGAATGCTCGAGTTGCTGACATTGGAGGGTGTGCAGCACTACTGCTATCATGGGCTTATTACCGGATCCCCTCACTGCACCTAGGGTACGACTAGGGCGTTACATTTCCACTAGCCTCGAGGTATATAGTTTCTTCCACCCCATAAGTTACATGTTTGTCTTGTTTGGTGTGTTTATGTTTATGGTTTATTACTAACAAATAATTTTTGTATATCAGGTGGCGCGGATTGAGGCTTACATCAGACGGGGATGCTGGTAGGCTGGTGGCCTTTCGGGCACGACTTGATGCCATTCCCATCGATGGAGTAAGTGATACTAAGTAAATTAATTATTTCAAATGTATATTATATGGTTACACGGAAGTTTAACTTAGATTATTAAATTTTGCAGTTTCAGTGGCTTCCATATGAGGATGCGAGCATCATTGCTATCACAACGGCACATGTGTATGCTGGTGCTGGTGTGTGGGCTTCGGTTACCGCACTCATATGTTTCGAAATTGTGGAGTGGCACCAGCCAGACCGTGTCATGCGGCAGTTCCAGTGTATGCAGTCTGTTCCATATGCTCCATCGAACATTGACAGACTGCATGCTATGGATGGTCGCGGCAATGACAAGGTTTGGTGGCCAGACAGACATGCGGAGTACCACGGCCATTGGATGGCTCGAGCGTAGCGTTGTTCTTTGCCGGGCTCTGCGAGCATATGCTTCCATCTGCCGAGTATCTCAGCTGGTACTCAGGACATGAATTTGAACATGCCCAGTTACAATCTATTCAGGGATGAGCCTCTACCTGGATCTGAGCCTCCGGAGATTGTCGAGCCATCACAGCAGCCTAGCCAGACTTCAGCACCGACCACTCCCGTACTCCCGATCCCACATCCGGATGATGATGCGCCGGAGGAGCAGCCGCATATTGTCCCGAGGCATAGACTTGCACGACAGGTTCAGCCCAGGCATTGTCATTCCGGATGTAAGCTCCCGGCCCCCAGGAGAGATAGGGATGAGGGTCGTAGCTAGGTTTTTTGTAGTTTATTTTTACTTATGTGTTCATTCTGTGTACATTTTATTATTATGATATTTGTCCATTTTTTGTATGTAATGTTATTCAGTTGAAGATTTTATTACACTCCTATCGCTGTTGTAGATGGTTCCTGGAGGTTGGGTAAAAGATGTTGCATGTTATCGATGAACACATATAACCATCATTGACTAATATGCATGCGAATACAACTAATTCGTAATAAAGGACCATGAAATTGAGATTGCAGAAACAAACATAAACATTGTTGAGTCAAAGACATATAAAACTAACACAATAACGGAATAAAAAACATAGTCATCAAACTACAATCTGAACACATGAACAAACATAAGCCTTTGTCAGTTGAATTGTCTTTGGGATGAGGATGAAGGTATCAAGGTTAGGCACGTTCTTCTGGTATGACCTTCATGTCTACATAACCCACATCGCTTCGGTTGACTGCTCTCCACTTCATCCATTTCATTACAAATTCTTGTCGAAACTGGACGACCCTCATTAAATCTTGAGTCTTTGGATCCGGGCGTCTTTGGGAGTCTAGTGTATAGAAGGCATAGATGCTCGTCTGCAATGGGTGTGAACTCCAAATTATAGACATTGTCAACCGATTCCATACTGTATACAGGATGTGTGAAAGACCCCCACTCAACTCGTGCAGCATGACAGACAGCAATAGCATGCCGGCATGGGTAATGTAATACCTGGAAAGACCCACAGTCGCAGCGTCGCTCTCCCAAATGCACTCTGTAATCTTTTGTTACATGTTCTCCCCTTTCTGTAACCAAACATGAGATCATATCTCGTGTGAAAGGGGTAACAGACATCTTGTCCAAGTATTGCTTGTTCTCATCAATCGCTCGCAACACATGCCGTGACCATCTTTGTCCCCCTGCAAGTTGGGCCCGTGCCTGACCCCCCTTCTCAACAAATAATCGAGTAAGGCGAAAGTATGTTGACTTGACTATGGCAGTGATGGGAAGATTGCGGCTACCCTTCATGACAGCATTAATATATTCAGAAAGGTTGGTGGTCATATGACCAAACCGTCGACCCTCATCAGCATATTGAGCCCATTTTTCCCGCGGAATTTGATCGGCCCATTCAACTATTTCATGTTTTTCATCCCTCAGTAGTCCATAATAATACACAAAATTCGAATGGGTCCTTGAATATGTTGTATTTATCAAAATTCTTTTCGCATCCTTATTCTTAAATTGTCTGGCAAAGTTTGACGCAATGTGTCGAATACAATATACATGATAGGCCATAGGAGGATGCCACCCACTACCCTCGGCCTCTATAGCAGATATAATAGACACATGCCTATCAGAAACAATGAGAATACCTTCTTGGGGCGTCACATGTTGTCGAAGATTGGTAAGGAAGAATGACCATGCTTCTTTTGTCTCTCCCTCAACCACAGCAAATGCTATAGGCAAAATATTTGAGTTACCATCCTGCGCAATAGCCATCAACAATGTACCTCCATATTTCCCATACAGATGAGTCCCATCAATTGAGATAAATGGTTTACACCATTTGAATGCCTCAATACATGGTGGAAAGGACCAGAATACACGATGAAACAATGAACAACTCTGATTAACAATATCCCCAATACGATATGGCTTTGTCAATAAGTGGACCGGTGTACCTAGAATGTCCATCAACAATTAACAATAAATAACTGTCTATGTAATAAATGCAATTCATTTTAGGTAGCAATAGCGATTCTGAGTTCGACATCCTAACAATTGAAGTTATTGAGTAGCCTACGGTAAAAACATATTTATTTCATTCACAATGCACTTACTAATTAATAATCATCGAGCTGCGTATAATTTACAACAAAGATTTAGTTTATAAGAGTTACCTAGCATGTAGTGTTGCACACCTAATAACCACCTAGGCAAATCAGTGTATGATTCCTCCCAGTTCCCATAAATCTTAGCAATCGCTTTCTGTTTTGCAATCCAAACCTTCCTATATGAAATATTGAACTTGAAAACCGACTCCACATGTCCCTGCAACTCTCTAATGGAGACTGTTGGATTCACCTCAACCATGGTAAATTACTAGTACAAACAATATTACTATCCAATTGTCGATGTTGTTCAAGAATGGAATCATACTCACACGTGTGCCTTCCATTATACTTTCAGACTTCCCATATTTGCCTCTTCTGCCGACATGTTACACGCATGCTCCAATTACATCCATTGCCAAACTTCACACACTTGCACTGATATTTTGTCTTCCCGGACTCGTATACCTTGAATTGCACTTTTCTTCTAATACTGTAATTCTTTATTGCATACAACACGACTTCTTTATCTTGAAATTGTTGTCCAACCTCAAACTCCCCTTCACCTCCAACAACTCTCGCACTGGGTCCTGCAAAGCTATTTTCAGGCTGCACATCCAAATTTATTGAAGAATAGTGACTTGGATTTTCTTGTGATACGGACTGAGATTGATTCTGTGATCTCATAAATTAAGAATTCGTATCACGTGTTTCCTCATCACTATCACCATTTCCTCCCTCTCGATACAACCCTAGCTCTTCTTCTTCTTCTTCTACATCTTCTTCTTCATCCCTGTGATCTATTTGAAATTCAAAACCAGCAACTGTCAAATGTCTATTTGATGGCCCTCCATCTTGCAATGCCATATCTGCAAAGCTTGGACTACGAACTGCTCGACCAATCGCTGCCTCAGGGTATGTGGACACATGTCGCCCGGTTTTCATTCTTGATGTATGAGGTGCACTCAAAGTGAGCTCCCATCACAATCTTCAAGCATGACCAACATTTTCATCACTCGGACCTCTGGAAATCTAGCTTGAAATCTAAACATCATGCTTGTTTCATTGTCACTATAGATGGGAAAACAGTTATACTTTACCACACCACCGCCAAACGCTATAGGCACTCTGTAAAACATCTAACTGATTCGTTTGTGAGGACCTACTTGCTCAAGTATTTTGCTTTGTAACTCCACAAAAGTCACACACTGATTAACAATGACCCCTATTGCTCTCTGACTACAAAATCTCACACCCTCATTTGTAGTATCTTCAATTTTTCCATCACAGTGAACAAGTATAAAACAATCTTCCATTTTCTCTCAAATTTACAATTCACATGACTACTATGATGACCAGTGTCGGTTATATGTACAAACGGTTATTGAATACGTAAGTAACTGAGACGAAAACAAAAAGCAAAGAATACGCATAGAACTGGGGCGTAAGTAATTCATGAATGAATACGCATGGGGCTTCAGCGTATCCATTTGCCATTGAATACGCATGGGGCTCCTGCGTATTCAATATGGGCATGAATACGCTAGGGGCTCATGCGTATTCTGTTTAAACATGAATACATAGGAGCCCCATGCGTATTCGCGCCCTATATTTTAGCCCACTTCGGTACCAAATCATTTTTTCGTTTATTTCCGTAAATAATGTTTTTTTATTTTATTTTGGTAAAAAAGCCGGGAATCTTTTGTTCTCCCCCAGTGTTATCTTGCTGAATACCAATGTTCAGAGAATCGGATCGGACCCTAAACCGGATTGGACCCTAAATCGGATCGGATCGGATCGATTAAACCGGGAATCGGCCTACTATCTGGTCCGGATTGGACCCTAAAACCAGCTGGGAAAAAACCGGTGGAAAACCGCTTCAAACTGGCTAGGAACCGAGAAAACCGAGCAAATCGACCCGACTGGCCGAACCAGTTTTTTCTTTTTACAAAAAAGATGCAAAAAAATCATTTTGAGGTTTTTTTTTTTAAAAAAAGTCTAAAATATCACTTTTCCTAATTCTTTTCATTTTCTGATATGAGAATAAGTAATTTGAGAGATTTGATCTATATAAATAATATTTATTTTGATCAAGAGATGAATTATATTATATTCCATAGGTTTTGTTGATGCTTAATTTAATTTTTAGTTATTTATGACATATATTTTATTTTATATTTTTATATATTTATATAAATACAGGTTTTATTATATACCGGTTATATACCAATTTGACCCCCGGTTGAACCTCTGAACTCTTGTCCTGACCGATTCGATATCCGGTCCAGTTTTCAGAACCTTGTTGAATACAATAGTTGTTCCTCTTTTCAATGTGCAACTCTCCCTATTATTTCAATTTTTATGCTGTTTATTTAGCAAATTGACTTCCTTTCATAATTCCTTTCTCATTTTTACTATTTGTTTCAAATATTCCCAGTCTCTTTATATTTATGTGAAAGACTGAACAATATGATATAAAACAGCAATAATAGCATTTGACACAAAAGAACACACTGTTTGCATTCTTTAAGCATAAATTAGTCAAACCCAAAGATCAATACTACAGCAATAATAGCATTTCTACCAATAACAGAATTTAAGAAATGAGATTCTCTGTTTAGCGTTTACTCATTGAAGAATTGAAGATAGGATAACTAAACAAGAAGTCTCCTTGTTCCTCAAGTAGAAATCCAATGCTAGATTAAACAGTGAGGAGGCACATCCACCTTCAAAACCAATTCGTATTATTGCTGAAATAGAATAAATAATTATTGTTGAAGGCCATACATTGACTATTATTGAGCAATGACTATTTGACTTGCTGAGGAAAATGAAAGTAAGGACCCAAAAATTTACATAATTACAACCCAGTTCATTACCACAATTTTGCACCCCACCTAGATCAACAACAATCACGGTAGTGAACAACAAAAAGCTATAACACCACAAGATTATCGATATAACCCAAAAAGAAATTAAAAAAAAAAAACAAGTGAAAACACGTAACGGAATACACAACCACACAAATGGAATGGAAGAGAAGGGAAAACGAGACGATAAAATACGATGCAAGTTTCAGCAACAACGCAAGCTAAGAATGAGAAACCTAACTTAGAAAAGTAGCATAATCACAAATAAAACAGCAACAAGCCAAAACCCATGTGAACATAAGGAAAATAACGAAGAACTCACGGGATAGGATCAATGGTGGCGACTAGCAACTGCGCAGAACACCATTCTGACAGTAAGAATTACTTAGCTTCAATATTATTTTTGACTACTTTTATAATGTATCATTTAATTAATTTGAATAGTTAATTTTGTAGTTAAAATTGTTAATTTTTAGTTAAAATAGCTATTTTTTGAGTTAAAATTATTAATTTTTGTGCTAAAACAGTTGACTTTTTAATTTAAATAATAAGTTTTTGAGTTAAAATTGTTGATCTCTAGTTAAAATAGGTGTTTTTGAGTTAAAATTGTAAAGTTTTAATTTGAATAGTTAATTTTGTAGTTAAAATTGTTATTTTTTGTGCTGAAATAGTTAACTTTTTAATTTGAATAGTAAGTTTTTGAGTTAAAATTGTTAAGTTTTAATTTGAATAGTTAATTTTGTAGTTAAAATTGTTGATTTTGAGTTAAAATAGCTCTTTTTTGAGTTAAAATTGTTAATTTTTTGTGCTATAAAACAATTGACTTTTTAATTTAAATAGTAAGTTATTTTTGAGTTAAAATTGTTAAGTTTTAATTTGAATAGTTAATTTTGTAGTTAAAATTGTTGATTTTTAGTTAAAATAGCTCTTTTTTGAGTTAAAATTGTTAATTTTTTGTGCTAAAACAGTTGACTTTTTAATTTAAATAGTAAGTTATTTTTTAGTTAAAATTGTTAAGTTTTAATTTGAATAGTTAATTTTGTAGTTAAAATTGTTAATTTTTAGTTAAAATAGCTCTTTTTTGAGTTAAAATTGTTAATTTTGTGCTAAAACAGTTAACTTTTTAATTTAAATAGTAAGTTTTTGAGTTAAAATTGTTAAGTTTTAATTTGAATAGTTAATTTTGTAGTTAAAATTGTTGAATTTTAGTTAAAAGATGTGTTTTCTAAGTTAAAATTATTAATTTTTGTATTAAAGTAGTTAATTTTTTGTTTAGATAGTAAATTTTTGAGTTAAAATTATTAATTTATAATTAGAATAGTTAATTTTAGTGTTAAATTTTCTAATTTCAAGTTAAAATAATTAAATTTTAGTTGAAATTATTAATTTTGACACTAAAATAATTGAGGGGTATCTTAGGAAAAATATATAAGATTATGGGATTATAAATGATAACCAAACACATAAATACTAATTCCTAGGCATATTTTTAACATTCACTAAGATTTTAATCTATTTACCAAGCGGTCTCAAAATGTCGTGACTGGGAATGTCATTCCCGGGAGTAGCATTCCGGGGAATGACATCCCCAGGAATATAAAAATAAACGGCATGCCACACGCACCCCAATGAAGACTAAAATTGTGGGCTTGGGGGACAATTCAAAGGTCAAGGGCCTAATCGACAGCTATATTTATAATAAGGAGAGATCCATTTGCTCTATAAGTAAATTTTGTTATACTTAATCCATTGAATAATTTTTTATAAATATCAAATTCCATCAATCCAACTATTGAATTATAAGTTACCACTACATAGATCAAATGTATGAAATTTCATAAAAATTTCAAAATAGTTTGATACTTTATCATCCCTTTTTGTTTGGACATATAACACTTTTGAAATTATATACAAATCTTGAATGTTAGATAGTATATCTATCAATGGCCAATATTTCTAAAATTTGATATCCTTGATTATCAAGGAAATATTACATGATTTGACGGTTGGATTGATGAAATATGTTATTAATAAGAAAATATTCAATGTAGTAAGTATAAAATACTTACTTTTGGAGTAAATGGATCCCTTCTCATTTATAATACCCAAAAGTGGGTCTTTGAAGCTACCCAAGCCTAGATTTTCGGCCCTATTAACTTGGATGTTAAAATAACAATATTTAGCAATGCATTATGGAATATTCTCCTGCCACTCCCCATAAAATGGGCCTTTTCAATTTGTCTAACATTGGTCAGTTTGTCTAAACAAATTAGGGTGTGGCTGACATGAATAAATTGATCACCCTTTGTCATAGCTAACCCCTACTCTATAGTGCCTCTTATTCTCTCAGCCCCTTAAGCTCCCCCACCTTTACCTGTTCAATCGAGGATCCATCCCCATGGAGGTGTGGTATCCCCTTTCTCATTTTTGTTTTCTATTTTGTACATATTTGTTTTTTAGTATTGTTCTTTGTTTGTATTCTCTCACTCTTGACTAGATGAGGTTTTTGATCTTTTTCCCTTATTGTAAGTTTATATTAATAGCCACAGTGTTTGAATCATAGAAATGGATGAGAATTAGCTCACATCTTGAGATTTCTCAACTGGTCACACTTTTGACATGTTCAAAATACCGTGTTCATGAAAAGTGATAAATCATCTTTCTATGTTAGTGATAGTCAGTTGAGACTTGTGTATCTATGGTTAGTGCACTTGTTATAGTCAAGCTTCTACAAAGATATGGAAGATTGAGTCAATATAATCATAATAAACAATGAAAGATGAATCATAGGAGACTCAAAAAGTTATAGCAGAGTAGTAGTGCCTATGTCAAAATGTTTCTTGAAAGATGAATTTTTGCAGTTGAAGAAGCTTATAGGTCTCCACGAGATAGTTGTTTAATGTGTTAGGAAGCCTAGTTAGGAATAGGGTTATTATTATGGCTAATGTTTTCACTTAGCGTTGGGGCTTTGTGTCTTAGTTTGTTTTCTCCCTTATGTAATTGGTCGTATACTTTACTCATTTTAATGAATATCTCTTTCAACAAATAAAAATATTGCCCAAATTAAAGATTCAAATTCAAATCACAAGTTCACAACATACAAAATTATCTAATTAAGTTATAAGGTAAATATAATTTTTATAATTGCGTAATATCAAATTTTTATCAATTGCATGAAAAAAATTCAAAACACTACAGTAGGTAGAGTAAGCACCTAAATTAGTTTTGATCTCTTAATATTTAAAATAATTATCCATTTGGCCTGTAATGTTTATTTTGATATTAATTTAATCCTTAGATTGGTAGTTGTTTTATACTATAAAAAGTCAATTAACATAAAAGAAAAAATTTAAAATTTTTTTTGTTTCCTAGAATATCCACCATTCATAGCATCAACTAATCCTTTTGAGATGGAAACTCTCCTAAAGAAGTACATTGCTCTAGCCATGAGACATTTTTTGTATATACCACTAGAAATTGAACCCCTGATTAATTATGAATCCAATTAGTTATTAATTATATTAGGTCTCATGGTTAAATTCAAATACTAATTTAAAGTTCTGCATATCATAAAACTTGAATATTAATAGCAATGTAATCATAACTTATTTTTGTTCATTTTAAGTATATATTTTACATTGATTTTTGTATATATAAAAACTATGTCAAACAATTTTAAATTAATTTAAAATTTTATAGACTTGATTTATACAAAGTGAGTTTATAATTTAATAGTGAATTTTACAAAAATTTACACCAACAAAAAGTTATTCAATGATGTAACATTTACTTAAAGTTATATCGGTGTAACTTGGTTTATCACACTTGCTAAACAAATTATTATCTAGTGGAATTTATATTCAAAGAACTAATCTTTTCTTAAAATTTGGACGAGTTCGAGTTTGATCAATCCTTCGTAGCTAACTTTCCATTGCACGTCGCTAACGTCAGCTGTGGCCTGAGGTCTTTCTCACGAAGTTACTGTTATGGTATCATCAGAGTCGGGTATACCCCAAGTGTAATAAACACTTTACGGATGTGAGCGGAAGCGTGCCCAAATTGATAAGACGAAAAAATGGAGTACGGTGAATAGTAATTCGCAGTGGGGCCCACATCACTATTAACGTGAATAGTACTATACAGTGAGACCCACTTCACTATTTATGAATAGTACTCGTTACTATTCACACCAACAAAATAGATCAAGAGAACTGCACACCAATATTTTAACGTGGAAAACCCTCCTGTAATTTGAGGGAAAAAACCACGCGCCAAACTCCAAAAAATACTCCACTATATTTAAAGAGTAATTACAATATAGTGTATCCTCAATGAGACTCTCTTCTACTACAATTAGTAGTATTACAGAGATCTAGAGAATATATCCAAAACCCCCAGTGTGTACTCACACTACACTCTTGGAATTTTCTTACACACACTCTCTATTTTTCTCTCACTACAAGAAGCCTACACTGCTTCTTCCTTTACAACTGAGGAAATGCTCCTCAGTTCGGGATGCCAAAACTGTCTGCTTCAAGGCTCTATTTATAGATGATTTTGGAGAGTTACTGTGCATGTTACTGTGCATATTTCGATGGTACAGCTGTGTATCACATTACTGTGCATGTGCACAATAATCTCTTTTGTTTTTTCAACATTCGGTGGCTGCAAAATGCACCGCCACCATGCCTCTTTTTCTACGGTTACGTAGACAACTTATAGGTTATATTGCCATATATACAAGTTACAAAATTGGTGGCTACTTTCCTTGGAATTTGCATCCTGGCCTGCGACAATTCAAACTAATGGCTTCAAGAAGGACCACAAATCCTTCTAATTTTATTGGTTTAAATTACTATCGTGTTTCATAAAATTAGCCATTTTGAACAAATTAATTTATTCAAAAAATTAATGTATTTAACTGTTATCTTGTTTGATTTTATTGTTAATTAATTATTTTTAAAATGGAGGAAAAGGACAAATACATAATGTATGAATGCTTAAACTGGCCTATGGTTACAAAAGTTTAAATAAATGTAAACTTTCTGGTTTATTAGAGTATCTATCATTAATTGTAATAACTAATTCCTTCAAAATATAGAGTTTTTTAAGAAGCAAATATTTAATCACAAGACCCTTTTTATACACATCTTTAAGAATTGAGCTCCTTACAAATAAATGTAAACTTTATATATAAATGCTAACTTTGATTTAAATTTAAAATAAATTTATTTAATACTAACGTGCATAATTAAATTTTATACTTATTAAAACTATAATTGTGCTATAATTTTTTTGGTTGTGTAATATATCTACTATTGATAGTAATAACTAATCATTTCTAGGATCTCCTCTATGGGTAAACCTCTTGCCACAATACTAATAAAACTATACTACATGTTGCATAGGAATAATAGTGAAGAGTGGCTATGAAAATTTCAGGCATATTGTATTATAAATTCCCTTTGATAGCTAACTCTTATATGATATGTTTGGTATGAGATAAAAGTTGAATAAAAATTTTATAAATTTGATCCAAAAGTTATGAGTATTGTCACTCTTGAATCTAATTCACGAAAATTTTATCTTTATTATATTCAAATTTTATCTACATATAAACATATTCTGTGTTAATTATAAGATCATTTTAATAATTACTATCTTCAGTGTGTATTAATTTATATCTTAAATATAGTTTTTGTTCCTATGAAATAAGAGAAATTTGGTTATGATCCAAACATTTGGAAAACAATTTGACTTTACTGCATGTTGTTTGTCGGCCAACATATTAAATGTTAAATTAGCTAACAAAAGATCACATTATCTAATCTTACTTGACAATCAGTAATTCTATTGTGGCATCTCATAGTATATATGTCAAAATTCTCACTCAATAACACATTAGACCAATTCTATAATTTATCTTACTTGATCAAATAAATTATTTTATAGTAAAATTTTGACCCATATTATGATATGTCTCTAAAGACATACTAACTAAGTGACTATCATGCAGAACTAGGTTTTTAGCATTTGACAGAGATAGACAAATGTTGGGACTATAACCAAACGAATTTGGAATTTTTTTTCAACAAAAAAAAAAAACATCTTTTCAAAGATATGATAAACCAAAATTCACTTATTTAAAAGTCAAATAATTCAGCCGTTGTGAGCCTAAAATTCAGATCTTAGAAAAGAGGAGTATTCAATTATACCAAGACTTGTCTAAACAAGTAGCCTGCGTACGAGGAAGGCACGTGAGTTGATTCATCTATCATATATATCGTTTATTACGTTGAAGCTTCCCTCTACATATATATTGCAATAATCTCTCTACCTTTGCAGAAAGAGTATTCAATTGTACAGCCTGCGTGCGAGGAAGGTAATCATTAGCTGAGTCATCAATCGATTCATATTAAGTTGACTTTTCTCTATATATTTGTGGAAGTAATAATAATAATCTCGACCTCTAGTTTACGTGCTTGAATAGTTTCCCATGCACGACATGATAAGCATGCGTTGAATATTTCATTGGAATTGAATTAGTTAGCAATCTTGATAGATTACTATAAATTCGAGACTTCTAATTTCGAAATTTGCAACTTCCTCATGTCATATGCCACAACACCATCAACAAAAATGAAGCCTCTAAGTTCATATTTCATTGGTATTGTAATTGCTCTTCTATTTTCTGTTTCATCTTCATCAGCAGCACTTGATTCTGATGAAAACTTCGTTCGATGCCTTTATAATTATTCCCATAACTCAACATCAACCTTCTCTGATGTTGTTTACACCCAAAACAACTCCTCTTACTCATCCATACTTCAGTTCTCTATTCGCAACCTCAGGTTCGAGTCCAACACAACCACAAAACCCCTTGTCATTGTGACACCTGTTGAAGTGTCCCAAGTTCAAGCCACCATAATCTGTGCCCAACGCCATGGCTTGCAGATCCGAACACGAAGTGGTGGCCATGACTATGAGGGTCTCTCCTATGTTTCTGAAGTTCCATTTGTCATCGTTGACCTCATAAACTACAGAAACATTGAAGTGGACGTAGAAAACAGCACTGCATGGGTTCAATCAGGGGCAACTGTTGGTGAACTTTACTATAGCATTAGCAATAAAAGCAAAACTCTTGGGTTTCCAGCAGGTGTATGCCCCACAGTAGGAGTTGGTGGGCACTTCAGTGGTGGTGGCTATGGATTCTTGATGCGTAAATATGGCCTTGCTGCTGATAATGTAATTGATGCTCACATAGTTGATGTGAAGGGTAGGTTTCTTGACAGAGAAGCCATGGGTGAGGATTTGTTTTGGGCCATTAGAGGTGGTGGTGGAGCAAGCTTTGGGGTCATCCTTGCATGGAAGGTAAAACTAGTTCCAGTTCCATCCACTGTGACAGTGTTCAGAGTTCCCAGGACCTTGGAACAAAATGCAACCAATCTTATGCATAAGTGGCAGCTTGTGGCAAATAAACTTGATGAGGACCTAACTATTAGAATCAACTTGCAAAGGGTGAACTCAAGTAATAAACAAGGGGAGCTAACAATGCAGGTCACATTTGAGTCCATGTTTCTTGGAGGTGTGGATCAGCTCATACCGTTGATGCAAGAAAGATTCCCAGAATTGGGTTTGGTCAGAGAAGACTGTACTGAGATGAGTTGGATAGAATCAGTCCTCTACATGGCTGGATTTGCAAGTGATCAAGACCCTGAAGTATTGCTGAACAGGACTCAATCTCCTGTAGTGTTTTTCAAAAACAAGTCAGATTATGTGCTAGACCCCATTCCTGATTCTGGGCTAGAAGGTTTGTGGCCACTTTTTTACGAAGATGAGGGCCAAACTGCATCAATGATATTAAACCCTTATGGGGGCAGAATGGATGAGATTCCAGAGTCTGAAATCCCATTCCCACACAGATCTGGAAACATATGTAAAATTCAGCACATTGTTACTTGGCTAGAGGAAGGGGATGTTGTGGCACAAAGGCACATCAACTGGATTAGAAGACTTTACAGTTACATGGAACCTTTTGTATCAAAGTCCCCTAGAGCGGCATATGTCAATTATAGAGACCTTGACATTGGGGTAAATAACAATGGCTACACAAGCTACAAGCAAGCTAGCATTTGGGGTCTTAAGTACTTCAAGAGCAACTTCAATAGGTTGGCAAGAGTGAAGACCAAGGTTGATCCTCTAAACTTCTTTAGAAACGAACAGAGCATACCTTCTCTTGTGCAGAAGGGACGCAAATAGAAATCCTTGGGGGCAGCAAAGGTTATTATAAAATAAGCTGCTTTGTAAAGCTTTTATATGTGTGTATCGTCTGTGCAGCATTCATTACTCATCAGTGCAATCTTATCCATAAGTAGCAGCTTGGGCTACGAATTTATAATGATTGGGAAAATAAAGTGCGAATTCATTTTATTTTGCTGTCAAGTTTTTTTCTTGGTCCAATATTTTGCTAGCCCGTTAAAATGCCAGTCCATCATCTCTGTAAGGCAACACTAAAGCCCACATCATGTTATCCAGAGGTAAGGCCTAAAATTTTAAGCCGAATGCTCATGAACACAAACAATATTAAAGCCCGACAAAAAAAAAAATTGAAGGAAGAACCAAAACCAAATAACAATAATAACAATAATTTAAAGGGAAAATTGTGACCCGGGGTGTGATCAAGCGGTAGGGACTCATTTATCCTTAACTAAGGGTCAGGGGTTCGATTATTGTCTTTGGGAATGAAGAAGCTTATCTAGATCAGCTATCCTATTCTTTGAGATGCCTGCACAAGTTGGAAAAGAGATTAGTCACTATTGCTGACGGTGGATACCCTAGAGAGATCCAAGCAAAAAAAAAGGGAAAACTGTAGTTTACCCTCTAAACTGTATGTTATGTTCACTCTATCACCTAAATTTTAAAAATATACCAATTGATCCTATAAACTTTTACAAATTGTATTTTAGCCAAAATGTAATATATCTTTAAGTTTTAAAACATGTGCAAATTGATTCTTTGCATACTCCAAAATTTGCAACCCAATATCTTAAAATTTCTTAAATTTATTATACTTTTATTAACAAATGATAAAAAAAATTTAACGAAATAACCGATTTGTATATTCAAAAAGGTTTGGCGGGGTCAAACTACTTTAGAATCTTATATACATATGACTTGGTAAGTAAATTACATTTTCCCTTGATTTTAAATGAACAATTTTAACAAATAGGTTTCTAAACATTTTTTTTTTTTATCTTTTAAGGGTATCTACCGTTGATCACGGTGACTAATCCCTTTGCCAGTTTGTATGGGTACCTCAAGGGCGGAATAGCTGTCCTAGATAAGCTTCTCCATTCCCAAAGGCAGGGATCAAACCCCTAATCCTTGGTTAAGGATGAACGAGCCTCTATCGCTCGACCATATCCCTCTAGTTTTCTAAATAATTTTTATTAGGTACAGAGATAGGGCCAAAGGCCCACGAAGACTACCCAACAATAACAGTTCGCCTTACCCCCAAAAAGTGTTTATTTAAGAAGTAAAATTTTAACAAGCTGAATTGATGGTATGTTTAGATAACGGGAACCCTTTGACAAATAAATAAATAAATAATGGATAGCTGAACAAACACGGGGATAACGACTAGCAAACGAAATGAAAAAATAACAAATATTTTATATTGGCCCAGTTTGGATAAGTTTTTACATTTTTTTAAATTGATTCTTTGAAATAAGATCCTTTTAAAAAAATAAAAGTTAAAATTAATTTATTTTAGATATAGTATTAAAATATTTTTGTTTGTTCTTAACCATCTTTTTTATTCTATTAAAAGAATCTTTATTTGGAAGTTGAAGTGCCAATTAGGATAATTTTTCAGAAAAAAAAGATTTTTGTATTGATCTTTTTAAATAAGATCTTTTAAAAAGTAAAATTTATTGTATATTTGAATGTGAATTTAATTTATATTTTAATATAATATTAAAAAAATATTATTTATTTTTAAATATTTTCATGTTATAAAAATAAATTTTCTAAAAGATGAAAATTATAGCTTTTGAAGAAATAATCTTTTGATAATTAAAAATTAACACAAATATATAAATATAAAAATATTTTTCAATAAAATAAATATTTTTATTAAAATAACAAGATACAAACTGTAGGTAAAAGAATGTATGAGAATGGGGATTGGATCATGTTTTCCTCCATTTTAAGAATCTAAAACATTTAACGAAATATACCATCAAACATTAAACTTGAAGTGCAATGAAATTTGATTAGTTGTTTCAGCAAGTAGATATCTGAAGCATTTTTATCAATAACACAGCTACAACAGTATTTGAGCAGTTATTAAATTATACATGCACAACATAAAAATAAGAGGTGGGGGAAAAGAGAGATTACACAATTATTTTTATACTGGTTCGAGCAAACCTGCCTATATCTAGTACTCAACGCATATTAAAATTCCACTAAACAACTTTCTCAACCTGAGAAAGTAAACTGGATAGTCTTTACAATAGCCTTCCTATGCTCTCAATAGTGAACAATAGACAACTCCTACTGTCACAAATGAGTAGTTATGTACCAGTCTATCCAAGCTAAACTGAGTAGTCTTGAACCAACCTCTCCAAGCTTAATCGTGACTAGTGGACAACCGTTACACCCACATTGCAAGTAGTTCTTCGCAACCTCTCCAAGTTGAACCATGATAACTGGAATGCCTGCATCATCAAATTACGAGTAATTCTTCCATAACATCTTCAAGCTAGACTGTGATGAACAGAACGTCTCTGTAATCTCATTGCAAGTAATTTTATATTAGCCTCTCCAAGTTATATTTCACTCTGATCATTAACGGATTAAGATTATAAAAGTTATGTGTTTGGGTTGCCACTCAAACTAGCCTACACTCATGTTTCCTTACAAATATTCAATATGACAGACGTGGAAAACATGAGCAACTTCTTTCTAACACCTCTTACGAATAAGAGCATACACCACCCCAAGCATTTCGAAAAAAGATTTTTATATTTCAGGAAAACTGATTACATATTATGATGAATATCACGGGAAGTGTGGAGAGATTTTTCCAGACTTTCCACTCTTGTGTCTTCAACTATCTCATCGGTTTTCAAGCATAGCATCTTCATTTATAATGGTCCCTCTTCATGACCGTTGCCCTTTATCAGAATTCCAAGTGAGACGTGTAGATCAACCATTGTATCTTGAAACGTTAGTCTAGAAAGGTGGCTGACAGACTTGTCATATCGATTACAAAAGTCGTTATATTGTAGAAGTTTCTGATATCTTTTTTTTTTTTTACTTTCTGATCATGGTTTCTAAACTCATTCTTCTAGAAGTTTGGATGGTTGACTAATCAAGCAGAAAAGATGACATATCAATTATAAAATTGGGTTTAACTTGAGATTTGAAATTTGAATTTCAAATTTCCTTCCATTTCCTATAGTGTTCCGTGCTCCACAATGGAATGAGCCTTCTAACGTGCACAATCAGCCCCTTAATCCTTCTTTGGTCTTTCACTCTTCAATCTTAGCCTTTGGATGATGAATGCTTTGCGATTATGATGATTGAGGATTGAGTAACAAGTTGGTATCAGATCTTACATGATTTCCTCATTCTTCAGTGTACTTTTTGATATCTCGTGTTACTTTTTGAAGACCCTTTTCTTTAGTTTCTTGTTTTTGTATTGATATGCTTCATTCCTTAATGCATGTGAGCGTATTTTATACGATATAATATTCACTTCGTTTAAACTCGGTTTCTTTCCGCAAGATAAGACATGTTTGCACATGTAAAATGAAATTATTCTCATTCAAGTTCGTGTTATGCATTTTGGAAATACCTTTAAACTTAGTCAATAAACTCAAGGTAGTCATTAATCGTTCTTCAAAACATTTTATTTAAATTGATTTTATTATCATTCAAAACATTATAGCTCATACTTTTTGAAGAATTATGGAGTTTAGATAAACGAGTTTAAAAATTATAACTTATGAAAATATGTCTTTATAAAATTTGCATAAACAAATAAAAAAATAAAAAAATCCCTTTTTAATAAGTTTTAATAATTACCCACAAATGGGCCTCCATGAACGAATTCATAATATTATATAACTTTTAATAATATATGAAATAATATAATATTTCTGACCAATAATATTTATATATTAATTATATTGTATTATATTATTAATAATAATATTATAATACAATATTGCTATGTTATATTATTATTTTTATAATTTATAATATATTTTATAAAACAATGAGATAAAATAAAAATAAAACGATGAAGAAGTGGGGAAGCTCTGCTTTCCCTGCTTGCAGTTGGTAGTTAATCCACCTGCTTTCAGACATACACGATTTGTTGGTGGCACGCTTTAAAGTTATGTTTTATGTTATTTCTTCAACTGTTTAGTTATTAAATTCTTAAAATTTATTCATGAACTTTTTGCCCTCTCATAATCTCTGTTTTACGTTTATAGCAAGTTCTAAAATAACTAGTCAAAGAAAAATTTGATATATTGCAATTGTTTTTTTAAAAAAATTAAGGATACTAAATTTTTTCAAAGATATGATTTGTTTTTCCTTAAACGACATTTATGAAGAAATAGAATGAATATAATAATTATATACTATATAAAGGAATGAATCTAATCAGTTAATCACGTTCTATTTGAAGGAGGAATAAGATATTGAAAAGCAAAAATAATTTGATATAAAGGAAAGATATAAGATTTTGTTAGTTGTGAAATTTTTGTGGAAGTTTGCATTTATGTAATGTATTTGATAAGCTTAAATAAAGGTAAGGAGAATAGTAAATAAAAGAAGTTGATATTCTAAATGAACAATAAATTGAATTAAACTTGAGAACAAATGATACTGAGTGATAGTTCTTTGCAATTAAAGTAGATTGCGATGTTACTTTGTCAGACAAATTTTATATATCTAAAAGGTAAAACTTAAGGATAATGATGAACATTATGGGAAGAAATTCACAAAGGGAGATGATTAATTGTAACACCCTAATTTTTAACCCAACTTTCTAGAACACATTAGGTTAAACATTAGGCTATTACTTCATAGTCTCATCCTTTTCTTAAAATACTTAAGGAAAATTAAAATTTTTTTTTTTTAAAACACACAACAAAGTGAGAGCCACGTTTTTAATCTAATCGAATAATAGGAATATAAAGCACGCTTAACACTCATAGAGAAACACAGAAATGGAAACATATAACAGCTGAGCATAAATCATCACAACAAGAGAAACGTTTCATTAATAACATAACTTAGAATACATAAGTAGTCATACCCTCATTGGGACGGGCAGAGCTTGTAATACAGCAGAAAGGAAGTACAATAGAAATAGGGAAACGTAAAGTAACATAAAGTAAACCATCACTACCCGAGTGCACCTATAGTGAATAACCTCAAAACAAAAGCAGGTTTATCCAGTCTACATTTGAGTGTGTGCACTAAGTCTCCCCTAAAACATCTGCTACTAGAACCCGGGGAAATGGAGTGTAACTGATCCAAGAACGTAAGGCGGCAGGAGTGGGCATACGTGTAGACTGAGCGTGAGCTCCTCGTTAGGGGCGCCTCTCGGACGGATGTGTCAATGAAGACCACGAATGTCGCCATCAGTCTCTGAAGATGTGACGGTAGCGAGAAAAAGAAGAGAAAAGAGTGAGAATCTTACTAAAGAATCTCAAAGAGGAATCTCCTATTCTAGGGTTACATCGTTCACATCCTCAGGAACCTTGGGTTTATTTATAAAAGGTGTTCATGCATATGAGATTCATTATTAGGGTTTATGAAACTATTTATCCAAGGTCCATTTCTTTTAGTATGCATCTTGATGTCATGAATGCAACATGTTTAAGCATGAATGTATGGCAATACTTGAGCACATAAATCAACAAATCACAACAATCTAGATTCATGCAAGTGGCATAAGGGCATATTACAACTCTTACTTTTCTCATACTTATGTGACTTAAAAGCATCATATCTCTTTTGTTCTTTTTCTCAAAAACCACCCTCTTAAAACATATCCACATATTTCCAACCGATACACCGCCCCGGCGATTTTTATCATAACCTCCTATCTCCGTCTCACCTAATCGCCTAGGAATGGGCTCAATCCTAACTAGTCGTCGCTAGATTTAATATGGGGTAAAATGAGGGGGTAACATAAACATATTTCATTCTTTGAAACATTCTACTGGCCTCGAGTGCACAGCGAATTGTCCGCTTTGGTAAGGCTGCATCTGCACATACCCTCACGGATTTGCCTCCTCCTCACCGTAGCAGGAGAAGTACGTCTCAATGCTTGTCACATAAAAATATCCTGGGGGTGCTCGGCCAAACCAGTGTCACCCAGGGTTTTCAACTCATATGGTACTTTAAAACATTTTTCAACCCTTTTAGGTTTGATAGAAATTCGGCAGCATAGCAATTTGTTAAACTGAATTTCCTTCAAACCAAAATTCATGCCACAAGCTAATCACACAACTTAACATCTCAATAATCATTTCCTCACGTATCATCAATAAAACATTTTAGGGTTCATGCATCATCAAGCATATTCTTCTAATACATCATTCTCACATAGATAAACATCATAACATATATTTCAAACTCATTATTCTTACATAGATTATAGCACATATTCCAAACTCATCATAGCATATATTTTAAACACATCATACTCACATAGATAAAGCTCATGTATCATATATCATACTTGCATAAAATTAAGCATCATAAAAACTCAAGACTTCTTAATGTCTTATGCATTGACCCTTAAGGTCCTTAACTCACAATCTAAGTTATAAATCATCAAAACCTAGTCTCTTGGGAACCTATGAGGTTATAACTAAGTATTTCTCACCTCACACTATGGTCAAGAACATCTCTAGACCTCAAGGATGCAGAATTTAAAATCTCAACTTTACGGGTACCTAGGAGTCACAACAATGACTCTTTCTAAGTCCAGTTTGTTCCTAAAGCATCAAGATTAAGCCCTAAACCAATTATGAGTCATTCCTACACATTTAAACTAATTTAGAACCATGATTATCATTTTTAAACCTTGCTGGACAGAATCCAGAAAATTCCATCATTAAGGGATCTAAAACTCTCAAATTAATTCTTTTCTAGTTCTTAACTTATCCTATCTTTCACATATGAGTCTTAACATTATTTTTAGTCAAACATAAGCATCTTATCATTATTAACACAGCTCATACAGTGGCCAAACATAGCAAGGCAGAACCGAAACAAACATCTCCATAAAAGACATGAACACAATTTCTAAAGCACATACAATACTAGTTTCTCTTGGAACCTTTTTCAACTTTCAAAACTCATTTATGGACACTTTTATCACCTAAAATCATAAAAATACTTAAGAGGGTAATAGCTAAATCATTTTTATCTCAAGAGGTCCTAAATTCATAAAACTTAGTTCTACATATTTCTTATACTTACATAAGCTTAGAAAAATTATAAAACATAGTTTTCAATACTTGGAAACACCAAAGCCTCTTAGGGCCGAAATAGGGACCAAAAGCAATAAATATTTTTAGACCTTTGTTGAGACAACAATGGGCAAGTCTTTGAGCTCTAGGTTCATTAAAGTGATGACATAAAAATAAACATGCTCATGCACTTGTTTTAGTTTTTGCTAGAAAGTAAAGTGAGAGCATAAAATAAATATGTGATGCATTATATTATTATCTTTGATATTTAGGTGAGAACTTGAAACATAAACATGATAATGCATAGCTTGAAATATAAACATGATAATGCAAGCTCCTTTATTACCTTGGTACTTAGTGATAACAAAGAAAGTAAACATGATGTGCAAAGCATAAAATAAATATGGTATGCATTATATTATTATCTTTGATATTTAGGTGAGAACTTGAAATATAAACATGATAATGCAAGTTCCTTTATTACCTTGGTACTTAGTGATAGCAAAGAAAGTAAACATGATGTGCAAAGCATAAAATAAACATGATGCAAGGTTCATTTTAAGGTGAACTAAAGCTCATCCAAGACTTTAACAACATAATAACCCAACACATATCTCATTACAAAGAGAGCTTTAGAGTTCTTGAACCAAGTTCTCAAAGGAATTATGAGGTTCTTGAACATCATCATCAAGCTCAAAGAAAGCAAAACTTTTTGAACAAATAAAACTTCAAAGATCAAAAAGGAAAATGGTAACCTAAATGTTAAAGAAAGGAACAAAGAAACCGAAATCATAATAGCAAGAAAAGTAAAGGTATTCTTGAGTAAAAATCATTTTTGAGTTAGAAAATAAAGTTGGAACTCAAAGAAAATAAAACCTCAAGCTCTAGAGTTTCCTTTGAGATGAACACATAGTCATTATCTAGGAGTCCTCATCATTGAGCTATCATGTACTCATCAAGGCCAAGAGGCCGAAAATACAAGAAAGGGAAACCAAAGAAAGTTTCAAAAAGAAAACCCAAGAGAAAGCTAGAAAGAACTCATTTTCAAGAAGACAAAGTTTAGAAAACACTCCTACCTAGAGTGAAGACAAAAAGCTTGGACTTGAAGATGAAAATAATACGAGCAACACCTCCTAGGATGGTGATGATGATTCGGCCTTGATGAAAGAAAAAGGAAGGAAATGTGTTCTTGGTGAGCTTGTGTTTGAGAATGGAAGTTTAGGTGTTTATATGATGATCCAAGGTGGTGGGGTGGTGTTTCAAGGTTGTGTGATGATGTTTCAAAAGGAAAAAGAAGAAGATGAAGAAGAAGAATGCTCTTGAGATTTGAGAGAAAAAGGAAGAACTTAGAGAAAAACTAAAAACTAAACTTAGCAAATGAACAAAGTGTAGCAAAGGTTCATCTAGGCATGGTATTTATAGAGAAGAATAAGAGTGAATGAGTGGAGGAGAATGAATCCTCATGGAACATGAGGTGAGAGAATTGCACTTTGATGACATGGCTTTAACCATAGTCTTTGGAGTGTGAAATAAAATTAAATTGTGATAAAATGGATGATGAATTTCATGCAGGTCTGATGCAACAAGGGAGGAGGGAGTTTTGGTCATGTAATAGTGTGTTAGTGATGTGTTTAGGGGTGTATTAGCTTAGGTGTAAGGTTAGGAGTCATTAAGCATAAGTTTAGGTGACTAAGAATGTGATTAGGAACCTTTATGACATGATTAAGGAGTACTCATACATATTTAGGAGATTTTAAATTCATTTTATGAATAAAACAATGTAGACAAAATTCCATAATTTAAGGAATTGGAGAGAAAACACTATTCAAGATTCCATGACTAGAAATCTTGAATTTAAAATAAGATTTTAAGTTGTAATTAAGCACTTTTAGATTCTAATCAACTTTAATAAATTATTTTGACTCAAGATTAATTATGAAAATTAATTAATCTTCGATTAGAGCCTAATATTGCTTAGGTTTGCTTAATCACGCGATTAAGCGTAAAAACACGAAACTAGGGGTAAAATCGTAATTTTGCACTAATTTTGCCCGGGACCTCCATAATTAAAACTGAGGTCGTAGAATACATAAAAACGCCTTTTAAAACCATCTAGAGAAGTTTCGGGTTCATCCGACACTTGCAAATAGGTAAAACACCGCAGGGGCGTTTTGGTCATTTTGACCCGAAAACTCGAAAAACGAGATTTTCGATTCCGGAAAGGTACACAGGTCATCTAATCCCCTTCCAACATTGAGTTTGCCCTTCAAGTACTGCCAGATCGGCTTTCCTCGAATTCTGGGCCGAAAATGACCTCAGGGGCATTTCGGTCATTTTCACTCTAGCAGAAAATCGGGGTGTTACAATTAATAGCTTGTTGAAGTGTATGTATATGTGATATGTCTTATCAGTTATTACATATATGACCAGCCAAATAAATTGCCAGACATTATATTACAAAATATTTTTTTTATAATCTTATTTTTGTTCTAATTTTTTTTAGTTTGATTTGCTTTAGTTGGATTTACTTTGTTCTAATTATTTTTTTCTATTTGAATTATTGTTAAAAGTGTGTTAAATTGATAATTATGTATCCAATTTTATTGTATTTCTTCAAATTTAAGTATATTTTTATATATTTATTTAATAAAATACAATTCAATTGCTTCCTATTCAATCGGTTTAACTAACCATTCACTAGTTAAATCAATAAGTCATTAACTCAATATTTTCAACGAGTCGATCACCGGTGTGTGCTTTAAAACTATGATGAATACTATGAAAAGAAATCCATGAATTGTTTCAGCGCTTATTTTTTAGTTTTATTTCCAATAATATATCGGCAACAGTATTGAGAAACCAATCTCACGTGCTGCTAAACTTCAACCCTTAAATACTGAAGAAGTTATTGGATACCCTCACAGTAGTGACTGAACGTCAGTCTACCATTAATTAGTAGTGAGAGTCATCACTAATTTAGATGTGTTGATTACATTTTTTCAAAAAAAAAATTGTTAATAAAATAAATGCATAAGTTTGTACAAAAAAAAAAAAATAAATAAAATAAATGCATAAGTCAATAATAAGTTCACACCACTAACTAAAACTGAGATGACATTATGAATACTGTCCTAGCGATGCTTCAGATGCATCCGATGACTTCTCCTTGGGGAAACAGTTACTTGAACTTGAGAGCATAGGAAGGAAAGCTACAAAAGTCATCTTCCAATAAATTCCTGAAAACATGAATATTCTTGTAACTTCAAAGCAGTATATTTAAAGCGAGTAGGGAGGGAGTGTGTTTCGATTTGAGTCAGTGTGGGGCATGGCCCATGGGACTGACCCACAGATTTGGTGGTTAAGTGGGTTAAGGGCTTGATCTAAGAGGGAAACAAAAAAAAAAGCGGGCTAAGGGCTAATTAAGTCCGATGTAGGCTAAAATTAATAGGGATGGAAAATGTGGGCCTGAGGGCAGTTTAGGAGCCAAGAGCCTAATTAACAACTCTAGTTATTAATAATCCAAAAGTGGGCGTAATTGAAGTATTTAGATAATAAAGTAGGCGTTTAAAGCCGCCCACTCTAAGACCAACAAAAAAAGAAGCCACCCAAGTCGACATTTTCGGCCCCATTAACTTGGGTGTTAAAATAATAACACTCTACAATTCAATTTGGAATATTCTCCTTCCAATAACCATAAAATGGGCCTTTCTAATTTGTCCAGCATTAGTCAGTTTGTCAGAACAAACTCGGGTATTCTGACAAAATTAAACTACTCACACATTCTCTCACCGAACCCTTGCTTTGTGCTACTCCTTTTTCTCTTTGCCCTTGAAAAGTGCCCCCAATCCCATTGACGGGTGTCAACCTCTTTTTCTTTATTACTAGTGTAATACATGTGCTTTGCACGGAAATAATATAATAAAAGTCATCACATAATTAACTTATCATTTTAATTTAATGAAATGTTTTAATAAGTTATGTGGAGTGGAAAGAAAAAAATGAAGTATGAGTACTTCTTTTTTCCTTCTAGTCATTGGTTTAGATAAGGTGAAAAATACATAAATATTAAAATCAATTATAGCACTGAGTTAAGCTACAAATCAATATTGTCGAAGACAAAATGCAATAATCTAGATTATAAGAAAAAGTTGTTGTCAAGTAAGAATAGTAATTAAAAATTGAATTATGAAAATAATATAACAATGCTCATTAACCTCAACTATAAATATAAAAGTAATAATATTAGGAATAATTATACTCAAATAATTATTTATTTAAAAAATAATATTTTGTTATTATTATTGTCATTTTTTGTTTTGTTTGTGTTTGTTCTGCGTGTTTGATATGCTTGTTATAGTCAAGCTTCTGGAAAGATATGAAAGATTAATCCTAAGAGACTCAAAGAGTTACTACAAAGAGTGGACCAGAGTTGAACCGGCAAACCAAATCAAATCATGTGGGAAGCTTTCATGGTAGATGGAACTTTAATAAATATTTCCTTCGAAGGCACTCAAACCATGTATATATATATATATATATATATATATATATATATTAAATTGTATTAAATTATAATTTTATATATTGACTTAATTAAATACGGTTCAACCAATTGAGTTAGTGATCCACCAGTTGCATTAATAACCTGATAACCCAGTGCCTTGGTTGAGTCGATCATCGATTCAGTCATAAAAACTATGATTTAATGTGTCAGGAAATCTAGTTAGGAATAGGGTTATTATTATGGCCAATGTTATGCTTAGAGTAGGTGACTTGGTGTGGCTAAAACATTGTATTTGAGGATTGGTCCTAGCTATTTTGGGCCATTGTCTTCCCCAACTATAGTGCTTTAGGTCTTGGTTTGTTATCTTTCCTATGTAGTTGGTTGTAGACTTTACTCTTTTTTTTTTTAATGAATATCTCTTTCAATAAATATATATATATATATATATATATATATATATATATATATATATATATATATGTCTGCATATTCAAATTCAAATCATAGGTTCACCACATACAAAATTATCTAATTGAGTTATAAGGAAAATATAATTTTTATAATTGCGTAACATGAAATTTTTATCAATTGCATAACATATTATCAAAACACTATAATAGGTAGAGTAAGCATCTAAATTAGTTTTGGTCTCTTAATTTTCAAAATAATTATCCATTCGGCCTCTAATGTATATTTTGATATTAATTTAGTCCTTAGATTGATAGTTATTTTATATTATAAAAAGTCAATTAACATAGAAGGGAAAAATTCAAATACTTTTTTTTTTTCATTTTAGGTATCCATAGCTGATATTAACGACTAACCCATCGAGGTGGAAGCTTTCTCAAAGGGATAAATCTTTGGTCACAAGACTCTCTCTATACACGTCATCTGAAATTGAACTCTAACAAGATGCTTAAGAAACCTAGATAACTACCAGTTATGCATATCTCTCCTAAGAGTATTTACTTTTATAATATATCAATCAAATCAAAATAGCTTGGTCTAATACACTAAAATTATTATCAAGTCGAATTTATATTCAAAGAGCAAATATTTTTTTGAAAATTTGGACGAGTTCGAGTTCGAGTTCGATTAATCCTTCATAACTAGTTCATTGTACGTCCTAAACGTTAGCTGTGACCTGAGGTCTAATCCATTGTATGTCCCTAATATCAGCAGTGACTTGAGGTCTCTCACACAAAGTTACGTCGATAACTTATTACGTTACGCCATACAAGATACAACATTGGTGGCTACTTTCTTTGGGATTTGCATCTTGGCCTGGGACAATTCCAACTAGGTGCCTTCCTTAGTCAATGCCTATTATGCCCACTACTCATTTGTGCAATAACAACTTGATATCTGTCATACAAAAAGGAAAGCAAATTAGCAACTCTCTTTCATGAGTCTTAGGTTCGCAGTACTGTCAAGGCTGCTGGATCCCTAGAACCACCTTCATTGTCCTCGTCATCCCTCTCATGTCGCTACAACGCTCTTTTTTTTTTTTTTAAAGAATTAGGACAATCCAAATTTAGTTAGCTACAGTGAAATTTTTTTTTTGAAGAATTTGGACAATCCAAATTCAGTTCTAATCCTTTTTTTTTTCAAGAATTTTGACATCCAATTTGTATCTCCCTACTTATTAGTGATTTAAGTGTATTGAATAAAAATTAGGGGGAAGGGGTAGTGATTTGTAGGGTTGTTATTTGTGTTGATGGGGGGTATTTTTTTTCCTCTACTTTTTTGTACATAATATTACACCAAGTAAATGATATCATGACACATTTTACTTACTTAATTAAGGTGCAGGCGAGTTTCTGTTGGCAGCCTTCAACAGATACACTTACTCAGAGGTCGACGTTTGGTGGGATTCTCATTGGTTACATACCGGTTTTCTTCAAGGGTTTGTCTGCGAAGTTGCAGTGTGGGTGGCACTTGCAAGAGAGTGAGTTTGAGGGCTTCTCTATGTTGATTTTGGAGGAGAAGGTAGTGTTCAAGGGGTTGAAGATCTTGGATGTGTTGAAACGAATATCAAGGGCTAGAGTTAGAAGGGTGATAGAGAGGGTGTTGGTTCTACTTATTTGCTTTCCTTTTTGTGTGATAGATGTCATGTTGTTATTGCACAAACAATCAATGAGCACAATAGGCATTGACTGAGAAGTGCACCTGAGTATTCACCTTCAAACTAATGGCTTCAAGAAGACCACAAATCCTTATATTTTTATTGGTTTAAATTACTACCTACTTCTAATAATATTAGTCCTTTTGAATAGATTAATTTATTGAAAATTTGATATATCAAATTATAATTTATAAAAATTTTGCTATTAATTAATTATTTTTAAAATGGCGGAAAAGGACAAATATATCATGTATGTTTAGCTGTTCAAGACCCAGCCTAACCCAACCCAAAGTTTATTGGATTGAGCTCAAGTCCTTAAATTTGATCTGGTATATTTTTCAGACTGGGTTCAAGCCATACTTTGAGTTGGCCCGATTCGAATTGAGGTTAAAAATTCTTTTGTAGTTAAATTTTTTTATAATAATTAATAATAAATTATAGGAGTTTATATTTAAATTAATCCATTTTAGATAACTTAATATTATTTTTATAGTCACATGTTTGATTTGAAATATGTATTTTAAAATATATTTTGAATTTTATTTCTTATTTATAAAATTTTATAACTTTAATATGTATAATATCAAAGTTTTTATAAGTTATTTAAAAGTCGAGTTGACCTGGTTTGACCTGGTTATTTATTAGGTCATTTTCGAATCGGGTTCAAGTTTCAAAAAATGACTCGGTCTAACAATCAGACTAGATTCGAATTTGATATTACTTGACTCGACTTCTCCCTTGTATACTCCTACATGTATGAATGCCTGAATTGTCCTATGGTTATAATAGTTTAAATAAACACAAATTTTTTGGTTTCTAAGATATCCATCATTAGCTACGGTAACTAATTCATTCAAGATGTGAAACTCCTTAAGAAGTAAATCATTGACTATAAGACTCTTTTCATACATAACGTCAGAAATCGAACCCCTAAAAACATAAACTTTAATTATATATATAAATGCTAAATGTGATTTAAATTAAAAATAAATTTATTCAATACTTATACACATAATTAAATTCTATATCTTTTAAGACTATAATCATGTTAATAATTTTTTTTATTGTTCAATATATTCACTTTTGACAAAAATGACTAATTACTTCGAGATGAGATTTTTCTTTCAGGGATAAATTTCTGGCCACAATAATCATGCCATTAATAAAACTATACTACATATTGCACAAGAATTAATTAAAATGGAGAAATACTGAGGTGTGCCTATAAAAATGTCAAGCATATTGTATTGTAAATTCCCTTTAGTAGCCAACTGTATACGATATGTTTGGTATAAGATAAAAGTGGAATAAAAATTTTATAAATTAGATCTAAAAGTTATGAATATTTTCACTCTTGAATTTAATTCATGAAAGTTTTATCTTTATTGAACTTTTATTTACATATAAACATACTCTTTGTGTTAATTAAAACATTATTTTAATGATTACTATCTTCGGTATTAATTTATGTGTTAAATATATTTTTTTCCTATAAAATAAGTGAAATTTGGTCATGATGCAAATATTTGGAAAACAGTTTGACTTTACTACGTGTTGTTTGCTGGCCAATGTTAAATGCTAATAAGCTAACTAACAGAAGATCACATTATCCAACTCTGCTTGATCTCATAATATACGTGTCGTAACTTTTACTCAATAACTCATTAGACCAGTTCAATAATTTATCTTATCCAATTTAATAATTTATTTTACAGTAGAATTTTGACCCATATTATATCTCAAAAGATACACTGAGTGTCATGCAAGACTAGATGGCATAGTATTTTGTCAGTCAATTTAACGTTTAGCAGAGACAGATAAGCATTGGGACTGTAAGCAAACAACTTTGGAACTTTTTCAACGGTGCTTTCTCCTGTGAAGATGAAAATGTTATCTTCACCTACAGATATGAGATGGCTCAAATAGGAAGATGACATGTGTCTGATATAAGTAACATAGAAGATTTTAGAATAATCCTCAATATTTAAGGAACATCCTGCTCTGCACACTCCCAATAGTTGTTTTTTATTTTATTTTTTACGTTGTTCCATCTTCTCCGGTCTTCCTTTCTCTGATCTCCATAGCCAAGCTTCTGCCCCCATCCCACTTATCCACATTACAGAGAAGCTGATCAATGAATGTGGGATTCAAATGACTCTCCCGATCAAAGAAAGCAGAACTACAAAGGGTGTTCTTCCCTCAAAATTTCCATGGATGGGGGACAATGGCAACAAAGGCAAAGAGGGTCAGATCTGGCTCCATTTTGAGCTCCTCTACGGTGGTCATAGAAGATGGATCTAGAACCTTGATGAAGAAAAGAAGCAACAGCAACAAGATTTTCCCCACTTTGTGCCCAGCCACGAACCACCGCCATAAGCGACCGCTCTTAGATCCGCGAACAAGAAACCATCTCATACCACCTCCGACTGCCGTGTGCTTTCATCGCTACTTCTCGCCTTCTTGCACTCTGCTGGTGACTTGGTCGGGTCCTGCCACTGGCATGCTGTGCAGCGCCATCGTGGGGAAACGTTAGCTTGTCCCTACACTTTGAGTGTCGCCCCCTACCCAACTATGGTAGTGAGATCTGCTGCCGATGAACCAAGGAGATGCTTCGCTGCAATCTCAGTTGTAGTGGGTGGCCGTAATAGCTTTCCAGCGATGGATATGGAAAGGAAAACATCTGGTAGGAAGAAAATATAAAATAAAATACAGAGAGAAGATGTTAAAGAGCACGGTGGTCCTTAAATTATAGGGGATTATTTTAAAATCTTCTATGTTACTTATATCAGACACATGTCATCTCCTTATTTGAGCCATCTCATATCTGTAGGTGAAGATAACATTTTCATCTTCATAGGAGAAAGCACCCTTTTTCAACAAAAACAATCTTTTCAAATTTGTGAACCAAAATTCACTTATTTTTTTTAGAATAAAAAATATATATTCAAGCCTTTTTTTTTTCCCCAAAAAGTACAATTCCTGTATTACTGCAGTTAAACCTTGTTGAATTTTCACAATCTTTATCTAATATTGCAATAATCTAAAATGTAACCTCTCCGTTCTAGTTACCACTCACCCTTGTGAAATTTAAATTGCCATCAATGGCACTTGTTTTGTTAAAATTTTAAGAGAAAATATTTCTTGCACTTGTTTACATGTTAAATTGTGTTTCTTAAAAGAAGTAGAAAATGGAAATAATCAGATTTTTTACTTTTTTTTTAGAAGCAGCTAAATTAATAAAAGAGAGAGAAAGTATGACACAATAAATGAGTTAATTATACTTTCATCATTGACATTTTTTTAAATGACAAAATATATTTCCGCATCCCTTATAATATTAAAAATTATATAAATGTATTATACCTCCACATATAATAATAATAATAATAATAATAATAATAATTATTATTATTATTATTATTATTATTATTTATAAATATAACCCCTTCATTAGAATAATTGTTTATTAATTATATATTCAATTAAATGATTTTAAATGAAAATTAATGAATATAAATTAACTATAATTAACATAACTATTTATTATGTATACTATATTATGAACCATATTTGTAGATAGTAAAATTTTTATGTTGTGACTTGTAATTTTATAAGAAAGAGTACTTCTATATCTGTCATATCCAGATAACTTAACAGCTTTTAATTATTATAAAAATTAACTTTTACAATTACATTCAAATATAAAACAGACGTGTGTTTCTACTTCTACTTTAATGTGTGATTGACTGATGTTTCTTTGATACAATTCCACTCATCTTTTCGCTATAAAATTGACAAATATATAATGTTGATTTACAGCAAAAAGTATGAAACTTAACTCCAATTGAAGTCAATAATGAATAATAGACAAATCAGTAATAATCTGCCACCGTGATAAGAATACACGCAATTGCAACTATAAACAAGGTTTGCTGTAATATGAACTGCTTCATGTGAACTGACAGAGCATGCTTTCAAAATTAATTGATGATATAGTTGATCTAAAAGTTTAAAAGTCAAATAATTCAGCTGCTGGGTGCCTAAAATTCAGATCTTAGAATAGAGGAGTATTCAAATTATACCAAGACTTCTAAGCAAGTAGCCTGCGTACTTGGGAGGTAAGTTGGTCCATCTATCATATATATCATCTACTACGTTGAAGCTTCTCTCTCTGCATATACTTATTGTAATAATCTCCCTACGTTTGCAGAAAGAGTATTCAATTGTACAGCTGCGTGCGAGGAAGGAAATTATTAGTTGAGTCATCAATCGATTCATATTAATTTGTATTTTCTCTATATAATTGTGCAAGTAATAATAACAATCTCGACCTCTAGTTTACGTGTTTGAATTGTTTCCCACATGCATGACATCAAAAGTGTGTGCGAATTTAATTTTTATGAATTGTTAGTGTTAATTTTTTTTACACAAATACTCAATTATTTATTGTTATATATTGACTTAGCCACTCATTATTTTAAAAGTCTTATAATCTATTTTTTATTTTTAAATATAAGATCACATTAATAGCTTCTACAAAAAGTAATTGTTTTAGTGATTTTTTCACTTAAAAATTATTTTTCTATAAAAAATATAAAATAAATGCAGCCACAGAGATAAGTTTTGTACAATAAATAAATAAATAGATTTAAAGTCCAAATATACTACTTTATATAAATGATGCTACTCAATATAAATGGGCTTCTCTAACTGAAAAAGTCTATTAAGACATTTTCCAAGTAAAAAATAGAATTTAAAAACCATATCACAATTGAATGTCATTTTAGAGGTAAATATTTTTTATTACAATAGATAAGCAATTATAAGATTTTAATAGCATCAAATTTAATAATTAAATGATGAACTTATTAACTCTAAACTCTATTTTGATGATCGATAATGATTAGAAAAAAATTTAACACAATTTGGCATATCTTCTGAAATTTCAAAAAAAAAAAACTTTTTCCCCCCAATTTAAGTTATTTTAACACAATTTCATGTGTTTCGATTCTGTAAAAAATTGAAATGGTTTAGATGTGAAGAATTAGAATTTTGAGTGTGAAACTCATTTATAATTTATGTGAGAGTAGTTTTTTTTTAAACTCTTAATTATAGATACTGGTTAATTATTTTAGAGTTATCCTTTTTTTTGGTCAAAATAATCCAAAGTATCAGATATTACAAAATAAAAATAAATTATTTTATATAATTTTTTAATAATTTGTCACACAAAGTTAGTTATTTTCATATGATCTAAGTATAACACAATGATTTTTTAACTTAATATCTCAAAACATAAAATTAATTTTTAAATATTTAATTATTAAAAATCAATTGTACATACAATCAATTATTGAAAAAAATTTTGGATTGGGCTCCTCTAATCCAAGTTCGTATTAACTTTTGTCACATCAATTATTTACTTTAAAATGTATATAATATGTAATTAATTCTAATTTAATTATCATAATTTAATTTACATATCAAAGTTGTTGCCCATAAAAATTTTGTTGAATCTCCGCTACTGCATGACATGATAAAGCACGCATTAAATATTTCATTGGTATTGAATAAATTAGCAATCTTGATAGATTACTATAAATTAGAGACTTCTGATTTCGAAATTTGCAACTTCCTCATGTCATATGACACAACACCATCAACAAATTAAAAATGAAGCCTCTGAGTTCATATTTCATTGGTATTGCAATTGCTCTTCTATTTTCTGTTTCATCTTCATCAGCAGCACTTGATTCTGATAAAAACTTCGTTCAATGCCTTTATAACTATTCCCATAATTCAACATCAACCTTCTCTGATGTTGTCTACACCCAAAACAACTCCTCTTATTCATCCATACTTCAGTTTTCCATTCACAACCTCAGGTTCGAATCCAACACAACAGCAAAACCCCTTGTCATTGTGACACCTGTTGAAGTGTCCCAGGTTCAAGTCACCATAATCTGTGCCCAACGCCATGGCCTGCAGATTCGAACACGAAGTGGTGGCCATGACTATGAGGGTCTCTCCTATGTTTCTGAAGTTCCATTTGTCGTCGTTGATCTCATAAACTATAGAAACATCGAAGTGGATGTAGAAAACAGCACTGCATTGGTTCAATCAGGGGCAACTGTTGGTGAACTTTACTATAGCATTAGCAATAAAAGCAAAACTCTTGGGTTTCCAGCAGCTATACTCCCCACAGTAGGAGTTGGTGGACTCTTCAGTGGTGGTGGCTATGGATTCTTGCTGCGTAAATATGGCCTTGCTGCTGATAATATAATCGATGCTCACATAGTTGATGTGAAGGGTAGGTTTCTTGACAGAGAAGCCATGGGTGAGGATCTCTTTTGGGCCATTAGAGGCGGTGGTGGAGCAAGCTTTGGAGTCATCATTGCATGGAAGGTAAAGCTAGTTCCAGTTCCATCAACTGTAACAGTGTTCAGAGTTCCCAGGACTTTGGAACAAAATGCGACCAATCTTATCCATAGGTGGCAATTTGTGGCAAATAAACTTGATGAGGACCTAACCATTATGATCAGCTTGCAAAGGGTGAACTCAAGTAATAAACAAGGGGAGCTAACAATGCAGGCCACATTTGAGTCCATGTTTCTTGGAGGTGTGGATCAGCTCATACCGTTGATGCAAGAAAGCTTCCCAGAATTTGGTTTGGTCAGAGAAGACTGTACTGAGATGAGTTGGATAGAATCAGTCCTCTACATGGCTGGATTTGCAAGTGATCAAGCCCCTGAAGTTTTGCTGAACAGGACTCAATCTCCTGTAGTGTTTTTCAAAGCAAAATCAGATTATCTGAGAGACCCCATTCCTGATTCTGGGCTAGAAGGTTTATGGCCACTGTTTTATGAAGATGAGGGCCAACATGCGTTAATGGCATTCGTTCCTTATGGGGGCAGAATGGATGAGATTCCAGAGTCTGAAATCCCATTCCCACACAGATCTGGAAACATATGTAAAATTCAGCACATTGTTAATTGGCTAGAGGAAGGGGATGTTGTGGCACAAAGGCACATCAATTGGATTAGAAGACTTTACAGTTACATGGAACCTTTTGTATCAAAGTCCCCTAGAGCGGCATATGTCAATTATAGAGACCTTGACATTGGGGTAAATAACAATGGCTACACAAGCTACAAGCAAGCTAGCATTTGGGGTCTTAAGTACTTCAAGAGCAACTTCAATAGGTTGGCAAGAGTGAAGACCAAGGTTGATCCTCTAAACTTCTTTAGAAACGAACAGAGCATACCTTCTCTTGTGGAGAAGGAACGCAAATAGAAATCGTTAGGGGGAACAAAGGTTATTATAAAATAAGCTGCTTTGTAAAGCTTTTATACGTGTGCGTCGTCAGTGCAGTATTCACTATTCATTCATTAGTCCCAACTGTAGTTGTTAAAGTACGAATTTATAATTTTTGGTCAACTAATTTATATTGATTGGGATAAAAAATGAATTCATTTTATTTTGCCATCACTGGTGGCCCGTTAAAAAGACAGTCTATCAGTTCTGCGAGGCAACATTAAAGCCCACATCATGTTATCCAGAGATAAGGCCTAAAATTTTAAGCCCAATGCCCGTGACACAAATTATTATAAAGCCCGACCAAAAATAAACCATAATAATAATAACAATAACAACAATAACAATAATTAAAAGGGAAAATTATAGTATATCCCATGAACTGTATGTTATATTCACTCTACGCCTAAACTTTAAAAATATGCAAATCGGTCTTATAAACTTTTATAAATGTACATTGTAACCAAAATGTGCTATAACTCTGAATTTTAAAATATATTCAAATTGATTCTCTACACTGTCCAAAAGTTATAATCTATTATTCAAAAATTTCTTAAATTTGTTATATTTTCGTAAACAAATAATAAAAAATTTAATAAAACAACCGATTTTGCATATTCAAAAAATTTCAATGGGTCAAGCTACTAATTTTTCACGTTTAGAATCTTAAATACATATGACCTGGTAGGTAAATTACAATTTCACCTGATTTTAAATGAACAATTTTAATAAACAGGTTTCTAAAGAAATTTTATTTGGTACAAAGATGACTACCCAACAATAACAGTTCGCTTGAACCCCACAAAAAAGAAAATTATTTAAGAAGTAAAGTTTTAACAAGCTAAATTGATACTGTGTTTAGAAAATGTGAACCCTTTGACAAATAAATAAATAAATAATGGGTAGCCAAATGAACACGGGGATAATGAGTAACAAAAGAAGTGAAAAAATAACAATTTTTTGTTAAATTGGGTCAGTTAGGATAAGTTTTTAGATTTTTTTTTGTAAATTGATTGTTTTAAATAAGATCTTTCGCAAAAGTAAAAGTTATTTTAATTATATTTGGATATAAAATTAATTTATTTTAGATATAGTATTAAAAATACACTCTCTTAACCACTTTTTTTATTCTATTAAAAGAATCTTCATTTGGAATGGAAATTTATATTGATCTCTTTAAATAAAATATTTAAAAAATAAATTTTATTTTATATTTGAATGGAAATTTAATTTATATTTGGATATAATACTAAAAAAAAATTATTTTTAAATGTTTTCATTTTATAAGAATAATTTTTCTGAAAGATGAAAATGATAGCTTTTGAAGAAACAGTCATTTTATAACTAAAAATTAACAAAAATATATAAAAATTGTAATTATATAATGATGACAAAATATAATTCTGCATCCCTTGTAATATTAAAAATTATATAAATTTATTATCCCTTAACATATAATAATAATAATTAAAAATATAACACCCCTTCATTGGAATAATTTTTTATTAATTATATATTCAATTAAATGATTTTAAAATAAATTAATGAATATAAAATAGCTATAATTAACTAAAATATTTATCATGTATACTCTGTTATGAACCATATTTGTAGATAATTAAATTTTCATGTTGTGAATTGTAATTTTATAAGAAAAAGTACTTCTATCTTTGCCATATCCAAACAACTTAATAGCTTTTAATTATTATAAAAATTACTTTTACAGTTACATTCAAATGTAAAACAAACGTGTGTTTCTACTTCTACTTTAACTTCTAATTCTGCTTTTGAAAAATGATGAATACATTGAATTGGGTTATTTTTATAACAAAAATAAAAACGAAATAATGTGTGATAGACTGATGTTTCTTTGATACAATTCCACTCATCTCTTCGCTATAAAATAGATAAATATATAATGTTGATTTACAGCAAAAAATATGAAACTAAACTAATAGGCAAATCAGTAATAATCTGCCATCGTGATAAGAGTATACGCACTCGCAACTATAAACAAGGTTTATGTGATATGAACTGCTTCATTTGATCTGACAGAGTATGCTTTCAAAAGTAATTGATGATATACTTGATCTAAAATTTTAAAAGTAAAATAATTCAGCTGCTGGGTGCCTAAAATTCAGATATTCGAAAAGAGCAGTATTCAAATTATACCAGGACTTCTAAACAAGTAGCCTGCGTACGACGGTACGAGGAAGGTAAGTTGATTCATCTATCATATATGTCATCTATTACGTTGAAGCTTCTCTCTATATATATACTGTTTGTAATAATCTCCCTACGTTTGCAGAAAGAGTATTCAATTGTACAGATAATTATTAGTTGAGTCATCAATCGACTCATATTGAGTTGAATTTTCTCTATATAATTGTGGAAGCTAAGTAATAATCTCGACCTCTACTTTACGTGCCTGAATCGTTTCCCATGCATGACATGATAAAGCATGCGTTGAATATTTCATTGGTATTGAATTAGTTAGCAATCTTGATAGATTACTATAAATTAGAGACTTCTAATTTCGGAATTTGCAACTTCCTCATGTCATATGCCACAACACCATCAACAAAAATGAAGTCTCTGAGTTCATATTTCATTCGTATTGCAATTGCTCTTCTATTTTCTTTTTCATCTTCATCAGCAGCACTTGATTCTGATGAAAACTTCGTTCAATGCCTTTATAATTCAATGCCTTTATAACTATTCCCATAATTCAACGTCAGCCTTCTCTGAGGTTGTTCACGCCCAAAACAACTCCTCTTACTCATCCATACTTCAGTTTTCCATACACAACCTCAGGTTCGAATCCAACACAACAACAAAACCCCTTGTCATTGTGACACCTGTGGAAGTGTCCCAAGTTCAAGCCACCATAATCTGTGCCCAACGCCATGGCGTGCAGATTCGAACACGAAGTGGTGGCCATGACTTTGAGGGCCTCTCTTATGTTTCTCAAGTTCCATTTGTCATCATTGATCTCATAAACTTCGCGAAATCCAAGTGGACGTAAGAAGCAGCACTGCATGGGTTCAAGCAGGGGCAAGTATTGGTGAACTTTACTACAGAATTAGCCAGAAAAGCAAAACTCTTGGCTTTCCAGCAGGTGTATGCCCCACAGTAGGAGTCGGTGGACACTTCAGTGGTGGTGGCTATGGATTCTTGATCCGTAAATATGGCCTTGCTGCTGATAATGTAATTGATGCTCACATAGTTGATGTGAAGGGTAGGCTTCTTGACAAAGAAGCCATGGGTGAGGATCTCTTTTGGGCCATTAGAGGCGGTGGTGGAGCAAGCTTTGGAGTTATCTTGGCATGGAAGGTAAAGCTAGTTCCAGTTCCATAAAGTGTGACAGTGTTCAGAGTTCCGAGGACTTTGGAACAAAATGCAGCCAATCTTATCCATAGATGGCAATATGTGGCAAATAAACTTGATGAGAACCTAACCATTAATGTCAACTTGCAAAGGGTGAACTCAAGTAATAAGCAAGGGAAGCTAACAATGAGTCACATTTGAGTCCATGTTTCTTGGAGGTGTGGATCAGCTCATACCGTTGATGCAAGAAAGCTTCCCAGAATTGGGTTTGGTCAGAGAAGACTGTACTGAGATGAGTTGGATAGAATCAGTCCTCTACATGGCTGGATTGGCAAGTGATCAAGCCCCTGAAGTACTGCTGAACAGGACTCGATCTCCTGTAGTGTTTTTCGAAAACAAATCAGATTATGTGCTAGACCCCATTCCTGATTCTGGGCCAGAAGGTTTGTGGCCACTTTTTTATGAAGATGAGGCCCAAACTGCATCAATGATATTAAACCCTTATGGGGGCAGAATGGATGAGATTCCAGAGTCTGAAATCCCATTCCCACACAGATCTGGAAACATATGTAAAATTCAGCACATTGTTACTTGGCTAGAGGAAGGGGATGTCGCGGCACAAAGGCACATCAATTGGATTTGAAGACTTTACAGTTACATGGAACCTTTTGTATCAAAGTCCCCTAGAGCGGCATATGTCAATTATAGAGACCTTGAAATTGGGGTAAATAACAATGGCTACACAAGCTACAAGCAATCTAGCATTTGGGGTCTTAAGTACTTCAAGAGCAACTTCAATAGGTTGGCAAGAGTGAAGACCAAGGTTGATCCTCTAAACTTCTATAGAAACCAACAGAGCATACCTTCACTTGTGCAGTAAGGTAGCCTTTGCTAGATGATATAGAGACTCAAATGTGGAGCACACAAATCTATTTGATAGTGAAAATAGGAACAAGCGAATAGAAATATAAAAAATTTATGTACTTTCAAAAAGTAAAAATAGGACACAAAAATATAAATTTAGTATTTTTCTTCTTCTAATAATACATCTATATTTATTTAATATTTCATTATGTGTCTTCATAATCATGGGAGTTGCAGTAGTGGCCCGGCAACCTGCCGATATCGGCAGGCAACCGTCCGGGATACATAATGTCTTTTATCATCTTTTATACTATGCAACTAAACAGGATATGGAGACATTATTTTTTATAGCTCGATTTCCATTATCTCTACCTCTACTATCCTATATCTGCTACCAAACACTAGGTGAGGGACGCAAATAGAAATCCTTGGGGGCAACAAAGGTTAATATAAAATAGAAAAATGCTACTTTAACACCCATATGGGTGTAAACGCCTATGTAGGTCCCATGTATTATGAGAGAAATGATAGATAGAGAATAAGTTGGGAAAAAAGTAAGTGGTGAGACCCATATATAATGAGTGAGGTAGTTAGGTATTTAAGAATGTTAGGTGTTAAAATAACAAAATCCTATAAAATAAGCTGCTTTTGTAAAGCTTTTATTTATTTATTTATTTATATGGGTGTGTCATTGTGTCAGTGCTGTGTTCATTACTCATTAGTCCCTACCGTAGTTGTTATAAGTACGAATTTATATATTTCTTTTGGTCAAAGAATTTGTATTGGTTGGTAAAAAAAAATGTACGAACTCAAATTGCTTTTTGCTGTCACCAAGGTTTTGTCAATATTTTGCTGGCCCGTTAAAAAGGTAGTTTAAAGCCCACATCATGTAGTCCAGAGAAAGAACAAAAAGCTAAAAATTTTAAGCCCAATGCCCACTACTTGAACACAAATTATTTTAAAGGAGCAGACGAAATTAAAAAAATAAAAAGTTAAAGGAGGAACCAAAAATAAATAATAATAGGCTTAAATATATTTTTGATCCCCATAAATACGTGTCATTTTTATTTTAGTCTTTTTAAAATTTTATTTTGATTTTTGGTCTCTCTTTTTTCTAATGTTATATTTTTTTTTATCCTTGCACTCCATATTTAGGTACCTGAAAGTGATTTCAAATATGAGTTTAATTGTTAGGAACATTGACAATTTTATTTTTTTTGACATTATAAATATCTTCAAAGTCTTCTTTTGATCTTTATAAATATCATTACTTAACCGTATAAACCTCATGGTAGGGACCAAAATCATAATATTGGTAAAATGAGGGACTTAAACCAAGAAAAGTTTTTAGAGGGACTAAAATCAAAACAACTATATTTATAGGGAATAAAAACATATTTAAATCATAAAAATAATAACTTAAAAGAAAAATTATAATATACACCCTAAACTATATAGGTCATATTCATTTTAACCCCTAAACTTTAAAATTTGCAAATCAACTCCTATATTTTCACAAGTGTGCATTTTAGCCAAATTGTACTATACTACTAAATTTTGGAATATGTGCTAATTGATCCGCTAAACCATACTAAATGCGCAACCTGGTATCTTAAAACTTCTTAAATTTGTTATATTTTTGTTTACAAATCATGCAAAAAACTAACCTAGTAGTAGATTTGGACCAAGAATGTTTAGGGGGTTAAACCGCTCATTTTTCACATTTAGAATCTAAAGTGCATATGGCATATAATTTGGGTGAGTAAATTACAATTTTCCCTAATTTTAAATAAACAATTTTGATAAAAAGCTTTAAATAATTTTTATCTGGTACAAAGAAGATCCAAAGGCCCAAGAAATAAACAAGAAGACTTACCAAACAATAACAGTTAGCCTTTCCGCAATATATTTAACAAGTCAAGTTTTAACAAGCTGAATTGATACAATGTTTGGATTAGGGTAGTACTATTTGAACATTTAATATTTATTTTATTATCATTAGATATGATAAAAAATTAAGATGAGTAAGGATCACCATCACATCCAAGGTTACTACAATACATGTCCTAATATGATATATACATTTGGATGTTTAAATAGCATTTTTATTTAGATAATGGGTACCATTTGACAAACTAAATAAATAAACAAACAAATAAATATACATTTACACTTGAGGAGTCAATCTTTCTGAGCATGGTTAGATTTTGAAGCTAAAGTTGAAGAGTTATTCTCAGATTGATCAACATCTCTTGGTTGCTACTGTTAAAAGTTTCCTGTTGGACTGGTTTTGTTTTTTTAGTTGTAAACCTTATTTCAGTTTTTTTTTTTTTTCTGTTCTGACTTTGCACTTGCTTTCTCCATGTGCGGGGTGTTGAGCCTTCTCTTTATAAAAAAAAAATAAATAAATAAATAAGGGGTAGCCGAACAAATAAAGGGAAATGAGTAATAAAAGAAATGAACATATAACAAATTTATACATTGAGTCAGTTTGGATAGCTTTTTAGATTCTTTTTTAAATTGATTCTTTTAAATAAAATCTTTTAAAGACATAAAAAAATTTTATGTTTGGATATAAAATTTATTTTATTTTTGATGTAGTATTAAAATATCTTCATTCATTCTTAATCATCTTTTCTACTCTATTAGAAAAATCTTTCTCTCGAAGTTGAAGGCCAGTTTAGATTTTAGATAAAAGATTTTTGTATTGTTTTTTTTTCAACTAAGATCTTTGAAAAAATTTTAAATTTTTTTTACATTTTTAATATATTGCAATTATTTTTAAAAAAATTAGGGATACTAAATTTTTTCAAAGATATGATTACTTTTTCCTTAAATGGCATTTATGTAGAAATCGAATGAATATGATAATTATATACTATAAAAAGGAATGAATCTAATCAGTTAATCACTTTCCATTTGAAGGAGGAATAAGATATTGAAAAAGAAAAAAAATTGATATAAAGGAAAGATATAAGATTTTGTTAGTTGAGATATTTTTGTGAAAGTTTATATTTATATAATGTATTTGATAAGCTTAAATAAAGGTAAGGATAATAGTAAATAAAAGTAGTTTCTATTATAAATAAAAAAAATATGAATTGAATTACACTTGAGGACAATGATACTAAAAGATAGTTGTTTGCAGTTAAAGTGTGTGTATATATTCTAAAATCGGATTTTTGCAAGAAAGAAAATAGATGACGCGTCATTCAATCATGCATTTCAATTCCCGCCCATGAAAAGCCAATAAATGCAGAAATTATATCAAGCAATCGATTTAGTTATAATAATTTACAATTAAAAATTATAATCCAGCTTAATAAATATAAAATGTGTAATAATTGACAATTAAAAATTAAAATCCCACTTAATAAATGTAAAACATCAATCAAATAATTATAATTGAGATAATCAAATAACTATGACAGCCAGTTAAACAATTATGTTCTCGCTCATGAAAGCTTTAAAAAGGTAGGCTATATAAGTGAGCAAATTGTAGAATATATTTGCAATACCTAAGATACACGTGTTAGTAGATTTTTTTTTCATACAGCCTCAGGGTCCCCTAGGACCCACCCATGCTCCCAGATCCTGGATTTCGCTAAGTCTGGATCCTACGCCTTCTTGGAGGGTTATATATTAGAGCCATTTTCTTGAGATCAGAAAGTCCAATTAATAATTCCTAAAAGGGAAATAAGCTAAAGAACGAATTTTAATAAGTTTTATGAACCTTTTAAACATTTCGTTTTTAACCCAGAATTTTAGAAAATCTTGAAGTTTCCCAAATTTGAACTGAAACCTAAAATTTGGATTTTGATTTGTTGGGATTTTAATTTTTATGATATTTTATTTGAATCTAAATGGGGTATTTTTTTTATTTACATTTTTGTTTTAAAGTCAATGGAGAGTAAAATAAATAAGGATATTGTAAATAAATCAGTATTAAGACAACCAGATGCCAAAATGACCCAAAGGTGTTGAACCGGAGTTTACTGACACCGCTATAGCAATCATAAGTGATGGGCTCGGGCAGGCTTGACTGTTATAGCAGTGTCAGTGGGGCAAAAACAGTGTAAAACGACACAATTTCTTTTAATGAGCCCTATTTATATCCCAACTTAGGTTTCTCTCTTTCCAGAAGTAGAAACTTGAGCCTTAACCCCTTTAAGGTGATCTCCTCCCCCTCCACTCTCATTTTCCATCAAATCCACCTCCTCCAAGCTTTAAGGTGAGTTTCATTGTTGATTTATACTTTATTTTTCTCCTTCCTTTCATATTTTATGGTTTGAGTTGTCGTTTTCTCTAATAATTGTCAAGTGAGTGTTCTCCTCCAATGTTGTTAGAGCCATATTAGAGCTATGTGGAGGATGTTAGAGGTTGATCTATGTTTATGGTTGCTCTATAGCAGTTGTTGGTGTTATTCCTGCTCCACGAAGCTCCCTCAGTATTGCCGTCTCTTGTTTTCCCTCTCCAAGTGAGTGAGTTTGATCTCATAGTCTTAGTTTCATCTTTATGAGTATGTTCTTGCGTTATGATTATAAAATATAAAATTGAGATGAGAAAAAATATAGAATATGATTTTACATGATTATGTCAAGCTAGAAAAATTATGATTTATGATGATGGCATGGAAGAAATATGTTTTAGAAAACCATGAGACCACAATTGTTGTGTTGTGCACTATGAAAAATGTTTTACATGGTTAAGAAAGGTTTTATTAAGAAAATATGCATTGTAGCAAGATGACTATTTTACCAAATATATTTTTATGGGTTTCTTGATATCATTATATATTCAAGTTTTAAGATTTCAAGTTATATTTTAGAATGTCCAGTTAATATATTTATACATGTTAGAGAAATGTGAAGTAAGTATGACCTATCTTTATGAATAAATACGTTATATGATTTTTGAGTTATTATGATTATAAAACCCAGTATTTGAACTATAATTTTAAATTTATCAAGTATATGAAAAGATACGTTAGCTTAATATATGAATTTAGAACTTCAGTTTTATGGTACCAAGAGATATAGAATTTAATATGATTCACAGCAAGTGCCAGATACATATTATGTGGGCTTAAAATCGAAATGCCTATTAGCAATGATCCCTTAGGCTCGATTTTCACAGCCATAGTTATGCTACAGTCAAGTTGTTAGAGTTATATGAATCCAGAACTCTCATAGTACTAAGAACTTAGGAGCTCTTATTTGCAAAGGACTGAGCACTACTCCTTTGGTTATGAAATTTTAGCATTGTAGCTTTTATTTATTTTCAGTTAGGTTATGTATGATTAGTAGTGCTAAACGGCCATGGAGGCAATAACATTAAATAGCCATGGAGGCAATAGTATTTAATAGCTATGGAGGCAATATTATTGAACAGCCATGAAGGTAATATTATTGAACAACCATGGAGGTAAACCCAGTAAACAACCATAGTGGCATACACAGAAAATGGGACCTAATTTGTTGCCCACAACTTGTTCGACAAAGATTATTATGATTTCAGTAGGTGCTCTTGTTCACTAGGGACCAAGTACAATCTTTCAGTTTATGATTTTACAGCTTTTGTTATTATATAAGTATTTATCATGTTCAGCAAATATTGTTTCTTGATCCTCTGCAGCACCCTAAGTTAGAATGATTTAATGTTTGATTATGAGTTTATAAATGCTTATTTATGAATTTATGGAATGAAAAGCTTTTTCCTATATAGCGATGTATGTAAATATATTCAATGGTTTATGATTGTTGCATGTGTATTGCATGATATATATTCCTTGGTTGTCCCATGTGGGTGATAGGTGAGAGCTCACTCAATGAGTTCATTGACTTACCCACCTCCTTTCCTCCTCATAGTTGTAGATAGAGATGTTGCTCAGCCCCATGTTTGGCAGACACAATTATTTCTAAGGGGTGAGTCTTACTTGAGAGTAAGGCTTAGTTTAGAGTCTTGTTAGAGTAGAGTGCTTCAGTAGATGTGCAGTTAGGATCCGAGCCATACATTATTTTAGATTATGTATTTGATTCCAGTAGTTGAATAATTATGTATATTTTTTCAGTTTACAAGTATGAATTTAAAATGGTAAAGTTTGATTTGAGTTTATGTAACAAGCCAGAGAGGTATTGGTGATTCATTTTTCAAGTGTTAAGCAGATTTCAGATTTAAGATTCATCCTACACGCTAAGATAGTTTAGGATTTCGTGATTTATGGATTTGGGTTAAGATGATTTTAGAGTTTGAACATTAAATTCTCTTGGTTTCATGAATTTAAATGTTATATTTTAATTAGAGAAAATGATAAGAATTTGAAAGAAAATTGTATTTTAAGTATGATATTATACTATTTTATGCATTTAAAGAGATAAGTCATCTAGTAGGCTTACGTGGAAATGAAATTCCTCACGTGCTGGTCACGTTTTCAAGTTGGATCATGACAATATAATACAATGCATCTATATATGTCATATTCTTCTATTGGTCTTGGTGATAATGTTAATTTATAATTAATTTTTTATTTTGTATTATTTTTATTTATCTTCACTGTATGGATACAATTTATTTTTTTATTATTCTATGTCTTATCTCTCATCTTTTTCCTTCCCATTTTATACAATCATGGCTTAGGCAATGAAATTTTACAAACCGAACTCATTGAAAAAAGAGAATACTTGCACTTTTTCTATGATTGCTAATAACATGAGAATTTTTAAGTTACAATGACCAATATCTATTTTTGGAATGTGAGAGACCAATTTCTCCTCCTTTTTGAAATGTGAGAAATTAATTTAAGATTTTCAAAACTTAAGGGATTAACTTGTCTCTCAATACAAACTCGAAGAACCAATTTAGGGTTTTAGCCCAAATTTTATATATATAAAAGGTAAAACTTAAACGATAATGATCAGTATTATGAGAAGAAATTCACAAAGGAGAATGATGAATACTGCGAAAAGAAATCCATGAATGGTTTCAACGCTTATTTTTTGTTTCATTTCCAATTATATATTGCCAACAGTATTGAGAAAATCATCTAACATGCCGCTAAACTTAAATCCATGATACTCCATTGTTTTAAAAATATTTATTCAATTTTAGATAAAGTTATATTTTAAAATATTTATCAATTTTATATTATAATAAAATTAAATTGTTTTATTTTAATAATATGTTTGAGTAATTAATAACATTAATATAATATTTCATTTTCAACCATTTAATAAGTTTTACAATTAATGACTATTAGAATATATTAATCTATACATAATAATTTTATATAAAAATATTTTATTATTATATTATTTATTACCTTTATATATATATATATATTTTACAAGGAAGGGAGTGGAGAAGAAATGATTGCATACTTTTACCGTATTCACTTAACGTCATTGTACCGTTAATTAAGAGTGAGAGTCATCACTAATTTTTATGTATTGATTTCATTTTTAAAAAATATAATTAATACAATAAATGCACAAGTCAATAATAAGTTGTCACCATTGTAACTCGAAGAAGGACATTTAACGCTTTCCTTGACCAAGAGGTCATATATTGACCCCAAAACTTGTGTTTTCGGTTTTTTCAGTAAAACGTTAGAGAAATACACCACGTGTAGCCGCATGAGTTGGCTATAAATTTCAGACTTCCCAGCGGTTAGAAACATGGTCAAATGACAAAAAAATGGCCAGCTCGAATGTAAAACTAGTTCTGCTATGCGTCACCACCATTTTCATCTCAATTTCCTCTGCAACTTCTAGTTCTGCTGGCCATGAGAAAGGTTTCCTCCAATGCTTTAAGTCAGGCCTGAAAAGCAACACAACTTCAGGGATAATATTCACCAAAAGCGGTTCATTTTATAAAACTGTCTTACAGTCTTCCATAAGAAACAGAAGACTCTTGGCCAATTCAGTCCCAAAACCAAACCTCATTGTCACTCCAAAAAACCTTTTGCACATCCAATTGGCAGTGCGATGCTCAAAGAAAAACAACCTCCAAGTAAGAATCCGAAGTGGGGGGCATGACTATGAGGGCCTTTCTTATGTCTCTCATGTTCCATTCCTCATCATTGACCTTGTCAACCTAAGGTCCATAAACATTAACATGAAAGACAAAACCGCATGGGTTCAGTCAGGAGCCACTGGTGGAGAACTCTACTATGCAATTGCAAGGAAAAGTAAGGTCCATGGCTTCCCAGCTGGTAGCTGCCCCACTATTGGTGTTGGAGGACACTTCAGTGGTGGTGGGTTTGGTACCATTTTCAGGAAATATGGCCTTGCTGCTGACAATGTAATTGATGCTCAGATAATAGATGCTAATGGGAAGATACTGAATAGAACTTTGATGGGTGAAGATCTGTTTTGGGCCATAAGAGGTGGGGGAGGGGCAAGCTTTGGTGTCATTGCTGCATGGAAAATCAAGCTAGTACCAGTTCCCTCAACAGTGACTGTTTTTGATGTCTCAAAGACCCTTGATCAAGGTGCCACTGAGCTCTTCCACAAGTGGCAAAGTGTTGGCAACAAGCTTCCTGGAGAACTTTTTCTGCACACAGTTGTGGAGGTTGTGAATTCATCTGATTCTCATCATGGTGGGAAAACTGTATCAGTTGGTTTCTCAGCATTATACCTTGGTCCAGCCAAGAACCTCCTTCCACTGATGCAGAATAGTTTTCCAGAACTGGGTTTGCAGCCCAAGAACTTCACCCAGATGAGTTGGATTCAATCTGTTCTTCACTTTGCAGGCTATTCAGTGGACGAGCCCTTGGAGATCTTGCTCAAGAGAAACATTGCATCGCCTTATTTCAAAGCAAAATCTGATTACGTGAAGGAATCAATCCCATTAAATGGCTTAGAAGGGCTATGGAAGATGCTACTTATGGAGGAGCCATCAGTGCCTCAGTTGGTCATCTCACCATATGGTGGAATAATGAGTAACATTTCAGAATCACAAATTGCATTTCCACATAGAAAGGAGATATTATATGGAATTCAATACTATGTTAATTTGGTTTCAAACAAAGAAGCGCCAAAGCATTTACATTGGATAAGAAGACTTCATGAATACATGACGCCATATGTGTCAAAGAAGCCAAGACTAGCATATTTGAACTATAGGGACCTTGATATTGGGGAGTACAGAAGGAACACAGGCTATGAAGAAGCAAGTTCTTGGGGTTTGAGCTATTTCAACAATAATTTTAAGAGGCTGGCACATGTGAAGGCTAAAGTTGATCCTCAGAACTTCTTTAGGGATGAGCAGAGCATTCCACCATTGCCTAGGCTTCGTGCCAACTAGACGTCGTCAATAAATTACTGAAGTTTGCAAGCATGTTTGTAGGCGTAGCTACTCCGGAGAAATCATTATGATCATAATGATATATAAATAAAAAAAAATTATATTAGCGTGATTTGAACTCAAAGATAGATTAATTGGTGCTGTTTATTCTAGGTTTAAATCAATTTCTAATTCATCAATTAAGAAAATAATATCACATGATTTTAAACAATTTTAAATTTTATATAGCAATATAATATCCCAATTTTGGTTGTTATAAATTAATTGTTAAAGTAATCATAAATATTTACTTATAAATTAACCAATTGTAAATATAAGAATGTAAAATATGATTTTGATTATGATGTTGCCTATTATATCTATTGTTGTGATATATAATAAGAGAATAGTGACTTTGAAATTTTTTTCCGATTATTTGTAATGATAAATGCATAGAATTGTTGCTAATTTTATAATTAATAACTCTATATAATTAACTGATATTCCGCTAATGTTTAGGGTACTGAGAATAAATTTTATTCTAATTTTAAATCTATTATAATATATAATAAGAGGATAGTGGCTATGGAATTTTTTTCTGCCTAATTGCAATCATAAATGTATAGAATTATTAGTAGTTTGGTAATTAATAGCTATATATAATTAACTAACATTTTTCTGATATTTTGTGTAATGCGAATCAGTTTATTCTAAGTTTAAATCAATTTCTAATTCACCAATTAAGAAAAATAATATCATATGATTTTAAACAATCTTAACTTTTATATATCAGTATAATATCACAATTTTGGATGTCATAAATTAATTATTAAAGTAATCATAAATATTTACTTATAAATTAATCAATTATAAATATTATAATGTAAAATATGATTTCGAATATGATGTCGTCTATTATATGTATTATTTATCTATTATAATATATAACAAGAGAATAGTGACTCTAGAATTCTTTCCCACCTATTTGCAATGAAAAATGGATAGAATTATTAGTAATTTGATAATTAATAGCTCCATGTGATTAATTGATATTCAGCATAATGAGAATTAGTTGTATATGCTAATTTTAAATAAGTTTTCGATTCACTAATTAAGAAAATAATATCACATGATTCTATACTGTCTAAAATTTCATTTATCTATATGATTTTCCATGGAAAATAACATATTTAGCATAATGACATGATAAAATAGCATAAATAACATAAAGATTTGAAATTATATATTGAATATAACTTATTCTGATATGATGATAATTTAAAATTTTAATTAAAAAAGTAAAAAAAAATCATTCATTGGTTATTCTATCTCATGATTCAAATTTTAATTTTTGGATAAATGTCTAATTTAGTTAGGTGAAAATCTCACCTCATGATACATTGTGCCCAGTGCCCTTTTTAAGTCATGTACATTTAGTAGTTGAGATTCAACATAATAAAAACAGAATTCAACATACATAATTAAATTCAATCACTAACTTTATATTGTTCAAGACTAAATTGTAATACCTCGAGTACACGTGGCCTTAAACATATTCAGTATGGCCTTACGGCCATCTACCGAGACTTACCCGTATGCTAGGAAGGCCTCTAGTACTAAGATGACCTAATTATGTAAAATCAGACATTGTTGTCACTGCTATAGTGGTCCAGGGCTACTATAGCAATCAGGGGGATGGCTAGTAGAGTTTGGTCACTTTGCCAACTGCTATAATGGTATCCTCGATGTCAATATAGTACAGAATGATGTTGTTCCATTTAACTAAACCTCGACCCTATAAAACCCTTCCCCCACTCGTTTCCTCCTCTAAAATCCGAATCCCTTATCTCTAAATCTCTCTCCCATGCCCACTACTCTTAACCCCACTTAGATCTACCTCTCCCAAGCTTCAAGGTATTTTTTGTTGATAGATTATGTTTTCCTTTTTTCCTTTCTTTCATGTTCTTGGTTTGAATGGTTGTTGCTCCTCATTGTTGTTAAGTGAGGATACCCCCCCTAATGTTAATAGAGTTGATTTAGAGTAATTTAGGAGTGCTCATAGATCATTTATGAGTATTATGGTTATATGACAGACGTTAATGTCATCCCTGCTTCTTAGAGCTCTTTCGAAGTTGGTCCTCCATTTTTGACCTCTCTAGATGAGCGAGCTTGACCTTATGGCCTTATGTTGATCATTATGTTATTAATTTATAGCAATATAAAGTATTTATAAATTAGAACTTGAGCTTTTTATATGATACAGAGTTATATGCATTTTGTTTTACTAGAAAATATACTTGAAAGCTCAAATTGTTATCATTAGAAATGCATGGGACCAATCTTGGATTCAAATTATTATTATTACAAGATTTTATACTTGACAATAATAATAGAATTAGTTATGTTTAATGAAAAGTAAATATGAAGCTTTATGTTAATTACGAGGAATGAGAGATGAAGGACTTACAATTTATAGAACCTCTTTTATGAACCGGCATGATTTTAAAATAGGGAATTACCAAGAGGAATATATGAGTTAACGACAATTAAATTATTAGCCTTGATATACCAAGGCCCACAAAGGGCAATTATCCTTATTTCAGATTAGTCCGTGAGGGACGCAGTTCATGAACGACTGTTAAGATCTCAGTTAGATGCTTTTGTTCATGAAGGACTAAGTATTACCTTACAGTTTATGGATAGTCTGTTCTCTATAGTAATCTTTGAGAAAATAAATATGATTTTTATGCTTTCAGTAAACTAGTGATTTTATGGTTATTATGCACTACAGATGAAAATGACTTATGGATGCTGCATTATTATTTATGTATCTTCTTCCTATCCCATGTATGGTTGTGAGTTAGGATCTACTAATTAAGTTTTAAAATAAAACTCACTCCTCTTTTCTCTTTTTCCTTGAAGATATTGTGGCAGCTTCGGATCCTCCACCTCTTCCCCTAGCAGTAGTTATCTCCAGCTTGGGTGAGCTTCCTTCTGGTGTGGAGTTTGGTTATTTGCTATAGTGAGTGCTCTAAAGGTAGTACGAGTAGAGTCCTAGACCATGAATGATATAGCCTTTTGATTTATCATGATTCTTTTGTATTTAAAATAAAATAGCTTTAATGGTTCTTTTGCAATAGAGCGACTCAATATTATTTTGTATCACATGTATGGTTTTATCGATGACGTGTGAAATGAGTTATTCAGAAATTATTTTCGTTGTTATAATTTGGAGAACTACAGGTTAATATATATATATATATATATATAATGGATTTCTTCTATATTAGCATGCATATAGTATGATTTAGTGATCATGAAATTTCCATGAGGATGAAATTCTTCCTCATATGCCAGTCATGATCTAAATCAGGTTGTGATATAAATCCTAGATATAATAATACGTTATTGTCGATTGGTAGTAGAAGATATCTCTCCATTATTATAAAACTAAAGGGAAACAAATATCTGACTATGGATACGTAATAGTATCATTACCTAAATACTCTTATGATAAATTATTAATGCACAAAAATCATAATAACATTAATAATATAAGAAAATATCTCACATAACCAAGTATAAATATATTTCTAGAAGTTCTATATTATCATCATGTTATAACTTAAAACAATTTCTCTGAATTTATTTTCATACCTGAAATCGTACAAACAATACAATATAGTAGCTCCTAGAGAAACAGTAGTCTTTGCTCTGTAATTATATATATCAATTATAATGTAAATGTTTCTCTGCTCTGTGGTTCTTATAGAACCGAATTTGGATACCTGACTAGGTTCCATTCTCTGCTCTGCTTTATGAGATTGCCCGCATGCAACTTGGTACCAAGGGTAACGATCATTCAGCCGTTAACTTGCTGTCTGTTTCTCTATAGCTACTGCCTAAACTAGATAAACAATCTCTGTAAGCTGAATCTATCTGAGTCTAACAGTCTGACCTTAGCATAACTGTGGCTATGAAATCATGCCCAAGGGATCACCCTTTGTATACATTTGTGATTTCATAAACTCACAGAATATGTTTCCGCCAACTGTTCTGAATCTCACAAAGATTTCAAGCTCTAAAATCCCTTTTTATCTGAGTTTCCAAATCAATTCTCAATAACATCCTTTCATAAGTTTATAAATTCTAAAATCATAATAACATTCTTCAGAAGCTCATAGTTCTCTATCAATCATTTACATAATCCAAGTTCAATATCAAACAAGCGTCTTAATGATCATAAATCTTTGATAATCACAGTTTAAACCAACTCTAAATGGAATCATATTATCAACAATGGTCCCATGAGTCTTCTAAAATACAATTCATGCTATTCAGAAAATCATAATTTCATAAATCAATATAAATCTCAAATCTTTATGCAATAATATCTAAAATCAAACAATAAATCGTATTTTCATGAAAATAACCTATAATGCAGAACATAGAGATCACAGATGAAAACCAACTCACCTGAAGGGGTGAACAGTGAACAACTAATACCAACAGCACAAACAAGACTCTTAGAAGTAGAACTGACAATGATATTTGACATAGTGGCAACAGAACTCTAAATTAACCTCTAAATCCTCTAAATATCCAAGAATTTATCTCTAAGATACTAGAAGACTTCTCCTCTTTGAGAAGCATGGAAAATCACCCTAATAACGAGAGGGAAATGGAGAAACGAGAGCAAAACCAAGAGAACAACATACCTTAAAGCCTTAGGAACAAAAGATTGGAGTTAGAAATGAGAGAAGTAGGAGGAAATGGAGTTTTTGGGGTGAGAATCACGTTTTGGGAGAGAGAGAGCTCGGGGTTGGGGGTGAAAATGGTGTTTTTGATGAAATAAAGGTTTTGGACCCTGAATAGGGGTTTTTAAGTCATCTGTCGACCGCTGTTAGCGCTGCAGCGCTCACCAGAGAGCATATCTCGCACCGCTTTACTGTTCTATTGACCGCGTGCATAGAAATTCACTTCCACTGTTCTGCTGATGTCAACACCCGATTTTGTTCGGCCTATAAATAGAAAATCCAAAAATTTTACATATTTTATAGTTTAAATAATTTTGGTATTTATTTATTTATTATCATTGTTATTCAGCCCATTTAGTAGTCCCTTTTGACTTCTTTCCAAAATAAATCAAAGCAAAATTAAAAAAATTTTGAAAATAGTACGGGCACATGGTTTCATTTAGTGTTAGGGTTGTTGTAATAATATAATAAAAAAAAGAGAGAGAAGTGAGACAAATTCAAGTCACGGGTTCTTTGCTGTGAAACAAAATAACAAAAGGAAATGGATGAACAATATGATGGTGTCTCTCCGCTTTGTGGAGAAAAGACAATTTTCCTTCAGAAAGCTTGACCAGAAAAGGAGAATGAATAATCATTTGGTCAACAAGAATGAAAAAGATCAATGAGTAGCAACACGGAGAGGCGGCAATAAGAACGGAGAGAGGTACCAGTAGGGGGGGATCGAAAAAACTCAGGTCACTCTTAACTCAGCATCATCACTTTTATCTGTATTCCCAAGATCACTACAATCAATCAGATACTCATCAAAACTACCTCCATCAAAACACTACCATCATCCTTCATTACAAGAGGGAGAGACGACTTTCATTTTCGAAAAAAAAACAAGAACCAACAAGAACCGAGAGTGAGAATAGAGTGTGCAACAAAGAAATAAGTTTTCCCACTATCTTTTTTTAAGATCTACGCAAGGTGAGATATGCATTCCAAAAACATGTACATATCACAGTCATTGCATACCACACTATGAGAAAAACTAACCATCACCACTAGAGTAACACCTTCATTGAAGCTATTATTCTAAGCCAACTACACCATCGGTAGATCCAAGATTTTGCATAACCAGAAATTCAACCACATAATACCCATCATTCATCCATTAAAACAGAGCCTAGGAGCATCAGCCTTTAACATTCACTACTTTCCTCCACCCTCATCATCATAACTCTCAACCCAACACCCACTGCCACAATCATCAATATGAACAATATCAACCAAGCAAATAGCGAGGAATGGGGTTTGGATTTGAAACAAAAAAATGAAATGAAGCTTCAGAACCTTAATATTACCTTGGTTGAATTGTGGCTCCGCTCACTTGATGCCCAGCCGCGCCTTCTTCCCCCCTATTAGCTGCATGAACGTTTCCTTCCCCTCAGCCACTCACCCGCTTCGCGATTTGCCACCAATGCCGCCACCCACTGGTCCTCCTCCTTGGACTAACAATAGCTGTGATCTGCTCCTGCAATAACCACGCGCAAGTGCCCCTCCATTTCAGCCAGCACCGCCGCTTCCCCTCTCCCCCACGTTCTTTCTCCGCTCGCAAGCCCATCCACTGTCGCGGGCTCCTCCCCCTCTATTGCGAACCTCCATCTCGCCCAGCCAACCAGAACCATGCCTCCCTCTTCGCCACATAAAGCCGGCTGACGGCGTGACCATCACTTTTGCAATCCCTCTCCTCTCATCGGCGTGCACATCCCTTCGTTATGACCATGGCGGCGGCGATGACCTCAGCTCCCTCCCTTGGCCGTGATTCTCCCCTTTGCTCACTCTTTTTTTTCTCGCTTTCTCTGCATCTCATTCACTATCTCTCTCCCTTCGCATGTGTTGTGTATGTAGTTTACAACCCACTATGAAGAATAAAATTTCAAACCCCCAAGTCATTGTCTCCACATTCCAGACTCATCCCTTTGTCTCTATATTTCTCACTCTTTGATTCTCTCTCTTCCTTGCAATGCTCACTACTCTCACTTCTTTCAACGTTGGTGTCTATACTTCAGCCTAAAGAAACAAAATGAGACTCCTAACCCAATATAATACGTGCCAGCCACTATCCACGTTCCATGATTTTTCTTCCTTGCTTTACTTGTGTTTGTATTATTTTATGTGGGAATTATCTTTAGTGTAATATAGAAGTGTTAGGATCTGTGAGATTTTTATCATTTCATGTATATTTTATTACTTTATATGTCATGGAACAAGTTCTCTCTCTTTCCTCTCCACCTGCCTTCTTTCTTCCTCTTGCTCTCTGTATGTGTGTTGTGTATAATGGACCAAAAGAAAAAAGAGAGTCTCAAATTCCCAACCGTTCCAGGCCCCTCTTTATTTCACATACTGTTGGTATTTGCATTTTATTATTATTTATCTTTGAAGTTATCTCCAATATCACGTGGGTATATTACTCAGTTGCAGGATTTCATTTTATTTATTCTGATTGGGCTAACCGTGGGCTTTGGGTAAGTTTTGTGTTATGTTCAAAATGTGTAGGATAAAAAAAATGTTGATGAGCTGATTTTTTTTATTTATTTATTATTTATTTATTTATCTTTTAAAGTTTTTTTTGTTTTTTGGTTGGGAAAATAGATTAGGCTTTGTTACATTGGGTTTCATTTTTTATGTGTTTTATTTGAGAAAGAAAGGGAGTTGTGGAGTTAATGAAATTAGTTTTAGGTAAAATTAGTAAATTTAAATTTTGTTCTATTTATCTATTTATTTAGTTTTTGGGTCAAGAACATGTTATTAGATCAGATTATATGTTTATTTATTTGGGTTTAGGTTTATTTGTTTAGTATATTTTTACTTTTATTTTTGGGTCCTGTTTGTTTGGGTTTAGTTTTTTTAGGTTTGCGTTCAGATTAATTTGGATCAAGAACAAATAAATGAATAAAAAAGATATTTCATTTAATTTGAACTTAAAAATGATTTTTCAATGGGAAAAGTAAGTTTTTCTTTATATATAATTTAGGTTAAAAACGAATTCTTGAGTGTTTGTTTAATTTATTTTTTTTTTAACTAAATGTTTTTTTTAGATTAGATTTTGATTAGAGTTAATTTAGCCGTGACGGTTTATTAATTCTATATTCCAGAATATTTTAGCTATGACAGTTTGATATTCTGAATTCTTTATCTTCAAAAATAAAATTCACCCACAACTATTAAAGAACTACGTGACTTTGAATTCCTCATCGCATTAGAGGATACGTAGGAGCAGGTGATTCCTGTCAAGTCAAAATTAGATTTTTAGGTTATTTTATGTTATTTCATTCTTGATTTGTAAATATTTATTATTATTTTTATTTATTTATAAATATTTGTTGCTTTTTATTGTTATGTATTATTTTTAACTTCAGCTAATAATCAAATCATTTTAAATGAGGATGTTGATTTAGCCGTAATGACTTATTAACTCGATTAAACATTTGGTGTGTGACAGCTTGATGTTTTAAATTTTCAAACAAAAATTAGATTTTTATAATTTGTAAATATTTTCTTTAATATCTTTTTTATCTCTTTAAATTGTAAATTAATTAATTATTTGTTAAATATTTTGTTCTAAATAAAATATTAATTTAGCCGAGACGGCTTGTTAATTGAATATTTTGGTCATTTAATTTGTAATGACTCGATGTTTCAAAATTTTCAAACTAAAAATAGATTTTTATGATGTCATTTTATTCTGTTTTACATGTAAATATTCTTATTCATTATTATTATTATTATTGTAAATATTTGTTTATTTATTCATTTATTTATTTATTTATTATTATTATTATTATTATTATTTCTTTATTATTTTAATTTAAATTAATCATTGAAATGTATATATATATTTATTTCATTATTATTTTGATGTCATTTTATTTTGTTTAGCATGTAAATATTTTTGTTCATTATTATTATTATTGTTGTAAATATTTATTTAGTACTTATTTGTGATATTATTTTATTATGTTTTACATGTAAATATTCTTATTCATTATTATTATTATTATTGTAAATATTTGTTTATTTATTCATTTATTTATTTATTATTATTATTATTATTATTATTATTATTATTATTATCTTCCTCTTTCTTTATTATCTTAATTTAAATTAATCATTGAAATGTATATATTTTATTCCAAATAAAGAGGTTAATTTAGCCGTGACGGCTTGTTAACTCAATATTACGGATACGAGTCATGACAGTTTGGTACTCCAAAATTTTCTTATTCTAAAAAGATTTTCTTTTATAATTTTCTTAAAATAAAAGTGTAAATAAATATTTTGAAAGGTTATTAATAATTTGCACAATTAATTAAGGTACCGTCTAAAGACGGGTGTATTAGGGGTGCTGTAGGATTAAGTTCCTACCCTTCCCTAAGCATAACTGACTCCCGAGTTCAGATCTGGTTTCAAAGATCATTCTCTTTAAATTAAATGGGTTTTCCATAATTTTTCCCAATTAAATAAAAATTTGGTGGCGACTCCATTTTTAAACAAAAAATCTTTCATTTTTCGCCGTCCACGTCGCGATCCCGGTTGCGACAGATGGCGACTCCACTGGGGACTGTGAGAGTTAAGCCTATAATAATTGATTGTGCTTATTATTATAACCTCATTTTTTTTTTCTTTCTTTTTGTCTTTTCATTTTATGTTATTGTTAGTTGTCTATTATTTTCTTTCCTTTAAATTCTGTTGCAATTGTATTGTATATATTTTTATATTTAATTCTTTGTGATCACCCTAGAATAGAAGATTTTGCTCTGTTTGTGTATATATTTAATCCTTTGTGACTACCCTAGGATAGAAGACTTTGTCATCTGTATATCTTTATTTTGATTTCTTTGCACTCTAGGATAGAAGACTTTGTTCTGTCTGTATATATGTCTTTTTGTTTCTTTGCACTCTAGGATAGAAGACGTTTGTTCTGTATTGTCTATCTTTGCAGGTGTTGTCATGGGTAGTTTTAGGATTCCAGGTTTGTATGCTCTCTTCACACACAACACTTACACATTAATCACACACGAGTGGGGCCCTATACCCGGGTCTGAGTGTAACTTGAGATAGGTAAGAGATTGTGTAGTGGTAGCCATTTTGGATGTTCATCCTGTTTGGTTATTGCGAAAATCTCGTCTAGAGTGTGACTCTTTTGTGAATATTCTACACCTAGCGGTTTACTCATTGTTGTGGATAGTATTCGAAATGAGTCTTTAACTCTAGAGGCCGTAGAATCCTGAGTATATAGATCCACCTGTTACGAGTGTTCACAAAGTAGAATAACCATAGAACTATAGATTGACTTCCAGAGTTTAACTCAAATAGGACACAAAGGGAGCATACTCTTTCTTGAATTCATTTCCTTGTACATAAATTCTTTAACATGTTCAAAGTATTTATTATTTCCTTTTACATTTAAATGAAAATCATCACATTTTTCTTTGTTTTCCAGATTTGTTAGAGAATCATATCCAAGTCTTGTTGTGAGTATCTTTGGAAAATGGAAATAAACATGAGATCAAACAATCATGAGGGGGAGAAATTAAAGAAGACTTTACATCTTAAAGCTAAGAAGCCTGCCACAGAAAGTCTGAGATCCCTAGGTCAACTATTGAGTATGCCACAACGTCTTTCTCTTGCAAGGAAGTATGGAAAAATTTTGAATCTGTTAGAGGTGGAAGAACAGGTAGAAGCAATCACAGCATTAGCACAGTACTATGATCCTCCTCTCCGATGCTTTACCTTTCAAGACTTCCAGTTGGCACCGACTCTTGAAGAATTTGAGCGAATCCTAGGGTTACCACTAGAAGGAGAAAAACCTTATCACTACCAAGGTCATTATCCTTCCTTACATACCGTAGCAGCTGTTTTAAAGACCAATGTAAGGGATTTGCATGAAGCACAGAAGTGTAGAAATGGAACCAATGGATTCCCAAGGGATTATTTGGAGAAGCATATGTATGGCTTAGCTGAAGCTAAAGATTGGGACACCTTGGTAGATGTATTGGCTCTCACTGTTTATGGCATCGTTCTGTTTCCAAATATTGAAGGTTTTGTAGACTTCGCGGCTATCGATGTATTCCTTGCACGAAAATTTCATGGTCATAATCCTGTTCCAGCCATCTTGGCAGATGTTTACTGTACCTTAAATTTTTGCTATGAGAGGAACGGCAAAAGAATTTTTATCTTTGTCTGCCAATGTTGTATGTATGGGCCACTGCACATGTATTCCAGAGAAATTACAAAGCGCCCTGTCCGATTGAAGATCTAAAAATGCATCATATTAAGAAGAAAAGCGGACAAAAATGGGCCCAAGACCTAGCCAAATTGAATGAAAAGATGATCCGATGGTACCCTTGGTGGGAAGACGGGCAAACTTTGATCTATCAGTGTGGAAACTTCTCAAATGTTCCCCTCATGGGTACCCGAGGATGCATAAATTACAATCCAGTATTGGTATTGCGTCAACTTGGTTACCCCATGATGGGACCACCTTCCGAAGCTGCAATCACTCCATTTGTCTTATATTACCTCGACTCTGATGATCTCAGCCTACTACAGGAGGTCCGATCTGCTTGGAACAAGGTTGGCAGAAAAGGAAAAGAAATAGGAGTTAGAAGCTGTGCAGTGAAAGAAAGCTACCGTCAATGGGTGAAGAATAGGGCCCAAGAGATTAAACTGCCATTCAGAACCTGGACAACAACTCCACCTAATAAGGCATCATCCTCACATTTTGACGAGGATGAGGGGATCAAAGAAATAAAGGAGAAGTTGGACAGAGTTAAGCAAGAAAAGATGCAAGTTGAGGCTGCATTGGAAAGTGCTCACCATAATTATGCAGATTTGAAGCGAGAAAGCACTGAGAGAAACCAACTTCTAGAGGGCACCACTAAGAAGTTGAAAATGGGGTATGACCACATGATGAAGACCAAGGAATGCCTCCAAGCTGCTAATAAAGAGCTAGGGCTTCGAAGGCAAGAGCGTGACCGAGCAATAGCCGAAAATCAACAGTTAAGGAATCAACTTCAAGATACCAAAATTGCTGAGGAAACCGCAATAGCAGGAAAGGAACAAATGAAGCGAGAAATGAGAGAGATAAGCAAGGAATACCAGAGGAAGATTGGGGAACTAAAACAACACATGAAAGATGAGACTATGAAGTTTCAAGCTGCCTTAGAAGAAGAGAAGAAAAGGGTCACAGATTTGGAGTTTGAGGTGCAACACCAAAGTCACATCATTCATGAGTTGAAGACTCGTTTTTCAAATCTGGCAGGGCTAGCTAATCTGACAATAGAAGACGTTCCCAGATACCTGGAAATAGCTGAGCAAGCAGTTATTCCTTTCAAGACCCCAGTTGGACTTCGCAACTTTGTCAGCTACTGCAAGGATTTGGTTGGAAGGATGAAACATATAATTGCTGAAAGGAGTTGAAGAGGCATCACCTTTTGGTGATGATGTTTTTAAAGATCGATATCTAGCTTTATGATGTACTTTTTCGTCATTTCTGGAAATGGATGTAAAAAAATATGATGATTGTAATCTACTCCTCTGATGAATGAATGGTTGTTTCATTATTTTGGTCTTATGACAATATCCATTAAAGATAACTCATTACCTTTGAACGAGACGTTCTGGGGAAAAGTTGTGACCGAAGATACTCACATCAAGACTCAGCACGATTAACAATCTCTAACAAATTGCAATATTTTTATCTTTTTAATTAAATTTATTTTCTTTAATAATAGGTGAAACATCGCAACCATTGGGCGCCCAAGGAAAGAAGATACCGATCTAACTCGTGTTCATAACACTAGAGCTCGAACCAAGATGGCCGGCGGAAACACTGAACCAGGAAGAACTACCCCGTCTGCAATTGCTTCTGAATCGGGAAGAGCTATTCCAACTGTAACCACCTCGGCAATAATTACTTCTGAACCCGGAAGAAACTTAAGCATGGAAGTTGATGTAGTGAGAGGAAGACTGAACGAGTTGTCAAACAACCAGGGAAGAATAGAGGAGATGATGCGGGCTATGATGGAGTCACTCGACTTATTGAGAGCCCACCAAAACTCAGGAGGTGTACAACCAAGTGCTACAACGATGACTATACCTGTGGTATCAGATGCAGCTCTAAATGTCACTCAAGGGATGAATGACGGGGATGGGATTCCGAATAACTCTCTTGGACAACCACCACCTACAATGCCATTAGTAATCCCTATTGGAGAAGGCTATCGTCCCTTAGAGAATGTTCATCTTGATGGGCATGGTCATGCTACCCCTATTTGGGAGCCACCTCGTGTTGTCATCCAAAAGCAACCATTTTCCTCGGAGAATAGCCGTGCAGAGGCGAGAAAGGACAAGTTCAAAGAAGAATGGATGAAAAAGATTCAGATCAAATCAAAGCCATCCAAGGGCCTAGCACTTATGGCTATATGGAAATTGAGCAACTTTGCCCTCCCATCGATGCAGTGGTTCCGAAGGACTTCAAGATTCCTGATTTCTCGAAGTATGATGGAACGGGTAATCCTCTGTTCCATTTGAAGAGTTATTGCACCAAGATGTCAATTTGGTCTAAAGATGAAAAGTTTCTCGTTAGCTTTTTCCATGAAAGTTTAACCGGACCTGCTCTAGAATGGTATATTCAATTAGACCATTCAAAGATTTCTAATTTGGAGAACTGGTAGACCAATTCATGAATCAATACAAGTTTAACATGGAAATAGCACCAACTAGAGAACAATTGAGCACGATGCAAAAAAAAGGGATGAATCTTTTAAGCAATATGCTCAAAGGTGGAGAGCTCTGGCTGCTCAAGTGCAACCACCACTTATCCTATCCGAAATGTGCTCGTACTTTTTGGGAACCTTGGGATCTCCTTATATCGGAGCCATGGCAGGAGCAGCATACAAAGATTTCTCTGAGTTGATCACTGCTGGAGAAAGAATTGAGAATTTAGCCAAAACAGGTAAACTTCCCATGGGCAATGAAGACACAAGAAAAAGTTTCCCACCTAGGAAAAAGGAGGCGATGTAAACTATGTGCAGAGTCAGCAACCCTTTAACCCAAGACACGCACCAATGCACCCAAGATCCCAAACACCACCATACCAAGCCTCAACCACTCCTTACCCATTTTACCAAAGCACACAAACCACAAATACCATCCCATATTCCCCACCGCAAGTCAATAACATTCACATACGACCATACCAACCATTTCGACCAACATACGCCTATAACTCAACCGTGCATCCTCAGAACTTCTCAAACACCACACCACCACGAGCAAATGCTCAAAAACAAAGCCGTTCCGATTCGAATTTGCCACCTTTCCCTAAACTATCCATTTCAAGCCGATCTCTTTCAACGATTAGTTGATGCCCACTTGATCTCGGCTTATCACGTAAGCCCATTAGAACCACCATATCCAGCCTGGTACAACCCGAACCTTACTTGCAAATACCATATGGACATAGCAGGGCATTCAATTGAAGATTGCGAAGGCTTCAAGACGGCAGTAAAAAGACTGATTGCATGTGGTAGACTAGACTTTCAAGAGGAGTCAAAACCAGATATTGTCCATAATCCAATGCCAAATCATGAAAGAGGAGGCCGGGTAAATCTTTGTAGAGAAAGAAGAACTCACGATAAAGAAGGTTTTGAATCTCGAACATCCATGGAGAGAATTTTTGTTGGCACTGAATGAGTGCAGTTACAACATCACGGCATCTGCTCCGACAATAAAGGAGAATGAGAAATATGACATGAATTCAAGCTGCTTGTATCACTGTGGGGCTCTTGGCCATGACATAGAAAATTGCTGGGATTTCAAGGCTCGGGTACAGGGATTACTCAACTTAGCAGTAATACAAGCAAAAAGAGGCTGAATATACTGATGAGGTGAATGTAATCGAACCTTTCATACTTCGAGTACCACCACTTAATGTAGTTCCTAAGCCAGAAAAAGTGGTCATTACTGTCAAGAAACCCACATCATTTGAGTATAAGACTACACATGCTGTGCCTTGGAATTATGAGAGCCAGGTCAAGATAAGCAGAGACATCGGGGAAACCTCGAAGGCTCGAGAAAATGAAGAGGTGACTGGTGTCATGGAGGTGAAAGGAATAACAAGAAGTGGAAGAGTTTATGGACCCGGGGAGCTGGAAAAAGGGAAGTTTGTCAATGAAGGATATGCGGGAAAAAGTTCAGATTTAGAAAGAAAAGAAAAAGAAAATGAGGAAGAAGAGTTTCTGAAGATCATGAAACAGAGCGAGTACGATATTTTGGAACAATTAAAGAAGACTCCCGCCAGAATATCTCTTTTATCGTTAATCATGTCATCTGAACCTCATCGAAAGGCAGTAATAAAAGTTTTGAAGGAAGCTTATGTCAAACCTGATGTCTCATCGGAAAATGTGGTGAATATGGTGGATCCAGTGAAGCGTGTTAACATGATCACATTTTCAAATGAAGAAGTTGTTTCACAGTCAACCCACGAGCACTATACATAACCCTCAAATGTAAAGGATACATAGTGCCCAGAGTTCTCATTGATGGAGGGTCGGGATTGAATGTCTTACCTGTGTCGACTTTAAGCTATTTGTCGATGAGAAAGGAAGATATACTACCACAAATGATGGTAGTGAAAGCTTTTGATGGAGCAAAGAAAAACATCCTAGGGGAGATGGTGTTGTTATTGGAGATCGGCCCGAGCAAATTCGATGTATTGTTCCAAGTGATGGAGATTGAGTCAGACTACAATATGCTGCTCGGAAGACCATGGATAAATGGTGTTGGTGCTGTCCCTTCAACTTTGCATCAGAAGGTCAAATACATTGAAAATGGTTCAGTCATCACAATCCATGGAGAAAAGGAGATCCTGGTATCCAAACCAGTGACATTGCCATATGTTGAAAATGTGGAGCTAGTGGAGAGCAGTTCGTGGCATAACCTGGAGGCAGTAGGGCTGAGACTAGAGCAAGATAAGGCATTAATGCAAAATCAGGTAGTGGCTCACATCATGGCTAAGAATGGATATCTGGAAGGAAAAGGACTAGGACCACAACTGCAAGGTTCCCAAATTCCCATATCGGTGCCAGAGAAGGCTAATCGATTTGGTCTAGGATATGAGACCTCCCTGGATGACAAGATGAGTGCCCTGGCTCGAGCAGAATAAACAAAAAGGGAAAATGAAGTTGATTCCTCACTTGAAAGAGACATTTCTGGTCCAAATTGAAGTGATTATGGCCGGTGAAGTTCGCTCCTCGTTATTTCTCCACCATCAACACTTTGGATGCTTTGAAACAATCAAGAAAATAACAAAGTCCATGTTGCTAGCAATGATGAGACGCTGATGAACTGGACAGCTGAACCGATGCTTGATGTTATTCTTTGAAAAGTAATTTGTTGGGTTGTATTATTCAAGAATTATTTATGCTTTTGGTTATGCTACTCAGAGACATCATTTGAATGAATTTGCATAATTTTCAATAACCTTTCTATATGTTTTCCATTTGCCTCATTTCTATTTCTATTCCTTTTGCTTTTTCCTTTTTCTGTTATGTTTTTCCCTTACCATTCTCAATTCGTTAATTTGCATTTTCCATGCTATTTTATAATCCACCATCTGGTTTAGCATTCCAATCCACCACAATTACTTTCCAGGAATTTGAATGTCATAGAAATTTTGCCGCATGAAAGGGAATTTGGGAGCTTATCAATTGATTCTCTTGCTGCACTTGACTGCGATAACCATGAGTTTGAAGATGATGAAGAAGCTATTGAACAATTTTCAAACCTCCTGGATTATTCAGAAAAAGGATTTGACTTAGACAATGAGGTGGTCGAGGTGATTAACATGGGCACTGAAGAAGACAAAAAGGAGCTGAAAATAGTGGAAAATCACGAGCATACGAAATGGTTGCATTGTTTAAAGAATTCTTGGATGTGTTTGCATGGTCCTATCATGATATGCCAGGATTAGACCCAGAGATTGCTTCACACAAGATCCCTTTGTATCTCATTGGTAGAAGAAGCAAAAGTTGAGAAGAATGCGACCTGACATGTCATTAAAGATTAAAGAGGAAGTGACTAAACAGCTGGAGGCTGGATTTTTAGAGGTATCAAGACACACTGATTGGGTGGCCAACATTGTGCCTGTACCTAAGAAAGATGGAAAAGTTAGAATGTGTGTAGACTATCGGGATTTAAATAAGGCTAGCCCGAAAGATGATTTCCCTCTACCCCACATTGATGTCCTTGTTGATAATCTTGCTGAAATCACCGATTTTCCTTTATGGATGGATACTGGGTATAACCAAATTCCCATGGATATTCATGACAAAGGAAAAACTACTTTCATAACTCCGTGGGGAACATTTTGTTATACAGTCATGCCGTTTGGATTGAAGAATGCCGGTGCCACCTACCAACGTGCCATGGTCGCATTATTCCATGACATGATGCATAAAGAGATTGAGGTGTATGTAGATGATATGGTCGCCAAATCTAAAGAGGGAGAAAGTCATGTGACAGTTCTGCGAAAGCTGTTTGAAAGGCTCAGAAAATACAAGTTGCGGTTGAATCCAAATAAATGTATTTTTGGAGCTTCTCTGAGGAAGTTACTCGGGTTCATTGTCGTGAGAGAAGGGATAAAAGTAGATCCCGACAAGGTGAAGGCAATACAAGAAATGTCTGCTCCCGAACTGAGCGAAGTGAGAAGTTTTCTTGGAAGGCTCTACTACATTGCTAGATTTATTATTAATTTGACTAGCACTTGTGAGCCTATATTCAAGGCGTCATGAAACATCACCGGGAGTGGAATGAAGAATGCCAAGAAGCTTTTGATAAAATAAAAGCTTATTTGATGAAACCTCCAATTCTAGCCCCACCTATACCAGATCGTCCTTTAATATTATACCTCACAGGTGTTGCCCACGTCACTTGGGGCAATGTTAGGTCAATATGATGAGTGCCGTAAGAAAGAAACAGTGCAATTTATTATCCGAGCAAGAAGTTTAATGACTGTGAATCCAGTTATCGGCCATTGAAAAGACTTGTTGTGCGTTAGTGTGGGCATCCAAGAGGTTGAGGCAATTACATGTTATATTATACTACCTGGTTAATCTCTCGAATAGATCCATTGAAATACATATTTGATAGTCCTCATGTTTCGTTGAGAATGTCAAAATGGCAAGTGATGTTGTCTGAATTTGATATCAAATATGTGACTCAAAAGTCCATCAAGGGAAGTGCAATTCTCGATCATCTAGCTGAAAATCCTCTTGAGGATATATGACCTATCACGCTGAATTCCCCGATGGTGAGGTGTTAATGATGGAAAAAGATGAAAAAGAAGAGGAGAATGTATGGAAAATGTACTTGATGGGGCTGCCAATATGAATGGATGTGGAATAGGAGTGTAGTAGTGTCACCACCGGAAAAGCAGTACCCACTTTCCATCAAGTTAGATTTTGAATGCACCAACAACATCGCAGAATATGAAGCCTGTGTGCGAATGGTTTGCAAGCTGCAATTGACCTAGGGATTAAAGAATTAAAGGTGTTTGGAGATTCCGCTCATAATCTATCAAGTTAATGGAGAATGGCGTCTGAAGGATTCAAATTGGTGCCTTATCAGAAATACTTGTCTCGATTAATTGAACAATTTGATGATGTATCATTTTCTCACTTAACTCGAGACCATAACCAATTTGCGGATGCATTGGCAACCCTGGCTGCAATGACAAAATTGGAAGTTCATACCAATGTCCAACCCATCCACGTAGAGGTGCAAAGTGAACCGATATCTTTGTAACAATGTGGAGATTGAGCCAGATGGCCAACCATGGTATCATGACATCAAGCAGTACATTCAAAAAGGAGAATATCCGACTGGAGCAAATGAAGTGCAAAGAAAAACAATTCGACGATTGGCCATGGCCTTTTTCTTGAATGGTGAAGTCCTTTACAAGAGAAATCATGACACCACTCTCCTCAGATGTGTGGATGCTCATGAAGCTCAAATGATCATGACGGAGATCCATGAAGGAATTTGTGGAACCCATGCTAATGGACATATGATGGCACGCAAAATCCTAAGAAGCGGTTATTACTGGTCCCCCATGGAAAATGATTGTATCAATTATGTTCGAAAATGCCAAAAATGCCAAATATATGCAAACCGAGTCAATGTTCCTCCAGTTCCGTTGCACAACATGGTATCTCCTTGGCCTTTCTCAATGTGGGGCATGGATGTCATTGGCCCTATCAATCCTAAAGCTTCAAATGGTCATCGTTTCATTTTGGTGGCGATAGATTATTTCACAAAGTGGGTGGAGGCTACTTCATATGCTAACATCACACGTAAAGTGTTTCTCGATTCATCAAAAGAGATATCATCTGCAGATATGGGATTCCGTAAAGAATTATCACAGATAATGCACCTAACCTCAATGGTGCGAAGTTCAAAAATTCTTTGAGACTTTCAAGATCAAGCATCACAACTCAGCTCCTTATAGGCCTCAAATGAATGGTGCGGTTGAAGCAGCAAATAAGAATATCAAGAAAATCATCGCCAAGATGGTGGTGAATTACTAAGACTGGCATGAAATGCTACCTTATGCTCTGCACGCATATCGTACCAACATACGATCAAGCACAGGGGTAACTCCCTTCTCATTGGTCTATGGAATGGAAGCGGTATCTCCAATAGAAGTGGAAATCCCGTCCTTAAGGGTTCTGATAGAGTCTGAATTGGGAGAATCTGAGTGGGTGAAGACTCGATATGAACAGCTGAACATGATAGAAGAGAAAAGACTAGCAGCTATCTGTCATGGCCAATTGTACCAAAGTAGAATGGCTAAGGCTTTTAACAAGAAAGTCCGTCCTAGAGATTTTTATCCAGGAGATTTGGTTCTGAAGAAAATTCTTCCTAACCAAGAAGATGCACGGGGAAAATGGGCCCCGAGCTATGAAGGTCCTTACATTGTCAAACAAGCGTTCTCAGGTGGAGCGTTGATTTTGCAAAACATGGATGGACAGAAATTGCCCAAACCAATTAACACTGATGCAGTCAAAAGGTTTTATGCTTGAAAAGATGTTGAAAAAGCCCGTTAGGTTGAAAACTCGAAAGAGCGACCTAAGCAAAAGTTAGGGTAATATGAAAAGAAAAAAAAAAACAAAAGAGAAGAGCTCGTTAGGTTGAAAACTCGAAAGAGCAACCTAGGCAAAAATTAGAGCAAAAAGATAAGTATCATCTCAAGCAACCTACACTGGGGCAATTTTTAGTGTTGAATTTGTCCAGTGAATCAAATAGCCCAAGACTAAAACTGGGGCAATTTTCCAAAAAAAAGGGTTTGAAGACATTTTCGGAGATCGTGGCTATGGTGTTCAGCTGCTGTAAGAAATCGATTGATTGGGCATCAAAGAACTTGAACTGGGGCAAAATTTCATGTCTTTCACAATCTTGTCTTTCAGCTTCGTGATGTTACCTTTATTTCAAACATTTTGTTATCCAATACACCAAGCAATAAAGATGTCTATTCAGCCGATCTTTTCATTTCCTCTTTAAATGCATATTTATTTATAATGTCTCGAGTAAGCATAAATTTAAGTTTAAAGTTATACAACTTAATAATTCTTACAGCAATACATCCATGGCTAGCATCACACCAAGAAAATTCAAAAGTTTCAGTCAAACTCGACAGCAAAGTAATCATCATCCTAAAAAGGGAAAAAGGAAAAAGGGAAAGAAGTCAGCAAAGGTCCAGAAGTAAAGAAAGTTTATGTCAGAAGGTCCAGCACATGAATTACGAGTTTGATCGGTTATAGTCTTCCTTGAGGCTTGCTTGATTTGGTTATGGTTAGTTTTTCTGAAATAAACTGAAAATTGATGACTTGTGCATATAACCTGAAAAATAAAAAAAAAAACAAAGAGAGACACTATGAAAATCATTGTTTTCCATGCCAATTTACATTCCTGTCGGCCCCAGATTGCAAATTTACTTTCCAATCGGCCTCAGATTGCCAATTTACATTCCAGTCGGCCTCAGATTGCCAATTTACTTTCCTATCGGCCTCAGATTGCCAATTTACTTTCTTGTCGGCCTCAGATTGCCAATTTACTTTCCAGTCGGCCTCAGATTGCCAATTTACATTTCATGTCGGCCTCAGATTGCCAATTTACTTTCAGTCGGCCTCAGATTGCCAATTTACATTCCAGTCGGTCTCAGATTGCCAATTTACATTTCATGTCGGCCTCAGATTGCCAATTTACTTTTCAGTCGGCCTCAGATTGCCAATTTACTTTCCAGTCGGCCTCAGATTGCCAGTTTACATTTCATGTCGGCCTCAGATTGCCAATTTATTTTCATGTCGGCCTCAGATTGCCACCAATTTACATTCTAGTCGACCTCAGTTGCCAATTTACTTTCGATCGGCCTCAGTTGCGGTTACATTTCATGTCGGCCTCAGTTGCCAATTTATTTTCATGTCGGCCTCAGTTGCCGCAATTTACATTCTAGTCGACCTCAGATTGCCAATTTTACATTCTGTCGGCCTCAGTTGCCAATTTACTTTTTAGTCGGCCTCAGATTGCCAATTTTACATTCTGTCGGCCTCAGTTGCCAATTTACTTTTTAGTCGGCCTCAGTTGCCAATTTTACATTCTGTCGGCCTCAGTTGCCAATTTACTTTTGATCGGCCTCAGTTGCCAATTTACATTCGATCGGCCTCAGATTGCCAATTTACTTTCGATCGGCCTCAGTTGCCAATTTACATTCGATCGGCCTCAGTTGCCAATTTACTTTCCAGTCGGCCTCAGTTTGCCAATTTACATTTCATGTCGGTCTCAGATTGCCAATTTACATTTCTTGTCGGCCTCAGATTGCCAATTTACATTTCTTATCGGCCTCAGTTGCCAATTTACTTTCATTTCGACCTCAGTTGCCAATTTACATTTCTTATCGGCCTCAGATTGCCAATTTACTTTCCTGTCGGCCTCAAATTTCCATTTAATTTTCGATTAGTCTCAGATTGCTATTTTATTTTTCCATCATCCTCAAATTGTTCTTACATCTACAGTTTATCTCAAAGTGTCAATTTTTTCATTAGTCTTTTAACATTTCTTGTAAGTTGGGAATTTAGGTCAAATTGGTTAGTCATTATCCTTTGATTGATTCACGCATATTTGATTTCTGAACCGCATCATTTCATGTGACTTTATTTGAAAGTTTATGTCATTTTTATTTAGGATTTAGATTTCATTGCATTGCATGCATCTCCGAACAAAATCGATGTTCATGTCTTTACTCATTCCTTATGAAGATAATATTTAAAATTCAAATTTTTGTATTCTCTTATAAGAAATGAGCAAAGAGGGGCAACTGTCAACACCCGATTTTGTTCGGCCTATAAATAGAAAATCCAAAAATTGTACATATTTTATAGTTTAAATAATTTTGGTATTTATTTATTTATTATCATTGTTATTCAGCCCATTTAGTAGTCCCTTTTGACTTCTTTCCAAAATAAATCAAAGCAAAATTAAAAAAATTTTGAAAATAGTACGGGCACATGGTTTCATTTAGTGTTAGGGTTGTTGTAATAATATAATAAAAAAAAGAGAGAGAAGTGAGACAAATTCAAGTCACGGGTTCTTTGCTGTGAAACAAAATAACAAAAGGAAATGGATGAACAATATGATGGTGTCTCTCCGCTTTGTGGAGAAAAGACAATTTTCCTTCAGGAAACAGCCTGTAAAAGGAGAATGAATAATCATTTGGTCAACAAGAATGAAAAAGATCAATGAGTAGCAACACAGAGGGGAACTGGCAATAAGAACGGAGAGAGGTACCAGTAGGGGGGGATCGAAAAAACTCAGGTCACTCTTAACTCAGCATCATCACTTTTATCTGTATTCCCAAGATCACTACAATCAATCAGATACTCATCAAAACTACCTCCATCAAAACACTACCATCATCCTTCATTACAAGAGGGGGGAGACGACTTTCATTTTCGAAAAAAAAACAAGAACCAACAAGAACCGAGAGTGAGAATAGAGTGTGCAACAAAGAAATAAGTTTTCCCACTATCTTTTTTTAAGATCTACGCAAGGTGAGATATGCATTCCAAAAACATGTACATATCACAGTCATTGCATACCACACTATGAGAAAAACTAACCATCACCACTAGAGTAACACCTTCATTGAAGCTATTATTCTAAGCCAACTACACCATCGGTAGATCCAAGATTTTGCATAACCAGAAATTCAACCACATAATACCCATCATTCATCCATTAAAACAGAGCCTAGGAGCATCAGCCTTTAACATTCACTACTTTCCTCCACCCTCATCATCATAACTCTCAACCCAACACCCACTGCCACAATCATCAATATGAACAATATCAACCAAGCAAATAGCGAGGAATGGGGTTTGGATTTGAAACAAAAAAATGAAATGAAGCTTCAGAACCTTAATATTACCTTGGTTGAATTGTGGCTCCGCTCACTTGATGCCCAGCCGCGCCTTCTTCCCCCCTATTAGCTGCATGAACGTTTCCTTCCCCTCAGCCACTCACCCGCTTCGCGATTTGCCACCAATGCCGCCACCCACTGGTCCTCCTCCTTGGACTAACAACAGCTGTGATCTGCTCCTGCAATGACCACGCGCAACTGCCCCTCCATTTCAGCCAGCACCGCCGCTTCCCCTCTCCCCCACGTTCTTTCTCCGCTCGCAAGCCCATCCACTGTCGCGGGCTCCTCCCCCTCTATTGCGAACCTCCATCTCGCCCAGCCAACCAGAACCATGCCTCCCTCTTCGCCACCGCAAAGCCAGCAGCCGCGTGACCATCACTCAGCTGCAATCCCTCTCCTCTCATCGGCGTGCACATCCCTTCGTTACTGACCATGGCGGCGGCGATGACCTCAGCTCCCTCCCTTGGCCGTGATTCTCCCCTTTGCTCACTCTTTTTTTTCTCGCTTTCTCTGCATCTCATTCACTATCTCTCTCCCTTCGCATGTGTTGTGTATGTAGTTTACAACCCACTATGAAGAATAAAATTTCAAACCCCAAGTCATTGTCTCCACATTCCAGACTCATCCCTTTGTCTCTATATTTCTCACTCTTTGATTCTCTCTCTTCCTTGCAATGCTCACTACTCTCACTTCTTTCAACGTTGGTGTCTATACTTCAGCCTAAAGAAACAAAATGAGACTCCTAACCCAATATAATACGTGCCTGCCACTATCCACGTTCCATGATTTTTCTTCCTTGCTTTACTTGTGTTTGTATTATTTTATGTGGGAATTATCTTTAGTGTAATATAGAAGTGTTAGGATCTGTGAGATTTTTATCATTTCATGTATATTTTATTACTTTATATGTCATGGAACAAGTTCTCTCTCTTTCCTCTCCACCTGCCTTCTTTCTTCCTCTTGCTCTCTGTATGTGTGTTGTGTATAATGGACCAAAAAGAAAAAAAGAGAGTCTCAAATTCCCAAACGTTCCAGGCCCTTCTTTATTTCACATACTGTTGGTATTTGCATTTTATTATTATTTATGTCAAGTTATCTCCAATATCACGTGGGTATATTACTCGATTCTGAGGATTTCATTTTATTTATTCTGATTGGGCTAACCGTGGGCTTTGGGTAAGTTTTGTGTTATGTTCAAAATGTGTAGGATAAAAAAAATGTTGATGAGCTGATTTTTTTTATTTATTTATTATTTATTTATTTATCTTTTAAAGTTTTTTTTGTTTTTTGGTTGGGAAAATAGATTAGGCTTTGTTACATTGGGTTTCATTTTTTATGTGTTTTATTTGAGAAAGAAAGGGAGTTGTGGAGTTAATGAAATTAGTTTTAGGTAAAATTAGTAAATTTAAATTTTGTTCTATTTATCTATTTATTTAGTTTTTGGGTCAAGAACATGTTATTAGATCAGATTATATGTTTATTTATTTGGGTTTAGGTTTATTTGTTTAGTATATTTTTACTTTTATTTTTGGGTCCTTTTTGTTTGGGTTTAGTTTTTTTTTAGGTTTGGGTTCAGATTAATTTGGATCAAGAACAAATAAATGAATAAAAAAGATATTTCATTTAATTTGAACTTAAAAATGATTTTCAATGGGAAAAGTAAGTTTTTCTTTATATATAATTTAGGTTAAAAACGAATTCTTGAGTGTTTGTTTAATTTATTTTTTTTTTAACTAAATGTTTTTTTTAGATTAGATTTTGATTAGAGTTAATTTAGCGTGACGGTTTATTAATTCTATATTCCGAATATTTTAGCTATGACAGTTTGATATTCGAATTCTTTATCTTGAAAAATAAAATTCACCCAGAACTATTAAAGAACTACGTGACTTTGAATTCCTCATCGCATTAGAGGATACGTGAGGAGGTGTGATTCTGTCACAAGTCAAAATTAGATTTTTAGGTTATTTTATGTTATTTCATTCTTGATTTGTAAATATTTATTATTATTTTTATTTATTTATAAATATTTGTTGCTTTTTATTGTTATGTATTATTTTTAACTTCAGCTAATAATCAAATCATTTTAAATGAGGATGTTGATTTAGCCGTGACGGCTTATTAACTCAGTTAAACATTTGAGCTGTGACAGCTTGATGTTTTAAATTTTCAAACAAAAATTAGATTTTTATAATTTGTAAATATTTTCTTTAATATCTTTTTTATCTCTTTAAATTGTAAATTAATTAATTATTTGTTAAATATTTTGTTCTAAATAAAATATTAATTTAGCCGAGACGGCTTGTTAATTGAATATTTTGGACATTTAAGCTGTGACAGCTCGATGTTTCAAAATTTTCAAACTAAAAATAGATTTTTATGATGTCATTTTATTCTGTTTTACATGTAAATATTCTTATTCATTATTATTATTATTATTGTAAATATTTGTTTATTTATTCATTTATTTATTTATTTATTATTATTATTATTATTATTATTTCTTTATTATTTTAATTTAAATTAATCATTGAAATGTATATATATATTTATTTCATTATTATTTTGATGTCATTTTATTTTGTTTAGCATGTAAATATTTTTGTTCATTATTATTATTATTGTTGTAAATATTTATTTAGTACTTATTTGTGATATTATTTTATTATGTTTTACATGTAAATATTCTTATTCATTATTATTATTATTATTGTAAATATTTGTTTATTTATTCATTTATTTATTTATTATTATTATTATTATTATTATTATTATTATTATTATCTTCCTCTTTCTTTATTATCTTAATTTAAATTAATCATTGAAATGTATATATTTTATTCCAAATAAAGAGGTTAATTTAGCCGTGACGGCTTGTTAACTCAATATTACGGATACCTGAGCTGTGACAGTTTGGTACTCCAAAATTTTCTTATTCTAAAAAGATTTTCTTTTATAATTTTCTTAAAATAAAAGTGTAAATAAATATTTTGAAAGGTTATTAATAATTTGCACAATTAATTAAGGTACTGCCTAAAGGCAGGTGTATTAGGGTGTCTTTGTAGGATTAAGTTCCTACCCTTCCCTAAGCATAACTGACTCCCGAGTTCAGATCTGGTTTCAAAGATCATTCTCTTTAAATTAAATGGGTTTTCCATAATTTTTCCCAATTAAATAAAAATTTGGTGGCGACTCCATTTTTAAACAAAAAATCTTTCATTTTTCGCCGTCCACGTCGCGATCCCGGTTGCGACAGCTGACCACTGCAGCGCTCATGAGCGCTGCAGCTCTCACCAGAATGGATTTTCAACCTCCAGGATAGTTTCTCACTCCTCAGAATAGTCTTTATAGTCTCCTCCTCTCTAAAACTCACTTATTGCATTTCTTAATTAAAGTTTTAACTTTTAAATATAAATGTAAATAAGGGAATACCCCCTATTTGAATTCAAATAAAATATTAGAAAAATCAAAATCCAAACCAATCAAAATCTAAATTTTAGGTTTTAGTTCAAATCCGGGAATTTTTACGGTTTCATAAACTCATTGGCTAAAAACAAAATGTTTAAAGGTTTCAAAAAATTCCTTAAAAATCACTCTTTAATTCAGTTTTCTCTAGGAAATAATTACCGGGACTTTTGGTCCCAAGAATATAACTCTATTATATGGCTCTCCAAGGAGGTGTAGGACCTAGACTTAGCAAAAATTCAGGACTCGAATTGACAGGTAGGATTCGAAGTGACAGATAAGCATGACTGACGCTCTTTTCGTTTAAAAAAATTTGTCTAACTCTTTTATTTAAAATTTGAGGTATTACACCGTCACCCTTAAGTTGTGTCAGTACGTCAAGAGTGCTAGTCATGGCTACGCGGTAGAGCCCCTTTTCTTTTCCTTAGTTTGATTTGATGTTACATATATCATGTTTATATGTCCCTGCTTTCCCTCATGTTTTTCTTTTCGTGTTATTCTCATTTATTTTGATTACTTTTTTAACGTTCCTTGACTTGTTCCTTTTTTTTTTTTTTATAAGTCCTGATTTGTTCTTTTAGTTTAGCTTTTGGTTTGGTCTTTTAGTCTTTGTGTTTATCTTCATTAATTTAACATCTTTTATTTCTGATTGTAGCTTCTTTGTTCAGATTCAAATTGTAGTGAGTCTAGAAATTCATAGATGTCACAACGTACCCGGAGGGTGTCGCAACTCAAATGACAACAATGATTTGAAAATGAATTGGGAGTCGCCACCAATTTTAATTATGGTTAAAATTGGAAAACCTGTAATTTGTAAACTGGTCTTCTAAGAGTTTTGAGTCCGGGAGTCTGATTATGATTAGAGAAGGGTGGAAACTTAATCCCACTGCACCTCTAATACATCCGTGTAAATACGGTTACCCTAGAGTTTATTATGCAAATTAATTTATAATTTTAAAATATTTATTTTTCCCCAAAATGTAATTATACATTTGTTAAAACAAAGCTAAAATTATTAACTATATATATATCTACAAAAATAAAGATAAATCCATAATTATATATTTACAAAAATAAAGATAAAATTAAAATTGATAATTATATTTACAAAAATAAAGCTAAAAGTGATAATTGTATATTTATAAAAATAAAGTTATGACCCAATTATGTAAAAAATGAAATAACATAAAATAAGTTAAATAAAATGAAATAAATAAGTTAAAGGAACATTAAATTAAAAGAACCTAATTTAATAAAAATAATGAAATAAATAAGTTAAAGGAACATTAAATTAAAAGAACCTAATTTAATAAAAATTAATTTTGACTTGATAGCTATTGACTACGCCGACGTATCCTCTGGTGCAATGAGGAACTCAAAGTCACGTCGTTCTGTAGAAAAAAAATTGTGAATTGATAGAGTTTTAAATTAAAAGAACAAATAAAAAACTATTGGTTGGTTGATTTTAATTTCGAAAATGATCTCTATGAAAGAGAATTAAATCCAGTCCTGCACAGAGTTTAGGATAGTGTGAACTATACAATAAACCCTTACATTCTTGTGAAACTTGAGGATGATAATTCATACATCAATATCACAAGTTGTTGCAAAGACTGAAATGTGTTTAGATTTTATCATTTTTATTTCTTTTTATATATATATATTTTTTATATATTTCAAAGGACTCAAAAACTAAGATTTTTTTTTTTAAGAGAAAAGAGCACTACAATCAAACTCCAAAGGCTTAATTTCAAAAATATTTTTTTACAATAATAAATGAACCTGACCCAAAATAGTAATCTTTTTTTTTTAAAAAAAAAAGGCCCAAAAGCGCATACCCAATATTTCACAACATCAAAACTCTGACCGAAAAAACTGGGCTCAACATGGTAAAATATTGTGACCAAAAAACAAAATAAGAACTTGGCCCCAAAGAGAGAAAAAGAAAAAAAAAAAAAAATATGCACTGTCCTACCAAAATAAAAATCCAAACAGAAATATAAAGCCCAAATCCACCCAGACTAAATATAAAAGAAAATAAACTAGGCTGGATCAACTTCGAATTTCTAGTAGCCCACTCCAGGAACCTAAGCCCAAACACTAACTAAAATAAAAAATACAATAACCTAGCCCTACCCAAAAGAGGCAAACAGAATCAGAAGCCAACAGCAATACGAAAATAGAGAACAAAGATTAGCTTTTGAAATAATTAAAAAAAAAAGAAACCAAAGCCCTAAACCTGTATACTCATCAGATCTATTAGATCACAAGCAAAATAATATGTGGCTGAGGATTCTATAAACATAGAGAGATAGATAATGAGAAGGAGAGAGAAGTAGCGATTGAGAGGAAGAGAGGGAGGGTCGTTGCTGCGGTTGGGAGAGGAAGGGGAGGATGCCGTGCCCAAGGCTGATGCCAGGGGGAGGAGCGCTGCTGAAGGAAGGGAAAGGAGGTGCGCGATCGCGGCCGGCAGGGGAAGAGAAGACGCGCGATCGCGGCTTGGAGAGGGAGGGGAAGGCCGCGGCGGTGATGCTGGGAGAGAGGGGAAGTCGCGGCGGTGAGGCTTGGAAGAGGGGGGAGGTCGCGACGCTGCACAACCAAGGGAGAGAGGGCGCCATCGTGCGGCTGGACCGAGGGGGAAGAAAAGCCGATGATCAACAGCAAGATCAACCAAAGAAAGGCAGTAAACGCGCGGCCATGGAGCTGGCTAGTCCGCGGTTTGTGCCCGTGGCTGTGAGGAGATGCGGCGGTCTAAAAAGTAAGGACCGATCTGTGTGTAGAGGAGCAGAGTGCGTCTTGGCGAAAGGAAGGCCATGACGGAGGAGTCAGCGGTTGGCGACACATCAAAGGGGAAATGGTTACTACAGCCCCTGACTCCTCCTTTTTTCTCTCTTCTTTGAATTTAATTCTTTGATTGTTGGGTTCATTTTGAGTTTGAGATGCTGTTCAATTTGGCTTGGTTCCTGGTTTGATTATTGGTAGCGTTTGGCTATGAGAGGTTGAATTTTGTGTGGCTGTTGTATGTAGGCTGGTTTGTATATATATATATATATATTTTTTTTTAATGAGCAATGATGATGATGATTAAAATGGGAGAAGGTGACACTGAGGGGATTGTGATATAGCGATGAGGGTGGTTATGATGGGGTAGTAATGGGGTGACAATACAGTGATTAGTAGATGAACTTCATCTTTATTCAATTACAAAGAAGAACAACAAAGTAGATGAATGCATGACACTCTTAACAATGCCTAAATTTGAAGAACAAATTTTGTACCTGCTAAGTTCTGATTTTTTCTTTTTTTGGTGTTCTCCTCTCTGTAGTAGAAACAAAGAAAAAACTCCTCTCTCTGTTGAGAAAAAAAAGAAAACCCCCCTTATCTCTGATCTCCCTTTGCTTTTTATTTATTTTTTGGGTTTGGTTTATTTTGGTTCTGGCTTGGATGGTGATTCATTGTAGATGATGGTGAGGATGGCATGATAATATTGACAGTAACAATGATTTCGGAGAAGATGTTGCTGTGTTTTTTTTTTTGAACGGGAATAGTGGGATCAAAGTGATGATGTTGGAACTCAGGTGAGCCTCCCTTTTTTTCTTTTTTTTTTTTCTGCTTGCTATGATTGATTCATATAGCCATTATCTCCTTGACCAAATCACCACTCCTTTCCTCTTTACAGGTTGGCTCTAGCTCATTCTCACGAAAGATCATCCTCCTTTTGCAAGGACCAAGGAAGAGCATTATGACATTACCACCCTCTTTTTTGACTTCCCTTTTCTTTTTCATTTGTTTGGTTTTGTCACATGGAGGTTCCTTTTTTTTTCTTTTGTTTTGTTATGTCACGGGTGAGGACTCCGAATTGGGGGGATTTTTATTTTTAGTATTATTTTTCTTATTTTTTTTGAATGAAAGTGGGCAACAATGGGTTGGGCTTCTATCATACCGGGCTAACCAAAAAAAAGAACTGGGTGGGTCAAATTGGAATAAGCTAGGTTAGACTGGTTTGATTTTCTTTGTTACAAATGGGCCGACAAAAAAAAGAATAAGAATAATAAAAAAAAAAAAAAAAAAAAAAAAAAAAATAATAATGAAAATAAAATTTTTCGGACAAAATATGGTATTCACAGTTGCCCCTCTTTACTTGTTTCTTATTGAAAAATATAAAGCTTGTGACTTTAATATTTTACTGTAAGAGACAAGTTAAGATATGAATACATATTTTGTCCAAATGCATGTTGTAGATGCTTTTAATGGATGATGCCAAATGATCTCATGATGGATGCACATTGTTAATGTCAAGTAGGGAATGAAACCTATACGGACCTTAGATGCATGCAAAATCTGATAGAAACTGGAAGAGAATGAGGAATTCAAAAGCTTGTGAATATGAAATGTGTGTGGGATGTGAGGTGCGTGAAAATGAGAAAGTGAATGTGAAGGCAATGAAAGTGAGTGTGAAAACAATGATAGCCTGTAAAATGTGAAAATTTAAAATCTGTGAAAACATGCAAATGTGAAAGCAAGTAAGAGTGGAAGCAAGTGAAAGTTTGTAAAAGCAAGTAAAAGTTTGTCAAAACAAGTAAAAATCTGTGAAAGCAAATAAATGTCCAGAAAAGCATGTAAAAGTCTGTGAAAGCACGTAAAAGTCTGTGAAAGCAGTAAATGTCTGTGAAAACAGTAAAAATCTGTGAAAGCAATTAAAAATCTGTGAAAGCAGTAAATGTTTGTGAAGGCAGTAAATGTCTGTGAAAGCAAATAAATGTCTGTGAAAGCAAATAAGTGTCTGTGAAAGCTGTAAATGTATGGTGAAAGTAGTTAAATGTTTGTGAAAGCAATTAAAAATCTGTGGAAGCTGTAAATAAATGTCTGTGAAAGCTGTGAATGTCTGTGAAAACATGCAAACATGAACTTTAAAGACTTATGAAATGTAAACTTGTGAAGTTGAATATATGTGAAAAACAACTATTAATGTGGGGTTGACAATTTGATTAAATGATGATGCGGAATTAGTGTGACGATGAATGAATCATGCAAAATTGGTATTTTGATGGTATGAATGACATGAAACTAATGTGAATCAGTAAATGAATTGATGCAAAATTGATATGTAGATTACATGATGAATGAATTACTGCAAACTTGATGTAAGAATGAAAATGTCTCAAAACTAAAAATTGCCCCGGTTTGAGGCGTCTTCACATTGTCCTTCAATAAAGCTTTTGTTTCTCTCAAAATGAGTTGATTCTTCATCTGAGAAACTTTATGAACTACTTCATTGCAGTCTTAAACACATATTCCACTGGTGACGTTTCAATGTCACTTTTCTGCCTCATATTATCAGTTTTCCCACTTTTGTTTCAATCGGTCCACTGACATCTACATCCATGTCATTGCCTTTGAATCTCGACTGAGCAAGTTTTTCCTTTTCCTTTAGATAGTCAATCCTGAATCCTCTGTTTGACTTATTGTTTCGGAGTTTTGTTAGCAAATTAATCACTTATTGTACTTCAATTTTAAAATTTTAACATTATGATTATGCATGGCTTTAAAAATGGAATAAAGAGACAAAGATTTGATAGGAGAACATAAATAGAGACACAAAGGAAGAGAAAGATGATTTTATTGGATTTCAAATTGGAAAGTATTTACATAATTTCACCGACTGTTAAAAGATAAGAAAGGAAGAAAGACCAGACTGGTAGTGTTGCTTTCATGTGCTCAACCCATTTTGCTGATTCATTGGTTACACCGAACTTGACTTCTCGACGATAAGTGTAATCCTTTTATTGTGTTTAACAATATACCGTGACCCACCAACATTCAAATTGCCCCGGTGTCAGATTCATTCATAGCTTCTCAACCTTTCACCATTGCATAGACTGCATTTTTCGAGTTTTCAATCCAGTTTCCATCCATTTTGGTGCTCTAATTTTTGCCTAGGCTGCCCTTTCAGGTTTTCGACCTAGCGAGCATTTCTTTTTCTTCTTCTTCTTTTTTTTTTTTTTTTTTTTGTGTGTGCTCTAATTTTTGCCTAGGTCGTCCTTCCGGATTTTCAACCTAGCGAGCTTTTCTTTAAAATATTTTTAAGCAAAGTATTTTTTTACAGCATCTGAATTGATTGGCTTAGCAAGCACTTGGCCTTCCATATCAGTCAAGATCAAAGCTCCTCCAGAAAAAGCATCTTTAACAATGTAAGGGCCTTCATGCGTGGGTGCCCATTTGCCCCTGTTATCTTCTTGATTCGGCAGAGTTTTCTTCAGAACAAGATCACCTGGCTGAAATGTTCTAGGACGAACATTCTTATTAAATGCTTTAGCCATCCTTTTTTGGTACAACTGGCCGTGGCAGACAGCGTTTAGTCGTTTCTCTTCAAGCATGTTCAATTGATCATATCTCGTTTTGACCCATTCGGCCTCCTCCAATTCAGCCTCCGCCAAGACTCTTAAAGATGGGATTTCCACTTCAATGGGTGTTACTGCCTCCATCCCGTACACCAGTGAATATGGAGTTGCCCCAGTTGAGGATCCGATGTGTACGATAAGCGTGTAATGCATAAGGTAGCATATCGCTCCAATCCTTGTAGGTGACCACCATCTTCCCCAAGATCTTCTTGATGTTTTTGTTTGCTGCTTCTACTGCCCCATTCATCTTTGGTCGATAAGGAGCCGAATTGTGATGCTTGATCTTGAACTTTTCACACAGTTTTTGTACTTCTGCATTGTTGAAATTAGTCGCATTGTCTGTGATGAGTCTTTCTGGTAACCCATACCTACTGATGATATTGCTCTTCAGAAACTTCACAACCACTTTTCGTGTTACATTGGCATAAGAAGCAGCCTCAACCCATTTAGTGAAGTAATCAATGGCCACTAAAATGAATCGATGACCATTAGATGCTTTAGGATTAATGGGTCCGATGACGTCCATGCCCCACATTGAGAATGGCCAGGGCGATGTAAGAGTGTTCAATGGCACAGGAGGAGAATGGATTTGATCAGCATAGATTTGGCATTTATGGCACTTTCTGACGAAATCTATGCAATCTTTCTCCATAGTGAGCCAATAGTATCCCTGTCGGAGGATCTGTCGAGATAATGTGTGTCCATTAGCATGGGTTCCACAAACACCCTCATGGACTTCTGATATGATGGAGTTAGCTTCTGCAGCGTCCACACACCTTAATAAGACTCCGTCACAGTTCCTTTTATACAATACATCACCTGAGATGAAGAATGACATTGACAGTCGTTTGAGTGTCTTTCTGTCATTCTCGTTTGCTACTGCTGGATATTCTTTCGCCTTGATGAACCTCTTGATGTCATAGAACCATGGCCGACCATCAGGCTCTTCTTCAATGTTAGAGCAGTATGCCGGCTCTCTTCTAACAGCTACTTGCAAAGGTCTTACTTCCACCTCTAAATCAAGCTTGGTCATCACAGCCAAGGTAGCTAAAGCATCGGCAAACTGATTCTGTTCACGAGGTAAGTAATGGAAACTGACATTCTTGAACTCATCTTTCAAACTCACGAGGTGTTCATAATACGACAACAACCTGTGCTCCTTGACTCGCCATTCTCCATTAACTTGAAAAATGATTAAGGCTGAATCCCCATAGACTTCCAGATATTCCACCCCAAGGGATATCGCTGCTTTCAAGCCAGTTATGCATGCTTCGTATTCAGCCATATTATTGGTACAATCGAAAGCCAGTTTGACAGCGACCGGGAATTGCTTTCCATTGGGGGACACTAAGACTGCCCCAACTCCGTTCCCATGAATATTGACAGCACCATCAAAGCACATTTTCCACATTGAGTTCCTTTCTTCCTCGCTTTCACTATCCTCTTCTACAGCTGCTAGGATATCTTCATCAGGAAGTTCAAGTTCCATTTGTTGATATTCTTCAAGTGGATTCTCAGCCAGGTGGTCTGCTATCACACTTCCTTTTATAGATTTTCTGGTCACATACTTGATGTCAAATTCTGCTAGAGCCACTTGCCATTTGGACATTCTCAGGGATATATGCGGGCTTTCAAAGATGTATTTCATGGGATCTACCCTTGATATAAGCAAAGTTGTATAGTGGAGCATGTACTGTCGTAACCTCCTTGCCGTCCATACTAGTGCACAACAAGTCTTTTCAATAGCCAAATACCTAGACTCGCAATCATTGAATTTCTTGCTCAGGTAGTAAATGGCTTGCTCCTTTCGACCGGACTCATCATGCTGTCCTAACACTGCTCCCATAGATTCGTGCAACACTGTGAGGTAGAGTATCAATGGTCGTCCTGGTGTGGGTGGAACCAGGAGAGGTGGGTTTGACAAATAGTTCTTGATTTTGTCAAAGGCTTCTTGACATCTGTCATCCCATTTATTTGGGTTGTTCTTCCTCAATAGTTTGAATATCGGCTCACAGGTGTGAGTCAAATTGGAGATGAATCTCGCTATGTAATTTAGACGACCCAAGAAACCTCGAACTTCCTTCTCTGTCTTGGGTGCTGGCATACTTTGGATGGCTTTAACTTTGTCTGGGTCGATCTCGATGCCTTTCTTGTTAACAATGAACCCTAGCAATTTTCCCGTGGATGCTCCAAAGGTGCATTTTGCTGGGTTTAATCGAAGCTTGTAAATCCTCAGCCTTTCAAATAACTTTCTGAGTACAGCAACATGACTTTCTCCTTCTTGTGACTTTGCTACCATATCATCGACATACACCTCTAGTTCCTTGTGGATCATGTCATGGAAAAGGGTTACCATTGCTCGCTGGTAGGTTGCCCCAGCATTCTTCAACCCAAATGGCATCACTCGATAACAAAATACTCCCCACTGAGTGATAAATGATGTCTTCTCCTTGTCCTCTTCTGCCATCAGGATCTGATTGTAGCCCGAATAACCATCCATGAAAGAGAATCGATGACTTTTTGCAGTGCTATCGACTAGGACATCTATATGGGGTAGGGGAAAACTGTCCTTTGGGCTTGCTTTGTTCAAATCTCGATAGTCCACACACATTCTAACCTTTCCATCTTTCTTTGGCACAGGTACTATGTTGGCTATCCATTTTGGGTATAGCGGGACCTCTAGAAAGCCTGCATCGAGTTGCTTTTTGACTTCCTCTTTGATTTTAAGTGACATTTCTGGACTCATCCTCCGCAACTTCTGCCGTTTAGGTTCTATCCCCTCAATCAACGGGATTTTATGAGCCACTATCTCTGGGTCCAAACCAGGCATATCTTTGTAAGACCAAGCAAAAATGTCTATGAATTCACAGAACAATGCAATCATTTCTTTCCTTTCTGGGTTGTCAACTATTTTTACCTCTTTCTTATCGTCGTCAGTCCCTAAATTCACAGTTTCTACAATCTCATCATGTGGATTTATCCCCTTTTCCATTGAATTTATGATCTTGGCAAATTGTTGGCACAACTCAGGATCTTCATCTTGTTCATTTTCATTCAAATCCATTGTAACGCAAGAATCAGTTATTGAGTTTTCACAATCATTTGCACAAAACAGAGATTCTGAAGGAGATGAGTCCCTGGAATTGAGATGAGACTCGGAATAAATAAAAGGAAAAAAGATAAATGTAAAGAAGAAAATAACAAAAGGAGAATGGAAAGAAAAAACCATGCATAATCGTCTTTTATTTAATTAAAAAGGAAGTACAACAAAGGCAACCAAAGCGTCCATTACTCATGATACAACAAATCATCAAAGGGCACAGAATCCCAATTGTCCAATGGTTCACAACTCGGGTAGATCAGCCGAGGCATTTCTTTGACTCTTTCCGGAGTACTAGCAGCTCCAGCTCCTTCAATCATCACCACTGCTGCAGGTGTGGGAAATGTATCCCTGATATGCGGGATCTTCTGCTTGATAAGCTCACAAGATGGTAGTTCTCTCGTGACTTCATACCCCAGGCCAAGTTTCCCAGGATTGTCTTGGAGGGAGATTGGATCTTTGATTCCTTGCAACTGTCTTCCTAACCCCTTGCCTTCCTCGAATCCACTCTTCTGCATTATTCTAGCAGCGACTGGAAGTTTGTCACCTCTTCGTTCTATTGGTTCAAATATCTCAAGATTTTGAAATGAGACCTCGAGAGTGTCTTCAGCACAGTCGATGTATGGTACCGCTACTGGTTTAGTCACCAACAGCTCCTCTTCTCCTTTTACTGTAATGAGTTTTCCTAATCTATGAATTTCACCCTCTGATGAAGAGTGGAGGGGACAGCACCTGCTTCATGGATCCAGGGTCTTCCTAACAGCATTGTGTACCCAGGTTCAATGTCCATCACCTGGAATCTAGTCAGGAACGTTGTCGGCCCGATTTCTAGCTGGAGGTCAATGGTACCTGTGATTTCTCTCACCGATCCATCAAATGCTTTGACAATTGTCTCGCTTGGTTCAATTATAGAAGGATCGATTGGTAGTTGCTGCAGAGTAGAGTAAGGGAGCACGTTGAAAGCTGAACCTCCATCAATCAATACTTTGGCGATATTGCAACCCTGGCATTTCAGGGTTATGTGGAGCGCCTTCGGGCATTCCACTGCATGAGGAAAAACTTCATCCTCTTTAAAGGTGATGGTGTTAGTGGTTCTGATTGCCCCTACAATCCCTTCAACTCTGTCTGGGGTCACATCCTTAGGTACATATGCTTGATCCAGCACTTTCTTGATTATGCTATGATGAGCTTCTGAAGCTAAGATTAATGAATAAAGTGAGATTTTTGCTGGTGTTTTCTTCAGTTGATCCACCACATCATACTCGCTTTGTTTCATTATTTTCAAAAATTCTTCTTCCTCGTCTTCGTGGCCTTTTCCTTTGCTTTCGGGTATCACTCGGGAGTCTTTCAATAGCTTCCCGGGAGTATAACACCTACCACTCCGGGTGATCCCTCCTACTCCTATGACATTTGTTATGGATTCTGATGCAAGGGATTTTGAGCATATTTCACTATCAGGCTTTTCATTTGCTTTTGGTTGATCAGGCTTCGCAAGATAAGGAGGCAAACTTGACACCTTGAAAACAGGTACTGCATCCTGTTTAGGGGATGTGACTCTAGACATTGCCGAACAGGGTTCAATGACAGTTTCATAATTCCATGGAACTGTATGATCACTTTCATATGGAAATGCCTTAGGCACCTTGAAGACGAGTGCTGGTTCACGGTTGTAGATTTTAAAAACAGGGGGTGCGCGGTGGATCATGTTAATACTTTGTTTTATCCCCTTTTGTATCTCAAGAACCCCCAGCTTGATCATCTTTTCAATATAGAGTTTTAGCTCTGGACATTCTTCTATATGGTGTTTCTTTTCGGAACATTCACAGAATAAATCACTTTCGTCCCCATCCACTGTTCTTTTTCCTTTCTTTCCCTCGGCTTCTATCTCATAACCAGCCCTTTTCAAGGCTTCCAGAATCTGTTTTATTGGGAGTCTGACATTCCTTACCCCCTGATTTGCTTGATCCTCACAAATAGAATTCACTTGTCCTCCACCATGATTAGGGAACGGGTTGTTCCTTATGTGTGGTCTTGGTTCTTCTTCCAGCTTAATGGCACCGCGATCAATTAAGCGCCATACAGCACTCCTGAAACCATAACAATCTTCAACCGAATGCCCTGGAGAATTGGAATGATAATCACATGTTTGGTTTGGATTGTACCACCGAGGATATGGGGGCACGAAGGTCTTCCCAGGACGCGGGGCTAGCAAGTTGTCTCCACACAAGCATTTGAATAGTTCGGCATTGCTCATATGGAAATCAGGTAACGGTCGGTTTTCTGTTGGAGGTTTGTTGGTAGATGTGAATGGTGGGGTTGTTGTGAAGGGGTTGGTTACCTGGCGAGTCGTAGGTTGTGTTTGGTGGGGTCTGGGTGCTATTGGAGTATAAGGTCGTGGATGGGAAACATGATTAATCTGGTGCGGTTGAGGTACATATGGTGTTTGGGTTGGAATAGTTCTTGGAGGCGGGCGTGGGTAAGACGGGAGTTCTATATGTGGGTAAGATGGGTATTGGTTTGGCCGAGAAGTGAATTGATGAGATTGTTGGTGGATGTAATTGACAGCGTTCTCCTTTTTCTTGAACTGGGAGCTTTTCTTGGATTCACTTGTTTCCCCTGTTACCAACTCGACCTTCCCTTCTTGGATATTGGTTTCGATCCTTTCTCCTATCTCAACCAAATCCACGAACTCTTTCACATGAGTCCCAAGCATATTTTTGAAGAATGGACCTTCCAGTGTGCGAATGAAGTAAGAGCACATTTCCTGTTCTAACATCGGCGGAACAACCCTCCCGGCCATGGCTCTCCATCTCTGGGTATATTCCTTGAAAGATTCGTTCACCTTCTTTCTCATCCCTTTCAGCTGATCTCTAGTGGGAGCAAAGGCTCAAATTGAATTTGTACTGGTTGGTGAAAGCTTGAGCTAAATCCTCCCAGCATCTAATTTGTGCTCGATCCATCTGCATATACCATTCCCATGCAGCACCTTCCAAGCTCTCAGGGAAAAAACTGATCAGGAAGTTTTCATCTTTGGACCACATTACCATCTTTGTGCAGTACATCCGTAAATGCATAAGGGGATTAGTGTTTCCATCAAATTTGATGAGCTCGGGCATCTTGAAGTCCTTTGGAATGATCACGCTCGGCGCTAAACACAGATCGTTGATACTCATTGAACCATATGGGCTAGGTCCACGTAGCATTCGGAACTGCTCTTGCATGCTTTCTTGTAGTTCCTGTTTGAGTTTTAATCGTTCTGCTTCCTTATCCACGTTTTTATGGGAGGCCGCATTGTTTGCATCAAGCAGCGGAGTTCCGTTGTTGTCATTCTCTTCCGAATCATATCCTGGTCGCTCAACATTTTCCTCGTTTTCTTTGGCCGTATTCACCGTGTCAATGATGAATTTCTTGAATTCTGATCCGAATATGGATTTGATCATGCCTTTGAGCTCATCAATTTCTTGAATTAGATCCCTTTCTTGGTTATCACCTTCTGCAGCCATAGCCTTTTTCTTGTCTTTACTCTTTTCACTTTTCTTTTTCTCTTTCTCAATTCTAGATCGTAGTTCGTACGGCTCTCTAGCCGGCACACTACTATTGGACAAAGCTTTCTTTGAAGGAGCAATGTTTAAAGACCTTATATCACAAAAACAAAAGGTAAGTAAAAGAAAAATAAAAGAAAAAAAAAAAAAAAAAAATCCTTTGATGGTGAGGAATAAAATCTATATTTAACAGCGATGAACTTGACTCATATCCTGTTCAGAGGACGTATTGTCCACAAGACAGGGTGTGTGACGTTCAAAAAGTATAGGGAAATATCATTCCACAATATACTTTGTTAGGAGCACACTAGCAATGTAAAGCTTGATCTTCCTTCTTACATTCTACACAGAAGGAAAAATTTCCTATAAGGCAGAAATGTAATTGACAAAAAATATCTAAGGGAGATTTTGCTCCACGATAGATACAGTCTTGCACATTTATTCGAAGAGAAGTAGAGAAAATCGAAGGATGAATTCATTTCATTCACTCAAAAGTGCAATTACATCATAATTGAGTCAAGAGTAGACATTTTCTTTCTCTTAAGACCTCTAACAAGACCCCTACTCATGTCTATGAATTCATTCACTTCACCAGGCAAATGAACCTTGAGATTCTTTTGAATTTCTTTTTCTGCCCTCTCAAAATGGTAGATAAACTTTGGAATATGATGGTCTATTTCCTCAGTCAATCTTGCATATTTTTCTTTCCACATTTCAGCTTTCATTGCCCAGTCACCAGCTTGCTTTTTCCAAAATCTACCCGCATCCTCTGTATGGTGAAGTCGATCTCGACATTGCATAAAGCGAGCCCATTCTTGGTCACATTCTTCCTTAGCTTGTGTTAAACACGCATTTAACTTTTCTATCTTCAGCTCTAACTCTTCTTTTTCCTTTTGCCTTTCGACTTCTAATTCTTCCTTCATTTGCTTTTCTTGACCAAGCTTGTTCTTCAATTCTTCATTTGCTTCATTCAGTTGGCTAATATGTTTCACAAATCTACTCTTCTCATCAGCCATCATCTTAATCTTCTTTTCAAAATTCTGGATCTTTCGTCTTTCTCTTTCCTGATCAGGGACATCAGCAAGCTCGTCTCTCAGTTGCTCAATTAACTTCTCTTTCTTTTCACAATGACTTCGTGTGATAACAACTTGTAGCTCTGCTGCTTGTTTTTGTTGTTCCAGAAGCTTCATCTGTGCTTTCATGACCTCTATTTGTTCAGCTAATTGATGATCATTTCCTTTTTTGTGAGGAGAGCTAGGGACACTTTGAGGTACCTTTCTTGCCTCTCTCCATGTGACATATTCACGGGTACTGATTACAAGTGGTTTTCCTAACTCATCTCTGCCTGCTATGCGAACATCCTTCCATGCCTCTTTAACTTCTCGTGATAACATCTTAGTGTGTTCTCCTTCTCTATACCAGAAGTAAAGTCCTCCAAGTTGCTCTTCTCGTGGCTTCTTTTGTGTCCAACAAAGCTGTCTGAGAGCTATTGTCGGCGTGTATGATATGCAACCCCTTGGACCCATTAGTGGTACATTCTGAAATTTTCCACAGCTAATAATGATATCACCCCTCTGATGCTCGTACCATGGACAAACCCATTTGAATGATTGCTCCTTTATGTTATCAAATTCAGCCCTCCATTCATTGACTTCTCTTGGCTTGGTTGGAATACGATGAAAGCTTCTTAATGGATCTGAGATATTTCTGATGTGATTTCCTGCATACATGTGTGTAATGATCCACACGTATAAGAGATGTAGACAACATCGAAGTTTCCCTTTTTGTTTCTGTTGGCAGAAGTTTAAGGTCAAGAATGTTTCAGCTAACACAGCAGGAACTGGATTTCTTCGTTTATTTTCTACAAAGAAAGAAAACATCCATAGCGACTTGATCAATTATATCCGGAGCAGAAGGAAATAATACCAACCCATAGATAGCAAATGCCAATACTCTTGAAAAAGTAGCCCATTCTTTTTTATGCCCCAAGTCTTTTAAACGATCCTCCATGAATGTTTTAGTCACCCCTTTTGAATCTGTATGCCCTGTTAGCTTCACTCGAGTCATCGGCACCCCTAGTAATTCTCCAAATTGCCCTACTATCTTTACATCTGAAGAGGGCTGTTCCAGATGAAAATAAATAGAAGTGCTTTTCTTCATTGGTAATTTTAATAAGCAGGCATACTCTTCAATAGTAGGAGTGATGTCCATGTTTGGCAATTCAAAACATCTTAAGGTGGGACTCCAATATTGAGCTAGAATATTGAGGGCAGAAGTTTCCACTGATATGAGTAACAGATCCAGAATAGACCCATACTTATTTGAGAAAGCCCTTCTATCTTCATTAGGTAGCAATTGACTCAACTGATACAACTTCTCCAGAGAGCTGGTATTTCCTATCACATTGAAGTACCTCTTTGAGCTGGATACATTGCTAGTATGTTGTGCTCCTTCCATCATCTATTATCAAATATGATGTTATTCCTCTACCACCGACAGATTTTTTTATGAAAGAAGAAAAATGAATGAGATGCATGTCATGAATAAAAATAAATATGCATGCTGGATGAAGAGAATGCATGTGACATGAATAAGTGCAATTAAAATGTGATTGTTATTTTTCATGTTTGAAAAGTAAATATGCTTGATGAGAAAAATGCATGTGCTATGCATGATTATAATATGCATAATTTTATTTTATTTTATTTTATTTTGCATGTTATAATGTCTATGTTGAAAGTTGCAAGATACTACAATGCATGATAAAAGAGGGGAAACAAAATATATATACATATATATATATGCTCCCTTGTGTCCTAACAGGGTGGTACTTAATGTTTGATGGTTCTATGGTCGACCCTATTTGAGGTTAGCCAACTAAGGTCTCTAGTAGTGCACAGCTTTTGGATGGATCTAGACCCCTAAAGGATTATGGTCCCCAGGTTGCCTTTATCAATAAGATAAAGACCTAGTTCTATGAGTCAAACCACAGGGACATGAAAGTCACAATATGGCAACCCATAGTTCTAGTAACAACCTGAGCGGTGAGTCAACGACTGTCAGGGAAGCATAAGCTTCACAATAACAACGTCAAAACCCCTTCTTGTCCTATGGTTTTCCAAGGCTCGGGTATAGAGCCCAAATAATGTGTGAGGACAGTGATAGTACAAGTGTGTGTAGGGAGCATAAAAACCTTGCAATCCTGAAACTACTATTTCCTGAAAAAGAAAACGAGCCAGTATACATTCAAGAAACACAATCAACTATCCAAAATAAATAAAACAAGGTCTTCTACCCTAAGGTTCAAAATATACACAAAAATAAAGTCTTTTATCCTAATGTTCAAATGAGAAATATTTACAAGCAAACTAAAATTAAATAAACCAATATCTACAAAAAGGAAAATAAAATATTCATAGAAGGAAAACAAATGTAAATAAACTGTATTTACAAAAAGGATTTGAATAAGAAATATTTACAAGTAAAATAAATCATTATTTAAAAATAAATAAAATATTTACAAAAATAAAACAAAATGTAAATAAACCAATATTTGCAAAAAAAGGTTTGAATATTTACAAGTAAAATAAATCATTATTTAAAAGTAAATAGTTAAATAAAATAAAATATTCACAAAAGTAAAACAAATATAAGTAAAACATTATTTACAAAAAAAAAATTTATAATAACAGAACAAATGTGGGAAAAAATAAACATAATAAAGTTATAATTATTTACATAGTCAACTCTAACAGGCTTGACTCTCTAGCGTCCCCAGTGGAGTCGCCAAGCTGTCACAACGTACCCGGAGGGTGTCGCAACTCAAATGACAACAATGATTTGAAAATGAATTGGGAGTCGCCACCAATTTTAATTATGGTTAAAATTGGAAAACCTGTAATTTGTAAACTGGTCTTCTAAGAGTTTTGAGTCCGGGAGTCTGATTATGATTAGAGAAGGGTGGAAACTTAATCCCACTGCACCTCTAATACATCCGTGTAAATACGGTTACCCTAGAGTTTATTATGCAAATTAATTTATAATTTTAAAATATTTATTTTTCCCCAAAATGTAATTATACATTTGTTAAAACAAAGCTAAAATTATTAACTATATATATATCTACAAAAATAAAGATAAATCCATAATTATATATTTACAAAAATAAAGATAAAATTAAAATTGATAATTATATTTACAAAAATAAAGCTAAAAGTGATAATTGTATATTTATAAAAATAAAGTTATGACCCAATTATGTAAAAAATGAAATAACATAAAATAAGTTAAATAAAATGAAATAAATAAGTTAAAGGAACATTAAATTAAAAGAACCTAATTTAATAAAAATAATGAAATAAATAAGTTAAAGGAACATTAAATTAAAAGAACCTAATTTAATAAAAATTAATTTTGACTTGATAGCTATTGACTACGCCGACGTATCCTCTGGTGCAATGAGGAACTCAAAGTCACGTCGTTCTGTAGAAAAAAAATTGTGAATTGATAGAGTTTTAAATTAAAAGAACAAATAAAAGACTATTGGTTGGTTGATTTTAATTTCGAAAATGATCTCTATGAAAGAGAATTAAATCCAGTCCTGCACAGAGTTTAGGATAGTGTGAACTATACAATAAACCCTTACATTCTTGTGAAACTTGAGGATGATAATTCATACATCAATATCACAAGTTGTTGCAAAGACTGAAATGTGTTTAGATTTTATCATTTTTATTTCTTTTTATATATATATATTTTTTATATATTTCAAAGGACTCAAAAACTAAGATTTTTTTTTTTAAGAGAAAAGAGCACTACAATCAAACTCCAAAGGCTTAATTTCAAAAATATTTTTTTACAATAATAAATGAACCTGACCCAAAATAGTAATCTTTTTTTTTTAAAAAAAAGGCCCAAAAGCGCATACCCAATATTTCACAACATCAAAACTCTGACCGAAAAAACTGGGCTCAACATGGTAAAATACTGTGACCAAAAAACAAAATAAGAACTTGGCCCCAAAGAGAGAAAAAGAAAAAAAAAAAAAAAAAAAAAATATGCACTGTCCTACCAAAATAAAAATCCAAACAGAAATATAAAGCCCAAATCCACCCAGACTAAATATAAAAGAAAATAAACTAGGCTGGATCAACTTCGAATTTCTAGTAGCCCACTCCAGGAACCTAAGCCCAAACACTAACTAAAATAAAAAATACAATAACCTAGCCCTACCCAAAAGAGGCAAACAGAATCAGAAGCCAACAGCAATACGAAAATAGAGAACAAAGATTAGCTTTTGAAATAATTAAAAAAAAAAAAGAAACCAAAGCCCTAAACCTGTATACTCATCAGATCTATTAGATCACAAGCAAAATAATATGTGGCTGAGGATTCTATAAACATAGAGAGATAGATAATGAGAAGGAGAGAGAAGTAGCGATTGAGAGGAAGAGAGGGAGGGTCGTTGCTGCGGTTGGGAGAGGAAGGGGAGGATGCCGTGCCCAAGGCTGATGCCAGGGGGAGGAGCGCTGCTGAAGGAAGGGAAAAGAGGTGCGCGATCGCGGCCGGCAGGGGAAGAGAAGACGCGCGATCGCGGCTTGGAGAGGGAGGGGAAGGCCGCGGCGGTGATGCTGGGAGAGAGGGGAAGTCGCGGCGGTGAGGCTTGGAAGAGGGGGGAGGTCGCGACGCTGCACAACCAAGGGAGAGAGGGCGCCATCGTGCGGCTGGACCGAGGGGGAAGAAAAGCCGATGATCAACAGCAAGATCAACCAAAGAAAGGCGAAACGCAGCGCCATGGAGCTGGCTAGTCCGCGGTTTGTGCCCGTGGCTGTGAGGAGATGCGGCGGTCTAAAAAGTAAGGACCGATCTGTGTGTAGAGGAGCAGAGTGCGTGCGGCGAAAGGGAAGGCCGCGACGGAGGAGCTGGCCGGTTGGCGACACATCAAAGGGGAAATGGTTACTACAGCCCCTGACTCCTCCTTTTTTCTCTCTTCTTTGAATTTAATTCTTTGATTGTTGGGTTCATTTTGAGTTTGAGATGCTGTTCAATTTGGCTTGGTTCCTGGTTTGATTATTGGTAGCGTTTGGCTATGAGAGGTTGAATTTTGTGTGGCTGTTGTATGTAGGCTGGTTTGTATATATATATATATATATTTTTTTTTAATGAGCAATGATGATGATGATTAAAATGGGAGAAGGTGACACTGAGGGGATTGTGATATAGCGATGAGGGTGGTTATGATGGGGTAGTAATGGGGTGACAATACAGTGATTAGTAGATGAACTTCATCTTTATTCAATTACAAAGAAGAACAACAAAGTAGATGAATGCATGACACTCTTAACAATGCCTAAATTTGAAGAACAAATTTTGTACCTGCTAAGTTCTGATTTTTTCTTTTTTGGTGTTCTCCTCTGTAGTAGAAACAAAGAAAAACTCCTCTCTGTTGAGAAAAAAGAAAACCCCCTTTTCTCTGATCTCCCTTTGCTTTTTATTTATTTTTTGGGTTTGGTTTATTTTGGTTCTGGCTTGGATGGTGATTCATTGTAGATGATGGTGAGGATGGCATGATAATATTGACAGTAACAATGATTTCGGAGAAGATGTTGCTGTGTTTTTTTTTGAACGGGAATAGTGGGATCAAAGTGATGATGTTGGAACTCAGGTGAGCCTCCCTTTTTTTCTTTTTTTTTTTTCTGCTTGCTATGATTGATTCATATAGCCATTATCTCCTTGACCAAATCACCACTCCTTTCCTCTTTACAGGTTGGCTCTAGCTCATTCTCACGAAAGATCATCCTCCTTTTGCAAGGACCAAGGAAGAGCATTATGACATTACCACCCTCTTTTTTGACTTCCCTTTTCTTTTTCATTTGTTTGGTTTTGTCACATGGAGGTTCCCTTTTTTTTCTTTTGTTTTGTTATGTCACGGGTGAGGACTCCGAATTGGGGGGATTTTTATTTTTAGTATTATTTTTCTTATTTTTTGAATGAAAGTGGGCAACAATGGGTTGGGCTTCTATCATACCGGGCTAACAAAAAAAAAAAAAAAAAAAAAAAAAAAAAAAAAAAAATGAACTGGGTGGGTCAAATTGGAATAAGCTAGGTTAGACTGGTTTGATTTTCTTTGTTACAAATGGGCCGACAAAAAAAAGAATAAGAATAATAAAAAAAAAAAAAAAAAAAAAAAAATAATAATGAAAATAAAATTTTTCGGACAAAATATGGTATTCACAATAGAAAATGTGATCTGTATTTATTTTGGGATGTAATTTGTAGGTTCAACTTGTTAGTTTTTTTTTTTAATGAGAGAGAAATAATTTATTTTTCAATCCGTGCTGAGAAATCGATACTTCCTTTAACACTGTTGAATTGTAAGGGGTTTATTGAGTAGCCTAAATGGATTTTATCTCTTTTACATTCTTCTTTTTATTAATTTTTTTTATAAATAAAATTAACCCAACACATATTTATTTTTTACAAGAACGACGTGACTTTGATTTCCTCATTGCATTAGAGTAGAGGATATGTCGGTGTAGCCAAGTGTAGCTAAACAACTATCAAGCAAAAAATCTTTTTTATAAAATTTGTTCTTTAAATTTTGCTTTAATTTTGATTTTGATTTCTTTACAAATATATAATTGTTATAATTTTTGGGAAAAAATAAATATTTTTAAAGTTATAAATAAATTTGTATAATGAGCTCTAGGGTAACCGTATTTATACAGATGTATTAGGAGTGCAGTGGATTAAGTTTTCACTCTTCCCTAATCGTAATCGGACTTCCGAACCTCAAATTCTCTTTCAAAGATCAGTTTGCAAATTAAAATGGTTTTTCAATTTTAACCAGAATTAAAATTGGTGGCGACTCCTCATTTTTTAAATTGGTTGTCATTCTCGTCACTGTGTCCTCCGAGGACGTTGTGACAATTATTAGATAAAACCACATAATACATGAAACTTATGATATAATCATTCAAATTATAATTATATAAAATCAATCAAATTATATAATAAGAGGATATCAAACAAACATTTTGCATGAATTTGAAATCACTACCAGAAAAATGCAGTTTAGCGGCGGTTATTTACCGGCGGTTTGTGAAACTGCCACTATGTTTTTATTTTTCAGCGGTTCACACCAATGGCCGCAAATTATGTTATTTTGCAGCGGTTTGCTTTAAGAAACGTGGCGGTTGGTAGTTCCCGGCGGTTTTAATCATGTGAAACCGCCGAGAATTAAAAAAGGAAAAAAAAAACCCTTTTGGTGGAACTTAAAGAAAACCTAATATCTCCACAGCGCTCTCAATTCCCCTTCTCAGTGAAACTTCCGCCTCCTTCCTCTTCATTATTTCAACTCAGACCCACTTCCATTTCCACAACCACAACCACAATCTCTTTTTCCTGTACACCTCCTCCATGAAAACCCCCATACTCCAACCCCAACAACAATCCACCGAGAAATCCCATCTGGGTCTTCTTCCCTCTGCTCCACACCATCAAAAAGGCCACAACTTCACACACCCACAAATGGCTTTCCACTTTTGGAGCTCGTAGCAGCGATGCAGAGAGCTCAATGGAAAACTGGAACGGTTGCTACCTACAAAATGGAGGCTTAGGAGTGGCTCTGTTGAGCGTCACCGCATACACGAAGCTTCGATAAAAACCCCTTGTGGTCACCGCCGTGGATTTGTCGCGGCTTCAACCCCCTTTGTCCTTCCAGATCTGCCGCGGCCGCCTCGCGGATGTGCACAAAGGGCTCCAGGAGTTTCGGCACCTCAGGCGGTCGTCTCCGCCTCTTCCATCTAGCTCTGAGGAACAAAACCACAGCACCAATGAGGAACAAAGCACGTCGTTCTGCCGTCCCTCCAGATCTGCTGTCGCCACCGCCTTGCAGACGCGAACGGAGGGCTCCCGGAGCTTCTTTTCTCGGAGGTTCACCAAAGCTTGAAGAAGCTATTGCTGAGGACCCACGACGGCCTCGATCGCATCGAGTACTCCACCTCCACCGCAGCATCCGCTGTCGAAGTCGATTCGGAGCTCGCGTTCGCCATGAAGAAGGACAACACTCAACCCACCTCTGGTGCTTCGTTGCCGCCAAACCTCAGTGTGATCTCTGGAAAAGGTGAATGAATGAGCCTTTACTTTTTTTTTTTTATTTTAATGCTGTTCTGATTTTTGTGTTGGTTTGGATCCCTGTTTTTGTCGAATTGGTCGTTTCCAAGGGTTTCTAATGCTATAATGTTGGTTTGCTCCTGATGAAATTGCTTCGATTTTTCTTCAGCATTTATTTGCGTATGGGTCTTCGTTGTGGTTTATGTATTAGAGTGCCTAGATCAAGTTTTAGAATGTGTTTCAGCCAAGGAAAGTTATGGACTTGCTGATACATGAATGCCAGAAGAATATTGATTGTGCAGAAATGCTGAATTTGGACAAAGTTTCATTTTTGAAGTAACCAAGGGAATGATTTCCAGTTTGTTATAAGTAGAAGGCCTGCATAGAGCTGTTATAAATGCATTTTGTTTATGTTTAGTATCATAATTGGAGAGGTTGTATCAAGAATGAAAACCTTAGGTGCATTTTGAGTGAATTTTGATGCATAATATTGTAGACTTGCAATTGCTTTATATCAGTGACTAATTTAAGTGTAAATGTGCAATTTCAAAGTTTCAAACATATAAGAACTTGATCTGGATCAGTATTCTTGTTTTTCTCTTTTTCACAATGATGTTATTATAATTTATGCCATAGAGATCCTAAAAATCATTGCTGAGTTTGTTATCAAGTTATTGGTGTAATCTTCATGGCTTATGACCATATCTTATAACTAGGATTACCAAATGGGGTTTCTTCTTTCTATTCTATAATAAATTTTCTTCTTCCATAACAAATACAGTAAAAAAAAAAATTTATTTCTTCTAGTTGTTTGTTTGCTTTTTCCATGTGATCTTGCTTTCTAATTTTGTTATATTCATATATTTGTTATGTGCTGTGCTTGATGAATGTCAACTTCCTATTGCTATCTCAGATCATAGCTCTTGGGGTTGCAAATCAATGCAGAAAAGTTCTTCTTCAGAATAAGAAAGAACATGGTTAAGTTTGATGAAGTGTTGGAGGTATGTTTTTCTTATGAGGAAATATTTCAAAAACATACCTGGTTATGTAATTGACCTAAGGTAGTTAATCTTAACAGGAGATAATGAAAGTTGTTCACAACACATACTCCAGTTAGTGACTTTGAATTCCCAAACTCTCTACTATTTCTATGAAGTATGAATTATTTTAGTTTGACATGAATAATGACCCTGGCCAAGAAACAGTTCTTTTTTCTTTTCTATCCTTATTTTTCCAATAATAAATCCTTAAATTTCCCTAATCATTAAAAACCTTAACCTATTCCTAGAACCCTATACACTTTAATATACCCCACACTTTTAACATAGTCTTAGTAGCATGTTATAAATTATAATTTACCTCCAGAGTCTTGGTCATTATGGCTTAATGAGTACAAAATACTGCTCTGTGATATGATGTGGTACACAAGGTATCTTGGGTTTCCTTTCTACCCATGTGTTTATCTTTTATTCCAAATTAAAAAATAGTAATATGAGCTGACATGAAGTGCAATAACAAGCTTGGGCTGCTGAGTTGCTTGATGCACCCATATGATCGTTAGTGTCTTTAATTTGTTCTATTTTCCTGGAGGGGTTGCTTTTGGCTGGATGTTAGTTATGTGAAAATTTTGTTGAGATGATAGCATTGTGTCACATGATCTATGTTCTTTATGTGTGTTTGTGACTTCGGTTTGACTGTGTTTTTGACTCCATCTGGTAGGGCACACAGTTTTTGGTTTCTTATTTAGCAAACCTTTATATAGCTTGCTTTAGGCTATTACTCTAACATAGATGTCTTGTGACTTCTATGTTCAACTTCTGGTTTAGTCTGGGAGCTCTTCACTATGAGTGACCTTTTATATATCAAATACACAAAATACTTTTTAATTAGTCCCTTTTCATTATTCAATTTTTTTACATGAGAAATGTTGGCGACGTCTTATAGTAAGCCTTTTTAGTTTTTGGTCAAAAGCCTTTTACATTTTTTGTCTTATTATAGTTAAGTTGTGTTCCAATGTTGAGGCTTCAGTTGTGATGATTTGAATAAAGCCACACCACGCCGCCCAGAAAGGCTTCAGTAATTATTTGTCATTACTGTATTAATATTTGGACACTATCTGATCTACATGCCATTCACTGCACGCAACAACTTTTTGGGATATTTTCTGGGTCACGCCCTTCCATATCATGCTTAACTTTTACATAGTAAAAATAATAAAAATAACTTTAATTTTTCATTGATATATATATTATTATAAATTATTATGAAAATTTGCAATGACACTTTTGGGATTACTTTTGATGGATAAATCTGGAAGACGACCACTTTTGCTGGTAAAATGGTTTAGCTACTTTTTTTTTTCTTCTTAAATGAATAGGCTTGGGTCAGAATGAATCATGATTTAGTCATTGCTCAGTCTCTTCACACTATTCTGCCTTTGTAGATTCCAATGACACTTTTGAGAGTACTTTTGATGGATAAATCTGGAAGACGACTACTTTTGCTGGTAAAATGGTTTAGCTACTTTTTTTGCCTTTTCCTTTCTTGAACTTCAGAAAAAGTTCTGAATCCAAAGCAAAATGTTTCTGTATATGCAGGTCTCTGCTTTGGGAACATGCTTAGGAGCCTTACTTGTTGCCCTGTCATTATTTTTGCAGGTTCTTTGAATAACAATATCTGCTCTATTATGTTGTTTTTTAGAATAGTTATTGCTAAGGTTAATTGCATAATTACGCTTGCAATATGCAGGACCTACATAAATGGGAGGAAGTCAGTTGTTTTTGTGTGTGTGTGTGTGATTTTTTTTTTTTGGTGGTTTGTGGTCTTGATATGTTATGTAGTGCTGGATTGCCAAGTGATATTGCTGTCTCCATAAGGTATATGCCTTCTTTTTAGAACTATTTCTTTTCCTTCCATGTTTGCTGGTTGTTTAACAACTACAATTTCTATTCGAGCTAATGAAGTAAGTAGAGTTTGAATCATTCTTGATGCTAATTCAGATTTGGTGTCTCTCATACTATTACAGAGCAGAAGTGAGGGATTTGCATCCTATGAACTCACAAGATCTTATGAATGGCTAGAGGTAAATTTTTACTATCTTGAATGAGGTGTGTAGGTTCCATATTTTATAACACCCTTGGTTTCTATAATAGAAATTAAATCTAGCTGAAACATTTGGAGATATCGTCATTGGTTATCAATATTTATTTGTGGCATATTTACTTATATTCTTTATGCTCTGATTATTATCCTCTGTCATTCTCCTAGTATAGTTTTTCTTTTCTTTTCTTTTATGTTTGGGGCAGGAGAGGTTTCATGTTTAGGCTTCCCTTCGGGATTAATATGATGTATGTTGAGCAACACTCATTTGGTCAAGAAGCTATAAAGTATGATGAAGTTCATCCTCATTCTGTTGTCCTCTATTGAGGCAGTGCTTTTAAAGATTTTGAGGAGCTTTGTTGTGATAGGAGAAATGTATATAGAAACCTATATTAATCTATGTTGGTTTATTTACTCAATTATTGTTTAAATGCTTGTTGAACATCATGTTATTATAGCGACATTTGATTAATATATGTGTTTTTTATTCAAAAGTTTCGCAATAATGATTATCGATGATTGTGGTGACATAGGAAACTAGATGTCTTAAATTATCATGGTTTGGGATTTTTTTTTGGGGAAAAAAGAGGATTAGTGGCGGTTTGGAACTGTCGGTAATAATTTAATCTTTTGATGAGTTGTATTTTGCGGCGGTTTGGAACCGCCAATAATAACTAAATGTGTTGGTAAATTATGAATTTGCAGCGGTTGCGAAAAGATTTTGTGCCCCTTAGAAAGGTTTTGCGGCAGTTTTAAACCGCCACTATTGATTTGTGGAACCACCGCCATATAAACCGCCATGATAACCGCCGAAAAACCTTTTTTGGTGGCGGTCGTTCCAGCGGTTTCTCCAAACCGCTGCTAAATGGTTTAAGGACACCGTTATCTGCGGTGGTTTTCTGAACCGCTGGTAAATGTTTTTGTGGCGGTTTCAAACCGCCGGAAATCTAAAAAAAAAACTGCCGCTAAATGCAATTTTTCTGGTAGTGAATTAGCATTAATTACCAATAATATCATAATTGTAATTGTAATTAAAAACAATTAAAAGCTGATTCTTCATCCTTTAATTCAATCAAATTATAATAGAATTTTTCAATCAATATTTGGTACACTCGTAAGATATTGTCTCCCTTAGTAATTATAAATTGTCGACAAGAAAGAATATTATAAACAAATCATGGTGGTTTTGATCATTTTGATTTAAATATATAAGGATTGAAGTTGTGACTTCAAAAGTAGTTTTAAAAAATAAGACTGTTATTTTCTCCATTGTTCAGGAATCAAACATTTTTAGTTTTTACTTTTAGTGACAGCATCAAAGAAAACACAATTAGTAGCTGGAATATCAAATTATATTATGGTTAATTGTGTATAATCATACTTATATTTATATATACATATGATTTGATTTTTAAATTAATGGCAATCGGTGGTAAGATATTTGATTTTTAATTTATGAATCATCAATTAAAATGAAAAAATCTTATTGATTTTGGCTTGTATGTGACTAATGAGAATTAATTATATTCACTGTTTGATACTTGAAAGTTTTAATATACTCGAAAGATGTAAGATGTAAGTATAAGTAATAAGACATCAATTATGCATAAGGAAGTGTTTAAAAATTTATTCTAAAATATTTTATCCCATTGTATTTTTTTAGATTCATATATCATTTGGATCAAAGATGTTTTGAATATATCTCTTAAATATAATAATCATATATCTTGACAAAACTACCTAATAAAATAATTTTTTTCAATGCTTTACTTATAAAACATTAATCATGTGCATCACGCATGCCACTAAATTAGTTATAATAACAATAATTCTGTTTTAACACTCAACTTTCTGAAACACTCAAACATTATACTTATAAAATATATGGGTCTTATTATTTATTTTTTCTCCTAATTTATTCTCTCTCTCCGATCTCATACCCACATGGATGTGAGTGTTGAAATAACATTTCTCTTGTAATAATATAGGCTCATTTGATATCGAAACTACTTGTATTAGAGGGTTTTGCATGGGTGTTGACTTAAATATAAAAAAGTGTTTGCCCAAAAATAAAATCACGCATTGTTATTTTCAAATTTTGCATAATATAATAATAATATATATTAGAAAGGTAACAGTATATATATTCGTTATTAATTTATTGACAAAGTTTTGAATAAAATTAGTATTTAAACATAAATAAAAGATATTTTTTAAAAATTTAATACTTATTATTATTTTTTACTTTATTATCCTACTTAAATGGTGTACATTATGTATTTTAATTTAAGTTGATGAACTGTTCTGTCAACTTATTTAAATTTATAAAATGCATTTTTAATGAAATTTTCCCATATGAATATGTAAAGAGTTAATATTATATCAAATATTTTGGATATTTATTACTTTGATTCAATATGTTTTTCCTCAAAAGCATCTTTATTCTACGATATAATTATGTAATCAGTTATTTCCAATAGTAGTTTTATATCGACAATAAAAATTTTGTACCAATGTCTAACCCCCATTGACTTTATTTTAATCAAGTCGTCAAAATTTTAAAACTGACATAGTTCAGTGAAGAAAGAGAATTGCATTGTGTCAGTGAATTGGAAATAATAGAAAATAAAATAGCATAGTTTTTAATAAAATAAAATTATAAATCTCAATAGAAAACATTTATGTTATTTACAATTTTTTTAAAAAAAGAAGAAAAGTATTTGCATCTTTTGCAATTGTTCATTGGAAAATATAGATACTTTTCATTGTAGATTCTAATTTTTATTTCACTAAAAAATTTCTATTATTTTTGTTTTTTGTTTTTTATTTTTGACATATATACACTCAAAAATTCCTTATATTATAAATTATCAAACTTAACAATTCTTTGTCTTCATCAGAACTATGTTTTACGATTATTTCTTCATTAAATTGTATTATTATTAAATGAAATTAATTGTCAATTGGTTAAAAGGGAGAGGAGAAGGAAGTTAAAGAAATTAATTTCCTTTATTTGATTTGGAAGAAAGATTGGGAGTAGGCATGACAAACTAATTTGCTGACATGAGTATCCACGGAGATTACTTGTAATAGGTACGGGGATGGGAACGAGTTTAGTGAGAATATGGACAAAGTCCTATTTATTAAACAAAGTAGTTTATAAAAACTCATTAATATCTTATTTATATGAATACTTTAAATAATAACTTTTATATATAAATATATACAAAGAAAACCTTATCACACCTTCATTTTTAAATTATCTTTATTAAATTTTCATTATATATATAGATATATATTCATTTTAATTTGGATTATTTTCTTTAAGTAGCATTTGCTATTATAAATATTTATATTTTAAATTTTAAAATATTTTATAAATTTTTAATAAACTTGTGGATATCATGTGTATTCAAATCCCCCATAAGGAATAAAATACGGAACCTATGAAGGGAATGGGGGGTGAAAATTCTGAATGGGGATTGGAGGCAAGTCGATCTCCACCCCTCATGAATACCTATTGACATCCCTAATTGAGATGAAGGAATAAAACATGAAAAAGAAATAATATATATGAGATCTACTATATTTTTTTTCTCCCAAAAATGAGTGGAAAATAGAAGTGAGAGATTCAAAAACCTATTTGTCATTTGGCATCATCATTCTATTTTTCTTCCAATTTTTCACACAAATAAATAAAAGAAAATAATTCTTTTCATATTTTCTTTCCTATCATTTCCTATAAAAAATTGAAATTCACTCTTTTTTTCCTTCACATTTTCTTTTTACTTTTTTTTCCCCTCTGATTTTCTTTTCCCACTCAAACATAATCTAGATGTGATTAAATGTTGGTGTATGATGGACGAGGACTTACCAGTCTTTCTGTCACGAGAAGCTGCACTTGCGGAAGTTCTGTTGTTGTTGGTGGTTTTTTTTTTTTCCGGTGTCGTATGGGGCTGTCCTAAAACAGTCAACGGCTAATCACAAATCCGCTAAGCCACGGAAAATAGTGATTGGATCAATTCCATAACACTCAGCAAGCTACAACGACTTTTCCTATGCGTCATACGGATACATTGATCGCGTTAATGGGTACTCAACGTATAACCATGGTACAGGGACTAACTGAAACGAGAAGGCCTATAAAGCTGTTCTAGAAGCCTTCTTATATGACTTTTAAAGTTGACAAAGTGTTCTCAATTGAATTTTTTTTAGCAGAAATGGTAAGAAAAAATGGTTCTACATACTCTACCTACATAATACAATAATCGGCCCAGGTGTCGTGTGCCACTTCCTATGAAACTATTAGACTTTTAACAATTTCGTCGACTAGAGAGACGTATGAGAAGGGAAGTTAGCGGGGAAGCGATGTTGAAAATAAAAAGATTAGAATGGATGTCAGAATGGGCTTGGAGTTTGGACCCTCTCAATTGTGAGATCAATATATATATTTTTTTTGGGCGGGGTAAGATCAATATTTTATATATGGAATTTTACATGGAAAGAATTTTTTTTCACGAATTGATTTTAATTTTGGAAAGGATCTTGTGGTTTACTCTTTGGAAAATTCTCATTAGATTAATTAATGTTTCTGGTGGCGGATATTTTGGGAAATCAAATAAAAAATAAGTGTAAAATGCTTTTACTCTCTATTTGCAATGATTTTTCAAATAATAAGGAGTTGATCATATTTATTGACGTGATATTATATTGATTAGATTAATTGTAAAAAATTTTTTTAATAAAAAAAGCTTTTTCTTCAAAATAAAAGACTAATCAAAATTATTCATTTTCTTTTGTAAGACCACATTCAAATTGTCCAATTAGCCGCATGAGTTGTCTATATATAGGAGATTTCCATTCCGTTGCAAAGAAAAGTAAGGAAACAAAATGACTACTACTTCAAACGTAAAATTAGTTCTCTTATCCGTCACCATTTTTATCGCAATTTTCCCTGCAAATTCTTCTTCAGCTGGCCTTAGTGAAGGGTTCCTTCTATGTTTTCAGTCAGGTCTAGGAGGTAACACAAGTACTTCAGGTATAGTCTTCACCAAAAACAGTTCTTCTTATGAACCTATTTTGGACTCTTCCATAAGAAACTCCAGATTCTTAGCCAGTTCAGTCCCAAAACCAAACCTTATTGTCACCCCAAAAAACCTGTTCCACATCCAATTAGCCCTGCGATGTTCAAAGAGAAACAACCTCCAAGTTAGAGTCCGAAGTGGGGGGCATGACTATGAGGGCCTTTCTTATGTCTCTCATGTTCCATTCCTAATCATTGACCTTTTCAACCTAAGGTCCATAAGCATTCACATGGAAGACGAAACCGCATGGGTTCAATCAGGTGCTACCATTGGAGAACTCTACTATGCAATTGCAAACAGAAGTAAGGTCCATGGCTTCCCAGCTGGTAGCTGCCCCACTATTGGTGTTGGAGGACACTTGAGTGGTGGTGGGTTTGGTACCATTTTCAGAAAATATGGCCTTGCTGCTGACAATGTAATTGATGCTCAGATAATAGATGCTAATGGTAAGATACTGAATAGAACTTTGATGGGTGAAGATCTGTTTTGGGCCATAAGAGGTGGGGGAGGGGCAAGCTTTGGTGTCATCACTGCATGGAAAATCAAGCTTGTACAGGTTCCCTCAACAGTGACTATGTTTGATGTCTCAAGGACCCTTGATCAAGGTGCTGGTGAGCTTTTTCACAAGTGGCAAACTGTTGCTCCCAAGCTTCCTGCAGAGCTTTTTTTGCACGTAGTTTTGGGAGTTACCAATTCAACTTCCCATGGCGGAAAAACTGTAGTGGTATCTTTCACAGGGTTGTATCTTGGGACAGCTGAGAATCTCCTTCCCTTGATGCAAAACAGTTTTGCTGAATTGGGTTTGCAGAGGAACAACTTCACCCAGATGAGTTGGATTCAATCTGTTCTCTACTTTGCAGGCTATTCTGTGGATGACTCCTTGGAGGTATTGCTTAAGAGAAACATAACATCCCCAAGTTTCAAAGCAAAATCTGATTATGTGACGGAACCAATTCCACTAAATGGTTTAGAAGGGCTATGGAAGATGCTACTTATGGAAAATTACTGATGATCCTAACACCTTACGGTGGAATAATGAGTGAGATTCCCGAATCAGAAACTCCATTCCCACATAGAAAGGGGAACTTATATGGAATACAATATTATGCGACTTTGGTTTCCAATGAAGATGTGATGACCGAAAAAAAAAAAAAAAAAAAAAAGTAAGGACCACCATGCACCTTAAGTGGTATAGACCACCATAGGTTTCTCTCTTTTCTTTTAATTCTCTTCCCCTCCTCCCGTATGATTCCAAACCCCCTTCATCCCTTTCTTCTCTTCTTCTCTTCTTTTCTTTCTTCCTTCCCCGTGGCTTCTCTTCTCCTTTCCTCTAATTCTTTTTCAATTTTTTTTTGCTTCCTTCTTCAAGAAATAACACCACCTCCTCCATCATCATCATCTCCTCCTCCTCTCCATCACTTTCTCTCTCTTTCCCTCTCCTCTATCTCACTTTCTCTCTCTAACCTCCATTAGAGAGTTGAAGATTTTAGAAGCTTTGGGAGTGATTTTCTTCACTAATTCTACTCTCCAAGTGGTAAGTAAGCTTCTACCATGCTCCATTTAAATTATTGAAATTTCTAAATTTTTAGAGATATTGTTAGGTTTCCTAAACCCTTGAATTTGGGGTTTTTAGTGAATTAGCGTAAATTGATGTTAATTGATAGTGTAGTTAGCTCACAAATATTCATATTGTCTTATTCCTAGAGCGATAGAGCAATCGGACAACAACACTTGCGTTGGTGACATTAAAGGCGTTGATCATTGGTTCTTTGAACCAAGATTTGTGAGTAGATAGTGTATCAGAGGTTACTTTATGCATGATAAACAATATAAAATTATATGGAGAGCTGAAAGTATATTGACATAGAAGAAAATAATTATTTAGTGAAAATGAGGCTTTATGTTTAAAATGAAAAATCTGTATTTGGATGCCATAATATGATTATTATGCTTATTTAAATACTTTTAGTTGAATTGCAACAAATTTTATATTTTTAGAGCATATTATGTTAATTACTAAAATTGAGTTATTTTATGTCTATTGTGCATATTATACATGAGGATGGTTTTTATGTTGTAAAATATCTTAGAAGTGGAATATGCATGATTTAGAGTAATTTGGGGAAATTCCATAGTTAGAACCTGTAGTTAACGGCAGTGGACGTTAGCCTCGGTGCACCGTGAGAAATCCCATTAGCGTGAGTGGTGCTAACCCACACATAGTCTGCAGCTATGTGCGGACTTGTATATGGCTACGGGCCAACTCGGTTAGCGGTGTGAGGTGCTAACCCGCACATGACTTTTGTCGTGTCTGGACTTGTATGGCTACGGGCCAACTCCAGTTAGTAGGTGTGGTGCTAACCCACACATGACCTTGAGTCATGTCTGGACTTGTTATTGTTCTACTTAGGATAATCTCCCCATTATACTTGGAATTATGTGATTATGTAAAGTTATGTTTTCAAGATATCTCATGTTATAGCTATATATATATGTTTTATGAGTATATGTACATTATTATGTTTATATTGTTTTAAGATTGTATTTAGTAAACTACGGATATCCTATCTCTCGCTGAGTTGCAAAACTCACCCTGTTGTTATCCATTTTTTTTTCAGATACAGTCTTTGGTCCGGTTCTAGTTCTATTCCTCCTACGACCATAAGTGCGTTTTAAGTTGGTGAGCCTTTTTGAGAAGGCCTTTATGTTAGAGTTTTATGTTGTCTAGTCTATTAGTTGCTCCATATGTCACAGGCAGGGTTCTCGGACTTGTATTATGATATGATTGAGAATTTATGATTTAGCCATATAGATTATGTTATGTAAATGATTTGTAAACTTAAATTGATATTATGTTTTGAACGACGTTAAATGTTGTTATATACTGGAAGGGCGCATTCTGAGAATGCTTGATGCCTATTTGCTGGAATTTTAATTGAAAATGTTGCAGGTTATATTGTATTTGGGGAATGTTCGAAAAACAGAGGAGACTCTGTCCGTTTTTCTATAAAATATTGTGTGTTAAGGCTGGCTAGAGAAAATGTTCTCTATGCGCCGGTCATGGCCTAGGTTGGGTCGTGACAGAAGAGGCGCCTAAGCAAATAGATTGGATAAGAAGACTCTATGCATACATGGCACCGTATGTGTCAAAGTAGCCTAGGCGAGCATATTTGAATTATAGAGACCTTGATTTGGGAGTGAATGGTGCAAACACAAGCTATGATGAAGCAAAATCTTGGGGCTTGAAATATTTCAACAAGAATTTTGAAAGGCTGGCACGAGTGAAGGGTACAGTTGATCCTGATAACTTTTTCAGGTATGAGCAGAGCATTCCACCATTATAGAGAGACTCGGTGCCAAATAAAATTTAGAATAAGTTACACACCTCCCCTGGCATGATTTGTAGAACTACAACTCACATTTTGTTCAACTTATATTCACACCCCTTCTGCTTGTCAAATTTTAAGTATTTGTATTACAATTATACTCCTCATTCACATAACATCATTAATAAATTTAACAGAATGATATTTTGTGATATTAACTATTTTTAATTAATAAAATTATCAAAACACTTTGTTATATTTAAGGGTATTTTTATAATTTTATTAATTAGGAATAATTAATATCACAAAAAATATCATTCTGTTAAGTTTATTAACGATATTCTGTGAATAAAGTACGTGACTGGAATATAAATACTTAAAATTTTATAAGCAAAAATGTATGAGTGTAAACTGGATAATTAAAGTGTGAGTTGCATTTCCACAAACCCTGAGGAAGGTGAGTGTAATTTACACTAGAATTTATCAATAAATTACTTGCGTTTGCAAGCATTTGCATAGGCGTAGCTACTTCATAGTAATGGTCTGTTATAGTTGCAATTACTGAATTTTTCTTGGCAATAATTGTTCTTTGTTAATTCAAGTGGAAGTAGTATAAGTCCAAGAAGAGCTCTCAAGAATTTTTATTTTCATTTGATCTCTTGTAGTATCTTATGGCATTACTAAACAAACAGACCGATTTGTGTTGCTTATCAAATTGTTTTTTTATTTTTTGCGTAAGCTGTCTTGCTAAAAGAAAGTTATCTCTCTATGAACTACTTGCGGAAGTTGTTGCAATTTTTTATTATAAGGAAAAACAAAAAGATGTTGCGGCCTGTAAAAGCTGTTAGAAAAAGGTATTTTTATGTAGACTATTAGCGTTACTTCAACGTAACATAATTGTGTTGTTTAATATTTTGAATTTGAAATTATTGTGATATTAGGATTGCGTTGATTAAGATACTTTGTTGTGCAAATGTGATATCCAAACTCAACATTGATGGAGCATGGTGAAGTAGAATTTTCTCAAGCTTCATCATGTGGATAAGAGAAGTTTGGGTGGAGTGGAATGGAAATAGATAAACTTCATTTCATCCAATTATATTGTTTCTTCACTTTTTTGTTCCCAGATTGGGTTTTTTTTTAATAAAATTAATAGTATACCCTTATTACTAATACTACTATATTCTAGTTTAAGAATATTATAGGAATAAAAAGTTAATAATCTTCAATCTATTCTATTGATAGATCTAAACAATAGAGTGGTATACTTATGTAACTCTACTCCACTATCCTTCATTTCATTCTATTTTATTCCACTCAATCTCACTACTTACCATCATCCAAATGTACGCTTAAGGACCAAAGTGACATCAAATGTATCATTTACAGAATAAATTGATATTATAAGTCTTTTAGAGACCAAACTGTTGTCATACATATTTTTAAAATTAATGTCAAAATTCTTTACATGTATCTTTGGTGACTAAATTGCCAGCTTAATATTTATTTTATGATAAAAACATGGTTTAAATATATTGAAAGTTTCAAAGGATATTCGCCGCAAAATGTGCTCAAACTTATTTTTTTAGAAGTAGAATAGGCTATCATAATATAAATTTTTGGGTGATTCAAGTGAAAATAAAAAAGAGAGAGAGAAAAAAATAGGTTCATTGTCGTTATTTTTTGCGAAGAAGCCTATACCTGCCTTCACGAGAATTAATGTCGCTTTGAATAAAATTTTCACTTCATTGGAATAAGAATAATGAAATGGGTATAATAAGATTGTAAATTATTCTTATAACATAGGTGATAAAATAAAAAAAATAGTAGAATTAAGAAAATAAGAAATTGAAATAGGTTTACTATCTTTTTTATTTTATCACATAAAATATTAGAATAATGAACAATGTTATTGTACACGTATTATTACTCTTTGAACAAATGTTGAAGCTTAAAAGTCAATTACGCACGTGACTTCAGCCTAGCTAATTGTTGTAGCCGTTCTAATAAATTTGAAGTGCGAACTGTGAACAATTATATAACGACAGACCAACCATTTGCCTTATGAATATCTTATACCGCTCTGCTATGAGAATTAAACGTGTATGTGTGACTTTAGATTTTAAAAGGAAATAAAGAAAAAAGTAGAATTTGTAATATAATTCATAGGTTCTCCTCTCTTCTCTGTTTTCCTCCAAAATTCAAACTAGAAACATACAAATCTAAATCTGACTGTAAACAAAATTCATATCGATTGAACTGGGAATAAACGTTCCCAACTCGCACCGCAATAACAAGTTGTATGCCAGATTAAAAATAGCCTCCAAGTAAGAATCCGAAGTGGGGGGGACTATGACGAGGGCCTTTCTTATGTCTCTCATGTTCCATTCCTCATCATTGACCTCGTCAACCTAAGGTCCATAAACATTAACATGAAAGACAAAACCGCATGGATTCAGTCAGGAGCCACTGGTGGAGAAATCTACTATGCAATTGCCAGGAAAAGTAAGGTCCACGGCTTCGCAGCTGGTAGCTGCCCCACTATTGGTGTTGGAGGACGCTTCAGTGGTGGTGGGTTTGGTACCATTTTCATAAAATATGGCCTTGCTGCTGACAATGTAATTGATGCTAACGGTAAGATACGAAATAGAACTTTGATGGGTGAAGATCTGTTTTGGGCCATAAGAGGTGGGGGAGGGGCAAGCTTTGGTCTCATTGCTGCATGGAAAATCAAGCTTGTACCAGTTCCCTCAACAGTGACTGTTTTTGATGTCTCAAGGACCCTTGATCAAGGTGCCACTGAGCTCTTCCACAAGCGGCAAAGTGTTAATTAGCAACAAGCTTCCTGGAGAACTTTTTCTGCACACAGTTGTGGAGGTTGTGAATTCATCTGATTCTCATCATGGTGGGAAAACTGTATCAGCTGGTTTCTCAGCATTGTATCTTGGTCCAGCCAAGAACCTCCTTCCAGTGATGCAGAAGAGTTTTCCAGAACTGGGTTTGCAGCCCAAGAACTTCACCCAGATGAGTTGGATTCAATCTGTTCTTCACTTTGCAGGCTATTCAGTGGACGAGCCCTTGGAGATCTTGCTCAAGAGAAACATTGCAACACCTTATTTCAAAGCAAAATCTGATTACGTGAAGGAACCAATCGCATTAAATGGCTTAGAAGGGCTATGGAAGATGCTACTTACGGAGGAGCCATCGGTGCCTCAGTTGGTCATCTCACCATATGGTGGAATAATGAGTAACATTTCAGAATCACAAATTGCATTTCCACATAGAAAGGGAATATTATATGGAATCCAATACTATGCTAATTTGGTTTCAAACAAAGAAGCGCCAAAGCATTTACATTGGATAAGAAGACTTGACGCCATATGTGTCAAAGAAGCCAAGACTAGCATATTTGAACTATAGGGACCTTGATATTGGTGAGAACAGAAGGAACACAGGCTATGAAGAAGCAAGTTCTTGGGGTTTGAGCTATTTCAACAATAATTTCAAGAGGCTGGCACATATGAAGGCCAAAGTTGATCCTGAGAAATTCTTTAGGGATGAGCAGAGCATTCCACCATTGCCAAGGCTTCGTGCCAACTAGATGTCATCAATAAATTACTGAAGTTTGCAAGCATGTTTGCAGGCATAGCTACTCCAGAGAAATCATAATGATCACACTCATATATAGATAAAAAAAGTATTAGCATGATTTAAACTCAAAGATATATTTATTGGTGCTGTTTATTCCAAGTATTCTGTTTCCATTTTTTGTTGTTATTTTTGTCGTATGGTTATATTTTGACACAAAAAGATTTAGGAATTCTGAAATTAGTAAAGTTTAGTATGTAGTTTTTGAGCGTCAAATTTTTTTATCGAAATCAGGGTATCTATCTTAGATGCTTGATGTAATTCTTTCGTCATGGAAGTTAGAAGAAGCGAAATAGTGTGTGAAATAGATTAATTAAATTGTTTAATTTAAATATAATGATTAAGTACAAGATTTTATCCCAAAAAAAAAAGGATTAAGTACAAGACAAAATGAGGAGAAATAATTATAATCCGCCAAATCCTCCACCTTGAGTGTTTGGGTTAAATTGGGCTAATACACCTTTAAACGCTCCCTGGAAACTTTTCGGTCACCCCTACTAGCTTTTGGCATCGGGTCAACACTCATTGTTAATTACATACCTATGTGTGTCCGGTGTTTTTTTTTCCAATTGAGTACATTTTTTTTTTTCTTTCTACAATTGCAAACCTATCTGAAATTGTGAGTTGGGCGAATTCTGTTTGGATTAAGCCCATTTAGAACCGTGCTAATTACAACAACAATGGCTCGTTTGATATCCAAACTACTTGTATTACAGGGTTTTGCATGGGTGTTGACTTAAATATAAACAAGTGCTGGCCCAAAAAAAGAAAAAGTACGCATTGTTATTTTCAAATTTTGTATAATATAATAATGATTTATATTAGAAAGGTAACAATATATATTCGTTATTAATTTATTCACAAATTTTGAATAAAATTAGTATTTAAACATGAATAAAAATATATTTTAAAAAAATTATTACATATTATTATTTTTTACTTTATTATCCGTCTTAAATGGTGTATAATATATATATATATATTTTAATTTAAGTTGATGAACTGTTCTGTTAACTTATTTAAATTTATAAAATACATTTTTAATGAAATTCTCTTATATGAATCTGTAAAGAGTTAATATTATATCAAATATTTTGAATATTTTATTACTTTGATTCAATATTTTTTTTCTCAAAAAAAATTTTATTCTATGATATAATTATGTAATCAGTTGTTTCCCATAGTAGCTTTATATCGATAATAAAAATTTTGTTCCAATCTCTAACCCTTCAATGAAGAAAGAGAATTACATTTTATTAATATATTAAAAATAATAGAAAATATTTATATTATTTAAATTTTTTTAAAAATTCAATAAAAAGAATTTGTATCTTTTGCAATTAATCACTGGAATATGTAGATATTTTTCATTGTAGAGTCTAATTTTTATTTCACTAAAAAAATCTATTATTTATATTTTTAGTTTTAAATTTTTAACATAAATACACTAAAAAATTCCTTATATTATTAATGATCAAACTTAACTATTCTTTGTATTCATGCATCAGAACAATGTTTTACGATTATTTTTTCATTAAATTGTGTTATTATTAAATGAAATTAATTGTCAAAAATTGGTTGGTTCGAAAGAAGAGGAAAAGGAAATTAAAGAAATTATTTTCCTTTATTTGTTTAGAAAGAACAATTGAGAGTAGGGATGACAAACTAATTTGTTGAGGTGAGTATATGTAGGGATTACCTACAATAGATAAGGGATGAGAATGAGTTTAGTAAAAAGCTGGGCAGAGTCCCTATCTATTAAATAGATTGGCTCATGAAGACTTGTCAATTTCCTATTTATATAAATACTTCAAATATTAATTTTTATATATGAATGTATACAAAGATAATATTATCACACCTTCATTTTTAAATAATCTTTATTTAATGTACATTATGTATGTATTTTTGTTTATAATTTGGATTATGTTATATTCGTAGTATTACTATTATAGATATTTATATTTTGAATTTTAAAGCATTTTCTAATTTTTTTTATTAAATTTACGGATACCAATAAGTATTCAAATCCTTATAAGAAATAAAAAATAGGGACCCATAAAAAGAATAAGAAATGAAAATTCTAAATGCGGTGGGGATTAGGGCAAGTCGGTCCCCGTCCCCATAGATACCTATTAATTTTCTTAATTGAGATGAAGGAATAAAAAAAGAAAAAAAAATGCAAGATCTATTATCTTTTTTCCTCCAAAACTATGAGTGGAAAATAGAAGTGAGAGACTTCAAAACCTATTTGTCATTTGGTATCATTATCTTTTTACTTTTCTTTTAATTTTTTTGCACAAATAAATAAGAGAAAATAATTCTTTTCATATTTTTTTTCCTATTATTTCCTATAAAAAAAATAGAAATTAACTCTTTTTTTCTTCACATTTTCTTTTCTTTTTTTTTCCCTTTGATTTCCTTTTCTCACTCAACCATAATCTAGATGTGAATAAATGTCGGTGCACGATGGATGAGGACTTATCTTTCTTTCTATCCCGAGCAGCTGCACTTGCGGAAGTTCCTTTATTTATTTATTCCCTATGGGGCTATCCTAAAATGGGTCAACAGCTAACCACATACGCACTAAGGCACGGAAACAATACTCTCCCCCTTTCAAAATGTCTATCCATTATTCAGATAAAATTATCTTCCAAATTATCTATTAATTTCATATTTCAATTAAATAAATTTTTTTTATTTCAATAATATCCTGAGTAATTAATAAATATTAGTTTAAAATTTTATTTTCAATCATTTAAAGTGCTCTACAATTAATAATTATTAGGATATATTAATCTATTTACTGTAATTTACATAAAAATAATTTATTATTACATTATTTATTGCTTTTTTTTAATATTTATATTTATTCAAATTTAACATATATTTTGTAAGGAAAACAGTAATGATCGCATAAATTATATAAAACTCAACAAGCTAAGACGACTTTTCCAATGATTCGCACGGATACATTGATCGCGTTGATGGGTACTCAACATATAACTGCATGGACTAATTGAAACGAGAAGGCCTGTAAAACTGTTCTAGAAGCCATCTTATATGACTTTTAAGATTGACAAAGTGTTCTCAATTAAAATTTTCTTTTTAGGGCGTGTTTAGTTGGAAAGTAAAAATGAGAGTAAAAATTACATAAATGAGTTGTATGTATTATTTTATACATAATATTCATCTAGGTAAATTTTATCCTCAATTTTACTCTCCAACTAAATACACCTTCGGAATAAATGGTAGACAAAAAATGGTTCTACCGTTAATAATTGACCGAGGTGTCGTGTGACCTATGAAGCCAATAGACCTTAACATTGTCGTTGACTAGAGAGACGTATGAGAAGGGAAGTTAGCGGGGAAGCAATGATGAAAATAAAAAGGATTAGAATGAATGATAGAATGGGATTGGAGTTTGGACCCTCCCAATTGTAAGATATATGAAATTTTGCATGGAAAGATTTTTTTTTTCATGAATAATAATTGATTTAAATTTTAAAAAAGATTTTATGCCTAGATATTTACCTTTTGAGGAGTTTTATAGCATATTCTGAAAAATTAAATGAAAATATATAAAAGTATTTTATATTATTATTCAATTAGATATCTCTATTTACAATATTTTTTAAGTATCGAGGAGTTGATCATGTTTGTTGACGTGATATTATATGATTAGATTATTTGTTAAATTGTTTTAAGGAAAAACCTTTTCGTCGAAAATAAAAGACTGATCAAAATTATTCATTTTCTTTAGCAAGACTACATTCAAATAGTCCAATTAGCCGCATGAGTTGTCTATAAATAGGAGAGTTCCAGTTCGTTGCAAAGATAAGTAAGGAAACAAAATGCCTACTACTACAAATGTGAAACTAGCTCTCCTATCCGTCACCATTTTTATCTCAATCTTCGCCGCAAATTCTTCTTCAGCCGGCCTTAGTGAAGGGTTCCTTCTATGTTTTCAGTCAGGTCTAGGAGGTAACACAAGTTCTTCAGGTATAGTTTTTACCAAAAACAGTTCTTCTTATGAACCTATTTTGAACTCTTCTATAAGAAACTCCAGATTCTTGGCCAGTTCAGTCCCAAAACCAAACCTTATTGTCACCCCAAAAAACCTGTTCCACATCCAATTAGCTGTTCGATGCTCAAAGGAAAACAACCTCCAAGTGAGAGTCCGAAGTGGGGGGCATGACTATGAGGGCCTTTCTTATGTCTCTCATGTTCCATTCCTAATCATTGACCTTTTCAACCTAAGGTCCATAAGCATTCACATGGAAGACGAAACCGCATGGGTTCAATCAGGTGCTACCATTGGAGAACTCTACTATGCAATTGCAAATAGAAGTAAGGTCCATGGCTTCCCAGCTGGTAGTTGCCTTACTGTTGGTGTTGGAGGACACTTTAGCGGAGGTGGGTTTGGTACCATATTCAGAAAATATGGCCTAGCATCTGACAATGTAATTGATGCGCAGATAATAGATGCAAATGGTGAGATACTGAATAGAACTTTGATGGGTGAAGATCTCTTTTGGGCCATAAGAGGAGGAGAGGGGGCAAGCTTTGGTGTCATCACTGCATGGAAAATCAAGCTTGTGCAGGTTCCCTCAACAGTGACTATGTTTGATGTTTCAAGGACCCTTGACCAAGGTGCTAGTGAGCTTTTACACAAGTGGCAAACTATTGCTCCCGAGCTTCCTGCAGAGCTTTTTTTGCACATAGTTTTGGGAGTTACCAATTCAGCTTCTCATGGTGGAAAAACTGTGGTGGTTTCTTTCACAGGGTTGTATCTTGGGACAGCTGAGAATCTCCTTCCTTTGATGCAAAACTGTTTTGCTGAATTGGGTTTGCAGAGGAACAACTTCACCCACATGAGTTGGATTCAATCTGTTCTTTACTTTGCAAGCTATTCTGTGGATGACTCCTTGGAGGTCTTGCTTAAGAGAAACATAACATCCCCAAGTTCCAAAGCAAAATCTGATTATGTGACGGAACCAATTCCATTAAATGGCTTAGAAGGGCTATGGAAGATGCTACTTATGGAAAATTCGCCACTGATGATCCTAACACCTTATGGTGGAATAATGAGTGAGATTCCAGAATCAGAAACTCCATTCCCACATAGAAAGGGGAGCTTATATGGAATACAATATTCGGCGACTTTCGTTTCCAATGAAGAGGCACCTAAGCATATAGATTGGATAAGAAGACTCTATGCATACATGGCACCGTATGTGTCAAAGGAGCCTAGGCGAGCATATTTGAATTATAGAGACCTTGATTTGGGTGTGAATGGTGCAAACACAAGCTATGATGAAGCAAAATCTTGGGGCTTGAAATATTTCAACAAGAATTTTGAAAGGCTGGCACGAGTGAAGGGTAGAGTTGATCCTGATAACTTTTTCAGGTATGAGCAGAGCATTCCACCATTATAGAGAGTTTCAGTGCCAAATAGAATTTATCAATAAATTACTTCCAAGTTTGCAAACATTCGCATAGACATGGCTACTTAAGAGTAATGGTATGTTATAATTGCAATTACTGAGTTTTTCTAGACAATAATTGTTCTTTGTTAATTCAACTGGAAATAGTATTAGTCCAAGAAGAGCTCTTAAAAAATTTTATTTTCATTTGATCTCTTGTAGCATCTTATGGCATTACTAAACAAACAGAACGATGTGTGGTGCTCATCAAATTGTAAGTCATATATTGATATACATTTGAATTCCCGGATATTGCTGGGGTTGTGACGACAGGGACACGCATAAAATATGATAAACTAAGAAAGGCAGTTTTGGTGTAGAAAAAAGAAATGTTACAAAGACTACATAAGTCGTTGCTAAAAGTTCTTATATGCCTACAAGCAAACAATTGATGTTTTTTTAATTTTTAGGGTAAGCTGTCTTGCTAAAAGAAAATCATCTCTCTATGAACTACTTGGGGGAGTTGTTGCAATTTTTTATTATAAGAAAAAACAAAAAGATGTTGCTATCTGGAAAAGCTGTTAGAAAAAGTATTTTTATGTAGACTATTAGCATTACTTCAACGTAAAATAATTGTGCTGGTTAGGGTGTGTTCACGAGTTTTAAGAGAATGGAAAGGAAAATTATTAAAAGAAAATGAAAGGAAAAGGAATGAAGAGTTTTAAGGTGTTTCAACTAGCTTTATTTATAAGTTTGAAATTGATAACAGAAAGGGATGTGGATGGTATATAATGTATTTTTACAATTTTATCTTTATTAAATTAATTTAGTATAGTTAATATGTTCTATATTAATTGGCATAAATGGTATTTTGATATTTTAATAGGGATAATATAATAAATTAAATACTAGTCAGTTTAAAACTCCCCAAATTAGGGGAACTACAAAATAGAAATTTTAGAGGATTTTGAGGAGTTACCAAAAATTCTCAAACACCATCCTCTCTTAAAAATCCCCTATAAATCTTTCTCTTTATCTTCTCTTTTCTTCCTTTCCCTTCTAAATCAAATTCATGAACACACCCTTAATGTTTTAAATTTGAAATTATTGTGATATTAGGATTGTTTTGCTTATGATTAAGATACTATATTGTGCTAATGTTATGTCCACACTCAACATTGATGGAGCATGGTGGTGTGGAATGAAATGAAGTAGAACGTTCTCAAGCTCCATTATTTGGATAAGATAAGTTTGGGTGGCGTGAAATAAAAATAGATAGACTTCATTTCATCCAATTTCACCATTTTTTCATTTTTTTTGTCCCCAAATTGAGTTTTTTTATAATAAAATTAATATTATGCTCCGATTACTAATACTACTATATTCTAGTTTAAGAGTACTATAGAATAAAAAATTAATAATCTTCAATCTATTCTATTGACGGATCTGAAAAATGGAGTGGTATGCTTATGTAACTCTACTCCATTATCCTTCATTTCATTCTATTTCATTTCACTCAACCCCACTACTTATCATTATCTGAATGTACACTTAAGAACCAAACTGACATCAAATGTATCTTCTACAAACTAAATTGATATTATGAATTTTGTAGAGACCAAACTCTTGTCATGCATATTTTCAATAATTAATGTCAGAATTCTTTACGTGTATCTTTGAGGACTAAATTGCCAGTTTAATATTTATTTTATAATAAAACATAGTTTAAATATATTGAAAGTTTTAAAGGATTGTTAGTCGCTACAAAATGTGCTCAAACTTTTTTTTATTAGAAGTAGAATAGGCTGTCATAATATCAATTCTTGGCTGATTCAAGCGAAAATAAAAAACAGAGAGAGAAAAATAGGTTCATTATCGTTTTTTTTTTTTTTTTTGCAAAGAAGCCTATACCTGCCCTCACGTGAATTAATGTAGCTTTGAATAAAATTTTCACTTCATTGGAATAGGAATAATGAAATGGGTACAGTATCATTGTACATCATTCTTATTACATAGGTAATAAAATAAAAAAATAACGTGGTGAAACTAAGAAAATAAGAAATTGAATTAAGTCTACCATCTTCTTTGTTTTATTTCGTAAATTGTATTAATAATGAACAAATGTTATTGAACACATATCATTACTCGTTGAACAAATGTTGAAACTTAGAAAGTCAATTACATACATTACTTCAGCCTAGCTAATTGTTGTGGCCGTTCTAATAATTTTGAGGTGCGAACTGCGAACGATTATATAACGACAGATCAACCATTTGAATATCTTATACTGCTGTGCTCTGAGAACTTAAATCTCACTGTAAATAAAATTCATGTTGACTGAACTGGGAATAAACTTTCCCAACTCGCACCGCCATAACAAGCTGTATGCCAGATTAGAAAAACAAAACGGTGGTCCTTGATGCCGAACGAAACCGACACTAGAAAATATTCCAAATTGATCGAAATTGAATATGCCGTTTCTTGGTCCAAGAAACGTCAAGGAAGCACAACACGACACGCGATAGAAATACGACGTGACACGGATACAAGGACAACAGTTTTTACTAACTATAGAATATGATATGGTTAAGATATATTGTATAATAAAACATAAAAATGAAATGTTATGATGAGAAAACCAAATCTAAGCACTTATGGTTAAAAATACCCCATAATCAATAATTGAATTGACTAAAAAATTTACAAGAATAAAAAAGCATACACAAGTTTTTATCCATAAAAGATAATGAACAAATATTTACATAATGATAATGGAGCTTGTCACCATGTTTACTTGAGTCAGAATTATATAAATGATATATTAGGGCCTCGAGAGATTGAGAGATGAAGTGGCATAATAGGAGACCGCTTGGTCATAGGTGTCCTAGTATCGTCAAAATGTCGGTGTTGCAAAAGTGTTTGACACGGGTGCAACAAGGTTTTTGAAGTATCTGTACTTCATAGAGAAGCATAGATGTTGGTTGATATATTATATTTTTGTTAATAAAATGAATTTTAAGGAATATAGAAAGTGGAAAAATTCAGGAACAAGAGGGTCAAATGGCCCATAATCTCAATCAAATACTATTCAAAAGCTTAGGTGTGAAAATTCTACTAATTAGAACTTCAAATCATGTAACTGAAGAGAAATTCTTATATGCTCTTAGAGCAAAATAAAGTATTTACTCTATTTCATTTATTGATTGACAAATTAGCGATTGCATTTAAAATGTAAAAGAAATGGAGACAATAATGACCCACAAAACTTATGTGTCAATTAATAAATGGATCAAAGTAAAAGGTTTTTTTTTTTGCCTTGGTGCATCTAAATATTTCTCGTAATTGAAGGGCAAGGTTATGGTACACCACACAAAATAAGGTATATGACAAACTAGATATTTAGTTACATTTGTTGAGTGTGACTAAATATATTTAAAAGTATAGTAAATAAATTTAATTTAATTATTAAATGTGACTAAATGATTGACATGTTGTACACCTTATTATTAGTATTACAAAAAACACCCGAAGTGTGAGAATCTAATATTGTTTAATACACTTTTAATGTACCTTGAATTTAAATCAATGTAATAAATATGTTTTAACTATATGTAAATAAGAACTATTTGGTCATATCTTTATATGTGTCTAATTATTTTTAAAAACCTGACACAAATAATTCAACATTATTGGCTCTGCATTGAGAAAGAATATATTTTATAAAAGGTTATTGAGAGTATAAGTATGTCAAATCTTATACTGATGCCAACAAATTCTTCCTCTTATTTTTTGGTATTAAATTCTTCCTCGCATAAATATATATTCAAGACTAAATTAATATTTATTTTAATTAAACATTAAATCAAAAGCACTAAAACAATACGTTAAAAATTTTAAAGATTAATTTGATATGGCGAAAATTTTTAGTGGACTAATTTAACTGTTTAGTTATAACAAAATTATAAATGCTGATTTCATAATTAAGGTATTTTCATTTCACTTTCAAAGATTATTTTACACTTAAATAACCCAAATTGTACTCCTATCCGATCATTTTTCTTGATTTCAGTCCAAAAAACCCGACCCGATTTGTTATTTCAGTATTCGCATAAGAAGAACCACGAGCACATTGGCGCAAGATATTAAACTTTTGCCCCACTTCCCAGTCCACAAATTTAAAATTGCACACGGAATATAACACTAATGTAGATTCCATAAATTCAAAATATGCCACCCTCATTTGCAAGGAAAAGCTCATCAAAGTGATTAATGCAAGCAAAAGCAAAACACAAAGTGTGTGTCCATTAAATTGTCCAAGCATATGCCGGGAAGATCCTTTCTTCCACTTTCCCCCTTCACCTACAAAAGCCACTAACGAGAGCTACATGTTTCCCTCACTTGAATTGAGCACCATTAAGGCCTCACCATATAGTTTTCACTTTTCAGCTCCTAGTTGCTCTCATCAGCAAGCGTTTCAGCCTCGGTTCTTATCTCTTAATTAAATCCACACGTCAAAATGACCAGTCTCAAGTTCAAATCCGGGGAAGGCGTTTGCATCAAGAATGATGGCCAAGGAAGCAAAAGAGAGGATGGTGCTACTCTTGTTTGTCCTACAAGATAGGTCTTAGATGGAAGCTCAGAGCCTTACCACAGGGCAACCATGATCCTTTGGCAATGTATCCTAATCCTTTATACACACACACACACACTAAGCGCTCTATGTAATCAATATTGGTAATTAGTTTGCTTTGTTATTTTTCAGCTCTGTCCTATTGGTTTCTCAAGTCACACACACACACACACACTAAGCGCTCTATGTAATCAATATTGGTAATTAGTTTGCTTTGTTATTTTTCAGCTCTGTCCTATTGGTTTCTCAAGTTAAAAATTAGAAAAAAAATCGGATAGTTTAATCTTAATTTTTTTTTTCTATTTATGTATTGAAAAATTATGTGGTCTCAACTCTGTCGGGTAGTCTTCTATTTGATACTAGTACTGGAGATTATACTTGAATATGGAAACAACCGACGTGTCTAGTGCTTGAATATTGTTGTAATTAGACTCGAAAAACCAAAAGTATAAGGTCAAAATTAAAATGCCCAATTGAAATTAGGAATGGGAACCTCACTTTGTATAGAAAAAAGTTATCTGAAGAAAAAAAATATATATATATTCATTTGACACCCACTTTATTACTTTTAGATATAATAACAATTTACATTTATTCATTTCATTTATCAATCATATTAATAATAATAAAATAATTATTTCTATAATCTTAATAAATACCTATTTTTAAATGTTCAAATAAAATTCATATATATGCCTCCTGTTCTTTTGTTAAGAGACTAATGATGAATTTTTTTTATAAAAATTATTTTTTGAAACTTTTAGAAAAAGTGCTTATTTTAGCTTTTACTTGCAAATTAAAAAATGATTTTAAATTTAAATAAAATTCTGAGTTGAATAACGTTTATAAAAAATAACCTTTTTTTTGTGAAAAATTATTTGAAAAAAATTAAAACAAACGTACCTAAATCAAAATGAATGTACCAAAAAAAAAAGAAAAAGAAAAAAGGAAGGACATTGATGTGTGGGAACGCGCTTGTGGAATGTGGCACATACGGTATCTTTCCTACCTTATTTGTCCACTAAGTGGAGGCCCTGGCCCTGGCCCACAATTTGCACGGGAAATTAAATGCGTCAGAAAAGTGAGTTGACAGGTAACTGACTTGCTTAATAAGAAATTAGTCATGAAATTAAAATAGACTCAATAAAATTAGAAAAGTTTTTTTGAATGAATAATAGTTAATATTTTTATGAAAATACAATTTAATTATAACATTTAAAGAGGACATAATTCAGTATTACGTTAATTAAAAAATAATTAATTTAAAAATTATTTTAGATATAATTCAAATTTTTCAATCAATAAATTAACTTCAAAATATTTAAAATTACATGATATAAAAAATATATATTTTAGTTTTTAATACAGATAATTTTAAATAAAACATGAAAAAATTACTTTAAAATACAAGTTTAAATTTGTAAAAATGAGCATTGCAAACAGATTTCAGAGTTTTATATTTCTGCAATTGAATAAAGTACACTTTTATAAATAGTTTCAATAAGTATAATTAGTTAAAAATAAAAGTAAAAAGTAAATATACAATTTTTTTGGGGTTCAATTTTAATATATTTTTAATATAATCTATTTTACACTTCCAAATTCCAATCAATAATATATAATGTTTTGTATAATTTTTAATATAATTATCCTAAAAGTTAAACATTTCTAATAATGTATCAGTATATAATATAAAATAAGTTTTCATAGAGAAAATATGAAAACTAAATTATAAATTTTAGTTATGTAAAATCAAATTCTAACTTTTAAGTGCGAGTTATAATCTAATGTCGTCACATCAAAGGAAAAAAAAAAATCTAATGTCGTAATCTCCAGTTTTATGTAAGTATTATCACAACTTAAAAGTTTAACAGAGTTTTAAACCACAGTAACCAATCCTGTGTTTAAATTATTTATTTATGATAAAAATTTAATCTAATGTAATATTAAAAAAGTGAATTTTTTTTTCCAGATAAAAAGGTGAAAAAGAAACCTAGAAGAATTCTAAAATGAAAGGAAGTCTTACGGAAAGTTCACAGATAACAACAGGAGAGAGATCGAGGAAGGTGCTGCATTATTTGGTCTTTGCTTTATCCCTTGGCTGTTAGCTTAGATAGTACTATCCGTCACACAATAAACAGCACAACCGAACCAAGTAACCTTAAACCTCTGCATAATGTCTGCCACTTCTGCTACTCTACTCCTTGTCCCAATCTTTCTTCTCCAAATTCTAATGGCAGCTTCAGATCCTCTCCAAAACACCTTTCTCCAGTGCCTATCTCTTTATTCTGAACCTTCTCATCCAATCTCTGAAGTCACCTATCTCCCCAACACACCTTCATACCCACCCATCTTGGAATCCTACATCAGGAACCTCAGATTCACTTCCCCCGCAACTCCAAAACCATCCTTCATTGTCACCCCAACACACGTTTCCCATATCCGAGCATCAATCATGTGCTGCAAGAGGTTCGGGCTTGAGATCAGGATAAGAAGTGGAGGCCATGACTATGATGGCCTCTCATATGTCTCACAGGTCCCATTCATCATTCTTGACATGTTCATGCTCAGATCAGTGGTGGTCAACTTGGAGGATGAAACTGTTTGGGTTGACTCAGGTGCTACTGTTGGTGAGCTTTACTATAGGATTGCTGAGAAGAGCAAGATCCATGGCTTCCCAGCTGGGGTATGCCCCACTGTAGGTATTGGAGGCCACCTCAGTGGTGGTGGCTATGGCAACTTGATGAGAAGGTTTGGCCTCTCTGTGGATAACATTTTGGACGCTCAAATTGTTGATGCTAATGGAAGGGTCATGGACAGGGAATCAATGGGGGAAGATCTTTTCTGGGCTATTAGAGGAGGTGGGGGTGCAAGTTTTGGGGTCATAGTTTCATGGAAAATCAAGCTTGTTCCTGTGCCTGAGGTTGTGACTGTTTTTAGAGTTGAAAAGACACTGGAACAAGGTGCTACAGAAATTGTTCATAGATGGCAACATGTTGCTGATAAGATACACGATGGTTTGTTCATAAGAGTGGTTCTTAACACCGTGAAGAGAAAGGGTCACAAGACAATAAAGGCCAAGTTCAATGCTTTGTTTCTTGGAAATGCAGAAGAGCTGCTAGGTGTAATGAATGAGAGCTTGCCTGAACTAGGTTTGGTTGGTGAACAGTGCATTGAAATGAGCTGGATTGATTCGGTGCTGTTTTGGTATAACTATCCTGTAGGAACTTCAACTGATGTTTTGCTTGAAAGGGTGACTGCATCAGAGAAATTCTTGAAGAAAAAATCAGATTATGTTCAGCAACCCATTTCGAAAAATGACCTTGAAGGTATTTGGAAGAAAATGATGGAACTAGAAAAGCCCGTTTTCACATTCAATCCTTACGGCGGAAAAATGAGTGAGATTTCTGAGGTGGAAACACCTTTTCCACACAGAGCCGGTAACATATATAAGATTCAGTATTCTGTGACTTGGAAAGAGGAAGGCGATGATGTTGCAAATCAACATTTAGATCGGATTAGAAGGCTCTATGATTACATGACCCCTTATGTGTCAAAGTCACCTAGGAGTTCTTATTTGAACTACAGAGATGTTGACATAGGTGTAAACGGACCTGGAAATGCTACTTATGCTGAAGCTAGTGTTTGGGGCAACAAGTATTTCAAAAGAAACTTTGATAGATTGGTGGAGGTGAAGACTATGGTAGATCCGGGCAATTTTTTCAGATATGAACAGAGCATCCCATCACTTGCATCTTGGACAGGTATAACACCAAATAGAAGAAGCCAAGAAAAGGTATACAATAAAAGTTTGGTGGTGGATAAGAGATATTCATAGAAGCTCCTCAATATATGTGTCAATAATTTATACTCTACACTCATTTGTCAGAAAGATTGATTGGGCTGAAAATCATTTTCTCTATTTCATATTAATAATTACTTTTAAAAATTTGTGTAATTTTAATATAAAATTATAATCAAACACATTTACTTTTAATATACTAAAATTACACAATTTTTCCTATTATTAATATGAAATGAAAAAAGTATTTACTATTTAATTGTATTTTACCTGATGAAGGGAATTTGTATAATTTCAATTGTAAGCTAAGAGGGAAGGTCGATGTTTATCTGGCAGCTAATGCCCTGAGGTTCTGGTTTGCCCCATTATTAAGAAGAGCAATCGTTATTGAAAGTCTGGGACAAGATTTTTACTTTGCTTCCCTAAAAACATTTCTACTTTATTAAATAAAAGTTTATGTGACGAATAATTGCCCATTGTAATGCTGGAACATGTCGCAAGCACCAACCGAAGCTTCCGATAATAGCTAAATATCACACATCAATGAACAACAATTGAGATCAAATCATTGCATGGTCATTGTTTGATCATACTAATTATTCATTAAACCCGTATCATTTATCTCACTGTAAACTCCACGTCATGTGTTATCTTCATTCTATTTAGTTATTTGCACACAATTATTTTGAGAAAACGGCTTATTCTATATTTAATCGTTTTTGGGTAAAATTGGTCAGTACTACCTTTTGTGTTAAAAACCAAACTTTTGCAAGTAAAAAAAAAAAAAAAAAGATTTCCAAACAATGTAGGGTTGGACCTTCCAAATCATCTACTGGTGCTAAGATTTGAAACAAAGTGGGAGAACACAGCGACAAAACCTGATAATAGCTACCGAGCCCATGAAAGCTGTTTCAAAGCACTGGCAGTTGCTGCGAACATGCTCGCTTTCTTGTTCATCTCTGGCGTCACCACGCGCCGAAACTCCGTCACTGCTCCACGATTTCGCCGCCCTCTGCTACGAGAGGGACCTTCCCAGAGCCATGCACGCTTTGGACGCCATGGAGAGGCACGGGGTGCTGGCCGATGACGTCACCTACTGTGAACTCATCAGGTGCTGCCTGGCACGTGGGGCTGTCAGCGAAGGCAAGCGCGTTCACCGCCACGTGTTCTCAAATGGGTACCCCTCAAACACCTTCTTGACCAACACTCTCCTCAACATGTACGCGAAATTCGACCTCTTGGAAGATGCGCAGAAGCTGTTCGATGAAATGCCTGAACGAAATGTTGTTTCGTGGACCACTCTGATATCTGCTTACTCTTATGCCAAGCTCAATGATAGGGCCATGGGGCTCTTGATTGCTATGCTTAGAGAAGGTGTCGTGCCTAACATGTTCACTTACTCTTCTGTTTTAAGGTCCTGTGAGAGGCTATCTGATCTTAAACAGCTCCATTCTTGTATTCTGAAAGTGGGGTTGGAGTCTGATGTGTTTGTCCGGAGTGCCCTTATTGATGTTTACTCGAAATTGGGTGAGTTGTTGGAAGCTATGAATGTTTTTCGTGAGATGGTGACTGGGGACTCCGTTGTTTGGAGCTCCATCATTGCTGCTTTTGCTCAGCACAGTGATGGGGATGAGGCCTTGAATTTGTACAAGAGCATGAGGAGAGGTGGGTTTATGGCCTCACAGCCGGCACTCACGAGTGTTTTGAGAGCGTGTACTAGTTTGTCATTGTTGGAGTTAGGGAGGCAGGCACATGTTCATGTGCTGAAGTATGATCAGGATCTTATTCTTAGCAATGCACTCTTGGATATGTACTGTAAGTGTGGTAGTGTGGAAGATGCAAAGCTCATTTTCAGTCGTATGGCCAAGAAGGACGTTATCTCCTGGAGCACCATGATTGCTGGGTTAGCCCAAAATGGTTTCAGCATGGAGGCACTCAATTTGTTTGATTCCATGAAAGTCATTGGTCCAAAACCAAACTATATCACAATTCTTGGGGTTTTGTTTGCCTGTAGTCATGCAGGGCTAGTAGATAAAGGTTGGTGCTACTTTCAATCTATGAAGAACCTTTATGGGATAGATCCTGGAAAAGAGCACTATAGTTGCATACTTGATCTTCTTGGAAGGGCTGGAAAGCTTGATGACATGGTTAAGCTAATTCATGAAATGAATTGTGAGCCAGATGTTGTAGCATGGAGGACTTTGCTTTATGCATGTAGGGCGCACCGAAATGTGGATTTGGCCACATATGCTGCTAAAGAGCTTCTAAAGTTGGATCCAGAGGACACAGGAGCTTATGTATTGTTATCTAATATTTATGCAAATTCAGAAAGGTGGAATGATGTTGCTGAAATTCGGAGGACTATGAGAGCAAGGGGCATAAGGAAAGAACCTGGATGCAGTTGGATTGAAGTCAATAAGCAAGTACATGCTTTTATTTTGGGAGATAAAGCACATCCTCAAATAGATGAGATCAATAGACAGTTGAACCAATTTATTTGTAGACTAACTAGTGCTGGTTATGTGCCTGACACCAATTTTGTCCTGCAAGATCTTGAAGGGGAACAGAGAGAAGACTCCCTTCGATACCACAGTGAGAAACTGGCAATTGTTTTTGGTATCATAAGCCTTCCAAGAGAGAAGACTATTAGAATATGGAAGAACCTAAGGATCTGTGGAGATTGTCATATATTTGCAAAACTAATAGCAAAATTAGAGCAGCGGCACATTGTAATCAGAGACCCTATCCGATACCACCATTTTCAAGATGGGATCTGCTCATGTGGTGACTATTGGTAGCAGAATAGAAGCACACAGGAATGAGATAGAATCTATGACTGCCACTGGGCTCAGAGGAGCATGGTCAAGCCTAACATCAGCTAATATTTATAGAAGAATAAAGCTTGCAGCAGTGGCATTGTTGTTCGTTAATATGTCAGAAAGGTTGAGTAAGCCTATTCTTTCCTTCTATCCTTTATTTGCTTGTATATTTGCTGACCCTAGCTATAACTAGTGATATACATAGGATTTGATCTGATTTATAAACCAAATTGTGTTTGAAATGTTAATAAATAAGAAATGGTTTGATTTTTTAAAATTTCATTAATCTCATTGCTCTGTTTTATATATCTTATCAAATTTGGTAAGATTTTGTGTGAATTGACTTGTTTTTAAATTATTTATATAGGCTTTTCATGAGGCTGAGGTTGCAGCCTGTGAATTCTGAGGTTGTAAGGGGGCAGAGAACTATCAAAGCCTCTGTGATTGCTTTGTCTCTTGGAAGGGCTGATGAACATGTCACACTGTTGTAGAAGAATTCTTCTGTTCATGGTTTAAACAAGGAAAATTGTTCTTAAATGAGTTGGATTGATTCTGTGCTTTGGCAGGCTAATTTTGAGAATGAACCATGACCATTGGCTCTGGTTGATCAGAATTTCAACTCGCAAGTCTCCTCAAGAGGAAATCTGATTACATGCAAACGGCTATTTCAAAGATGGGTTGTAAGGGATATGGAGGAAAATGAGTGAGGTTCCATCTGATGTTAATCCATATCCCCTCCATGCATGGAATCTGTTCAATATTCAGTACCACATGAATTGGGACAAATCAGGAGCTGCTGCAGAGAGGAATGTTACAAATCAATCTAGAAACTATACAGGTACTTGAAACCAACTTTTTGTCCAGTAGCCGAAGAAGGGCCTTCGTAAATTACAGAGAGCTTGATATTGTTAACGACAATTTTCGAAAGACAAGATATGAAGAAGGATTGGTTTATGGAGTTAAATACTCCGGTAATATATTTGAGAGAAGTTATGAATGAAGATCAAGACTGAAGTTGATCCAGAAAACTTTTTCAGAAAAGAACAGAGCATTCCAACACATCCAGGTAAGTAATAGAGTCAATTGATTCATTTACCCTATGATGGGTTTGAGAAAAATAGAATAAAGAGGAGTTTCTTGCTTTTATGTGAGTAATATTTTCTCTTGTGGAGAGGAAAGTAAAAGAGAAAATGAAAGGGTCAAAATTTAATTTCAAAGTTTTCTGTTTTTGGCTTTTGATTTTGTCTGCCATCCAAAATTCCAAACAGATTAGGCTCTAGTTGCAGGCTTGCAGCAATATATTGCATGCCAAATTGGGAATGACCTAATTCACTAATTCACTTAGCAAAAACCTGGTGTACTTCTGGTGATCATTTGGATATTGGGTCTTCGAAACCAGTAGTCGCATGCTTGTACTACGTACAACTTCCTACCCAGAAGAGATCAGATGGTAGGCAGTTTCTAGTTTGAAAGTGTTTTCACTTTCTTGTCTTACTATTATCATAGAAAACCTCGCCAGCTTAAAATTTAACAAAAGCCAGGCTTTACGGTTAATTTCATGCCTGGTTACCATGAACAATTCTTTGGACATGGATTAATTATCATTTCTGACTATAGGATATGTTATCTCAAATATTTTTTCCCCGTAGGTCACAAAAAAAGTTGATTACATGGACTCTTTGCAATTTTTTTTTTTAGTAAACTCCCAAATTAGTCCCTAACAATGTTACCTATGAACGATGGATCCCTCATAAAAATAACTTAATTCTGAGATCCCTTACAATTACAACATATGGGCGTATTAGTCTCTGGCCATTTACAGTTGTTGCTAAATTAATTGGTTAATCATCATCCCCACCTTACTCAACTACTTGACCTTCACTCCCAATCTCACCATGTCTGTATCACCACCTCAATCCTTATCGCCATCCCCACCTCCCCCACCCTCACCTCCATTGGCTACATAATGCTTGATTACCTGAAACACATTCTTATTCTTAGGGAACTTGTTGATTCAAAATGTGTTTTTTAATATTTATTTATACATTAACATTGCATGCTTCGTTTTTATTTTTTATCTTAGTTTTTGACATAAAAATGCTTTCTTTATTACCAATAAATTTATAATTAAAATCAAAACTTAACATGTTTCTTGGAATGGGAGCGGGAATAAAGGAGATGACTTATGTGAAAAATGAGGTAGAAGGAGGTTGCGGTTATGATTATTGATTAATTTAGAGGATGTAGATCGATTAATTTAGAGGTCACGGATGACAAGGATTACTATGTCCATATGCTGTAATTGTGAGACATTTTGAGACTAATTTATTTTTGTCCGAGACCAAATTGTTAATAGGTCACATTATTTGGGACTAATTTTGGGTTTACTTTTTTTAAAAAATAATTTTTCACATGGACTTTATCCCTTAAATTTTGTGAAACATTATTTATAATGGTTGGCTTTATTTTATGTAATATAAACAAACAAATTTTCATTCACACATTTACTTGCATAAAAATTTAGAAGTAGGTATAAAAGGTCGTAAACCAATCAAATATATTTTTATTATTAATTTTTTTATTTTAATTAAGAGTGTTGATTAAGACACTAGTTTGTATAAATTAGGAGTGATAAAATGGATTGAGTCTACCAAGTTGGCGAGCTAACTCAGCCACTTTTTGATGAATTTTTCAACCTGTCCCGTCCTATTTTATGGTCATGCCGTTGCGTATTAGCGCGGGTTTGCAAAAATGATTAAACTCTAACCAAAATTAGCACCCTTTTTTTTATGGGATGGGTTGATATTTTTAACTCAAATAACTAAATTCCATCAACCTGTCCACCCCGATGGGTTGCCCTGTTTGCCATCCCTAGCGTAAATTGCATTCAATTTGGCTTGGATATATCGGGTTGTATAGGATTTTTCCAAACTTAAATCAAGATGCAAAAAGTCTTCTGTTCTATGTGGGAATGCGAAGACGGACTATGGTCAAATCATTAGGCACAGAAATAAAAAATAAAAAAAAATCTCACAAATCACAATCACGTGGAGCTGAAATAACGCAGGATCATAAGGGAGGAGAATACAGTGATACGAATGTCAAGTGCAACCTTAATGAGTCCTACAAGTCGTTCTCACATGTCATCAACTAATCACTCTCTGATGGGAGAGGAAAAAAAAAAAGTTATCTCTGTTCTGCTGATATATCCAATCCGAGAATTGCTTGTGAGCTGTGACAGACAATTCTCAAGTTGTGATACTTGAAAAAAATAAAGGAGGTGTATTTTAGAAGAAAAATGTTATGTGTACTCATAACTTAATTTATCTATATATTATAGACATATTATAGACAATATTGATGCATTTTTATCTATTATTAAAACATTTCGAGATTCGTTAAAGCGGGCCCCACACACACAAATGGCATTTTTCAAAAAACGGTTCTCTTTCAAGAGCTAACTTGCGCCTCATTTAAGCCTCCACACATCCGAACCACATTACTCTTTCGAGAAGTAACAGTATTAAACCGTAATTACACGCTACTACTTTCCTCCGCACTTCCTACCGACTTCCACATAGTCAACAAGCCAATGGCATCAAAATCAACTTCTTTGACCCGTTTTTCTGCAAATTTCCTCCTTCTCCTTCTTCTCCTTGTTCTTGTTCATCATGTGTCTATTTTGGTGGCGGCCCCAACACCAGAATCAGTGTACACCCCTTTCCTCCAGTGCCTTTCAAATCGCACAAACTCATCACCCCAACTCTCCAACATACTCTTTGCTCAATCCAACGCTTCCTTCTCTTCCGTTCTCCAAGCCTACATTCGTAACGCACGGTTCAACACAACCTCAACACCAAAGCCCTTACTTGTTGTCACTCCTCTGCAACAATCCCATGTCCAGGGTGCTGTCATTTGTGCCAAAACCATTGGTATTCAAATCAAAATCAGAAGCGGAGGCCATGACTTTGAGGGCCTCTCATATGTCTCCCATGAACCCTTCATTGTCCTTGACATGTTCAATCTCCGGAATGTCACTGTTGATGTTCAAAACGAGGTTGCTGTGGTTCAAGCTGGTGCCACACTTGGAGAACTTTACTATAGAATCTGGGAGAAGAGTAAAGTTCATGGCTTTCCTGCTGGGGTTTGTCCCACTGTTGGTGTTGGCGGCCACTTGAGTGGAGGAGGGTATGGTCACATGATAAGGAAATATGGTTTATCTGTTGATCATGTTATTGATGCTCAAATTGTTGATGTCAATGGTAGGATTCTTAACAAGGATGCTATGGGGGAAGATCTGTTCTGGGCTATTAGAGGTGGTGGAGGTGCAAGTTTTGGGGTCATATTGTCATACACTGTTAAGCTTGTTCCTGTGCCAGAAGTTGTTACTGTTTTTAGGGTTGAAAGGTATAGGGAAGAGAATGCCACTGAGTTTGTTTTCCAGTGGCAGCAGGTTGCGCCACATACGGATGATAGGCTTTTCATGAGGCTGCTGTTGCAGCCTGTGAGTTCCAAGGTTGTGAAGGGGCAGAAAACCGTAAGGGCCACTGTTATAGCTATGTTTCTTGGAGGGGCTGGTGAACTTGTCACATTGTTGGGGAAGGAGTTTCCTGTGCTTGGTTTGAAGAAGGAGAATTGCTCTGAGATGAGCTGGATTGATTCTATGCTTTGGTGGTCTAATTTTGACAATGGCACAAAACCTGAGGCCTTGCTCAGCCGGGATGTGGTAGGAAATCTCGCAGCGAGTTTCCTCAAGAGGAAATCTGATTATGTGCAGACTGTGATATCAAGAGATGGGTTGGAAGGGTTATGGAAGGAGATGATTGAGTTGGGAAAAACAGGATTTGTGTTCAACCCTTATGGAGGAAAGATGAGTGAGATTTCATCTGATGCTACTGCGTTTCCTCACCGTGCAGGGAACCTGTTCAAGATTCAGTACTCGGTGAATTGGAACCAACCAGGAGTTGCTGCGGACAAGAATTTCACAGAGCAGGCTAGAAGGCTGTACAGTTACATGACCCCATTTGTGTCCAATAGTCCAAGAAGGGCCTTCTTGAATTACAGGGACCTTGACATTGGTACCAACGATTTTGGAAAGAACAGCTATGAAGAAGGAGAGGTCTATGGAGTCAAGTACTTTGTTAATAATTTTGAGAGATTGGTGAAGATCAAGACTGCAGTTGATCCCGAAAACTTTTTCAGGAATGAACAGAGCATCCCCACTCATCCAACTGATTCAAGTGAGTAATACAATGAAACAGATATTATTTAATTGATGCACTACTTTGTTCCTTTGTGATTGCTTGGCCTATTTGTTCCTTCTTGTTTTGGTAAATTATTTAACTATAAGTCTATAATAGTATGGAATTTTAGCAATTCAAGAATTCAAGAAATTTCATCACTTCAATTGCTGTTGGTAGAAATTATCCATCATCTTGAGTGTAAAACAGGATTTTCCTCGCCTGACTGGCAGTAGGATGTCTGCCATTTCATGCTAACAAAATCTTGTCCTTGAATTTTTTATGTGCAGTTTTCTGGAATGGATCCTTCAGCTCTCCTGTTTATTATTTATTTTGTTCTATTATTTAACATGCTTTTGTTTATTGAAAACATGCGAGGTTATGAAGAACCTTAGTGGATCCAATCATTGGAATTAATTGACTTAGGTTAACATTGTTAGTGCAACAATTAGAAAATATAGAAAGTTTGAAGCTAAGTACTTAATTTCACACGGGTTTTAAAGCTCCTGCCTTCTTTGTTCTTTTGTTCATAGTGAAGATATGGCATTTGATTTGGTGGTTGTGAGCTAGACAAGTTTGGAGTCAATTGGTAAGAGTAAAAATATGGTGAAAAATACATCTGAACTCAAGTAATGTATTCAGTGATTTTATTTCTGCCTCAATGTACTTCTGAGTTCTTACAAACAGAAGAAAACTCATTAATATCTTTTTTATTTCCAACATGTTGACAGTTTGACGTCTGATAGTCTACTAACCCCAAGTATGGGTTACATACAGGACTGATGTTTGAATTTATTGTCTTTCATGATTGCAGGGTTGGACTCTGGTGCTGGCAAATTGTTACACTCCAGCCTATATAGGAAACTGATGGTAAAAGTGGTATGGTTGTTCATCTTAGAATTGTCTATAAGACTATTATAATAATATATGGCCTTAGAATGATTGGTGTAATTTTTTTTTAAAGAAAATATGTATATTGTAATTTCCAATAAAGAAACTCAGCTTTGCTGTTTATTTTCTCAGAATCTGAAAGTAAGCTGTTTGGTTTGAGTTTTCAATTTTTAATTAGTTTTTTAGATTTTGTAAAGGAAATATTAAAAACTCTGAAAACCACAAATTTCAATTTTCATTTCAGTTGTAAGTATTTCCTTCATAAAATCCAAAAAACTGAAACTAAAATGATCTTTACTATCGCAATAGATAAGTGGCATTCAATCACGTTGACAATGGTTTGAGTTGAGGAGAACAAGGCCCAAATCCATCAATGAAAGCCCGAGTCCATTATATAATAAGCAAACGCATGAACCTGTAAGGATCCCTCCTTGGTAAATAAAAGTGGATGTTATTGCCATGGGATATGATTGATGAATAGTGATGGTGGAGGATACTATCATCTTTAACAGTGACAAAAAAAAATGTCCCAATTGAATATTCATGTATGAATGTTCGAATAATATTTTTGAAAGAAAAAATATAAAGATCCGTCCAAGTAAAGGCTTTAGAATCAGATCGAACTGGTCGGTTTAGACTAGAAACTGATGAACCAGTCGCAAAGGCGGTTCAGTTCTTTCATTAAATTGGACCTGCATCAGAATCGGTCAATATTGGTTAAATCCGAAGTGAATTGGGTGTCTCAAAGTCGAACCAGTCTGGCAACCGTTGTGCAAGAATTGCACCTAGTCTGCCCAGCTTGGAAACGCATGAGAAGCAAGGCAACTGCTAGTCCAACAGATTCTTTATATTCTTTTATCTTATTTAATACATGCATATAATATTAATATATATATATTATTGCATTAAATTGTATTTTTATGTATCAATTTAATTAAATCCGATTTAAATGGTTCGATTAGTCACTTATTGGTTGAACGAGTGATCCGGTAATCCAATGTCATGACTGAGTCAATTTTTGGCCTGAGTCCAAGTCAAATCGAAGAAGGAAAATTTTTACTAGTGAGACACGTATAGTAGCAGACACATTATCTAAAAAATTTTCAGTATTTCATTTAAAAAATTTGAAAAACTGAAAATAAAAACTGGAAAGTAATATCAATTAAGCCGTAATTATCTGGTTAGACACCTAGCAAATAATTGGAGGCTTAATCGATAAACTCATTTGTTATGGAGGACAAGTGTATAGTGCACTCATATTCTCGTGCTTAATATAGCGATAAAATCAGAATATATGCGTATGAATTAATTTTGATATATTATCATATAATAAAAATAGTTTTAAAATATTTTATATTGCTATTTAATTATATGTTAAAATGTTATTATAAAAAAAAATTTGAGACTAATGTCAAAGTTCAATACTTTTCTGATATAATAATATACAATTAAAGGTGTGTGATAATATATTAAAGTTAATTTCTACAAGGATATAAACATTTAAGTGATATTGTAATTAAATAGTTTATATTATATAAATATAAGATGCTATTTGTGCACATAAATAAATTACTATAATCTTTTGAATTATAAATTATTTTATTACTCGATGCATTCCACGTTGATCAGTATTGTATTAAAATATTAGTAAAATAAAAATTAGCATAACTAAAATAGTAAATATTAAATAACAGAACAACGCATTTCTCTTAATTAAGAATCTCTTGCGCAACTTCACATGCTCCATCTAGCTTTTACTCTTCTTTTCTCCTTTTCCTCTTTATACTTTACTATGTTAGTCAAGAGGTGTGTGTTTCTTATTAGCAAAAATAAAATGTGTGCATTGGATTCTTTCACATGTAAATTTGATTATGTGGATATTTTTATAATTAATTTTTTTAAATTTTATTTCTTCAACATGACTTGATCGTTTGAAATTTCTAATCACCTAATCAGAGATCCCCCATTAAGACAACACATCTAGATAACTATTAGATTAAAATGTATGAAACAACTCCAAGTCGCACTATTCTATGAGCATCATCGAATCTTCGACATGGAAGTGGATCAGTGGTGGGAAAAAGTATCATCAGTTAGGTTGATGACAGCGAAACTCAATTATTAGATAATAGCATTATGAAGACATAATATCTGTGGTCCAGTATGTCTTGTCCCTCCGAATGACAGTGTACCAAACCTGCACTACTTTTTTCAAGAACTGAATCCATGGAAAAATCAAATCCTCTGGAGTTTCTTTCTATCATTGTTCTGCTTTTCCATGTCTCTAACTCTCTGGCAGCCCCATCAAGAGAGTCCATATATGGCACTTTCCTTCAGTGCCTACAAAGCCACACAACCCCACCAGACCAAGTTTCTAACATAGTCTATGCCCAAACCAATGCATCCTATTCTTCTGTCCTTCAAGCCTTTGTTAGAAATGCCAGGTTCAACAGCCCCTCCACCCCAAAACCATTACTCATTGTCACCCCTCTGCATGAAAACCATGTTCAAGCTACTGTGGTTTGTGCCAAGAGCATAGGTGTTCAACTCAAAATAAGGAGTGGTGGCCATGATTTTGAGGGCAGCTCATATGCCTCTCAGGTGCCCTTTATTATCCTTGACATGTTCCACTTTCAGAATATCACTGTGGATGTGCAAAATGAGATTGCTGTGATCCAAGCTGGTGCCACTATTGGACAAGTTTACTACAGAATTTGGGAGAATAGTAAAGTTCATGGCTTTCCTGCAGGTGTTTGTCCCACTGTTGGTGTTGGTGGCCACTTGAGTGGAGGAGGGTATGGTAACATGCTAAGAAAATATGGTTTATCTGTTGATAATGTTATTGATGCTAAAATTGTTGATGTCAAAGGTAGGATCCTTGACAAGAAGGCTATGGGGGAAGACCTTTTCTGGGCCATTAGAGGAGGTGGAGGAGCAAGTTTTGGAGTCATATTGTCATACACAGTTAAGCTAGTTCCAGTGCCAGAAAAGGTTACTTTGTTTCAGGTTGACAAGACTTTGGAGCAGAATGCCACTGACCTTGTTGTGCAGTGGCAGCAGGTTGCTCCACACACAGATGAAAGGCTCTTCATGAGGCTGGTCTTGCAGCCTGTGAGTTCCAATGTTGTTAAGGGGAAGAAAACCATAAGAGCCTCAGTTATGGCATTGTTTCTTGGAGGGGCAGATGAGCTTGTAACACTGTTGGGGAAGGAGTTCCCTCTTCTGGGACTGAAGAAGGAAAGTTGTAATGAGGTGAGGTGGATTGATTCTGTGTTTTGGTGGGCTAATTATAATGATGGCTCCTCACTGAATGCACTGCTTGACAGAAGCCACTACACAGTGCATTTCAACAAAAAGAAATCTGATTATGTGCGGATACCAATCCCCAAAGATGGGTTGAACTGGATATTTAAGATGATGATTGAATTGGGAAAAGTTGAACTTGTTTTCAACCCTTATGGAGGAAGAATGAATGAGATCCCTTCTGATGCTACACCATTTCCTCACCGTGGAGGGAATCTGTACAAGATTCAGTACAGTGTGACTTGGGAGCAGCCAGGAGCTGCTGCAGAGAAGGAATTTGTAGGTCAGATTAGAATGCTGTATAGTTACATGACCCCATTTGTATCCAAGAATCCAAGGAGTGCCTACTTGAACTACAGGGACCTTGATATTGGTATCAAGAATCATGGTAAGGATAGTTACCAAGATGGGGAGGTCTATGGTGTCAAGTACTTCAATGAAAATTTTGACAGGTTGGTGAAGGTTAAGACTGAAGTTGATCCAGATAACTTCTTCTGGGATGAGCAGAGTATCCCAACGCTTGCAAGCAAGGCATAGGGAACCTAATCGGTAAAGCAAATTGACTAAATTAATTCATTTATTAGACTTTATTACTTTTGTTCCTTCCCTAGACGGTTGCTTGGATTCAGACATCCTGTGCTAAATAACTTGTTATTGTTACAGCGTGGGACTTGTGTAGTTCCTTTGTTTCCTAGCTTTTCTCCATCATTTATTGTTGCCTTTTCCTTATAATTACAGTGAATCTAATCTGCGCATATAAATTCTCCTATGTGGGGGAAAAAGGCAAAGCCTAACATAAATGCATAATTGCTTAATATTGGGTCCTGATGAGGGCTACCCGTAACCCGGCTAGACATAGTTGTTATTTTTAAGTTGTAAAATCATTTTGAAAAAATAAAAACAAAATGACATTATTCTTATACTCGAGTAGAGATATCCTAAAAGATTAAAAAATTATTCTCCAGTCGTGAGATAATAATTTAAGTTCTTTTAAAAGCTGATTTTTGACTAGGCATTTTTATCTGTAGGTTAAATTGATTATTTTTTCTTTGGGTTAAACTACATAGTCTTCATAATTTTACTTTAAATTTAATTTAGCCTCCAAATTCTAAAATTTTTAGTTTCTTCTTTTTTTGGGCGAATATTTTTCTCAAAATGATCTCCCTTTTTTTGTTGGGGTCAGATGTCCTTCTTTTGTGTATTTTGGTGGGCTCGAGGCCGGGTGCACTTCCAAGAGGCATCTTGCCTGTAGCTATCTGTGCTGGCCTCCAAGTTCGATCTCCTTCTTTTGTGTAATTTTTGGGTCTGGATCTCCTTTTTTCAACTTGCAGGAGGTTTCCTTCTTTTTAAATAGTGTGGGCTTACATGGTGGAAGCTTATTATGGGGCCCATGCAAACCTCTTGTTGTTCTAAGCTTGCTATAACTCATGCTTTGGACTAAAACAACATAACTAACACCCAAACAACAACAAGCACAATATTTGGCCCAAAACTTTCTCAATATTGAAAAAGAAAATTAGAAAAGTACAGAGACGGACTGGTGAAACCGTGGAGCCCATGCTTAGCACCGTTACCTTTTCTTTTTTCATTAATCAATGAAACTCTTCTAACTAAATAAATAAATTGCTTTTCTGATCAAAATAATAATTATAAATTGCCCATACAGTATATAGTTTAATTTTGATATATTAAAATTATAAAAGAGTTATTTAATGTTATTTGGAAATGGATCATATCATATTGATTTTTCATATGATCTCGTTGTATATAATCTCTCTCTATTGATCTTAAAAGTGGGGCTCAAACACGATATGTAACATAGAAAAAAATTAACGATATGATAATGTCATGTGATAAACCATAGTGCACCCAAAAAGGATGCTCCAACTTAAAAAAAAAAAAAAAAAAACATGAGTCGACATTTTTTTGTTAAAGTTGAGGTGCTTTTATTATTGAATTTGGAATTTAGAGTGCTTTTCAGAGTTAATTTATACTCTTTAAAAGCTTAAAAAACTAGTATAGCATTATTCTAATTAATAACAAGAAAAGCAAAACACTTATATATTTTTCAAACATTACTATGGTGACTTTTCGTTGTTAAGACAATTTTTATATTATTTTACCATATAGTACCGTTATATATAGTTTTTAGAAAGTCACGGTAACACCAAACTACTAAGTCTTATTGATTTAGAAAAGTCAACAGCTTTCAAAAAGTCACAGTAAAATCAAACAAAGCATCATTATTTTGACTTTAAAAAAATTACATCAAACTATCATCAAACCGTGTTTTGGCTACAAGCACCCTAAACCTTCAACAACATTCTTCTACCCCGCTATTTACGACTGTATCTACTAGAACGATCACAATCTTTTAGCTTGTTTTGAAACTTCAAATGGAATTGATTCTGATTATGTCCCAAAGCGAGATTACTCTTTCAAGCAGGGGAACTTCCTTCACTCAACCAAAAGCAAGGTTTCAAGCAATGCAAATAGAAAAATAGAAAAATATTAAGTTACGTATACATATATTAACCTCTGCTTTATTAGCTATTAATTAGAGTAGGAGTTTCAACTCAAGCTGCAAAAAATAACTTGCTCCTTGATACTAGTAGAAAGTAGTTGAGATCATACACCTCACAGTGTGACCAAATCAAATCATACACTTCGGCGTTTCATACTGACTGCATGCGAATCAAATATCACAACTTACAAGCATATTATACGATCTGGTTCTTTTAGGTATGCAAGGTCAAGTGCTATACTAACTTTTGTCAGAGTTTCTTTGTCCTTTGTCTATTTGGCCTCAACGGTTAGCTTTGCAAGGTTTAACAACCATTGCATCATGGCCATTATTACAAGATTTGCTTGCACTCACAAGTCACAAGTGACAGGGCCGCAAACATCATTAGTGCTCGTGAAAAAGAACAATTCAATTGAATTATGGGATCCTTTTGCTAGCTAGCTTTTCTATGCAACATGTTATCACATAGGAGTGCTCTGTTGTGACCGTGACTACTTCATAATTTTTGGTGAGTCCTTATGTGGGCTTAGAAATTGTGAAAAGATGGCTTACCTGTAGTTTTTGGTTTATCTATAGATATCACACGCCATTAATGAGTAGCTAACGTCACAAGAACTTCTTTTTCCCAATATTCGCGGTATCATTGCTTCATTTTATTTAACAATATTGTTATCACGTAAAGGTTTCCTGCTGTGAGTCTGTGACCCAGACCAGTTAGATAAATTTTAGTAAGACAACCAAATTAATGAGTATATACGTGAGGTTAGAAATCGTGAAAAGATGGCCTATCTAATAATCTATGGTTTTGCTTTATCTTTAGAACACACAATTAACATCCTTTTGTTTTTATGTTGTCTACGTGTCATTTTACGGTAAATTATATTGATTATTTTTTATATTTGATAAAATTCACTCTAATTTTCTTATTAGTTGTCTGATTAACATTAATCTCTCTTACATGCACTTGCGCAATATGCAATAGAGGAGAAATATATTTAACTAAAGCGTTGATGAAAAAACAAACTATTATGAAGCATGTATGGTATTTTTCTTAATTATCTTTGTTCATAACAAAAGGAAAACTTGAAAGAAGGAAAAATAATAAAAATGATATACGATAAATTAAACGCAATATAATTGCTAGAGCCCCACATAGCACTTATTTATATAATTAAATCTAGGATCTTCCCCGAAATTCCACTCCATATTTTTTCCAATTAATCGATGTTCCAATCGAACTCACCATTTTTACACTGGAGAGGATTAGACTTTGTTGGCAGGCTTCATTCATGCGTATTCCCAGTGGCCACATGTATAATCCTCTACTGGTTAAATGAGAATTAATAATCCACTCATGACTCATTCAAAATGCCTTTGATCTTACAGTCTGGGCTCCTCCAAAATGGTGGCTCTCCTGTTTCAAAGTCTGATTGGCACATGATGATGATAGTGGCTGAATGGAAGCCCTACTAATCTGTACGCGGCAGCATAGTAAGAAGACTTGCAATCATCATGTATTGCACCAGAAATTTTCCAAGATTGACTAGTTAGTGGATTCTAAAGTGGTGCACAAGGACCGAGAGGCAAAACTTCGTGGAGACATGACTAGAGATATATATAGATATATATAAGCAGAAAATTAAAACTACTAATTTGGTCAATATCAGCATTGTCAAACATTGCCTGCGAGTTAGGTTAGGTGCCTGATTTGAGTTGAAAATTTTGAGCAGTCTATCCAGTCTAAAGTGGAAACAAATTGGACCTTTTTCTTTTTTTCTACTTTAATTTCTGAGTAGGGAATAACTTAAGCCGCAAATTGAGCTTGCTGTGGCTAAGAATGCAGAATTTTTTTTTTTTTGCTTTTTTTTTTGGGGGGGGGGGGGGTGGGGTGGGGTTGTTCAGTCCTGCGCATTAAGCGGCAGCAAACTTAGTTGAGTGATTGAAATAAGCATTAATAAGTATGCTTAGTCAAAATCTAAACACTTTATATGGCTTTAAGATCTGTGGACCGGTGTGAATGTGTATGTTTTGCGATGGCTAAACACTTTCCAAGTATTTTGGTTACTACTATAGTTTTTATTTCATTTTCCAACATTTTATATGATGTTGGTCGAAGTCCACAATAATAGGGTCAACCCATGTAGGTACCAAAACGAACCAGAAGTATAAGATTGATGATAATGAGAGATAAAAAGTTGAAACGAACGGCACGGGACACATTGCAGTTCTGATTTTATGGGGTGAGCGTATAGGCTTGGTAATAATTACTTAATTTTATTCCGTCTCCTTTGGTGTGAGTTACAAACCCATTCCGCAGCGTTGCTGCTCATCAGAGGCACATTTAAAGAGTTTAATTTTTATATATTATTATTTAATTATATACTATTATATCAATTAAGTTTTACTTAATTGTTTAAAAAGTTATACAATTAGAATAATTTGATTGGATGATAATATATAAAATTTAAGACTACAAATGTATAAAGATTAAACTCAATTTCAAATTTGATTAAATTATAATAATGTTATTATATTAAATTTTTAATATACTTGATTAATTTGCATAAGATTAACAAGTGAGGATGAATCTACTTTGATAGAAAAAAAAAACTTTTTATAGCATGAAATTGAACAATTCAACTGTTAAATTAAAAATTCTTATTATAAAGTACATTGAGTCTATAAAATTTTATACAATTAAAAAATACTTTCACATTATATTTCATCCTTTTAATTTATTTTAATGTATAAAATATTTTTAAAAATATAAGTAAATATAAATTATTGGATAACATATCTATTGTTATCCAATTTCTCTAAAATTTGTCTTGTTTGGTCATTAATAATATCATATAATTTAATGGTTAAATTAATTGAATCATTTTTGTTAAAAAAAGATGAACTAAACTAGAGTAAATATATGCTCATTTTTAGAGTAAATAAATCACCACCATTTATAAATTAAATAGTTCTATATTATTTATTATTTAATGAATAAATTCAATTTTAAAATTTTATAAACATCAAACGACCGAGACAAAAACTTATGCGAGTTTTAGACTCCGCTTGGTTTTAACCAAGGGGGTTGAGGTGGGATAGTAATCGCTCTCTCTTTCCTAAATCAAGTGTTAAAGGTTTGATTTTCGTCTTAAGAATATAGCAACTTTAAAACCTGTGACTAACATCTATCTCCTTAAATTTGTCTACCATACATAAAGGGATTAGTCACTGCTTCAACGATGAATACTGTAGGAAACAAAATAGAAACTCAATATGGTTTTAGAAAATGAAGTCGTTAATATAATATCATATAATTTAATGGTTAAATTAATTAAATTTTATTTTCTTACAAAAATATGAATTAAAATAGAGTAAATATATAAATGGCTTATTTTTAGAGTAAATGAATCACCATCATTTATAAATAGTTCTATACTTACCATTATTTAATGAGTAAATTCTGTTTCAAAATTTTATAGATATAAAACGACTTAGACAAAATATATGCATGTTTTAGAGTATGTTTAGTTATATAAAATAGTTTTCATTTTCAGTTTATCTATTTTTATTATTTTATACAAAAAATATTGGAAATAGAATTTTATAATTTTCACAGTTTTTAATTTTTTTTATAAATTTCAGGAGATAGAAGAAAGGGAAACAACAACTAAAATTTATTTTTTTGAAATATTTTTAGAAAGAAATATGACTGAATTCAATCTCTCAAGACGATGGAACAGAGAAAGATTAGGCAAAAGTTCGCACACATGTATCTCATTCCCAAGCTTACAAATGAATGTGGGTTATTTAACACTTGCCAACGTCAAGGATAACATCATACATACGTAATATTTAAAGTTTTTCTGTCACGACTATAAACAGTGTTCGTTAGAGCACATTTTTCAAGAATGATTGAAACGATTTGAGCTTGGGGCTAAGCCTTAACGATTTGGACGAAGGCGAAACACGGATGAAATTTCAGAAGGCACAAAGTCTAACATCAATCTCTCTCATTGCAGAGTAGTACGTACAGTGTTGTTTAGTGTTTGTTGTGTTTGATTTTATTTTCTTCGAATTGGTTTTCGAATTAATTTTAAAATAAAATGATTTATATTTAATAACCTTTTGAAAGATTTATTTAAATAGTGGTCTAATACTTATATTAGAAAGGTGAAATTGTGTGTTTTTAAAACACTGTATTTATGATAAAGTTTTGAAAGTTAACATTTTTAATAATCTTAAGGCACTGATTAGAAATATTTTTTTAAATAATTATGACAAAAAATACGAACTGCCTACTTTTTTTCATAATCAATTCTGGAATTGGTTATGAAATTAAAAAGTTAAAACAACATTAAAATCCTCTGAAAAAAAAATAAATTTTGGTCCTACAAAATCAATCATGAAGCTGAAGCTACCTAATGGAAATTTAAACATGTTACAGTAACTTTCACATAGGCGTCGTTTTCCATAATATAAAAGGAAGGGCAAAGTTTGCTGTCTTATAGCAGGCACGCTGGGCACAACGAAAATTACAGGGTTTGAAATTTGGAGCGGTTCATTGATTCTCCATCTTTAATTCTTTTGATGCAGTCTTATCTTCTGGTTAGGTATAAAACTTTTTTGTGTGCTTTTTAAAAATAGATATCATTATGTTTTAATTAAAATAATGACATTATTCTTTTTTTCATAAAAATAATTATATCATTCTTACACAACATTGAACTTCACTTCAGCATTTTTTTTTAGGTGTTCACTTTAGCATCTTTGTGTATTACTTGCTCCTTTTCAGGCTAAAAGTTCGTTTATTTTGTTTTTTTTCTTTGGGGGTGTTCATGTTTCAGATTAATTGTCCACTTATTATTTTATGAGAGTATTAATTTTTTTTTCAATATTATTATTTGGTGCTTACTTATCATTTTAAGAAAGTAATAATTATAGTTTTTCCAATAGGGGTAATTTAGTCTATTTATTAATTTTATATCATTGTCAATATTTATTTAGTGTTTTCTTAATCTGTATTTTTTTCTTGACAATTAACATGAAACATAAGGAATAAATAATAAAGTACACATATCATAAAAATAGTTTTATTAGTGCGTGTTTTAATAGCTTTAAAAATGTATAAATAGCTAAAAATGTGGCAATAATGCATAAAAATACACCAAATAGTAAGTTAGATAACTTCATGTTTCCAACTTCTATTAAAAAAATATATATCAATATAGGCTTGAGTCTATGATAAATGCTACACAAAACGCGATATCAACTAGTAATTTTATAATATCTATATTTTTGTAACTTTAAATTGAGTCTTGAATAGTTGACATATTGTCATGTACAAAATTTACTGTGAATCCATATCACAGTCCGATTCGGGAACATGATCAGCATGTAAGGAATTTCATCCCCACGTAAATCTTATAATCGCTGAGACATACTATATGCATAATTTAAAATATAAAGTCCATCTCCAAATATAAATCAACTTGTATTTCGAAATCATAACAACCATAAATAATTCATTTTCTGAATTAAGTTTGCATATGAAATCTTAACATAAAATATATGAGTTGCTGTATACATAAGAACCATAAAAACAATATTACTTTAAATACATCACAAATCTAAATCATGATAAATAAAGACAAAATATGTATGGTCAATGACCTTGCCTGTAAAATTATTGGAACACTCTAACAAAAGCAAAATACTCCAATGCTAAGTGAAGCTCACCAACTAAAATACTCTAATGCTGTTGGGAAAGAGGATGAAAAGGACCCGGAGCAGCTGCTGTATCTATAAGGAAGAGGAAAAAAAAAAGGGTGAGTTTTATCTGAAACTCAATAAGTAGATTTTCACTTGTAACTCCAACATGGGACAATCAACAGAATACAAAATCATATAATAAAATGCAATATCCATAAAACAATTTTTGTATTTACATACATACTAATTTCAAAACCAATAATCTCTATAGTTCATAAATAATAGTAGTCTAATGGAAAAATAGAAACATTTGGTTTTGCATAGACATATATGACATAACAATAATAATCTCTGTGATTTTCTTTGATCTCTATGGGTACCTTATAAGGTCTTGAATTTGAACACATAATTGGATTCCATCTTCTATTTCTCTAATAAGGGGAGATTGTCCTCTACTGGACAACTTGCTATCAAAGTTAATGATCTCTCACAGCCGTTAACTCTCTGGCTATTTCTCTGTAGCTACCATTTACTCTTAAATTCATGGATACACAGGGGTTTTCCTCTAAAAATTCATAATTGTGCTTTAACTCTAAATGTGTAAGCTAAATCCTCACATATGTGTAACTCCTAAATACATAATGAAATCATGTTATCTCTACATAATCATATTCATGGTCAAGCTATTCATAAAATCAATTTACTGACAAGCATGGTCTCATGGTTTTGTAATAAAATTTTCATGTTAGCTTGAAACATAAAATTTCATAAACTTGGCAAAATTCTCAACAATTTATAAACATCTTGAAATAATCTCTAAAATCATGCATTTATGCTATAGTGTTAAGAAATTATCTATAATAACCAAATTAAATGCCACAGGATTGAGCCCATTCATTTGGAAGGGAGGAACTAGTGGTGTCAATACCAATGGGAACTCTATGGAGTGAGGATGACACTAACATCAACCATAACAACCACAAAACCTATAATTAATTTATAATTATCTCTAGATAACTCTAAATAAACTATATGAACATTGGAGAAGTACTATCACTTGACAACAATGAGAGATAATAACACCCAAATTTAAGAACATGAAAGGGAGGAGAGAAAGGGGGGAATAAGCCATAAAAAACCTCTCACCTTGAAACTCGGAGGAGGTAAGATTGATGGAAGATGAGAGTAATGGAAGGAAATATGCTTGGGGGAGTTAGGGATTTCGAAATTTGTTCCCAAAATGTGCAAAAGGGGTTTTTATATGGTGGAGGGTGTCACTAATCAAAACTGCATTGTTTTGCATTATTTTGATGTCAAGGGGTACTGCAATAGTGGTCAAGGGACTTGGAACACCCATTCGTTACAATAGATGATAGCTACAGTGGTTGATAGCGATCTCAAACTCGACCACCCCATGCACCTGACTGCTATAGCAGTGTCAGAAATACATGTACTGCATATTAAGGATCTTTCATGCGTTCAGGCCTTCTTGACAACACGGTGGGTTCCGAGAATCCTAAGGATGTACTAGACTTATTTGAGAATACATGGACCTGAGCTATTATAACCCAAGACTATAATTAATATCTCTACTCTAGAAATAAAATGTTGTGGAAGTAGTGAAATAACAAATACGTTTCAGTACGGAGAAAAGTTGTACTTATACTAAACTTACAAGTTCAAGGAGAAGTTAGTAGTTAAATTAAATTTTTCAAAAGATCAACACTATTAATAATAATTTTTTAACTTCTGTACTTTAACTTTAAATGGAGAGGATAATATATTTTTTTTCAATATACCCTAACTTTGAATGTGCTTATTAATGATTAAATAGAGAATATTAATGATGAACAAAAATTACAAATCTCCAAATTATGTCTCTTTTTCCTGTCTCATAATTATTTATTATCTTATTAAAAATGAAATTTGAAAAAGATTTAAAAATTTAAAATTATTATTAAATATATAATATTTATCTTCCCATGTGAGGATAGATGCATGATTGGTGAAAACAGTGAAGAGAATATGATTTGAGAATAAATTAAATGATTCTGGTCCTATCAATTACACTAGTGATATTGTCTCTTTTTTTCTAGCCGTGGGATAGTTTTGTCGAATGAACTTATTTCGAACAATTATCATCATTTATTATTTTTTCAATCTATGTGTAAATCTTAAAAAGATAGATATATTCAAACAGACGAAGCATTTAAGAAAAATAATGATTTTCTTTTCTCAAACTACTTGAAACTTTTTTATTATCAGTTGTTATTTAAGCATTAAATAACAAACTAATCCACACATCCTTAAATTGAAAAAGACTAAAATGCCTTTTTTATTAAGAACAAATTTGAAAAACGTTTGAATACGTAATTTTGTAAAGCTTGAGAAAAGACATGCTGATTAAAGGCTGTATACAAGGCGAAGACATGTGGGGTCCTTCAGATTGATGCCTAAACTTTTCGTACTTTGCAAAGCAATTGCATTAATAGCTTTCACTAATTAAAGTTTGCAAATGTGTACTTTAATTACATGAGCTTTCACAAATTGTTAGGTACCAGAGTTATAGAAACAGATTAATGCAACTAAAATAGAGTTAAGAAAAATAGGAACCGACGCAAAGTATTTACGTGGAAAGCCCTCTAATGTAGAGGGAAAAACCACGAACAAGACTGAGAAAGATTTTCACTATGTGGATGATAAAATTACACCTCTCTCTATATATAAGGAGAGAATAATGACACCCTCTCTTATACTAGGAGAATACACCTCTCTCTATAAAAATAGGAGAAACTCTCAGGAGATGCTATGTATATTTATACTAGCTCTGGAATGGGATACAAACACTCACTGGAGGAATTAGTTGATTTAAACCGAAAGGGGAAGCTCTATTTATAGCAGAGCACCCCCCCTTCGTTGCTTCCTCCTCGCGCTCCTCGCGCTCCTCACATTTCCGTTTGCATTAGAAAAATATATTTTGCAACCTTGCATTCCTTGCATTTGTATTATTTGATTTTTCTTTCACCGAAAGTTGCTTGCATCGTTGGAGGATACTCCTTGTCTCTCTTTGTTTATTGTTTTATGCCACAAAAGTGGCTTTACAGGAAGCATGGTGCCACGGGTTCACAATCTCCAACTTAAAGTCACTTTTGGTGAGTATTCAAAACCTTTTCTCATCTTGCCAGTTCCATGCTGCCTACGTTTCTAATAGACCATAGGATGATCTACACCATTCAAACTTGTCAGTGTTGATTGGCTTTGTCATGACATCTGCTAGGTTGTCTTTAGTGTGAATCTTCTGCATATCCACACTCCCTTCTTCTACTACTTCACGAACAAAATGATATTGGACTCTTATGTGTTTCGTCCTGGAATGAAAGGCTGGATTCCTTGCAATGTGCAAGGCACTCTGACTGTCACAATACACAGTAATATTTGACTGTTTGTGCTTGAGTTCCTCCATCAACCTTTGAATCCAAATAGCTTCCTTGCAAGCTTGTGTAGCTGCCATATATTCAGCTTCTATGGCAGACAGAGCTACAACAGTTTGTAACTTGGATAACCAACTCACAGCTCCGCCTGCAAGTGTGAACACATAGCCAGTAGTAGATTTCCTTCTATCGATATCACCTACAAAATCTGAATCAACATATCCTCTGATAATGAACTCTGATCCTCCAAAACATAGTGCAACACCAGAGGTTCCTTTAATGTATCTCAGGATCCTCTTTACAGCATTCCAATGCTCGTTTCCTGGATCTGCCATAAACCGACTAACCACTCCAACTGCTTGAGCGATATCTGGCCTAGTACAAATCATGGCGTACATAAGGCTTCCCACCGCTGATGCATACGGTACTCGAGACATTTCCATCTTCTCTGCTTCACTGCTATGACACATACCTGAGGATAATTTGTAATTCACAGGAAATGGGGTTGAAACTGGCTTACAATCTTGCATGTTGAAGCGCCGCAAGATTTTCATCAAGTAATTCTTCTGTGAAAGCCAGATATTCCTGTCCTTTCTGTCTCGGTGAATTTGCATCCCTATAATCTTGTTTGCAGGTCCCAAGTCCTTCATATCAAACTCCCTAGCCAACTGTGCCTTCAATTCTTGGATTTGATCTTTGTTGGGGCCTACCACCAACATGTCATCCACGTATAACAACAGAATGATGAAAACATTGTTATCAAACCTCTTACAGTATGTACAATGGTCTGAGCTCAGTCTGTTGTACCCAAGGCGAATTATGAAGGAATCAAATCTCTTGTACCAACACCTTGGCGCCTGTTTTAGACCGTACAGAGATTTGGTCAACCTACAAACCAAGTTTTCTTTTCCTTGTTTCTCAAAGCCTTCTAGTTGGAGCATATAAATCTCTTCTTCAAGTTCTCCATGAAGAAAAGCAGTTTTCACATCTAATTGCTGAAGATGTAAATCAAATGTAGCACACATGGCTAACACTACTCTGATAGTGGTAAGTCTGACAACTGGAGAAAATATCTCATTGAAATTGATACCTTCTTTCTGAGCAAATCCTTTTACTACCAGTCTTGCACGATATCGTTCCACTCGATCATTGCCATCTCGTTTGATTTTATAAACCCATTTGTTTCCAATGGCTTTCCGACCTTTTGGAAGTGCAACAAGTTCCCATGTCTTATTCCTATGCAAGGCCTCCATTTCTTCCTCCATTGCAGCCATCCACAGAGAAGCATCTGGACTACTCAAAGCCTCTTTGAAATTTGATGGTTCTCCTTCTTTTGTTAGAAGACAGAATGCATCATGGCTGACCATAACATAGTCTGAATGCCATGCTGGTGGCTGAGTCTGGCGTATTGATCGTCTAACTTCTGTATCATTGGCTACTTCTGGTACTTGTTCATCGTGCTCTGGCTCAGCTTCAGAATCTTTTTCTCCAGATTTCTCATCTATCTGAATCATAGTTGTCTCCTTGACAGTGCTGTCATTTCTTTCTTCACTTTGCAGTTCATTTTCTGCAAATATTACATCCCTGCTGATAATAACCTTGCGGGGAGTGGGATCCCACAGACGATACCCCTTTACACCATCAACATAACCCAAGAATATATATTTTCTGGACTTTGGGTCCAACTTTGTTCTTTCTTGGGAATTGAACATTACATATGCGGGACATCCAAACACATGTATAGAAGAATAATCTGCTGGCTTGCCATTCCACATCTCCATTGGTGACTTTAAACTAATCGCGGTTGATGGCGACCGATTAATCACATAACAGGCTGCTTTGACTGCTTCTGCCCAGAAAGACTTGGCTAAACCTACTGTTCTCAACATAGCTCTTGTTCTTTCTAGGAGAGTCCTGTTCATTCGCTCTGCTACACCATTTTGTTGAGGTGTGTGTGCAACTGTGAATTGCCTTTGAATACCCTCATGCTTGCAAAATGCTAGAAAGTCTCCATCTGTATATTCTCCTCCATTATCTATCCTCAAATACTTGATCCTTTTCCCGGATTCAAGTTCCACTCTTGCTTTGAAGTCTTTGAATACTGGGAACACATCTGACTTCTTCTTGATTGGAAACACCCATAGTCTCCTAGAGTAATCATCAATGAATGATACAAAATATTTTGCTCCTCCTAGGGACATTTCTGGTGACTCCCATACATCAGAATGAATCAAGTCTAAAATGTGCTTACTCTGAGCTGTTGATCTATTAAACTTCAATCTATGCTGCTTGCTTGTAACACAGTGCTCACAAAACGGTAAGTTTACCGATTTGAGCCCGGGAATGAGATTACGTTCCACAAGAATTTTCAAACCACGTTCCGACATGTGGCCTAATTTGTGATGCCACATCATTGTCGTTTCTTCTTGACTTGCTGATGCAACTAATGCATCTGCCTCTCGCAATGTATCTCCTTGAAGCCTGTATAGATTTGCCGTGATCTTTTCTGCTTTCATCACCACAAGAGCCCCTTTCACAACTTTTAAGATTCCACCTTCAGTATAGGTTTTGCACCCGAGGTCATCCAATTGCCCAATAGACAATATATTCTTCTTTAAGCCCTTCACGTGTCGCACTCCTTGAATTGTTCGAATGACACCATCAAACATTTTTATTTTGACAGTACCAACACCAGCAACTTCTAAGGCATGATCATCTCCCATGTACACAGATTCCTCCGAGACAGGTTCGTAATTATAAAACCAGTCACGGTGTGAAGTCATGTGCCATGTTGCTCCTGAATCTATTATCCAAACATCAATGAGCCGTTTACTGCCTCTAGAACCAATTGCTGCCTCACTGCACAGGATTTCTCCATCCTCAGAGGTATATGCAACACATGCTTGAGAGGTTGATGCTTCTGGAGCTTTGTTTGCATTCTTCTTATTATTCCAACAATCTCTCTTCAAGTGCCCTCTCATGCCACAACGGTAGCATTTGAAGTTCTTCTTTCTTCTTGACTTTGATCTACTCCGACCATGACTCCCACTGGAGTCACGTTCCATTGATCTTCCTCTTGTCACCAACAATGCCTCTGATTGCTTTGAGCTTTCCAATCTATCTTCCTTATTCTTGCTCCTAGACTCTTCTTCAAGAATAGCACCGGCGACATCATCAAAGGATAGATAATCGACAGTATTATTATTTGTGATGTTGATGATGAGCTGATCATATTAGTCGGGTAGACTTTGAAGTAGAAGCTCCGCATGTTCATTCTCTGCTGTTTTATAATTTGATGCTGTAAGTTGGGAGAATAAGGTGTTCAGATTGTTGATGTGATTCGTCACCGATGTGGACTCACTCATCCAAAGAGTATACAGCCTCCTCTTTAGAAATATTCTATTGTGAAGTGACTTGACCTCGTACAGTTTGATAAGAGTATCCCAGATCTCCTTTGCTGTCTTTTTTTCTGCAATACTTGACAATACTGAATCTGCCATTGCAAGATGCAGATTGGCAACAGCATTATCATCCATTTCCTTCCACTTGTCATCAGCTATTTCGTCAGGTCTGCCTTCAATTGCTAGTAAACAGTTGTCCTTCCTCAAGATTGCCTTCATCTTCAATTTCCATAGGGAAAAATTATTCCCATTGAACTTCTCAATATCAAATTTTGTTGCCATGGTGTTTATTGGGATCTGTTTCTTTACTAGATCGGTTCTCACTTTTTCACCATGAATAGTACAATATACGTGAACAGTATCATATATTTACACCGTATATGGAACAAATCTAGTATACGTTAACAATACTATAAAAGTATACAACTACACGTATGATAGTGACCATAAATAGTAACCCGCAGCGTGGACTATAACCAGTGGTTTTGATAGGCACCAGGGAAAAATTCTTTTTTGATATGGAAGATCAGCCTAAGCTGCAACCATAGAGCATACTAAGAATAAATCCCACCGAACCAAAAGGCTCTGATACCACTGTTGGGTACCAAAGTTATAGAAACAGATTAACGCAACTAAAATAGAGTTGAGAAAAATAGGAACCGACACAAAGTATTTATGTGGAAAGCCCCCTAATGTAGAGGGAAAAACCACGGGCAAGACCAAGAAAAATTTTCACTATGTGGATGATAAAATTACACCTCTCTCTATATATAAGGAGAGAACAATGACACCCTCTCTTATACTAGGAGAATACACCTCTCTCTATAAAAATAGGAGAAACTCTCAGGAGATGCTATGTATATTTATACTAGCTCTGGAATGGGATACAAACACTCACTGGAGGAATTGGTTGATTTGAACCGAAAGGGGAAGCTCTATTTATAGCAGAGCAACCCCCCTTCGTTGCTTCCTCCTCGCGCTCCTCACATTTCCGTTTACATTAGAAAAATATATTTTGCAACCTTGCATTCCTTGCATTTGTATTATTTGATTTTTTCTTTCACCGAAAGTTGCTTGCATCGTTGGAGGATACTTCTTGTCTCTCTTTGTTTATTGTTTTATGCCACAAAAGTGGCTTTAAAGGAAGCATGGTGCCACGGGTTCACACAAATCACAATAATTATGCCAATCCTAAGGAAAGTGAGGTGACAATACATATGATAGCCTATTTTTTATGAAATCTTCCTGATATATCTACTACGTTTAACATTTGGGATGACTTAATTATCATTTGATATTATTTGATCCATCTGTTAATTAGTCTAATTGTATTTACACTTACATGAAGAATTTCCTGTTCGATATATTCATTTTAAAAGATAGTTTATTAACAAGACTTCGAGAGACATACATGAGCTATATATCTTCAAATATTTATTCGTCTCAAATTATCTTTATCCTATATGTTTCTATTTACAGTTCAATATTTATATTCATACATTATTTAGAACCTTACGTCGCATCTTGATGGTTCTGATTAACCATGCATGAAAACTTCAAGAAGTCTAAACATGGATTATCCTTTTTCATAAACGAATAGAAACTACGATTTGATTATGAGCATCAAATCCTCGTTAAAAAACAGGTAAAATATTAGTTACCAAATGATAGAAACCATATGTGATCCGTGTAAAAGTATAAAAAAAAAAAAAAAAATCGTCAAAGATATATGTGTAACCCAACTCCAATTATATATAAGTGTTCAAGATGTGAAAATAAAATAAAAATGAATAACTTTGATTACAAGAGCATTACAGAAGATTGACGTAGTGCTCTTTTGAAAAAAACATTTTTTTTCCCAAAATTCCCTGTTAATTTGTCGACATTCATGTAGCGGAATCAGAGATGACAATTGCAGGCCATATATTACATATACTAAAGATAACTTTATTCTGTGTGTACATAGAGCGAAAGGAAATTCTATCCAAAAAAAAAAAAAATAGAGCGAAAGGAAAAAGAATAGCATAGATTTGATTGAAGAAAGACGTCAACATTTTATAATCCAACATGAAAAAAAAAAAAAAAAAACAGAGACAGAGACAGACTTTTCTTTTTGGGATTAAATTAAACCTAATCAAATTCAAGCGACTATGGATGGGACAAGAGGGGTGTGCTACCATAGTCATTGTTCTGAATGTAGAAAGTGAAAGATGTAACAAGGCTACATTTGCATGCATTATTAATCTTTCCCAACCTAACTTCGCTCGATTATGTCTTTTTCCACTATCTTTGTTTTAGTTCTTGTCGGTTATCACAGGCTTTCAGCTGAAGCCTAAAACCTGTTATTTGTCAATTTTAATGACAAAGTTTTTTTTAAAAAAAATATTTTTTTTCACATAATTAGAGTAGCCCTTAAGACTCTTAAAACAAGGGGAATAAAGCAAGAAACACTAAGACAGACCCTGGAACACTGGCGAAAATAATTCAAGTGTGTGTGTTGATGTTACAACCGCGATTGTCGATCTCCAAAGACAAAAGACGGTAATCAATGAGAACAATTATAATCCTCTTGAAAGACATACTGCGGAAGTTTGGAGAACTAGCTAGTTGACGGCATACTTGCCATGGTGGATTCCAGTCGTTCACGGCAGCAAGTGCGCATATATATCAAGGCTATAATCAAGAACTACTTCAAGGAAAAACCAACTAATAATGCCCAAAAATAATGAAAAATATAATGGTACACATTTTTTAAAAAAATTATTATTTTTTAATTAAACAGGAATAGTTATTGAATGGAAAAAAATGTTATCTCACACTTATCAAGAATTAACTAATGTTACATTATTTTTAATTAGTTAAAAAAAATGAATCGTTGGACCTTGGGATCTACACAAGCAGTAGTTGAACAACCATATGCTTGCTATTGTTTCTTTTTAGGATAAGTTCTTAAAATCCGCGCCTGTGGTCCAGGCCATAGCCTAATGGCAAGTCATCTTGCCTCGGACAGCCACATCTTAGGGTCACGAGTTGAGCTCGACTTGCATAAGCCCGGGAGCATTTGTAACAACCTCTTCCCTCCAAACAAACCAAAAAAAAAAATTATGGAAAAAAAAAACTCCATGCCCTTGATATATTTCTAGCAAATAAAGAACCATATTTTAAAATAGGATTTTCCTAACCAATACCATAAAGACAATAATTAAGAATATCAAAAAAATAAGTTTAGAGGCTTTGTGATGAATCTTATGTATTTGAGATATAAAAGCATAGCTTTTTAAGATAAAATTTTTTCTCTTTTACTTTCTTAATCATTGATCTTATTAGGGCATTAGTTAATAAAATCCTTTAAAATAAAGAGATGTGCCATTAAAAACAGAAAATCGATTCTTCTTGTCTTATCAAATAAGAAAAATTTAGTTAATTAGTTGTTGTAGTTTAATTGAACTTGTCTCCTATAACTATAATATAAGAATGAAGAATGAAATACACAACTTTCTAAAAAATTAAGAAATGAAGTGTTATATAATCTATGATGCAAATACATCTTAACCTAATACTTTGAAGGAGTTAAATCCAATTCAATTATTGTAATCAAATTCTTTGTATTTTGCTGTTGTTAAATCTCCGCAAGATTGATAAGGATGCGTTTAAATAAGATTTTTTTGTATACTTACTTTTTATACAGAAAAAAATTATGTATTTGGATAATTTGTTAAAAATAATTAAAATTTTAAAAGAATCTATTTTTATCCTTTTAATAAAAAATAAAAGAGTAAATTCTAAAACAAATCTATTTTCAACTTTTCAATTACATATAAAATTTAAGTTTTATGATTAAATTTCTTAAAAGATAAAACAAACGTTAAATTAACGTAAATCTCTTGTGATAGTGATAGTGAGAAACATGGAACCTGGTCCAGCATTCTCAATTCGTTGAAATAAATCAAATAATGCTCCATTAAGAAAGTTGTTCTAATAATGGACTTTCTAACTTTGACAGAATCCATGAAGATGATTGACTTTGACTCGGGTAAGTTTACTTCGTCGGTGCTCCTCTTAAAGGTAACCAAATGAATTCATCATTTTCTAACGCGTCCAGCAGGTCCTAGTTCTTTTTCATTCTTTACCCTTATAACTTTCTCTCTTATTCAGATATAGTAGTGAGTGTCTGTTTGGTATGTAGATAAAAATATGAAGAACATTTTATAGATACATTATGCCAAATTATAAAATGAATCTTATATGCTTAGATCCATCATGAATTCCTTATTATTACCCATTAGATTAATACCATTTTTGTTATATGGTCTAATTCAATAATCAATAAATAAGAGGTTTATGACGAACCAAAACATCTGAGGTCCATCATAAAACCCATCGATACACTATATGTAATTTTGCACATGAAAAATTTGGTCATCCATCTTTATCCCCTGTCAAACACCCTCGGAAGAGAAATTGCTGGGAAAAAAGAGTTATTGTTATATACCCCCGGCCCCTTTTTCCAATAAATGGTTTCATAAGTTTTGGTCAATAATATTATCAGTTGTTTAAAAATTGTAATAACAACTAATTATCTCATTCCTTAAAAAGATAATTATTTTATATTATACTTTATTTTATAACATTCATTAAAGTTAGTTTGGGTTTTAATTAATGTACAAAGAATAAATCAATCGTTTATTACTATTTTCATTAAAAACTACGAGTATTATAATTTGTTTAGCTTACATATTCGTACATGACATGACACTTATAATAAAACAATAATGGGAGTATAATTTATCCTATATCAAGTTTATTATATGGGTCATTTTTATTTTCTACTTCAGTGATAATTTAAAATTGACTAAAACGCCAATTTAGTTTTCAGATTTATAGCGGATAAAAAATCAGTCTCTTAGATTTAAAAAGTTTTATTATGGTTCCTTAAATTTCAAAAATCGGGACAAATTAATACCTTAAATTTGAAAAGTCTCATCACAGTCCCTCAAATCTAAAAAATGAGTGATGCTAGATGTATAATTAAATTGTAAAACAAATGTATACCACACACCTTATTATAATTAGATTTGATCAATGAGTGGAAATAATGGGAACCACACATCACATCTAATTGTAGTAAGGTGTGTGGTGTGCATTTTTTTGTGCAATTCAGTTGGACACTAAATATTATTCTTCAAAAATAGGAACAAGAATTAGTCCCTAACTCAAATTGCTATATAAGCCTTAATGAAAATATCCACGTGTCCTGTCAACTTGCTTATATATACCATTAATTTTTCACAGTGAATCCTAACTTGCGTCATGACGAGCATTCAGAGAAAGTACTACTATATCATCCATGTCTTTTAAGAGCAATGTTCTGAAAATCGGACCGGACATCAAACCGGTCAGGGCAAAGGTTCAGCGATTCAGAGGTTCAACCGGGGGTCTAACCGGAATATAACCAGTATATAATAAAACATATATTTATATAAATATATAAAAATATAAAAAAAATATATGTCATAAATAACTAAAAATTAATTTAGGTATCAACAAAATCCATAGAATATAACATAATTATCTATTAATCAAAATAAACACTATCCATATGGATTAAATTTCTCAAGTTACTAATTCCTATACTAGAAAAGGAAAAGAATTAGGAAAAAAAAATAGATTTTAGGCTTTTTTTTTAAAAAAAACCAAAAAAATGCCATTTTTTAATCTCTTTTGTTAAAAAAAAAAAAAATCGGTTTGACTGACAGGGCCGGTTTGCCCGGTTCCCGACCGGTTCAAAGCGGTTTTTGGCCGATCTGATCTCCACCGATTTTGGGGGCTAACCCGGACGATGAAGCCAGGTTCCAGTTCAACCGGTCAAGCCAATTTGGTTCGGTTCTCAGAACATTATTTAAGAGGATAAATACAAGAAATTTTTCTTATGAGAATAAAAGAAATATAAGAACTTTAAAAACTCCTATTTTTCACAAGACAAAAGACAATTTAAAATGAAAATTTTTCTTCTGAATAGAGAATTATGATGAGAGAGAAGATGAAGAAGAAAGTCTCATAGAGGAGTAAGTGAAGTTAGAACTCAACGTGAAAATTAACAAAACTAGTAAGTAAGTTAACAAGGCACATAAACATTTTTGTTAACGGTTTAGATTATAATTTGATAAAGGGACTAATTTGTCTAGCTCAATTTTTGAAATTTGAGAGATTATGATAGGACTTTTAAAATTTAAGGGATTAATTTATTTCCTGCTATAAATCTAAGGAATTAAATTGGAATTATAATCTTTAAAAATTTATTAGGTCCCACGTTATTGAAAGTATTTTAGGATAGAATTAGATCTTTTCATATAAATTTTTCACATAACGTTATGGTGTATAAATTTTTATTATTGATTAGATTTTCTTATGAACCCAAAACAGGACACTCCTTCTCAATCAATGATATCGTCGTATGAAAAATTCACATAAAAAAGATCCATTCCCATTTGAGCATTACTCCCCCTTGATTTATAGTGGGGTTACAATCTTGAGTTTGCATAACAGTATTTTATTATTATATTGATATTGAATCACCCATACGTGGGCAGAGTGTTAAATCTTGCTTTGTTTAAGGATATAAAGATTTTTAAAGAGTAATGATATATAGATTCTCTTACTAATCAATTTAAAGCTCACTTAAAGTTGTTAGTGACTATATATTGCATTTCACATTAAAACTCAATCTTATCCTAGTTTGGTAATACGTTTTAGGAGAATGCTACTGCATGTAAAAAATATAAACCAATTTCTTAAAAGTCAATAATATTTTTAATAACAATTTATATGTTCTTTTTTAGTACTGACTTATACTTTGTAAAAATTAAGAGGTCAATATGATCTTACTTTATTTAATGACAATAAAAATATAACTTATTGTTATTATTCATTAAAGTCATTTTAGTTTCGAAGAACAATTTTATAATATATTTAGCAAATACTATTATTGTAACTTTTCCTTATTGAATGTAATTTCTATATTATTTATTAAACAATATTATTATAATTTTTTTAAATCAGCTTTTAGAATGTTCAAAGAGCTTAACAACTCTAAAAAAAAAAATACAATAATACTAAACTAAGTCTTAGTGGGAAGAAGAGTTGACAATAAGTTAAAATAATAAGTCAATAAAAAATAAAAATAATTTTTACTCCAAATTAAATTTATTGAAAGTATTTTAACAATAAATAACTGGAAATAAAAATTAAACAAAAAATTTCTTCGTAGTTGTCTAGCTTTCCTTTCACAGTGCCCCAAAATAATATAGAAAGGACGTTAAGATAACACGGTCCCTTTTCTTTCCATAGCTACACTACATCTTGAAGCTTTTGCATATATACCTTCAAAAACTACACTACAACTTGAATTGTGACTTACACGGTTCAACCCGAGTTCAGCCATGGTGGCGATTGGAAATTTCTTAATACATTCATTCCTCATGGTAAACGAGTATTACAAAATTTGAGTATGGGCCATCAAATTAACTTTAGGTAAAACCATAAAGTAAAGTAACAAATATACTAATTGATGATTAGCCATGTGGACCAAACGATTATCACCATTAGAACTCACGGAATGGAATTTCATTTGAGGCTGAACATAAGATGTAGAATAAAAAAAGAATTTAACAAATTATACAGAGTTTGCTTTATTCGTTGCATGATCATATAATGCTACAAGCACGCAGACATGTTCATCTCTAACTTCATGAGACTGTTGCTTTGCCTTGCACGTGACTAATGGGCAATACCATTCTTTTATGGTGGAGGAAGCGAACAAGTCTTTTCGTCAGATTATTTTGATTGTGAAAGTGCTCGACGTTCACGGAATCAAGGTAGAGATTAATTAAAAAAGTTTATGTTCCACACTGTCATAATTAAGACTAGAACATTGACCCCAAAACAATTCCAATACTCTTCAACTTTATGTCATTTAATTTGCCTTAGCACAAGTATTTACACACTGTTAAAGCATATTTAGCAGTATAGCTCAAATATAAATAGAACATTGGTGACACCCTCTTTCAGCACAAAACATAGAAAACCTGACCTGAGAACACATTAAAAAAAAAAAAAAAAGCCATGGAGTCATCACCAATGTCACACTTGGCAATTTTAGTCCTACTGTTATCAGTTCCATTAACAACCTCAGATTCAAGCCAAGATAGTTTTGTCCGGTGTCTACAAGTGAATTCGGACAAAGCATTCCCATTTGATGCATCAATCTACACTCAAAAAAATGCCTCATTCACCACAGTCCTTGGTTCCTCTGCTCAGAACCTGAGGTTTTTGTTGCCTTCAGCGCCAAAACCCTCCTTCATATTCACACCCTTTACCGAATCCCATGTCCAAGCAGCAGTGATCTGCGCAAAGAAGCTTAATATCCACCTTAGAGTGCGGAGTGGTGGCCATGACTATGAAGGGATGTCATATGTTTCTGAAATTGATACCCCTTTCATAGTTGTTGACTTGGCCAAGCTCCGTGGCATCAATGTTGATATCAAGAGTAACACTGCTTGGGTTCAAGCTGGTGCTACAATTGGTGAAGTGTATTACAGAATTTATGAGAAGAGTTCGGTTCACGGCTTCCCTGCAGGCCTTTGCACTAGCCTAGGTGTTGGAGGGCACATCACAGGAGGTGCATATGGTTCCATGATGAGGAAGTTTGGCCTTGGTGCTGATAATGTCCTTGATGCTCGAATCGTCGATGCCAGTGGCAGGATTCTTGACAGGAAAGGCATGGGGGAAGACCTGTTTTGGGCCATCAGAGGAGGTGGTGGTGGAAGCTTTGGTATCCTTCTTTCGTGGAAGATAAAGCTTGTTCATGTGCCACCGACTGTGACAGTTTTTACAGTTACCAGAACCTTGGAGACAGGTGCAACCAAGCTTCTTCATAGATGGCAGGAAGTGGCACCCCATATTGATAACAATCTCTTCATTAGAGTTATCATTCAACCAGTTAGTGCTGGAAACACAACTCATAGAACTATCTCAACTTCTTACAATGCTCTCTTCCTTGGTGGAGCCAGAAAACTACTTCAAGTGGTGCAGAAAAGCTTCCCAGAATTGGGTTTGACAAGGAAGGATTGCCAGGAAACTAGCTGGATCAAATCTGTGATGTATATAGCAGGCTATCCGGATAACACTCCCCCTGAAGTTCTGCTTCAAGGTAAATCAACATTCAAGAACTACTTCAAGGCCAAGTCAGATTTTGTAAGACAACCAATACCAATCGCGGGTCTTCGCGGGTTGTGGCAAAGATTGTTGCAAGAAGAGAGCCCCTTGATGATTTGGAACCCCTATGGTGGAAGGATGAGCCATTTTTCAGAGTCTGATATCCCATTCGCTCACAGAAATGGAACACTATACAAGATCCAGTACGTGACTTTATGGCAAAATGCAGGGGAGAATGCTGGAAAGCATATAGATTGGATAAGGAAGCTTTACAGCTACATGGCTCCTTATGTGTCCAAGTCACCAAGGGAAGCATATGTGAATTATAGAGATCTTGATTTGGGAATGAACACCAAGAGCAGGACAAGCTTCAAGCAGGCAAGTGGTTGGGGTTATAGGTATTTCAAGGGTAACTTCAAGAGGTTGGTTAAGATAAAGTCCAAAGTGGATCCTGATAACTTCTTCAGGCATGAGCAGAGCATCCCACCGCTTCCATTTTGAACCTAAGAGGGTGAAAGGCAAGAAATGGGAAATAAGGCGCTGTGCTGCTTGAATCTTTGAACTGGTATCTATATAAATTTGTGTAAGGGTTGATTAGCTAGTATAGAGGAATAAGGATATATTTAGATTTGTTACTTTGTTTTTGGTCATTCTTATGTTGTAAGATACTGATGAAGTGCTCAATTGTTTGTTGTCTTTGTGATTGTGTATGTGACAAGATTATAGGTGACTGAGGTGTTTGTTTCTCTAGCAAAATCTGTGGTACTAGTAGTAAAGGTCTTTTTTTTTCAAAATAATAATAATAATAATAAGGATCCGATCATCTTTCATATTATTCTCAAGTGTGTCACATGAAGAACAAAGATAAAGTTCAGTAATATTATTTATATATACAATTTATTGGATTGCAATTCAAATTATGAGATTTCAGCTACGCAAATGAAATGACATTTTGACTTCACTATCAATGTAAATTCATTCTCAATTAACATCACATTCCATATTTACATAATTGAAATCCACATTTCTTTGAATTTCAGTCCACAAACGTCGACCAGCATGTTTCAAATGTAAGCCTAAATAACATTTTTTTTTTTTGGTAAAGTTTGGCAGCATAGTCCTGCTTTCCATCTTGCATAGTCCAAAATGTCGATCAATATTTAATTTGAGGCTTCTAACCAAAAATCATCTTAAGCTCCAAATTTATGAAGTCAATGGGATTTTGAAGTTGGAAAAGTGCCTTTGTTTTATAGGCACATTGAAATATTATTTGGACGTGATTTAGGTAAGAAATAGAACGTTTGAGACCAACAATTCAGCTAGGCAGTCGAAGAAATGCGTAATAAACCCAGCTTCTGTTTTGGTCTTGACTTGGGATTTGGGGTAAAAGAGCACGTTTTCATAGAACTGCCAAGATTACTTTTAGGTGGGGCGTAAATCATGGAATAAGAAAAGGGGATAGCCGAAATCGCCGAGCTAGAGCAGGTGAAAACCGGGTTAGCTATAGGGAGCGAAGAGAATTTGAAGAGTGCTGTGATGATTCCATGTCAATATTCTCAAAAATAAGCCCAAGTTACATCAATAATCATTGTCTCTTGTGTATTCTTTTCCGTTATTCTTTAATCAGTCTCAAATCTTCCATTTTTTGCATCAATAATCATTCTCAAATTCTTGTATTCTTTAAGTAAAATTTTGAATTCGAGTATTTTTGGATAAAAAAAACTAACTTTGAAAGAGTTATATTATATGATGAATCGATCTAATTAGAGTCAAATAAGTCTACTTCATTTAATAATATTTTAGACTTAAAAAAAAGGAAAAATAACAGCTCATATGTGCTCACAAGTCACAAAGGGACGACTTGTTTAGTTGCAATGGCCACCACAAATTAATTGGATGCCATGTCTTAATCTAAAATATTAAGATAATAAGTTATTTTATCTTACATATTTTTCACTTAATTTATTCTTAATTAGTGTGAAATTTCACTTCTCACATAATTAATATGTATATGTATACATGAATGTAAAGAAATTCTATGGCAAATTATTCATCCTCTTTTCTTCTCAAAATCTTTTTTTATTCATAATGAAATAAGAATAGAATAAAGAGAAAATGAGTGGTGAAAATCATAATATTGAGATAATACACGTCTTGTTACATTACTTTGCTATATGACATGTAAACTAGATTAATGAAGTTTTGTTCTATTTCTTTATTAATCTCCTGAATACAAAGGTATTAACTTTATTCTGCTAAATCTCGTCCCTTTCAGTTCCTTCATATTAATTCTAGGTTTTTTCTAAGGTTTAAGAAGTCAAAGAGAATGATTAAAGAAACTCTTAATTCTGTCATATTAATAGAAAAAATACTCAAACACATGGTTGGAAAGAAAAAATTCATTCAACTTTTACTGCCTAACCCTAAGTACTCACATCCTCAACACTTATTTGACTTTCACTATCAAATATGATAGAGTAAATTACATTTATTTCTGTCTAAGATTTTAAATTTCAGTACTTTATGTCCCTCAATCTTTTCACATGTCACCTGCCCCCCCTGCTCAAAACGTAAATTTTAAAATTCCAAATTATCCCTGCCACAAATCCCACCTCCTCTTTCCTCTTCCTCTTTTCCTCTTTTCGCTTGTTGCAGCAATTTTTTTTTTCTTTTTCAAAATCAAGTTGAAATCAGAGACAAACAAAAAAAATTAAAAAACAAAAACACAAGTGACCTCCTAGGCGAAAATTTTCTAGATTCTCACCTTTCCATCATTCCATGCCATCAGGGAACTCCACAAGACAAATACTACTACACCTTTCCTTGGCAGCAATGTTTTCAAGATTTAATTTCCTGAGCGATTCAATGGCAGTCCTTTCAATCTCGACGGCGAGCAGTGCCAGTTCTGGATTCCCATAAAAAGGTCCCAAATTTTTATTGAGTTGGTTGGACTGATTGTTTGCTTGAGTATTATTTGTTTGTCTAGATCATTGTTTGATTTGGATGAAGGTAATGATGGAGTTGAAAGGACTGGGTACAAATAAAAAGATGGTGGATATTATGGCATTCCATATAAATAAGAATGATAATTAAGAATAAAATAGATATTTCATATATTTTTAAAATATTTTAAAATGTAAAATTTAAAATTGAGGGGGGTGAATGAAATTTTCTGAAATAAATTAAGGGTGTTAGATGTCATTTTGAAAACAAATAAGGGTTCAATGTAATATCAATAAATTTTAGAAGAGGTAAATATAATTTATTTAAAATAATATTATTGGGCATTTAATAAAGTAATTGCGCAGCCCACATTGGGCCCTGTTGCCCTTTTAATTAAGCTTTTACTAAAGAAAGGGTCAGTTAAAGAACAAAATAAAACAAACGTGACAAAATATTAAAAGAAAAAAGGGTCATTTAAAGACCAAAAAGAAACAGACCAAAAATATAAAAATGAAAGACAAAGACCAAAAAGGAAACATGGCCTAGAAAAATAAAAAGGGGGTCACTACCACAGACGAGCATTTTCTTCTTCAGCGGACATTCTCGCACCTCCTCAACCGTGCCATCTCAAGTAAAGCCATCTTTTTGGGTGTTTATTAATGGGTTCTACTTGTAAGCTAGAATTGGTTTAGTTGTGAGAAATTTAAATAGTATGTATAAAATTTTAGGTCTTAAATTTATTGCGATCAATATAATTTTAAAAGTATATATAAAAAAATTCAACAAGTTCGATATATGCATATCAGTATTAGGTTTGCGCCAACATGGCATCGGTATAACTTTATTTTTCTTTTACTTGTTCATCAAACACTATTTCTAGAGAAGTACGTACTTACATGGTCTTAGAGCTAATTAAAGCTAGAATATCACTTCATCAATCATTCAGTAGAATATAATCTACCTTATTGCTTAAAAATCTCACAAGAATTTCTCTTATTTCTCCTACTAGGCTTTTAATCATTTTCATCTTAAGTTTCTTTAGGTTCTAGTTAGCTTTGTTAAGTGCAATTAAGTCACTTTTAAGCAATGTATTAAAACCCAAACCGGATCGGCTGGTTCAACCAAAAAACCGGTGAACCGGCCACTTAGCCAGTTCGATTCTCTTGTTAGACTGATTAAGTAGTTGACCAAGTCAAACCCGCGTGAATTGGCCGAGTCGCCACCAAACCGCACTGGTTCGACTCGCCCGGGCCACTACACAAACCGCGCGCCCATGCTCCAATCAATGCACGCACGCCCCTGTTTTGAATTTGAAATGTGGAAATGGCACATTCACACGCGCGCGCCCATGCTCCTTGGAGTGTACCATGCGTCCAACTGAGAAATGTTGAATAAATAGCCAAAAACCTGCCTAGGGGTATCGAACACAGCACATGATGGGAGCAAAAGAGCACCTCAGCCACTTGGGCATATATTTATATTATATTTAGTTGCATTTTATATACTGATTTAATAAAATCCAATTCAACCGGTTCGACCAGTGATCCACCGGTTGAACCATTGACCCAGTGACCTAGTGTCTCGATCGAGTCAATCACTAGTCCAATTTTAAAAACTATGCTTTTAAGCCAGTCGTGTGGGCCATTTGTCCCTAAATCCTACTTCCTTGAATCCTTAAAAAGGCAAATCGACTGCCTAATTTGTTCACTCTATTCGTTGTTCTCAAAATGTTTGCTTTTGCTTTCTTTGGCTAAAGCATTTTTTTAAGTACTGAAATGAGACTAAATTTAGTCATATTGTTTTGGCTAAGAGATTTCTTTAAAAATTGTTTTTTTCATATAATTTAATTTAATTTTCTCAGTGACAATATAACTGACTATTGTACCCAATCATGTTTAAAATAGAAGCAATAATCCTATATAAAGAACAGAAGAAAAACCAAATAACATCAATATGGAATTATTATATCAAGAAAAAAATTGTTCCGATGTTTTGTTAATTGAGAAATTAACTATATGCATAGTTGTTTTTATATAATGCTATTCATATGGTCACCCTTTATTAAATTCATTTCTTCCAATCGACTATCGTACGTGAGTTGTTGAGGAATGAGTCAAATGGCTATTCCTGTTTACTTTCATATGAAACTGGCCCCCACTATCATAAAGTCTTTCAATAAAGTTGGTATATTTTTATTTTTTAGTCATTATTGGGGTTGTATATAAAAAGGTATTATTGATGGTAGTAAAGCCCTCCCAATCCCAGTCAAATGTTTGACATTGTTTCTTTATTAGACATCGTTTCCTTATTCCTACCTAACATGCTCCCAAGACAGTGATGAGGAGATGAAGTTAAGGTTAAAACAAAAATTAAAAGTGGGTGTGTCAGATATTAAATAAAGAATACTAAAGTGAACTGTAAAACTTGACAGAAAATTGGCACGTGGAGCTGGCCTTAGGCTGCAAAATTTCAATAATCATCACCTTACTTTAAGCATAGAGACTGATGCCGTGATCTTTCAGAGCTTGATTGGCAAATGTAGCAATTGCTTGGTAGAGAATATCATCCATGCCGCCTTCTTTATAACCACAAAAAAAAAAGAGGATTTAAATAAATATTATTTTTTTTAAGTCACAATTGCATGACCATAAAGCAGGAATTAATTGGGGGAAAAATGACTAAAGCCAGTAAAAATCATTGTCTTTCGTGTCAAACTGTTTCATTGAACTCCTGAAAGATGATCAGACCATATTACATAGTAGGCATACTACTATACACACGGCAGCCAAAGAAGAAAATCTGTGTATGCTGAAAATAGATTTTCACATTTAATTGACATAATTTTGGGTGCGTGTGAATTGTATTCAATAATGAATATTCTACATTGTCATAATTTCAACTACACCATTTCCACTAAACCTAATAAAAATATGACGTTTACCTTAAGTCACGTACACGTATATTGCCACTAGAAATCTAACATTAACAGCCAGTATACTAGTATGTATAAACAAGCCAGAGAAGCCGAATTTTATTGAACACAAAATAAGAGACCAACTGAAAATACAGCATCATGCAGTCTCTTAGGCCCTTCTTAGCAAGTCTTGTGGTTCTGTTGTGTGTTTCAGTTACCACTTCTGTTCCAATTCAAGAAGCTTTCAACCAGTGTTTAACACTCCATCCTCAAACCCCAAATCAATTCCCCAATGCAGTCTACACTCCTACCAATGGTTCCTACACTTCTGTCCTTGAATCCACTGCTCAAAATCTAAGGTACTTGTTGCCATCAGTGCCAAAACCAGAATTCATATTCACCCCATTCCATGACTCTCAAGTGCAAGCTGCAGTGGTTTGTGCAAAACAGCTTGGCATCCATATGAGGGTACGCAGTGGAGGGCATGACTATGAAGGGCTCTCTTATGTTTCTTTCATTGAGAAGCCATTCATGATCCTAGACTTGGTCAAACTTCGTGAGATCAATGTTGATATTGCACAGAACACAGCATGGATTCAAGCTGGTGCCACTATTGGTGAAGTCTATTACAGAATTTCAGAGAACAGTGCAGTGCATGGCTTCCCTGCAGGGCTTTGCACAACCTTGGGAATTGGTGGGCATATCACAGGAGGTGCATATGGTTCTATGATGAGAAAGTATGGCCTTGGTGCTGACAATGTTCTTGATGCTCGAATCGTCGATGCCAGTGGCAGGATCCTTGACAGAGCAGCCATGGGAGAGGACCTGTTTTGGGCCATCAGAGGTGGTGGTGGAGGCAGTTTTGGTGTTATTCTGTGGTGGAAGATCAAATTGGTTCCTGTACCAGAAACTGTGACAGTTTTTACAGTAACCAAGAGCTTAGAACAAGGAGCAAACAAGCTTCTCTATAGGTGGCAACAAGTGGCACCAAATATTGATGAGGATCTCTTCATCAGGGTTATCATTCAACCAGGCAATGGAAGTGTTCCTGGTCACAGAACTGTGACAACTTCTTACAATGCTCTTTTCCTTGGTGGTGCTGACAGACTGCTCCAAGTTATGGGGCAAAGATTCCCTGAATTGGGGTTGACAAGAAAGGACTGTTTGGAAACTAGCTGGATCAAATCTGTGCTTTACATTGCTGGCTACCCTAATGGAACTCCTCCAGAAGTTCTGCTCCAAGGAAAACCCACATCCAAGGCCTACTTCAAAGCAAAATCTGATTTTGTCAGGCAAGTAATCCCCGAAAGATCACTCAATGCACTATGGAATATTTTCCTGCAGGATGATGGTCCCTTGATGATTTGGAACCCCTATGGAGGGATGATGAGCAGGATTCCAGAATCTGCAACCCCTTTCCCTCACAGACAAGGAACACTTTACAAAATTCAGTATGTAACCGGGTGGATTGATGGAGAAAAGAGCATGGCAAAGCATATGGGGTGGATCAGGAAGTTTTACTACTACACGGCTCCCTATGTTTCCAAATATCCAAGGGAAGCGTACGTTAATTATAGAGATCTTGATATAGGGATGAACCAGAAGAACAGCACAAGCTTTTCGAAGGCTTCCACTTGGGGTTACAGATATTTCAAGAATAACTTCATCAGGCTAGTAAAGGTGAAGACTAAAGTTGATCCATCCAATTTCTTTAGGCATGAGCAGAGTATCCCTCCGTTGCGAAATGGTAAGAAATGGTAGAAGGCAAGAAGAGGAGAAGATTAAAGGGTTACAAACAACTGTATTCTGGCTAGATCAGTTGGACAGGTATGGCTAAATCTGTTCACAGGTGAATTATTAACCAAAGAAGGAATAAAGATTCCTATATATATTTATGTTCTATGTTACCTAGTTTTTAAATAATTAAACCTAAGTTTCCTTGCCATTCATGCGCAAGGAAAAGCGTGAGATCCTTTGTATGTTTGGCTTTGAGATAATTGTTTTGGATTCATGTGACCTTACGGAATGTTTTGTGCATATTTGTGAAGTTAAGACTTGTCTAATAAAGTATTCACCAGAAGGAAGTGCTTTTTCTTAAAGTTATTCCAAATAAATGTCAACTGTTCCAAATAAATGCCAGCATGAAAGCCTGTTACTCTGAGCTTTGAATAATGCTTAACTTGTAACTCACAAGGGGAGAAGCTGTTAGACGGCTCTGAACTTCAATAACACAAGAATATTAGTAAGACTAATGTTATGACATCTATTAATCGCTACTAGAAGTGATAGATAAAAGGAGATAGTGATAGTTATCATCACATTTAACGATAATAAAGTGAGTATTCCAATCAGACATCCATTTTTAAGTGTAAAAATAATATTTTTGTACTAGGAATGGGATCAATTCCCATTTGATGTGACATGAAATCTGGCTATTTGTAAGACTTTAGTCTCTGATTTACTAATTTTTAATGGATAATGGTTGGATATTATGACAGCATGCTTCAATTTTCTGAAGGGAAGACCATCCAATCATTTCATATGACTAGTCTAATTAATTAGTAGCTATGTTATTTCAACATCAAAGGTTAGATGTTCAAGTGATATATGTTTTATTATCATTACATGTAATGGATAGGAAAAAATAATATGGACCACTACGATATGCAATGATAATAGAGTGGGTGTCTCATTTAAATATCCTATCTTAAACATTGAAATAATATTTTAGGGTTTAGTCAATGTTCTATCTTTTTAGCATGCATAGTCAATGTTCTATCTTTTTATAGCTTAACAAAAGAAAAAAAGGACTCCTGATTGCCCAAATTAAATAGTGTGGAGCATGGTTATGAAAATTGGATAGGATTGGCCGATTGAACTGGGAATCGATTTACTATTCGGCCCCAGCTATGCTTGAAAACCGTCATTTCGAGAATCGATTGAGAACTGCTACGAACCACCCAATCTGCCCGACCAAATTAGTGTAATGGTTTTTTTTTTTAATAAAAAAGATGCAAAATGACATTATTTTGGGTTTTTTTAAATTTCATTTTTCCTAATTCTTTTCCTTTTCTAATATGGGAGTAGTAACTTGAGAGATTTGATCCATATGGATAATGTTTATTTTGATTAAGGGATGAATTATGTTATGTTCTATGGGTTTTGTTAATACCTAATTTAATTTTTAGTTATTTTATGACATATATTTTATTTTTATTTTTATATATTTATATAAATACAGGTTTATTATATACCAGTTATATTTCGGCTAAACTCCCGATTTAATCAGTTGAACCTTTGAACCACTGCCTTGAATGATTTTTCAAAATCTTGGTGTGGAATTATGTGCAATTGTAAAACAGATACTTGCATAAATAGCAATATTCCATTGCCTATCATGGAAATTTAGGCAATTGAATCTCAATTTCTTATAAAGTAGAAGTTAACTTAGACGGGTTTGGAAAGTTATTAGTTGATGAAATTGAATTCTTACGTTTGAATAAACCTTTTAAAAATATAATTGAATTGAATTCATATTATTAAATCTAACTGAATATTCTACACAAGATGAAGAATCAACCCTCATTAGCATTAATAGAAGAGTATAATTAATTAATTAGACGATCAAAAGCGTGAGCTCTTGAGATATTTTGTCTAAAATCCTGAATTTGCTAAGATCTTAACCAATGAATGAACTGTTGGGTTTCATCAAAATTTGTAATTGATTTGTTTAGATTATTTTATAGAATTGATGTTCATTTTAGTCCCTAATTTTATACTTGTGCATTATTTTAGTTTCTGAATTTTAAATAAGTCAAATTAGTCTCTAACATTATAAAATGTGAGTCATATTAATCCCTAAGCTCATTTTTACTTAACATTCCATCAAATAATCAATGATGTGTTCCATTAAGTAATACTTTCATATGTTTTATATCATCTGAGGTGGATCTAAGTTTAAAATGACTTATTTTGATGTCTAAAATTAAATAAAATAACTCATTTAAATCTCCTTTTTAAATCATAAAATAATTTATTTTGTACAATTTCAGGCATAAAAAATGAGTTGTTTTAAACTTCATTAGACTTCAAATAACACTTTGCATATCAAGATATCACTTAACATTACAAAATATCATTTAATTAACAAAATATTAAATAAAAATGGGATGGAGGACTAACTTGACTCATGTTTTACAATGTTAGGGATTAATTTGATTCATTTTAAAAGTTAGGAAATAAAATGATTCACAAGTATAAGGTTAGGGACTAAAATGACATTAATTCTTGTTTTTTTATTTTATTTTTGAAGACTTGAAAAAAAAAAGTGTGAGAGAGAAAAGATTTGGATAGAAGATTTGATATAAAATCCCGATTTGAAAAGATTTGGTCATGATTTGAGGATGGAAGATATGAAAGAGATTTGTTAGATGTGATTATGATTTGGTGTTGAATCTATTGATTGTGTAGACTATTATAAATAATAATGGTTTTGAGAATTGTTTAGATATGTGGAGAAAATAAAATTGAGAGAATATAGATAAATGAAGGTGAGGATGAAGAAGAAAAAGATGATGATGATGGTGATGAGAGGGTTTGCAACTTTGTCTGGAAAAGCTACATTGATATTGTATGATGTATGGTTAGCGGCCATGCAAGTGTGTATAACTTGTATCAAAAGTCTTCCTAGCGGTACAGTGTTAGGCAGCGTGTCTTATGAATCATTGATGATGGTGTGTTGTGAGTAGTGGTAGTGCAAGTGAAGATAACTTTTATCGAAAGTCTTACTAATTAACAACGTGGTGCTAGGCAGATTGTTTCGTGAAAACAGTAGATTTTGTTTGAAAATTGAGATTGGTGATTGTATTTCTTTACTGAGTGAGTGTATTAATTTGTGAAGTTTTGGACATAGGCATTGAAGGTCAAACCACGTAAATTTTAAAGTGTTCATTTACTTTGTTGATTTGATAGATTTATAAGGCGAGGGGACTATTTCCCAACATGAACAAATAATACCTTACACAATTGTAGGAAGGGGAACTTTTACAAAAATGATATCCGATTGTGGTGAAGTGATCCCAAATTAATCTATCATTCTACACTAAATAGTGATGATTTAAGTGGCACTACTACATAACAACAAAGGAAATATTGATTGTCTTTTTGTTATTTATTCATTCAGTCTGCACTTAATTCATGATGCAATATTTATATTTGAATATTATTTTGTGTATAACAAAGTGTTACAATAATCCTATACCAACAATCATAATGTTTTTTCATCTTTTAGCATATCAATACACACTCTCACAAAAAGACAGAACATTCTGTGTGTTAGTATAATATTGTTATACAACTTTGTTGTATACCTAACATTACTCTTTATATTTAGTCACGTATGAGGGGAATATGCCATGCATTCTACATTGATATGAATGCAAAACCTATCGCTAGTGAAAGGTACATGATTTCTTCATGTAAGGAGAAATTCATGACTAGTACAAAAATCATGACAACATATCCCAAAGTCATGAAGATATGAGAATTCAAACAAACTCCAAAATGCAAAACTAGCCACTGAATTCTTGTACAAAAACAGACACACCAACTAGATGATATTTCTCTATAAACTCATGACTTTATGCTCTCATATTTCCCACTTTATTAATGAGGAGTTGAGATAAAATGAAAAATCCTCACACTAACCCATTTGTCCAATAGCCTAATACCATCGATACATTTATTATCAACTTAAGCAATTTTTAAACATTTATAATAGAATATAAATAATTCAAGCAATTATATTTTTTTAATTTTAGGATTTTTCAAATGTATACATTATGTGGAATGCTTTACATATTTTATAACTGTTATTAATTTATATATGTGTATAGTCTTTCCACGATTTCTTAAGGCAACACATCCATCCCTGATAAAGAGAAGACATAAAGGATTGGTCACTAAAAGAAATAGGGATATTTACTTTGAATAAATAAATAAATAACTTCTTGTGGGAGTTTTAAACAACCACAAATCAGGACAAATTTCATCATTTCATGGTTTGAAATTTCCACAAATTGACATTCTTAGTTAGTACTTCTATTTATCCACTTGGAATATTATTGAGAGATAAAATAGGTGAGAGAAAATTTATGAGAAATTTGTATTTTATCAATATGAATAACAGAGGCTTAGTTAAAATATTTTTATAGAAAAAAGTCTAATGGAAAGTATTCTCTGATCTTAATCATGACGACTCTGTTATATTAACACTGATAATTTCTTGTTCGATGTTGTCTATTGGGAGCTGTATTCTCTGTCTTTCTCATAGGACAACCCCTTCTTGTTGGCTATAGGAGGCTCAAAGGGAAAATGGGGAGTGAGTGAAAAGGGCACTGAAATCTGACTTTCATATTCTTGTTAGTTCTTTCTTTGTGAAATTGACTATTGTTACTATAACTTTTGAAGTGTGGGACACCTAATCTAAATCTGGCATCTCTCAGTGGTATGAAAATTCATGAACAAAACTCAGCCTGGGTCTTGATATTATATTATTTAGATATAGTCTAGTAGAAACACCACAAACTTTATACACTAGCGAGCAATGATCACACATCAAAATCCAACATGAGGAAAAATACAGAAACAATACGAAGCACTACAAACTATATACACTAGCTAGATAGCATCCATGATCATCCACCAAAATCCATCACCAGTAGCCTTCCACATGAGAGGGAGATGACCACATGTCTTTGATTTGCCACCATGGTAACACAACTACCAGACATATCTCCCAAATCCAGGGTGGAACGCCTCTGTCCCACAAGGTGCTCGCTGTCAAAAACCTGCAACATGCTCGGATCACGTGAGGCTATCAACACGTAACACAAGTTGATGCACCCAACTATACCTCGAAGTGGACCTGAAGAAACATCAAATGCAAACCGGCACAAAGGCTCGAAGGTGCACGCCCTTCGCACTGTCACCATTCTAGTTGCATTAGCCACGACAAATGCATTAAAGGGAAATTTGGATTTGGAAGTGAGTGAAAAGGGCACTGAAATCTGACTTTCATATTCTTGTTAGTTCTTTCTTTGTGAAATTGATTGTTGTTACTATAACTTTTGAAGTGTGGGACACCTAATCTAAATCTGGCATCTCTCGGCGGTATGAAAATTCATGAACAAAACTCAACCTGGGTCTTGATATTATATTATTTAGATATAGTCTAGTAGAAACACCACAAACTTTATACACTAGCGAGCAATGATCACACATCAAAATCCAACATGAGAGAAAATATAGAAACTATACAAAGGCACTACAAACTGTATACACTAGCTAGATCTCACACCAAAATCCAACATGAGAAAAATATAGAAACAATACGAAGCACTACAAACTATATACACTAGCTAGATAGCATCCATGATCATCCACCAAAATCCATCACCAGTAGCCTTCCACATGAGAGGGAGATGACCACATGTCTTTGATTTGCCATCATGGTAACACAACTATACATATCTCCCAAATCCAGGGTGGAACGCCTCTGTCCCACAAGGTGCTTGTTGTAAAAAACCTGCAACATGCTCGGATCACGTGAGGCTATCAACACATAACACAAGTTGATGCACCCAACTATACCTCGAAGTGGACCTGAAGAAACATCAAATGCAAACCGGCACAACGGCTTGAAGGTGCACGCCCTTCGCACTGTCACCGTTCTGGTTGCATTAGCCATGACAAATGCATTAAAGGGAAATTTGGATTTGGAAGTGAGTGAAAATGGCAACTGAAATTTGGCTTTTGTATTCTGGATAGTTATTTCTTTGTGAGATTGACTGTTGTTACTATAACTTTGCAGTTGTGGGACACCTTATCTGAGTCTAGCATCTCTCGGCGATATGAAAATTACAATAAGAACAGAGCTCAATTGGGGTCTTGATATTATATTGAGCTGTAGTCTTCCCTCCCTCTCTCCCTCCAAACCCGTTGAAGTAAATTAAATGTTTGGTGAACAAGTTCTCGTTGCAGTTATTTATTTGTTATATGGTGTTTTAATTTAATGATTTTTCGTTTATAAAATTGTGGAGAAATTTATATGAATATGGTGTACAAATCTCGTGCAAATCTTGTCACTGGTGATATTTGATTTGAAAATTTCCAATGGCAAAATTTGGTTTAAAAAATAATATTTTTATTATTCAAATCTTGTTATTGGTGATATTTGAGTTTAAAATAATATTTAATTTAAAAAATTATATTTTATCACTAAAATCTTGCCAATATCTTGCCATTGGCAAGATTTAAGATTTGCTTTTAAAAAATTTCATATTCTTATAAATAACCACAAAAACTCATTATGACAAATTCTTATTGCAAGTCTCATGTCCAAAAAAAATGACCCTTTTGTTGCTTGTATCAATTTTGGAACTTCTTCTAGGCAGAAACGTCTCCCCTTCATACGCTACTGGTTGGTTGGGAGTATTTAAATTGCAACAGATTTTGTGAAATAGGTTGAAAGCATATATTAAGGATGTTTTAATATAGCTTGATAATATGTTTCCTTTATAATTCTTGTACTTAGTATTCTTGCAAGTTTTGAAAGAAACCTAATTACAAATCTTTTCTTAATTTTGGATCATTGAGTGTTTCAATTTGTACCGGTGTTTGAATTTCCGCTCTTATTTTCGTGTGAAGAGCTAGTTGAGTTGCATTGCATTTGCATGTCATTGTTTTGCAGGAGTGATGGCAATGTCCAAGCCTGTCCTCTATTGTTTATAATTATGGTAAATTCAAAGTCTGTCTAGTGGTTAAACACCTTGGTATCGTATGTTCGTGTTATTTAACTAGCTTGTCCAAGTCTGTAAATAACATTATTCGTATGATAGAGGCAGGTTAATAGTTCATTTGGTTGAACTTTTTTAAAGAAGACATGCTATTTTGATTATAAGACGTATACAAATGTTAAAGGACTATTTTATAAAGAAAGTTAAAATCTTCTAAGAAAATTTATTTTAATGCTATATGAAAAAATAATAGGTAAAATTTTATTTAATTCCCTTACATTTTATCGAAGTTTCAATTTAGTTTTCCAAAAGTTTTTTTCTTTTTTAGTTCTATTCATATTTCTAATGTTTTCAATATATTTCAATTTTGCCCTTCCAATAGATGACACTTAAAATAAATGGGCAAAAATCTTACTCCTACAAAAACTCATATCCAAAGCTTTCTGTTTATTTTGAATGTCATCTATTAAAAGGGAAAAAATGAACTATTTTAAAAACGTTAGGAAGGTAAATAGAACAAAAGGAAAAAACTTTTTAAACTAAATAAAACTTTTTCACAAAAATAATTTATATCTTTAATCAAAATAATTTAATTATACTATTTGAGTGCTGCATAATTAAAATGAAATTAATTTTTATATATTCAGAGCGTACAAAAGTCACATCATATGCTAATACAATTGCACGAAAGTGCTACATCAATATAGCTAATTACCCATATAATTATTCAGTTTATGAAATTTATTCATGAAAAATTATCCCTCATTTTTACCCCTAGCCAAACAAAATGGGAATGACTTGTGTAACTTGAGAGAGTGAAGAGAAAAAGTGAAAAGAAAAGAAAAATCTGTTGAAGAAGGAGATCATTGTGTTAAGTGATGTTAACCGAAGACTCTTAAGGCCCTAAGCTGTAGCAGTGCAGGGAGGAGCTTCTCCTTGAATGGTGGTCTTGGCATTAAGGCACGTCGCTGTTGTTGGAGCTCCATTGAATGTTAGATTAATATCACTTAGTGTCACTTCCTCACATGGTGCACCACTGCTGCATCTCAAAGTTACCCCGTCCTTCGTTCCTGAAGTGCCCCTAATGTTCTGGAACGTAACATTGCTTATCTTTATCTTTGATGGAGTCTAAACCATTACAATCATGCACGCACAAAATAGACAAAAAATTATTAATAATAATAATAATAATAATAATAATGTAAAAGTTAGTGGCTTAGACAATAACATCGATCTCTAGCAAGCGTGATCATTTTCATTTCTTTTGAGTAAACTAAATTAAGAAAAATGATATACCCTCCTAGTGTATCTCTCTATAAATCTTTCTAAATATTAAATGAAGTAAATTATGAATACTTCTTAAGATTCTAAAACATGAATTCATTATTTTATTTTACTTCATTTAGTACATAAAAAAATTGGGGATAGAATGTGTAGGATGATATATATTGCTCTTAAATTAAAACAATACCTGTTTTGAGCACTGATTCCAAGGACAGTACTCCTGGTCTATGATTATTGGGTTCATGACATTAACCATGGTAATATCTTCAACTTGCACATCGGTGATAGGAGAAGTCCCTGGGGCACTAGGCCAAGTCTTGATCCTCACACCATTGTCAGTGCTTGTCAATGTGCAATTCTTTATTATAATATGGTCCACAGGCTTTTCAGTTGTGAACTTGCCAAGGCTTCCAACACTAATGCCATGGCCAGGTCCACAGTTCACATTCTGGATAGTTAAACCTGTGGTGCCATCACCTATTGAGATGCAATCATCTCCGGTACCAATGTTTGTGTTGAGAATTTTAATATCAGTTGATCTTCCCAGGTGGATACCATCAGTGTTGATGCTGTTACCTGGTGCACTCACCTTGAACCCATCAAATGTGAAGTTCTGGCACCCCAGAATATTGACATGAAAGTTTTTGCTGTCCTTGGAGGTTATGCTCCCAACAACCGAATGTTTTACAAAATTGAAACCGAAATTCTGTTGACATTTCACCAGAAACAACAATTTATATGTTAGGTATATATACTACTAAGAGATTTTTGTATAGATATAAATATAACACATTTTAGGCACAGTGACAATAAAGATGCATCCCACCAATTTTATTAAATATTTTATCCCTAGTATATGAGTTCTGCACTCTTTTTTTAAGTGTGTCTAAATAGTAATTCTTACACTTGTATCCATATAAAAAATTTTCCTACTGATGTTTACTATCTCCATCCAACCCATCCAATTTCAATAAATTGATTCATTTTTTACGTTGATTTAGTAAAAAAAATGAACCGATTCTGGCCAAGGTGACAGTTAACATTACTTGGACGATGGAGTATGTGACATTGAGAAATAAAGATGGATTATATATCATTAATATTACCATGGAAAGCCTTGCGCAGTTGGGGTTTTTTCCACAATCATTTTGCTTCCAAGCAGTTGCACCTTGACCATCGAAAATACCATTACCCGATATGGTAAGGAAGTCGACGTATTCAAACTTAACCCATTGCCAAACCCCACCGAGGTCACGGGGGTTTGGGGGTGCTTGAATTGTGCCATCAATATAAACCTCAATGGGAGCCTTACAAGGGCCTTTGAAATCTACTGCATTCATCTTGTATGTCCCACGGGGAATCACAATTTTGCTTGGAGTTGTTGATGCACATGCTTCGCCCCAAGCTTTTGTCAAAGCCTACAGAGAACATAAATAATAATAATAACAATGATGATGATGATGATGATAATGACGATGATGATGAGTGACGACGATGTACCGAGCTAGTTATGTGCTTCAATGCCAACTTATTACTATACACATTAACCTTGAACCTAAGAAGAGTGACCATTATGTTGGGAAAATACACCACTTCCCCTCCTTGAGAACCACCATAAACAGAGAAATAAAATAGGAATACAATCATAACACAATAATTTAACGTGGAAAACTCCAAAACCGGAGAAAAACCACGGCCGCTGTCAAAAAGACAACCAGAGAATAACACTATGTGAAAATTATTACAACACATAGACTTCACTCTCAAATACCCCATTGGCCCCCAGTACACCTACACTCTCCAAAGCAAATATTTAAACTACATCTCACAACACTCTAAAACAAGAGTACAGAGAAAAGAAAGTCAGACACATGCTTTGAGTGTTTCCGACTGGTGCAAATTGAAATGAAAACATAGGCTCATATATATAGCCTTGACAACCTCCTCTCATCCCAATTCTAAGCAATGTGGGACTTCTTTCCCAACCCAATTTCAATCAAATACTCAACAATCTCCACCTTGATTGAAATAAACACAACTTCAGCTTCCATTGTCAACACCGACAATTCCTTGCTGTCATTGTCTATATCGACAATCTCTTGCTGTCATTGTCTATACCGACAATCATAGTTCAAAGAACTATCATACTCCACCATAAAAGGTATACTCACTCGGAATGGAACAATTCCAAGAATTTCACCTTTACACATGTCGAAACCTTGCTGAAAATATTATGGTGCAACTTCCATGTTGGCTCTCCTCGGAAGTTCCTCAGCCATCGACACAACTCCCACCACACACCCTGCATCTCAACGCCAACCAATGCCCGTGTGCAATTGTGGATCCGCTACCCATACTTTCATAATATCATCACACATCTTGCATTAAAACCAATGCTCATGTGCAATCATGGACCTACTAGCAACACATTCATAATCCAACCACACACCTTGCATAAACACCAATGCCCGTGTGCAATTGTGGACATGCTAGCAACACCTTCATAATTTTGCCGCACACCTTGCATAAACATCAATGCCCATGTGCAATTGTGGACCGGCTAGCAACACATTATTATTTTTTTTTTTTGTGTAATCTTGATTGTATCATAACATCCTTGACTTGTATTTGCCACAAGCCAAAATCAATCCTTCCATCAATTTCTCTATCCAACCATATATTGGAATAGTGTACGCCAACTGTAAAACCATGCATAAGAGGGTTCCCAGGAAAGAGAGGTGGGTCACAACGGACACGCTTAAATACCAAGTCTTTCCTTAGCCAGAACCTTTCCAAAGCGCATTCTGATCACACTACCTTCCACCAACAGCAACCAAGGATGATCTCCAAGCACCAGGGACAAATTCTTTTCTGATGTGGAAGATCAGATTAAGCTGCAACCACAGAGCATACTAAGAATAAATCCCACCGAACCAAAGCTCTGATACCAATTGTTGGGAAAATACACCACTTCCCCTCCTTGAGAACCACCCTAAACAGAGAAATAAAATAGGAATACAATCATAACACAATAATTTAACGTGGAAAACTCCAAAACCGGAGAAAAACCACTACATTGTCAAAAAGACAACCAGAGAATAACACTATGTGAAAATTATTACAACACATAGACTTCACTCTCAAATACCCCATTGGCCCCCAGTACACCTACACTCTCCAAAGCAAATATTTAAACTACATCTCACAACACTCTAAAACAAGAGTACAGAGAAAAGAAAGTCAGACACATGCTTTGAGTGTTTCCGACTGGTGCAAATTGAAATGAAAACATAGGCTCATATATATAGCCTTGACAACCTCCTCTCATCCCAATTCTAAGCAATGTGGGACTTCTTTCCCAACCCAATTTCAATCAAATACTCAACACATTAACCCCACCACCCTTTTAAATCGTCAATAATCAAGTCTATTCCAAATCTTGACACCATTTTATTTTTTATTTTGATAAACTATGAATCCACCAACATTATCTTACCTGTGTTATGTCTGCATTAGGAGCCCCGCCATATTTTTGTATATTAATGACACCAGATTGAGCTGTGCAAGACGTAGCCACCAATAAGAATAAAGCAAATGTAGTGATACTCAAATCCATGTCCATGCTGATTCTTGTTTAACTTTGTCGTGTTGCACTTGTAAATTTGAATGTTGTTTTGCAAATGTGGCAGAACGATATTTATACTGGATTATATTTGTGAAGCTTCAAAGCCGCTGACCGTGCTAACAACCTTGTTTCAGAAGTAATTTAATCCACATATTTTGATCGATTGGTTGAGCTCGCAAGCTTATTATTAGCAATTCATTCGTGAACACTGATTTGTTACCGTTATATATACCATGTATTTCCTTAACTAAAATAAGCTTAAAGGGGATAAATTGACAGGTTTTCTGTGACATGTTATTTTGGGAAAACCAAATCACAAATGCATGAACAGATTGGTCGTCCATTTGTGCAAGAAAGAGCACAAGAGTAGGAGCATCAATAAACACTAATAAAGGAAGAGGGATTAAGCTAATCTTTATATTAAAAAAATGGGATGTGCTAATAGATGTATACTAATATGTGGTTTTTACATCATAATTTATTTTCCAAAAACAATTTTTAATAAAAGAAATTCGTGACAATGACAACAAATAACAATGATAGGGCGCATTCTCACGTGCAGATGCAATTGTTATAAAAGACTTGACTTGCATGTGACTCCATACAGCGGGTACATCTGCAAGCGAAAGCGAGTACGTATTTGGCCATAAACCGTGTAGCTTAGTTAGCTTATGCACGATATGTATTATTAGGTCAATAGGACTCCCCTCAATACGAGTCGCTTAGCTTATGTTGACGAATCTTAAGGGTCCATAGGGCTCAGACAACATGCTGTTTGATTTTGCTTCAAATGAAAATGAATCCTGCCTTTAAAGTTTACACCAAATAAACACAATAATGGTTATGAATTCACGTCGTGGACAAACCCATGGGAATGGAGAGCGTTCCATGGCCAACTGTCTACCTACTTTGATGAGCTCCACATGGCAAAAGGCATAGTCACTTCTTTCAGTAGTAGATACACTTGATTTACCTAAAAATTCAAGTGACTTCATATTATTCAGGCAATAAACTCTTTGCAGTGTTGTTCGGTTAATCATGCACGATATCTAATACTTTCAATACTTTTAACTGTCCCTTTAAGCAATTTATGGGCTTAGGCAAAAGTTGTGGAGCAAGCAACCATCAACAATCATCTTATTTCTAGTTGACATTATTAGATTATCTTAGTGGAACTAAAAACATGTTCAAATGTGCACCTTTTGCTGATATGATGGTAAGTTTGAAATAAAAAGCGAGTTTCTTATTTTCTACTGAAATGATACAAGACCTTCTATCCATTTTTGTTTTCTTGAACACAGTGTCCAACAGTGATGATCTCACTCACTCAGGTTAGGTACAACTAAACATAAAACCACCATAAACTCAAAGCAGCTTAACACCAGCATCCTCGAGGGAATCAATAACAGCCTTAACCTTCCATGATGCTTCCATTCTCTCTTCGAGTGTACAGAAACAGCAGGAACGTGAAGGGTTTATTTGTGAGTTTGGATTTTGAAATGAAGAGGAAGGAAAGTTGCATGGAATGGAACTTTCCAATTGATGCCTCTGTTTTCAGAGGTCAACCGTGGAACAGCAGAAATGAATAATTCACTTAAAAGTTTGTAGTAGGCTCAACAATACTGCCCTATGTTTCAAAATACACAAGGGAAGCGTATGTTAATTATAGAGGTCTAGATATAGTGATGAACAAACAAAACGAACGGCACAAGCTTTTTGAAGGCTTCCATTTGGGGTTGCAGATATTTCAAGAATAACTTCATCAGGCTAGTAAAGGTGAAGACTAAAGTTGATCCATCCAATTTCTCTAGGCATGAGCACAGTGTCCCTCCACTGCACAGGTAACAAATGGTAGAAGGCAAGAAGAGGAGAAGGTCAAAAGGTTACAACTTACAACAACTGTATTCTGGCTAGAATGCTGGTTCAATTGGACAAGTATGGTTAAATCTGTTGAATTATTATCAGAGGAAGAAATAAAGATTTCTTTTTTTTGGTAAGAGAAATAAAGATTCTATATATATATATATGTTCTTTGTTAGCTACTTTTTAAATAATTACACCAAGCCTCCCTGCCATTTGTGTGCCAAGAAGGTGTGAGATCCTGTGTTTGGTTTTAAGATAATTAATTTGGATTCATGTGCCCTCACACAATATTTTGTGAAGTTTGTGAATTTAAGACCTGTATTCACCAAAAGAAACGATTTCTCTCGAAGTAATTCTAAATAAATGTCTCCTGTTACAAATAAATGTCGACATGATGGCTTCTTACTGAGCGTGGAACAAGTATTTTATATATACAATAACATAACATTAGGAATGGGGTATACTCCCATTTGATTTGACATGCAATCTGCAATTTGTAAGACTCTAGTCTCTAATTAGCTAATTTTGAATGGATAGTGGTTGGATATTATGACAGCATGCTTCAATATCCTGAAGGGAAGACACCATTCAATCGTTTCCTTTAAATAGTCCAATTCATTACAGAAGGATACGGGGAAAATCAGAAAAGAGACCAAACGAATTTTTGCTAGCTTCAGCTTTGGCATATAGTCAATTTTTATTTTTAAAAATAAAATATGGGCGTGTTATTTGTCAAGAATATTCACAAACTCATCTATTACCATTCATAAATTGATGGTTCTTTTTACTTCATTTTTTTTTTTCGTGCCACGAAAAGTAGACATGACACTTTAAATTTTAACTCGTATCGATCTAAAATTATGAGGGCGATACATGACATAATAATCATACTTATTACAAAACACATCAATATCATGTATCTATTTAAAGCTTATGAAAAAAAGGTTCGAAAAAGGACTCCTAATTGCCTAGATGAAATACTGTGAAGTTACGTGCAAGTGTTAAACAGATAATATAGCATCATGCCATTATTCCTAATTGCCTATCACGGAAATTTAGGCAATTGAATCTCTTGATCTATTAGAAGGTAGAAGTTAACCTACACTAATGAGGACATTGGTTGGGTAAAGTTACACCAGAAAGGACAACGCACAGGTAGAGAGAGTTATCTGCCATAAACTTGATACTTATTATCAAATTTAACAGGATGTTTTACACAAGATGAAGAGTTAACCTTCATTAACATTAATTTAGGAGCAAAATTAATTAGACAGTCAAAAGCATGAGCTCTTGAGATATTTTGTCTAATATCCTGAACTTGCTATGACCTTAACCAATGAACAAATACAACTTTAGACACAATCAATTATCTACGTTTGGCATCAACCTTTGCAGGAGGAGGAACTGTTCCAAAAATGATATCCCATAGTGGTGAAGTGATCCCAAAGCCATAGTTCTGCATCCGATAGTGATGATTCAAGTGGTACTTCTGCAGAACAATGAAGGAAATATTTATATCTTTTTTCTGGGTTACAAGATTAGGGTTGTTGTTATTTGTTAATACATCATACAGAAAGGTGCAGCATAACAAGAATACAAGATAATGTCATGTTAGGATACGAATGACACAAACAACAGGGAGTTCAGTACAGAAGTCTGTAGTCTTTCTCTGGAAGTAACACTCTTGTATCCAAAGATACTGAAAGGATCCAAAATTCCAAATATCTTTTAAGTGTTGAGACAATAATTCTATCACGTATTGTGACCTATGTTTAAGAGACTAGTACATGTTAATAAAGTGAAAATGTCTCAACAATTACTGTATATGAATTTAGTGTTTTTAAATTTCTAATCAAATTGAATATTCATAAACACAACAACTTTTGATCAACTAGCATGTGGCGAAGTACCTTAAGCTTTTTGGGTGCTTCAGTCTTTGGTTGACCATGGTGCAAGTAGTAATGGGTGCAATCATACATCACATATCCCAACAAAATACCTCCAAACACAGCAGGAGCACTTTGAGAACTGCATATAAGTTTCACTAAGCTCCAGATCTGGACAAGGCAGAGAAAAACATTAATATCAATTCAGGGCACCTCTTACTGTGATTTATTCGTGAAAAACCATTGGTACAAGAAGAATCTCTAAGTCTCACCAATTTCGGAATATACCAGTTTATAAAATTTAAAAACTTTTCTGGCTCTTTGCAGAGGAAGGTTACAATTATGTTACAGATGGCTGAAGATGCTTTTCTGACTTGTGCTAAGCCATCTATGAAGCAGGCCTTTTTTATTTTCGAAAGCTCCTACAACACGATGAAGGGTATATAAAGCTGCCCTAAAACTTTTTGTGGCAGGCTGGCAGAGATATAGGAAAATATCTCTTCACAAAATACTAGTGATAATTTCGTGTTTAACTACATCTTGTTAATAGTTCTCCTAGGAGGATATCCTGTCTACTACTCTTTCTTCTCTAATAAAAAGCAGTTTGCTTAGGATTATATGTTTTTTTTTTTTTTTCCAAACAAAGGCAACTTTATCCTTGCTACTGGTGGGCTTGGCTTAGAAAATGTATCATTCTTGTTTGATAAGGGCATAAGGCTTATGAGTTCTTCAGGTTCATTTCATGAGCTTTCTTATCCGCTGCATTTGAAATTGGTTATATATTTTTCCCTTCCTCATAATATTTCCTTTAATACAAGTAGTGCCACTGCCTACATTTAGAAGTAGAATATGTAGAACCTTATTCCCAAATAGCAATTACTCAATAATAGTAATTTTCACTTGGTATAGATGGAAAAACTGAAAAGAGAAGTTACTTGTTCAAGTTACTGGAAGCACGTGGCAAATACTAAAAGAGGGGAAAAAAAATAACTTGTCATAATTCTTTCTGTGAGGCAATACAGGTGTGAAATGAGTTATATAGTATAACATGGTAGAAAAATAGATACCGGTATTGCTATCAAAGCGGCTGCTGCTGGGGGGAAAACAAGTCTCAGGTGATCCATTGGGTGCTTATGGTGGCAGCCATGGAGAAGATAATGTGCAGTATTTCCCCTAAAACAACATCAAACCAATCCAAACAAATGAATGAGGTTGTGTGGAATACTAGTGTGTCAATTTTAATGAGGTTGTGCGCAATACTAGTGTGCCAATTTTAGTCATATATTTTAATGCTATTGCCAATGCAGAAAATAATACTTATTTGAGTGTATTACTCATTGTATGTTTTCAATTATAATGACCATTTTCATTTGAATTCTGAAAGTGAGGTATAAAAGAGATAAAGCGGTGTAACAGGTAGATTCTAACCAGTAGCTGGTTGTTTTGACATGGAAAAGGAAACGGTGCAAGAGGTATTCGGCAAGTGTCCAAGAGAAAATGCCAATACAGACCAAGAGAGCTACATGAGAAGAAGGGAGGCCGGTTTTTACAGAGTTAGAAATGAAGCAAGAAGCAACTGGCACCCAAACAATCGGAATCGCCCACCACCTAGTGCGTGTGAAGAACTGTTCCAATACAATGCAGCAAGCCACCAGACCAGTCAACAATGTGTACGCCATAAAACTATACACCACTCGAGAGTTGAAATTGCTCTAAGTTATCAGTTACCATAATGTTTAAGGAAGGGAAATATGTATAAATAGTACCTCCAAGATACTGCTTTGAAAGAAACGAGGGCCTTCTTTGCTTACAATTGGATCGTGAACCCACTCGTCATAAGCTTCTCCAAGATGCCCCACCTGGAAGGAAAACATTGATTAATTAACTCATTCAAATTCATTCAATGAGTGACATTACATAATAGATGCGATGAACATGAATGATGGGATTGTAAATGGTACCTGGAAAACCAGGGGCTTGTTCAAATCAACAACAAAGTTGTTTGCAACCATCTTACTTATCTCTGCAGATCAAAACAGATCTGGAAATTGCAAGGGGAAAAAAGGAGGAGTGTTGAATGAAACAAACCGATGAATGAGGTTGGGCTGAGGAGGTGGAGGTGCTCCCTCTTCGCGCGTGGAAGGGTGCGAGAGGGAGTCTCTGCGAATGGGAATGAGAATGAAGCTCGATGCCAAGATGGAATGGGGTGAGTATTTTAGGAGGGGAGGATTAAAGAAGCGCCAATTGTGGACCTCCATTTCCAATCACAACTTGTGCCTTCCATTATATTATTCTATTCCAAGTTCCAACCTGTACCCTCTTAAACGCCACTCCTCAGAATAGAAAACAAAACACACCATGGAGGACAGCACAGCCACGGAGAGGGCTTAGTTTGGATTTGGTTCCCTCTCACCGCCCTCACACTTGGATTTTAAGCAAAATTCTTCCTAACATCATTTGTCTGTTGTCGTGGCTGTGGACCCCATCATTGTTTATTAACGTTAAAGTAATGATACCATGTTACAAAGTTTTTACTTTTTACACCAAATTTCCCAATTTAGTCTCTTCTATTTATATATTTAAAGAAAAATATATTTTTTAAATTTAAAAATAATCTCATATTAATACTTCAAGTTTTATAAATAGGAACAATTTAGTCTATCTGTCAAATTATCATTTGAGTTGTATCCTGTTAATTTATTTACGTGTACTATTAATTTTCATATTAAGTTATAACTTACCTCACTTCTATAATCGACGTCGTTTAGACATTTCTTCTTCATCTTCTCTTTCATCATAGCCCTCTGCTTAATATAAAGATTTTGATTTTAAATTGTCATTGGTTTTATATAAAAAATGAGACAAGTTAGGATTTATTGTAAAAATTAACAATACATGTAAGCAAATTCTCAATAAACATGGACATTTTCATTAATGGTTCATAGGACAATTTGACGGTGGGATTAACTTATCCTCATTTATGAAATTTAAGGAATTGCGATAAAACTTTCTAAATCAGACAAACTAATTTATCCCCTACTATGCATTTGAGGGACAAAATTGGGTTTTGCCCTAACTTTTATGTTCAGGGGCCAGGCCAATATTTTTTTTTTTTATTTCCCTCTTTACCGGCCATTTGATTGCGAATACAGGGCCCATCACTTGTGCCCAGCCCAAGCCCACTCTAGCCATTTTTATAATCGAAAAGAAAGCCTGAAAATCTGACCCCAAAAAGAAAGCCTGAGTAATAAGTATCAGCTTAGACGAGCCCATGGAAACTTTTTGGTCGCTCTATGTTTTTGTAACTCAGCAGAGCTGTTTTTTCTCTAGCCATTTTTATCATCGAAAAGAAAGCCTGAAAATCTGACCCCAAAAAGAAAGCCTGAGTAATAAGTATCAGCTTAGACGAGACCATGGAAACTTTTTGGTCGCTCTATATTTTTGTAACACAGCAGAGCTGTTTTTTCTCTAGCCATTTTTATCATCGAAAAGAGAGCCTGAAAATCTGACCCCAAAACGAAAGCCTGAGTAATAAGTATCAGCTTAGACGAGCCCATGGAAACTTTTTGGTCGCTCTATATTTTTGTAACACAGCAGAGCTATTTTTTCTTTTTTCTCTACACTATCTTTAGGTAGGTTAACTTGACTTAATTGGTAATTAACGAAATATACAAATGAATTATCAAATTAATAACATATCACCAACTCATCAGAGATCAATTAGTTTGAGCTCAGCACCAAGAAAAGAAAGTTTGGAGGTTACAAACTCACAAAATAGCATCACCTACCCATATAATCAAAAGAATGTACTAGTATTCACTATCGTTTGTGTATATAAATTTACATCTCGAAATACAACGCATCATGTTGGATTGATTTCCAACAAATGGTCGGAGTTCTATCACACGGCTGAGCTTCGCATGAAACTTTACCACTTGTGTTGTGTTAGGCTATTTTCAGAGAGATCAAGAAGAAAAACAGAAGAAACAAAAGAAAAATTGGGCATGGAGAACTTCCATTCACCGAAAACCCTCCAGGGTTCTATCATGATTTTGGAATTGAACATTTGATCGAGGCACTCTCTGTGATTTCCCTTGCGCTGCAACTATCTTTAGCAAGACACACCACGTCATTGTAAGTATCAGTGCTGGCAAACGACCCACTACGAGCCCAGCAAGTGGAATCATCACAAATAGGATAATTATGTACCCTGGATTCGCAACTCTATCAATTCTATTAATTTCAGAAATCACGGCTACCTCCTCCACTTTTGCCAAACAAGTGATTCCATGATCAACCCCCTCCTCTCTTATACACTCCAGTCCCTCATCTTTTCCAACATCTCCTTGCTCATCTGCTATTGGTTTATCTTCTTTACCACAACATGGAGACTCAGCTTCGCTCTCTTTACTTTTAATTTCCCTTTTCTCTTTCTTAGAGGTTCTCAGCTTTTTCGGCACAAGCTTCTTTATCATCTTCGATTTAAACCCAACTTTTCCTTTATTTTCACGTTGGGAAATTTCACACGAATCCAAAACCTTCCCATTTGAACCCTCCAGCATTTGAGGACAACCCAATTTCTTGTGTTCATTGATTCCACGATCCAATAATCCAGGACCAACAACGAGACATTTCTCTTCACGGCAAGCACATACCTCACTCTTTGTTTCCACAACCTCAATTTCGTCGAAGGACAATGAACTAGAGCTACACTCATCACCACCAACAGCCAATTCAGACACAACAACGTTCTCACCCTCAACAACATCTACTTCTTCAGATTCAGAACCATCACAATCCCTCTTTGTCTTCATCAACCGAAGCTTCAGGAAAAACCAAACACAATTAGAAACCCTTCGTGTCAAAGGCTCGATTATCCTCATGTTTGCATCCGAACAAGGTCTCAAACACGAAAAGAAACGCTCCCCCGCGTATTCAAGAAACAAGAGCGCAAATGCTGACATGGTGATACCAACGGTAAGCTTCTCCACGCCAGCGATCAAGACGACCACCACAAACATCTTCAAGAACGCAACAAGAACCGATTTTGAACCCGACCCACAATCGCATTCGCCGACCCGATTAACCACAGGAACCGGACCCGGACTCTCAACCCCACTGTCATCCCCACCATTAACGTTCGCCGTGGCTGACGGCGTGACGCTCGGAACCTCGGCAAGAACCACCGGGGAATGACTCGACCCAGCCGTCCCCGTTAGCGGAGGAGAGGCCGGGGATATCGTCGGTGGTGGCGGATCAAAGAATTGCTGTTGAAGCGGTTTCTTGGACTTGGAGTTGTTGGGTTTTGTGAAGCGGCTTCGGTTCTTGACGAAGAGGTCGATGAGGGAGGTAGGGAAGCCGGTCTCGACAACAAGGGAGCCACCGTGTTTTGGGGAGTGAAGATCGGCGACGATTCGGGATATTCTGGTTACTCTGTTCTTCTTCCATGGAAACGGCATCGTTCAGGTTGGTTTCTTTTCTTTCTTTTTCTTTTTCGTTTCTTTTCTTTCTTTTTCTTTTTCGTTTCTTTTTTGGTTCCCTTGGAAGAGAAAGAAAAGGGTAAAAAGGAAAAAAGATGGGTTGGATAGGGAAGAGAGAGAGGGAGCAATGAATGAAAGTGGGTTAGGAAGTGAAGATGGTTTATAGTGTGAAAGGAACTGAAGTGGAAGGAGACAGCGAGAAAGGGATGGAAAGAGAGTGAGGAAAGAGAGCGGAAAGAGAGGGAGACGGTGCAGGATGAAGGAGGAAGGCGTGTGTGTGCGGGGGTAGGATGTAGTTGGTGTGTGCGTTGAATTGAATGCCCGCGGTTACTGTGGCGTGCGTTGCCATATTTATTTATTCACTTATTGCATTGTTAATGCTTCATTTATATTTGGCACTAGCCACGATTTTCCTGTGATTTGGCCCGATGGAGCACCATGTGCTCTTGACACTACACTGTATATGGCTTGTTTGTATCTCATTATTTTGATTTTGATTAAAAATGTTTATTAAAAAATATTTTTTATGTTTTTAGCGTATTTAAATTAATTTTTACTAAAAAAATAATAATTAGAAAAGGTAGGAGAAAATCTTTATTATGGAACTATTAATTTTGAATTTAATTGAAATATACTGATAATATAAAAAAATTATATACATTTATTCGATTATGTAATGATATATAAGTAAATATAATTACTTTTTCACCGCACTACTTAAAAAGTTATATAAAAAAAAAGATTTGGTTGAATAATTTATACGGTCAGTGCATCAAAATTAAATCCATTAATTTTATCTTATATACAATGATATTTTTATAACATAAAAAATATATTTAAGAATAAAAAAAAAATTAACATTACATCCGAATGTGAATTAATTTTACATTCAAACAGAATGTAATTTTTTAAATTATCTTATTTTAAAAAAAAAAACAATGTTACATTCTTCTTAAAACTCGTCCAAACCATCCCACAATGTTATAAAAAAAAAAAAAGCTTTGATTTTAATGCTTCCAATTACATACTTATATTATAAGACTTTCAAGTTGTAACTTGGATTTGAACATTTGGCTGTTTAATGACGTTAAGAACATAAATATGAGTCTCACACGTTGAAGATGTCAATTAAGTTTGAGGGAAATAAAATGAGATCAATTATAGATGAAAATACATACATACATCCATCCATTTGTAGGTCGAGACAAAATCATGGATAGAATTTGGCATACAACAGAGACTTCACATTTCAAATTTGTTTCCACACTGAGAGCGACTTGCTTGTTGCTATACAAGCCACCTAACCCAACGCGTTTGTTTTCAATCTTAATAATATGAACTTTGTCATTGTTCTCCATTTTAATTGGCTGCCACTAAGAAAAATCGAGGTTATATTTTTCGTAACTTCAGGGGAAAAAAAACAAAAAAAGAAAAGAACATGGGGCCATATACGCATTATATAATATATAAAAAAAATTGGTGCCTTGCTATACTAGATTAACAGCTAAAGATGTGTATGTACTCTTTCTATTTTCACTAGCTGCTTGTTGATAATGTATCAGTGGCCGGCTCTATTATTCTTCCCACTTCGTATTGAGCACATAGTGCTGCCATAATAACTAGTGCGAAGCTGATAAGGGGCTGTTTGCTTTCCATTTTTTAATTTTTATTTTTAGTTTTTTAATTTTTAAAAAATTATAAAGAAAAAATTAAAAAAATTAAAAATTAGAATTTATAATTTTTATAATTTTTAATATTTTTTTTTATAAAATCTAGAAAATTAAAAAACTGAAAACCAGAAGGAAGGCCCCTGGATTCTTTATGGGACCCGTTTCCAATGTAGATTAAATTTCACGCATATAATGGAGGCTTTGCATGCATACTTTTACAAGAAAAGATGATTAAAAAAGGGTGCACTTTAGCCTTTTGGAGGGACCAAGAAGTGGGCAAAGAAGCAGAGGGAGAAGTTAACTAGTTAAGCTTGGTGCTTGCAAAGGCTCTGTGATTACGGCACCGTGTGAGTGACTGACTACAGTGGGGTAGCTACGGTGCCCTGGGCAGGCTCGGTGTTCCTTTGAACACACAAAACGTTTTAAGACAGAAAAACCACACCAAAAATAAATTAGTGGTCTCCTAATTTTATTTTTTTTCAACCGTTTGCTTGATTTAAACAAATATAAGTACATAACAAAGAAATTGAGGTGAAATGGGAAGTGAAAATAATTAGGGAAATTCTAAATGAGAAGCACGTGGCATCATGTGGTGTTGGGTTCATTATTTACACATGGGCCCCGTGCATTGGTGAAATTTTGTCTTGTGATGTCTACCCGTTTGGTAACCTTTCTTGTCTTCGTCTGGCGATTTTTCGGTTTTTAACCGTATTTAAAATTTGTCTCAATGCGGATGCATATAGTTCTCAATTCTTGTCCGGTAAGTATATGCTTACTCCACTCTTTTATTATGATTATTATTATTATTTTCACAAACTTAAGCTTTTGTTTTCGGTGAACAAACTTAAGCTTTGGGGAATCTTGGAAGGCAGTAGGCAGCCAAGGTCCAACCATTGGAATGAAAACCTACCCCACTCTCCAACTATGGTTCATATAATGGTATGCATTTTAGTTTTTTCCGTTGGTCTTTGTATAGTGGTATGCTTTGAACTCGGACTCCAACTTTGTTTTTGTCAACAGGCTCCAACAGCATTCTCTAAAATTCTCAGCTCGTCACTTCTAGGCTCGGGGGCACAAGAAAACCACTTAAAAGGGTCCAAGCCCACTAAAAGGTCGCTTATGTTAGGGGCACTTTATATATTACTTTTATAATATAATATTAACAATTTATTGATCATATAAATATTTTTCACTTATGTAAAGTATACACACTAATAATAATCACACCAAAAGACCAAAAACATACTAATAATATATTTTCTGTTTTGAGCGAAACATACGAATAATATTATGACGCTGATTATATGTGATTTTGTTAATTATTATTATTTTTATTATAACTGTTTGCTTCTCAAATAACTTCGGACTGTTCTGAGACTGCCCCCTCCATCTTTGTAGATCATTTTTCCTTCGCTCTGAGCAACATGTGAATTAAAATTTAAATGAGAAAGCCAGAGGTACGAATTCTTGCTTGTTTATCTAAACGCCAACCAATCATAATCAACATACCAAGAAAAGGGGGCAAATAGGATTTTATAAAAAAAAAGAAAAGAAAAAGAGAGAAAAAAAGGGGGCGGGGGGTGGGGGAGCGAAAGAACTGCCAACTTCGATATATATAATCATCTACCTAGTAAAACACCCATGACTTAATAACAGAAGCATTCTCAGCAAAACCCAGAATATACAGTGACCCTCAATCCATACAACACTACATTAACAATAACAAGTCAATGTATTTTTTGACTGCTCCACAATTTAAACTCGCTCAAAGCCATCCATATTGCAATTTGAAATGATCATGATGACAACTCACAAAGACGCCTCAAGCACCAACCTCCTCTTCTTCCTCCTCCTCATATTCCTCATCATCAATAGTAGCATCTTGGTATTGCTGGTACTCTGCCACTAGGTCATTCATGTTACTCTCAGCCTCAGTGAACTCCATTTCATCCATTCCCTCACCAGTGTACCAATGCAAGAAAGCCTTGCGCCTGAACATTGCTGTGAACTGCTCACTAACTCTCCTGAACATCTCCTGAATCGATGTTGAATTGCCAATGAAGGTGGATGCCATCTTAAGACCCTTGGGTGGGATATCACACACGCTAGACTTGACATTATTAGGGATCCACTCAACAAAGTAAGAAGAGTTCTTGTTTTGCACATTTATGATCTGCTCGTCCACTTCCTTGGTACTCATCTTACCACGGAACATGGCTGAAGCAGTCAGATAACGACCATGGCGTGGGTCTGCAGCACACATCATGTTCTTCGCATCCCACATCTGCTGAGTCAATTCAGGCACAGTCAAGTTGCGATACTGCTGGGACCCTCTTGATGTTAAGGGTGCAAACCCAACCATAAAGAAATGGAGACGAGGGAATGGGATAAGATTGACGGCAAGCTTTCGAAGATCAGAGTTCAGCTGCCCAGGGAAACGTAGACAACAAGTAACTCCACTCATGGTAGCAGAAATTAGGTGGTTAAGGTCACCAACTGCAATTGAAAACAAAAAAAAAAAAAGAAAAGGAAATGACAAAGGAATATACATTATGCATTCAATTTAGAGAAAGCGACTTAAAACCAAATGATTGCAGAAGTTCAACCACCATAACCATCAGTTATGGCCTATGAGTGAGACACAAAACCTAAACGCACTTGAATCCTCCCACCAACACAATGATAATAAAATCATGATTTAAAATTCAGGATTCAGGATTGAAAAGTCAACGATAATGACATCTTTATGGTAATCATGAGTTAACACTGAAATATATAGTAATCATGAGTTAACACTGAAATTTTACCTCCAGCAAAGAAACTGTACCATCATTACCACCAACAATACCAGAAACAACAACAACAATAATAATAATAACCACCACAACAACAATGATAATCACAAGCTGCTCTATCTGCACTAAAATTCAAATAGAAACTTACAAGTTGGTGTAGCAAGCTTCAAGGTGCGGAAGCAGATATCATAGAGAGCCTCATTGTCCAACACCATGCATTCATCAGCATTTTCAACAAGCTGATGAACTGAAAGTGTGGCATTGTACGGCTCTACAACTGTGTCGGATACCTTAGGAGAAGGAAATACAGAAAATGTCAACATCATACGATCTGGATACTCTTCTCGAATCTTTGAGATGAGAAGTGTTCCCATGCCTGAGCCAGTGCCACCTCCCAAAGAGTGGCAGACCTGAAATCCTGTTCATATATTCAAAATATAAACCAACTGCTTAGCCACAACAAAAGCCAAAAATAACTCAAAGGGAAGAAAATTTTGACAGATATGTACGCAGTCCAATAAGATACAAATCATATACTTTCAGTTTTTAGATGATGATAACAAACAAAAGCTCAACTCTAATGAACACATCAAAAGTGTTTGATAAACATACGATTCATATCAAGAACTGCAACATACTTTTAGTTTTTCAATTTCCCTACCTATATATCAGGTACCATATAATCATATGCCCCAAATTGCAGAGAAGCTGAATGATGTCACTAGCAGGCTGCCATGCCAGGTAGAAAGATACAAACAGTTTCTAGCTAGAGAACCAATGCTATTTGAGAGTACACAATAAAGACAGAAAAATATCTTCCAAACTCACAAACAAGTCTATGTCATGGTAAATAAAAGACATATTCATCATTCTTATGAAGGAGAGCCCACTGAATAGTGGCAAGATTGAGACACCAATTCGAGACTAACAACAATAAAATTACTAAAATCACACGCATTAATTTTTTTTCCAGAACTTCAAAGAAAATGACCAACAGAATCCAATGAACAGCTTATATCCAATCTAATGCTCATGCACACTTAAAAAAAAAAACTTCAAACAAGGCCCTGAATTACATTAAAAAAAAGTATAGAAAACAACAATTCGCTCTCTAACAATATCAAAACAAATCACAAGAATACAATAAATCCAATTGCAACACAGATATAACAAAAGAAGCGTAACCTAATTGCAACAACAACAAAAAAAAAAAGAACAAAAACAAAAGAGAGAAATCGATGATTGTGAATAAATAAAATAGATAGATACCTTGCAAGCAATCGCAATTCTCGGCCTCCTTCCTGACAACATCCAAGACAGAGTCGATGAGCTCGGCTCCTTCGGTGTAGTGACCTTTCGCCCAGTTGTTTCCGGCGCCGGACTGCCCAAAGACGAAGTTATCGGGGCGGAAGATCTGCCCGAACAGACCGGATCTGACGGAATCCATGGTTCCGGGCTCGAGATCCATGAGGACGGCGCGTGGGACGTACCTTCCACCGCTGGCCTCGTTGTAGTAGACATTGATGCGCTCGAGCTGAAGCTCGGAGTCGCCGCTGTACTTGCCGGTGTGGTCGATGCCGTGCTCGTCGCAGATCACCTCCCAGAACTTTGCCCCGATCTGGTTCCCGCACTGCCCTCCCTGGATGTGCAGGATTTCTCTCATTTTCTCGGGAAAGTGACGGAAAATCGAGAGAGAGAGAGAGAGATTGTGTGGGGAGGGAGAGGGAAAATTATTAAAAAGTAATAATGGAACAGGGGAGGAGGTGATTTTTGCGTTTTGAGAGAGGGAGGTTGCGTAGAATAGAATTTTAAAGGCTTGGTTGGGGGTGTAATTTTGGTGTGGTTTTGAGGGTTATTTTGTGAGGGGGGTGAGGACTAATGGTGGCTCTTTGTTTTTGCGGTTATGTTCTGATAAGGAATCATTCGATGACGAGCTGCGTCGTGCTGTGTGGGGGCTGGGGAGCCACCCAATCTTGGCACACTGTCTCTGTCTCGCTCTGCTGGCCATTTTTCCTTTCTTGTTCTTTTTTTTTATTTCCCTTGCTTTTTTCTTCTAAAAATATCAAACCGACAAAAAGAGTTTAATAGATTTATAGTTTACGGATTAATAACCCTTACACTATAGACTTCTAAAATAAATCTTAAATTCAATTAAAGACCAACCGATGGTTAGTCCATCATCCAATTATTAATTCTTTGCTAAAACTTCCATATTTGCTCAAAGTCAAAGATAGTTCATTAGACGACAGATAACGCCGGGTTTTTCAATGTTTTTGGGGAAACATGTCTCTATCTTTTTCAAAATTTGAGTTGGACCAGCCCAACCCAAAAAAATCTTACTTGCCCGAACCGATCAGACTGATTAGGATCTTGGACCCAAAAACTAAAAAGACTGATTAGGATCAACTCTTACATTACGAGCCCATCTTAACACTGACAACTGTGTTTGTTACGTGTCATGCCAGCTCATTAGTAGCAGCACCAGGGTGGAGGTGGCTTTTGGGATGCTGATATGCATGCCAATGCCATGACATCCCAACTTCTATCAATTTTTTAATGGGTAGAGTGGTAAACTGTTGTCTTTGTTTAATTCAAAGCTGGTAGTATACTGTGACACCAAAAAAAATAAAAAAAGTGTGGTGCTTCCTTAATATTTCATTTTGTCTTGTCAAATTGATATTTCTCTTGGACCAGTGCATAGTTTTTTAGGGGGCTACAAGCAGTAGCCGAGAGTTGTGTCACTCGTGGTCGCTTTTGTTCTTGAAGGAATAAAAATGCCTGAGCCTGCCTGATTACCGACATCAAACACATCACGAATGGGATACCATTTGCTCTCTCTCTCTCTCTCTCTGGATCCGTTGCTCCCTTCTTTTATTGTTTTTATTTTCTTCTAAAAATATCAAAGACGGAGAAAACAAAATCCAACAAACTTGGGGTGTGGTCGAGCGGTAGAGCTCACCTCAACCATGAGTTAGGGGTTGACACTATCTTTAGGAATGGAAAAGTTTCTGAAATTATTCTACTGCTTTGAGTCTTTCGCACAAATTGTGAAGGGATTAGTCGAATTCTGACAGTGGATCTGTAGGGAAACCAAAAAAAAAAAAAACAAAATCCAACAAAAGAAAAGTTTAATAAGATTATGGTTTAATGATTACTAATCCTTATGCTATGCACCTCTAAAATAAATCAATAATAAAAAACAGACCAACCAGATTTAGTCAGTCTATAATCCAATTATTATTTCTTCTAATTTATTATTTCTTCTGTTCTCTCTTTTTTCAAATCAAAATTTATTCTTCTGTTCGAAACTTCCATAATTGCACAAAGAACGTTAGTGCACATTGCACAGTAGCTCTAATCATTACTTACGTAGCGTTTGCATCCTGTCCTGAGACAAAAAATATAGAGACAAGATGGAGATATAAAAATCCTATTTCTGTATCATATTTGGTTATGCAGTACAAGGCATAATAACTGTCTCCGTTGACTGGCGGTGGCCGAAGTTGAGCGGCATTGATTGACGGCAATCAACAGTTGACTGGCGACCTGACCACCACCGGAGATTTCTGTCTGTGTCATGTCTTCATTTTTTAGAGGAACAGAAATATAAAAAAATATTTTTGTCCCTGTACCCTATCTCCATCACCAAATATGATACACGAACAAATTGTTCCTGTATTTTTGTCTTGAGACAGAAAACAAACACAACCTTATGGGGGGAAGGATTACAAGGGTTTTAGTGGGTTTTTGTTTTTGTCATGGGGTTCTATTGTGTGGACGAGCCCAACCCAAAAATATGATCATGCTTGGCCAAGTTTCTAGCCCATCTAAATACTATCAACATGCCGGCTCATTAGAATGCCCGCTTTGACCCAAAAAATAAATAAATAATGCCGGCTTTGATCAGGACAACAACAACAACAACAACAAAAAATGCTGGCTTTGACCCCAAAAAATAAATAAACAATGAACACGCGGGCTCAGTAGAAGCAGTACCAGGTGAAGGTGGTTTTGGGGATGGTAATACTCAGGCCAAGACATCCCAAGTTGGAGAGATATTTTATTTAATCCTATTAATTTTTATGGGTACACTACTATAGTCGTTGTCTGGTATAGTTTGTTTAATTTAAAGCTGGTACGGTTTTGTCCCCCCAGAACTTAGGTTAAAGAGCTAGCGAATTGAATGAAATTCAATAAACTGCAAGTACCTTGACCTTGGGGTCTGTCACATGGAAATCCTGAAGAGCACTGTGGTCAACTGCCAGGCTAGTGTGAATGTGAGAGCCACGAGGTGTGCAAGGGTGGCCGGGGCCAGAGACTGTGGCGGGAACTTGAAGTAATATTTTGGGTGAGCCAAAATTTTCATTATATAAATTAAATGGTAATAGTCAAATTAAAATTAACTATATATATAATATTAATGCGTATTTGGATTAATTATAAGATTAAATTATTTCAAAAATTAAATCTACATATAATTGATTTTCTTGTAATTGATTATTTAAAAATTAATTTTATGCTTGGATATATTAACTTAAAATCAACTTCAAAGTTGTGCATTGTGTTTAGATTGTTAAAAAAAAAAATACTGTTGCAAAAAAAATTACTTAATAAAGATATGAAAAAAATACTTTTGCAAAATGCTTTTGAAAAATCTACATAGTTTACCAAAAACATTAAAATTACAACATAATTTGGTTTTACTTATAATCAAAAGTTTTAAAAATATGCTTTTTTTTAAGTAAATTTTACACTTAAAAGTTTTGTAAGTATACTTAGAAATCAAAGTAGAACCTCAAGTCAAAAAGGTTGTTGTTTGATAACTAAACCTGCTAAAATCAAACATTACCTATTTATATACATATAGATTTATTTTTTAAAATAAATTATATATATATAATTTTCCAAAAGTTTGGGGTAGTCCCCTTAGGCCCCAAAAGGCTCTAGCATTGAAAGTGGCCATAAAACATGACACATAATTATTTTTATTAATAAAAATAGAGATTAATTGATATTTAGATGAATTTATTAAAAATAATTGATCTTTCAAAGGTCATAATAAGCTATGTTTTTTCTGTTACTACTTTATCATCGATATCATATTTGAAGGGTTAAAGTGGTTGTTCTTCCCTTTTAATACCAACATTTTCTTATTTCTTTTAAGGATTTAATTATTCTGTAAAAATTTATAGTTCCACTCAATTTTTAATTAGATATCTATAGCTTAAAAATTTATAATTAAATCCCTATAATGTATAAAAAATTTTAATTAAATCCCAGCTGTTATTAAAAATAAAACATTATAAGAATATTCTATTTCTCCCTTATGGAAATAGAATATTATAACGATAGAGAGTTAATTAAAAAGTCTCATGCACTATAGATATCTAATTACAAATTTTTAAGATACAGAGATCTAACTGAAAATTAAGTGAATAATCAATCGTTTTTTCAAGTGAGTTCAATATGTATATAACCAAGAATTAATGAGTTTCTGATTCCAGTAGATTGGCGGTGCCTTTCTGCGACCTTCAATTCAGGGTTAATTATTAGTCAAATTTTAGATGAGAGCAACTAGCAGAAGCCTTAAGCCAACCCGAAAACAGGCATTGGATGGGATTAGCGATCACATATATAGATAACAATCAGCTAGCACATATCCACACGCCTGCTGTTAGAGTTAAATAACTTACTTTAGTTCGTTAAGATTAGTTAGGATAATTAGTTTTTCTGTTACAAGTATAATATTCCAATACCTAAAAGTGGATATCTAATTAGAACACCCAATTCATCATTGTTGGATATGATAGTGGTAACAACTTTTTTCACTCATCTATCAAATCTAAAGATGATAGAATGAGCGTCTCAATTAGACATCTACTATTATTAAATGTTAGAACACCAATGGTATTTTCGTATATACCATTAATCGAAGAATATTCCCCAAACATATTGTATATATAGTACTTCATTCATCAATACAAACCACCGTTTACACTTCATTGAATTCTCTCTGTAATATGTTATTAGTGATGATGATATCAAAATTATGTTAGAACTTCTTTCTGCTTCTGCATTCTTTCCTTCTTCTTGCCTATGCCTTCCAAACACAGGCAAAGAATTAAAAGAAGCTTGAAACCATTGACTTGATTCGAACCTGGATAGACTAAGACACTCTACCCTTCAATATAATTTGGTCTGTCCTGAGATTCATTTTCCTACCTTGAAACATGGAGGAAAAACTTCACTTTCGCTTCTGGGTTTTCATTTACTCATTGCACTGCTACATGGCTTTGTTAGCTCTAAGCAGAATTACCAACATCGCCACGGATAAGCAAGCACTTATTGCTCTCAAATATTCCATCAGTGGAGACCCTCACCATTTCCTAACTCATAATTGGTCTTCCAACTCGTCTGTGTGCAAATGGGTTGGTGTCACTTGTGGTGCTCGACATGGAAGGGTGAGGACCTTGATCTTGGTGACATGGGTCTTAGTGCACCATACCCTCCCATCTGGGGAACCTCTCCTTCCTCATTGAACTTGCCCTTGGTGGAAACAGTTTCCATGATCAGTTGCCAGAAGAATTAGTCCAGCTTCGTAGATTGAAGTTTCTCAACCTGAGCTACAATGAGTTCAGTGGAAATGTTCCAGCATGGATAGGAGGCTTATCTTCACTCCGATACTTGAACCTTGCAAATAATAGCTTTGATGGTTTATTCCAAGGTCTTTATCCAATCTGACAATGCTAGAGACATTGCTTTGGGTCCACAATCAAATTGAAGGATCCATTCCACCTGAAGTTGGCAAAATGACTCACTTGAGGATTTTGTCTATCTCTGCAAACAGTCTTTCGGGGGTCATTCCTCGAACGATTTCTAACCTCTCATCGCTGGAAAAAATCAGTTTATCTTATAACTCTCTATCAGGTACAATGAATTTATGAAGGTAACTTAATTAAGGCGTTGAATGCATGCACATAAATAATTTAATATCGAATACACCTCTTCATTAGTTTATCTTATACTTGTCTAACAGTTTATCTTATAATAATTGCCTCATGAATTATTCAAACATCAAACAATATACTCGAAAAAATAGATAAAAGTAAGAAAAAAAATTCGGCATCTTGCAATAATATAATACACGTTTCGACCAAGTTATTTTATGTGTTGCTGCAACGTCCTCTCGAAAGGTACCATAATAAAATGATAATAAAAATTTGTTTCTAAAATAAATAAATTTAAAAAATAAAGTCGCCATCAATTTTAATTTTGACTAAAATTGGAAATCGTTTTGATTTTGCAAATTTGGTCTATTAAAAAAGATTTGAGTTCGAGAGTCTAATTATGATTAGGGAATGGTAGAAATTTAATCCTACTGCACCCTTAATTCATCTGTATAAATACAGTTACCCTAGAGTTTATTTTGTAAATTAATTTATAACTTTAATAATATTTATTTTTCCCCAAAAATATAATAATTATATACAAAAAAATAAATAACAAAAAAATGAATAAAGGAAAAAAATTTAAAGGAAAATTAATTTTGGCTTGATAGTTGTGGACTACGCCGACGTATCCTCTGGTGCAATGAGAAATTCAAAGCCATATCGTTCTTGTAGAAAATTAATATGTGTTAATTGATTTTATTAAAAGAATATCAAAAGGGGATAATTCGAATGGCTCTCTTAGCATAAATCTCAAGTTAAATAAGACGAAACTTTCTAAACAAAAAGTCATTCTAAGCATCAAGCAACTGGGGCAAATTTTTAATTATCTGCCATAATTTCGGCTCCATTACATGCCATTTGCATCATTCAAATCCACATTGCATGTTATTGCATTACTCAAATTTCCATTTACATGCTATCATATCATTGCAACATTCAAATATTGTCATATTCATAGCGTCAAGCAAAACTGGGGCAAATTTTAGGTTATCTTCATCTTGTTTAGTTTTCATCATCATTATCATCACATCATTCATCATGTGCAAAGTTTTCTTATTGCATTAGGGCATTTATATTTTGAATCATCAAACCGTTTAGGGCATTCATCATGTTCATGACATTAACATTTTCATTTTCATGGTACAAATTGGGGCAAATTTTTAAGGCATTATCATCTCATTTAGTCTTTCTCATCATTATTATTACATCACTCATCATGTGCAAAGTTTTCTCATTGCATTAGGGCATTCATCATCAAATCATCATGTTCATGCCATCAACATTTTCGTCCTACAAACTAGGGCAAGGTTTTAGGGCTGTAGCATTCAACGTCCTTGTCAGTTATCCATGCTTTATATTTACATATTTTCAGCATTGTCAGACATTTACTTTCACATATTTTCAACATTGTCAATTTATTTTCACATGTTTTCAGCGTTGTCAAACATTTACTTTCACATACTTTCAGTTTTGTCAATTTACTTTCACATACGTTTAGCACCACCAACATTTAATTTTCACATACTTTCAATATTGTCAATTTATTTTCACATACTTTTTATACTGTCAATTTATTTTTACATATTTTCAGTATTGTCAGATATTTACTTTCACATACTTTTAACACTGTCAATTTATTTTCACATATTTTCAGCACTGTCAAACATTTACTTTCATATACTTTCACCTTTGTTAATTTACTTTCACATACGTTTAGTACCACCAATATTTAATTTTCACATACTTTTAACATTGTCAATTTTACAACTGTGAACACCATATTTTTATTTTCAATTTATTGTTATTATTTTTTTTGTGTATTTGAAATTTAAATTTAATTTCTAGCTTACTCAAAAAAATAAAATCAGATCAAAATCATAACTGACTAAACCTAATTGAATCCCAAAATATCTCCCCTCTACACTTTATATAGTAATCATTCCTATCAACAAAAAGGGGGCACAGAACTGATTCTCTCTTCTCAGCTCACATCTCTTTCAACACAACTCTCACGATATCTACTTCAAACAAAACAAAAAAGCCTTTATCTTCATAACCCCAGCAGCCACCTTCATCCTTGATCATTCACATCATCCTTTCAAACCCATCAAGCCATTAGTACACCATCAAATCACTAACCTCCGCCTTTGCATTACACCATCCTTAACCCATTACTTGCTCCTGTTCGCTATCACACTGTACGTGGTTATGTGCTCGCTTAATATCATGGTCATATAATACATTTTCTTGCTCTCATTCTTTGATCTTAATATGCTATTAACATTTTTTGTTCAGTGTATTCATGCATATTGAGTTCCATTTCTTCAACTTTATTTTTTTAGCGTTTGGTCTTTATGTTTTGTTTAATCCATCATTTATTTTCTTAGTTTTTTTTTATGGTCGTCTTTTCCTTATAGTCTTAGGGATAATTTTTTTTTTATGTTTTGGTCATCATAATGCATTTATTTTTTAGTAAATAAAAAATAATAAATAACAATTTTTTTTGGTGATTTCAAATCCATGCAACAACTTGTGATTTTGATGTATGATTTATCATCTTTAAGTTTCACAAGAATGTAAGGATTTATTGTATAGTTTACACTATCCTAAATCTTGTGCAAGAGTGGGTTTTAATCTCTTCATAAAATTTTTTAAATTAAAATTAGTCAACACATTTTTATCTGTCTTTTAATAAAATCAATCAACACATATTTATTTTCTACAAGAACGACGTGGTTTTGAATTACTCATTGCACCAGAGGATACGTCAGCGTAGCCCACAACTATCAAGTCAAAATTAATTGTCCTTTAAATTTTTTTCCTTCATTCATTTTTTTGTTATTTATTCATTTATTTATTTGTATATAATTATTATATTTTTGGGAAAAAATAAATATTATTAAAGTTATAAATTAATTTACAAAATGAACTCTAGGGTAACTGTATTTATACGGATGAATTACGGGTGCAGTAGGATTAAATTTCTACCCTTCCCTAATCATAATTAGACTCCCGAACTTAAATCTTTTTCAATAGACCAGTTTTGCAAAATCAAAAGGATTTCTAATTTTAGCCAAAATTAAAATTGGTGGCAACTCTATTTTTTAAATTTATTTCTTTTAGGAATAAATTTTTATTGTCATTTTATTATTGCATCTTTCGAGGATTTTGTAACATGTGTACATAATTTTTCTTGTAGCACTTACACACATTGAAAACACCTTTTTTTGGGTTTCAATCTGAGACATTCTTACATGCTCATTGAGCATCAAGTGAATCCCACAAGAGATTTTTTTTTTTAATCTTGATTCCACATGAGATTTGATGATCAGATCTTAAATTCGGGTTTACAAGTTCATCAAAGCAACTCCATACAAGCTACATCCTAAAGAGTTAAAGCCAATATTCTTGATACTTACCCTAACCTATTATATATAGAGTTATGTTCTTTGTACTTATGATGTATGAGAGACTGTGTCACCTCACATTTTATCTATTATTAGATGATGTGTAGCAATACTTGAATGAGATCCACACCATATCCAATTATAGATGAGATGTGAGTTGACACGATATCATACATATCATAAGTATAAATTATATTTTTCTTTTATATATATATATATATATCACTTTGGTTCAACAGCAGCACAAATAAGAATAATGAATATTGCTACTAATGGAAATCGTGATATAAACTAATAATTGTATTTTAATTACATGATGCATGTGATAAGATAACTAATAAATACTAATAGATGTGAATTCTTTTCATTGATAAGATAATTAAAATTTTAATTCTTAACACTTGATCATCATAATTTTTTAAAGATTTTTGTTATTGAGTTTTTAAAGATAGATTCAACCAGATTTCTGATGAAATGCCATCTGTTTGGCATCAGTGTAAAGAGTTGACTGATTTAGCATTACCAGAGAATAGTTTCAGCCGAGGAAACATACCACCTGATATTGGAAACTTAACCATGCTTGCCAACTTATATCTTACTGGAGATAACTTGGAAGGTATCGTGTTCCTAATTATCTTCATTATATTTAAGTTTGATTCTTGAAGATGTTGGTCTGGTAGTTAGATCAGTTAGTAGATTGATAGATATTGATTATTAGTTAGTTTCATTTATTACCTATATAAAACTTTATCTTTTTTTTTTCCCATTATTAGCATGTATTATTTACCCGAGTTATGCTAGGTGTACATAATTTTTCTTGTAGCACTTATACACTTTGAAAACACCTTTTATTTTTTTTTTGGGTTTCCCTCTGAGACATTCTTACATGCTCATTGAGCATGAATTTCACAAGAGTGTCTTTTTCTTCTTTTTTTTTGTCGTGATCCTACATGAGATTTGATGATCAGATGTTACATTCAGATTGACAAGTTCAACAAAGCAACATCGCAAAGGCAATATTCCAAATACGTACACTAGCCTATATATATATATATATTGTATTTTAATTACACGATGAATGTGATTAGATAACTAATAAATACTAATAGATGTGAATTCTTTTCATTGATAAGTTATTTTAAGTATTAACACTTGATTATCATAATTTTTCAAAGATTTTTTTTATTGGGTAATTTTTTAAAGATAGATTCACATATAATAGACATGTAACTCTCATTTGTTAGTATGCATAATATCTAAAACAATTGGTGTCCCAATAATAGTATACTGTTCTTTTTCATGCAACGATTTGATTGTTGCTATGTATAAGAACCGACGTAATGTAATGCTGTAAAATCACAACGAAGGTAATGGAGTTGTCAAAGTCGCCCCTGCCTGTAGATTAGAACATGATTCTATAAATGATTGACAGTTTAAATATTCCGCAAGATCATTGGACAGATATGTTAGCCTATTAATAATAACCATATCCACAACACTAACCATAGAATTAAGCTTCCTAATTCAGTAATAAACTTAATATTTGATTACAAGATTTTTTAACATTAATAATCCAATCTAAAGAAAAAAAATTATATAAATTATTGTGTAGAAATTCTATAAGTTTTTCTTGTGACTACTATTATTCCTCTCTTTTTTTCCAGATTAAATTTGATGATGCCTCTAGTTTATTGTTCTATAGAAAAAATTCCAACCTTCAGAGGTGTGATGAATACAAAAATAAAACCAAAAAAAAGAAGTTTGAAAAAATCAACATACATAAACATAGGTTCTTGATTTATCACTTGTGTCATGATGGAGTATTCCAAAGCTGTGAAAAATGTAAACAATTGCTGGAATACCAAGATATAAGTTTATTTTATTGCTTATAGTTCAAACACCATTTCTATCAAGAAAAGCTCAAAACAATTAATAACAAATCTAATGTTTAGAAAAAAAATCAATATAATAAAGACATAAGACAAACAAAAAGAAAAATAAAAACGAAAGTGCGAGTCACCGGACACTACCTTGCTTGGCTAAAAGTGTGGGTTACTGGGCCACCACCACCTTCCATGACCAAAGGCAAGCTGGCTTTCTTGGAAAGGGTATCCCGGGTATCCAAACATGCCGGCCCAATTTTTGTTGAACCAGTGCGCAAAATAATCCATTTCCCGAATAATTCAACATGATTGCCCATGCATAAGAACCAATGACTCAGAGCTTAAGCTGCATCAGCAATGCCAGAGACCGAAAAGCTACCTCAGCTTGCTGCAAGGAGGTCAACGATCCCATCCTCATGGGGCCAATGATAGAAAATGACAAAGAAAAGGACATATTGTCCATTGCCAATAAAAAAAAAAAACATATAATTACCCATAGGTCAAAATAAATATGGAATTACCTGCACATAATGAATATATATATATATATATATATAGAGAGAGAGGGGGGGGAATCATTTACTCAGGAGTAAGCCTTGTATTTACTTCATTTAGTAATTTTTTTATCCATATTGAATTATCAAAACTGTTAATTTATGTAATATTATATTGAGGATCAAATTTTCAAAAAATTAATCATCAGTGAAAATATAATTTAATAATTGATATTTGCTTATATTTTTAAAAATATGTTATTTATAAAAAAGACAAAATAAAAACTATCAAATTATTTTTCAAATTGTCTAACATTTTATATAGACTTAATCCATTTGGTTGTATGAATAAAATTTCATATATAGAGTTATTAGATGAAATAAATGATATATATATATATATATATAAAATTTCTTTTATGTTTAAATTTTCCATATTATTAGATTTTTTTTATTGTAATTCAGGTCTCAAAATCAGCTGCATTAACTAGTAAGTACAAATCATTTCTTCGGTGTTATCGATGTACCCAAAAAAAAAAAAAATCAACCTTGCAAACTTTTATTTTAGTCAATTTTTCCAACAAGAGACAAAGAAGTACTAGACAGCAAACTAACTTTTGCAAGAATTCTAGTTTGATTCATGCCATTATTCTATTGTAATGTTTTTATAGCTCAACGCATATATAGTGTTTATATCCTAAAGCTTGTGTTGTTTAACAGGAGAAATTCCTTCATCTATTTTTAACATATCTTCAATAGTAATACTCAGCCTCTTGGAAACAAGTTGAGAGGCAGCCTCATAGAAGAGACGTTTTATCAGCTCCCTTTACTAGAATGCTTGTATATATCTGGATGATAATCAATTTGTGGGAAGCATTCCAAAATCTATTAGCAATTTTACAATGCTCGAAGAATTAGATTTGGGGAACGACTCCTTCACAGGTGTTCAACTCTTTCTATCTATCTAAATATTCATCTTAAATAATTTTGTTTAATTGAATTTTCATAAAAATAACTCTTAAATTGCTCCGTAGCAGAAATATGTGTTTTTTTTCATTAACATAGTACATATGTTAATTGACTGCTATTATTATTATTATTATTATTATTTTCGTTTATTGGTTCATTTCTTTTGTTGGCTTGCTGATCTATGTTATTTTTCTTCTTTCACGAATTGCTATGCTCGTTTCAGGTTCTATACCCCAGGGGATTGGCGATCTTCCTCTACTTACACCATTAGCTTTGGCAGGTAACCTTTTAAGTGGATCTATTCCCGCAAATATCTTCAACATGTCATCTCTGAGTTTCTTGACTCTAGCAAATAATTCCCTCTCAGGATCTCTTGTTGGGAACCTAAACACACAATTCTCTATTTGCAAGAACAAGAGGAGCAACAATTCTAGCAGCGAAATAATGGCAACAATCAACACAAATAAATCAAAACAATAATCGGAACAATGCACCAAGATTTTTAACGTGGAAAATTCCCTCAATGTGAGAGACAAAAACCACGGGTCGTCCAGACCAATGAAATAGCTCCACTATGATCAAAACAGGTACAAGAGAGTCTCAAATAAATGCACAAATCGTGCTAACAGCAACCTAAACCAACCAATCACCAATTCATAAAATTGAGAACAAGGAAATGTGAAATACCCCAAAAATGGAGTTGCTGTCCGAGACCAGTTTCTCACCCTCCAGACCTTGTTTCAACAATCCAACCTTTCAGAATGAAGAACCTGCTGTCCAAATTTCAGCCCGATCCAACGGTGGACGACTTCACAAACAGCAATTTACGGTGACAGCTTAAATTAGAAAAACTGATTCAGCAAACTAGAACAGAACCTCAGTTCGAGCTCAATATCTCACACTCCAGACCTTTGTTCGATAATCTGACCGTTCAGAATGAAGAACCACTTGTTAGGAACCTGGTGTCCAAATTTCAGCCCGATCCCACGGTGGACGACTTCACAAACAGCCGATTTACGGAGACTATCAGACAAGGAAAGTGAAAAACGGGTTTAGTTGTGTTTTTTTCTTCTCTCTCTTTGTGGCTGCGGATTTTTCACCAAAAATGAGCACACACATGACAACCCTAGCTGACTCCTATCATTAGGTAAGTGACTCATAAGTGGGCTTGGGTGGTTTGGGCTTTTCTCCACATGGAAGGGAGCCCAACCCAACAAATCTCCCCCTCACGACTATGTGGAGGTAACCGCCAAACCGGCGATCAAACAACAAGCTTCAAACTTCCATCTTGGTAAAGATTTTGTCATCATATCTGAACCATTCTCATCAGTATGACCCTTTTCAATTTCTAACAACTTAGTATTCAAAGTATCACATATCCAATGATACCTCACATCAATATGTTTAGCCCTTGAATGAAAAGTTGAGTTCTTACCAAGATGTATAGCACTTTGACTATCACAAAATAACACATATTTCTCTTGAGTAAAACTAAGCTCTTGTAAGAACTTCTTCATCCAAAGCATCTTCTTGCATGCTTCGGTAATGGCAATGAACTCAGCTTCTGTAGTGGATAAAACAATACACTTTTGCAACTTAGATTGCCAAGCTACGACTCCACCTCCAAATTTAATCAAATAACCTGAAGTAGACCTTCTAGAGTCAATATCTCCTGCCATGTCTGAGTCAGTGTAACCAACTAGAAAAGGCTTCTCATTTCTAAAACATAATTTCAAGTTAGAAATACCACGGAGATATCTCATAATTGACTTCACTGCATTCCAATGCTCTCTTCCTGGGTTTGAAAGAAAACGACTAACACTACCAATAGCATGAGCTAAGTCTGGTCTAGTGCATACCATAGCATACATCAAACTACCCACGGCTGAAGCATATGGAACTCTCTCCATGTCTTTCTTCTCTTCTTCATTTGATGGACTTTGCTTGCAACTCAATTTGAAGTGTGTAGCAAGAGGAGTACTAACAGCTTTAGCACTCTTCATTTGAAACCTTTGCAGCACGGCTTCAATGTATTTCTCTTGTGACAGCCAAAGTTTCTTCTCCTTTCTATCCCAAATGATTCTTATACCAAGAATCTGTTTTGCTAGTCCGAGATCCTTCATTGCAAATGACATCCCAAGTTGCTTCTTCAACTTATCAATTCTAGAAGCATTTTGACCAATAATAAGCATATCATCAACATATAACAAAAAGATAATAAAATCATTACTAGCAAACTGTTTAATGAAAACGCAATGATCTGAAGTAGTCTTCTTATAGCCTTGCTCTCCCATTATAGACTCAAACTTCTTATACCATTGCCTCGGAGCTTGCTTCAAGCCATATAAGCTCTTCTTGAGTTTGCACACATAATCTTCTTTTCCTTTTGCTTTAAAACCTTCAGGCTGCTCCATGTAGATTCCCTCCTCAAGATCACCATGGAGGAAAGCAGTTTTTACATCCATCTGCTCTACCTCTAAATCAAGACCTGCAGCCAAACTCAAAACGGTCCTGATAGATGACATCTTCACAACTGGAGAAAAAATCTCATCATAATCAATCCCTTTTTTCTGCCTAAAGCCTTTAACCACCAACTAGCTTTATACCTTGGGAAAGAAGAATTTCCTTCATGTTTTAACCTGTATATCCACCTGTTTTGCAAAGTTCTCTTACCATTAGGTAATTTCTAGAGCTTAAATGTCTGATTGTCATACAAGGACTGCATTTCATCTTGCATAGCATCAACCCATTTTTGCTTCTGGTCATTATCCATAGCCTCCTCATAACATTCAGGTTCTCCCCCATCAGTCAAGGTCACATACTCATTAGAAGGATACTTTGTTGAAGGTTGTATCTTTCTAGTAGACCTCCTAAGTGCAACAGGCTGATTTGTAGGTATTTCATGCTGATCATCAACAACATCATCAGTTGGAGCATCTAAATGATCTCCCATCTGCTGGTCGTCTTCTTGCATATGATCCTGGGCCTGATTCTCTACTAGTTCTTGTGCATGTGGTGGCTGGACTAGATCTACATCGATCAAGTCACTACTATGCTGGGATTCAGTCTTCTCCACTTTCTCAATATCTTCAATGGTTTGGTCTTCTACAAACACTATATCACGGCTTCTCACAAGCTTTTTATCAATTGGGTCATAGAGCTTATAGCCAAGCTCATCCTGACCATACCCAATAAAGATGCATTGCTTTGTCTTCACATCCAACTTAGATCTCTCATCCTTTGGAACATGAACAAATGCCTTGCACCTAAACACTCTCAAGTGATTATAAGAGACAGTCTTGCCAAATCACACATTATCTGGAACATTATTATCTAAAGCAATAGCAGGACTCAAATTAATCACATGTACAACTGTAAGCAATGCTTCTCCCCAGAAATCTTAGGCAGTTTTGCTTCAGAAAGTATACATCTAACTTTTTCAATTAATGTCCTATTCATCCTCTCCGCCAAACCATTTAGCTGAGGTGTTTTAGGAGGTGTCTTTTCATGCATAATACCTTGCTCTTTACAATACTCATCAAATGGTTCACAATATTCACCACCATTATCAGTACGAATGCATTTAAGCTTCTTACCTGTTTGCCGCTCGACCAAAACTTGGAATTCTTTGAACTTCTCCAAGACTTGATTCTTGGTCTTCAAAGCATAAGCCCAAAGCTTCCTTGAGTGATCATTAATGAAAGTTACAAAATAAAGAGCACCACTAAAAGACTTTGCCTTCAATGGACCACAAACATCAAAATGCACCAACTCCAATAAATCTGATTTCCTTGAAGGAGGATGCTTCTTGAAGGATAATCTTTTCTGTTTTCCAGCCATGCAATGAAAACATTTCTCCAACTCTGCATTCTTCAAACCAGAAAGTATATCCTTTTTAGCCAAACAATTGAGACCTTTTTCACTGATGTGACCAAGTCTTCTATGCCATAATTCAGAAGTTTCTTTGCTTTCAACTGCATTTATACTGCCTTTTGAGATTGTGGATTTCATCACATACAAACTTGAGGTCTTCTTTCCTCAAGCCACTACCAAGTTGCCTTTAGTAAGTTTCCACTGACTACTACCAAAGGTGCTAACATAACCTTCATCATCAAGCTTTCTGACCGAAATTAAGTTCAAGCGGAGATCTGGAGCATGTTTAACATCCTTCAACAGAAACTTCATTCCAACATTAGTTTCTAAACAAACATCTCCTATACCAATTACCTTGGCCAATCCATCATTGCCTATCTTTAGCACTTCATAGTCACCTGAAGTGTAAGATGTGAAGAATTCCTTCCTTGGCGTGACATGTATTGAGGCACCACTATCAAATACCCAGTCAGACTCATCAAATACTACATTAATCATGTTCTCATAACCTACAATGAGAAGATCATCTGACGTAGCAGTAGAGACACGATCATTATTGTGTTCTTTCTTTCTTGCTTACCTTTGTTCTCCCTTTTCCAAAGAAAGCAATGCTTTTGGATGTGCCATGTTTTATGACAGTAATGACATTCAATATTTTTATAGCTTGATCTGGACTTGCTTCTGCTTTTGCCTCTACTCTTTGTGCCTTTCTTCTGACTTCTCCCCCTATCTTCTGTAACCAATATCTCTGAATGAGATGAAGAACATTGAGTCTTCCTTCTCACTTCTTCATTCAAGACACCACCTTTAACGAGTTGCATGGTTACCACACCATTAGAAGCAGAATTAGTAAGAGAGATACGAAATGTCTCCCAAGAGTCTGGTAGAGTATTTAGCAACCAAAGCCCTTGAACTTCATCTTCAAACTTGATTCCCATGCCTGACAACTGATCTAAAACTCCTTGAAACTCATTCAAATGATCAGATATGGAAGACCCTTCCTTGTATCTCAGATTCATCAACATATTCAACAAATACAACTTGTTGTTCCCAGACTTGGAAGCATACAAGGATTCAATCTTTTCCCACATGGTTCTAGCATGAGTCTCATTAGCAATGTGATTATAAACATTATCTTCTACCCATTGCCGAATAAAACCACAAACTTGTTGATGCTCAAATTCCCATTCTTCTTCAGTTTTTGACTCTAGTTTTTGTGTAGCAAACACAGGCATATGTAGATTTTTAACAAACAATAAATCTTTCATCTTGCCTTTCCATATATGATAGTTACTACCATTCAATGATACCATTCTATTTGTATTTGCCTCCATCATTCAAGCAAGCTATAATCAATAATGCCCAAGATAGAGCTCTGATGCCAAATGTTGGGAACCTAAACACACAATTCCCTACTTGCAAGAACAAGAGGAGCAACAATTCTAGCAGCGAAATAATGGTAGCAATCAACACAAATAAACCAGAACAATAATCGGAACAATGCACTAAGATTTTTAACGTGAAAAATTCCCTCAATGTGAGAGACAAAAACCACGGGTCATCCAGACCAATGAAATAGCTCCACTATGATCAAAACAGGTACAAGAGAGTCTCAAATAAATGTACAAATCGTGCTAATAGCAACCTAAACCAACCAATCACCAATTCATAAAATTGAGAACAAGAAAATGTGAAATACCCCAAAAATGGAGCTACTGTCCGAGACCAGTTTCTCACCCTCCAGACCTTGTTTCAACAATCTAACCGTTTAGAATGAAGAACCACCTGTCTGGAACCTGCTGTCCAAATTTCAGCCCGATCCAACGGTGAACGACTTCATAAACAGCAATTTACGGTGACAACTTAAACTAGAAAAATTGATTCAGCAAACTGGAACAGAACCTCAATTCGAGCTCAATATCTCACACTCCAGACCTTTGTTCGATAATCTGACCGTTCAGAATGAAGAACCCTTACGAACCTGCTGTCCAAATTTCAGCCCGATCCAACGGTGGATGACATCACAAACAACCGATTTAAGGAGACTGTCAGACAAGGAAAGTGAAAAACGGGTCTGGTTGTGTTTCTCTCTTCTCTCTCTTTGTGGCTGCGGATTTTTCACCAAAAATGAGCACACACATGACAACCCTAGCTGACTCCTATCATTAGGTAAGTGACTCATAAGTGGGCTTGGGCGGTTTGGGCTTTTCTCCATATGGAAGGGAGCCCAACCCAACATCTCTTCCATTACATATCGGCCTAGAAGACTTGGAAAAACTATTCTTGTCTAGAAACAAACTCAGTGGAAAAATTCCAAGTAGCGTATCCAACGCTTCTAAGCTTAATGTTTTGGACTTGAGACTGAATTATTTCAATGGATTTATACCCACTGCTCTTGGAAATTTGAGACATCTTAAGTGGCTTGATTTAGCACACAATAATTTAATCACTGATGCTTCCACTATTGAATTAAGCTTTCCTACTTCTCTTAATGTTCTTTATATATTTGGGAATCCATTCCATCCAAAGCTTCCCAAATCCATTGGAAACATGACCAATTTAAAGCAATTTGATGCAAGTTCATATAGCATCTATGGTAACATTCCTCTGGAAATTGGAAATTCAAGCAATTTGTTTCAACTAGGTGTGTCCCGAAATGATTTAAGTGGACCAATTCCAATTACAATTAATGGTTTGCAGTCTCTTCAATATTTGAACCTCGACAGCAATCAACTACAACGAACCATCATTGGTGAAATTTTTGGACTAAAAAGCTGAGTGAGTTGTACATAACTGAAAACAAATTGATCAGTGGGGAGATCCCAGCATGCTTTGGTAACCTTACTTTCCTCAGAAAGCTTTACCTGTACTCTAACAAACTCAGCAAGGTGCTCTCTTCTCTTTGGAGTTGACTATGAGGAGAATATATTACAACACACACTCTCTACACATAAACAAGAACAACAGTAATAACAACAACTTAACAAGTAATCATGAGGTGTGGCATGATGACAGGTCACCTTGTCTCTTAATAATATGGTTGGGGATTTAATCTTTATTCATGGAAATGGAGTACATTTCGTGGTCAATGGATACCCTGATTTTAATATAAAAAAATAATTATAATAACAAAACCAACATAGGTCATGGTTGTGATGCACCTTGTCAAGTAAGATACACCATATATTTTTCTTATTGAATAATTTTACTTATAAGATCCTAGATTTGAACAAAGGTTTTTTTGGGATATTTTAGAATCATATAGATAAATTGTGATCAACTTTAAAATGCATATGATGGATTGTGATAATTTCAAAATTGGTCTGTGCAATTTTAAAATTAAACCAAATTTTTGCGACATTATCTTGAAATTAAACATAATTTTTAAGATATTCTAGAACAATGCAAATAAACTTTATTCCAAGAATGTTGAAATTCATGTGATAGAAATTGAAATAAAATTTTACTAATGATCAAAAGTAGATGTAATACAAATGTAAACACCCTTATATATGGAGTAAGAGGCATAACAAACTACTAACTAAATTCCAACTAACTAAACTAACTTCAACTAAATTCTTATTATAATTATATCCTCTAACAAAGATCAAGCGTTTTTGAAGAGAAAATTTACCATGATATAAATTTTATATGATGTATGCATAAAGGATTTACTCGCGCATAGATCATGGATGCCTTTATCCCAGTCAAAATACGTATGTTGTCTACCTCAAGGATGAGTTCTACAGCCCGCCATGACTTGGACTTTGTTTCAATTCTGATTTGGACGAGGAGATTCGAAAATTTTTCTACCGCGTATTTACGGACCATTCTAGTACTTGAGCACAAATCACGCATAATAAGCTCTCTTTCAGTTCATTTATGTTTCGTTGATCTTTCAACTTATTGCAAACGGGTCACACGTGTATGTCCTTTTCCTATATATTCACAAATGAAACGCGATTTCACCATAATTCAGGTGTGGAAACTGCAAAACTGGCTCCTTTGGTGGCAGAAGAAGACCACTGCCTTGGCAATGTCTAAGTCTCGGGTGAGAGTGACCGTTGACTTCACGATAACCAAGTCTTAACAATTAATGGTAGGTGCCGACAAGCGAGAAGGGAATTAAGCGGGAATCAACATCTTTGCCCCTCCGTGAAGGCAAAGGTAGGTGCCGACTACCGACAGTGCATATGATGGAATCTCCAGCAAAGCTGAACAAGCTAAGTTTGATCATATAATTTCCACTGCATCAAGCTGTGGAGTCCCTAATGAAATGAAGATTGCAATGCCTAGTCCCACTGGATAAGGTTGGCAAGTAATCAGGATACTATACTTTAGGAGACCTGTAGGATTCTCAAGCATGCCAGCAGCCGTTTGAAAGGGGCTTTGGAATAGAAAACTACTGCAGTCTGCATGTAGGACCTGATCTATTAGTTATGCGCCTTGTATCAATCCTCTGAATGAAATTTTGAATTAAGAAGATTTTTAGACACACCAATTAAAATGATTTATGATTTCGCCTTTTTCAGAATTGATAGTCCATGGATTTAAATCTTCTTATAACAATTAACTAGTCAAGGTACAATGATTTCATGTTTGAAATAATTTTTAAAAACTAATTTTGATATATTATATATTAGTGAAAAGCTTTTTTTAAAATGACATTCAGTTATATATTATTATTAGGGTAAACTGCACTAATCTATCATAAAGTTCAATGTAATTACATATAATGAATTTGTAAATTAAAATTATCGCTAGAGATCTCAAAGATTTAAAAAAATTGCATTGACCTCCCCAACATTTACTTGTTTTTTTATTTAAGTGACAAAAAAGATAATACGTAACACATATGTAATTATTAATGATGAAATTATAATATTTTAACAATTTTTTATAATAGATTTACTTAAATATTGTTTTTTATCATAAATTATAATGATAAGATTTACTCTTGTATAATAAAAGGGAGTATTTTAGTCTATTTATATGTCAAATTAAAATATTATAACTTTATCATTAACCATTATCATTGCACATTTGCCATAATTTTTCTGTACTCGACTCTTAAAAGAAAGCAAGAAGAACCAATATAATGTCAAAAATTGAATTTGATAAAATACGTAATTAATGAGGAATCAGAACAACATGTGATAATTGTATAAAAAAAAGGACAATATATGTGATAATACTATATTCTCATCGATATGCACCGGCAGATGTACATTGATATGCTGTGAAACTCTTCGTTTTCCTTCTGCTTCTACCAGCGATACAACTAGGATGATTGTTTTGCGGCAATCGCCACAGATCCTAGGAATGCTGGCATATGCCGTGTGAAACTCAAATGAAAACCAACTTGAGTTTGGTGATTCTTTTCAGGGTGATGTTATTTCAACACTCAAAAAATCAGTGTTCATAAACACCTAATAAAATCTAAAGATGAAAAGTCAAAAGTTTGTATTTTTAAATAGAAACCACAGAAAATCTAATTATGATAGATTGGACGTTGATATTATGATCAAAATGTGGGTAGTTAAAATTACATTTCCCATCTTTTTATATGATTGTTATTTTATTTTATTTATTTATTTTATAGAAGAATGAGATAAATTAAAGAAAAATATTATTTGTATTCACAAGACATTTGATACCGTGCCGACTCACATCTCATTGACCATTAGATGAGATGTTGACTCTACTTAAATAAGGTCCACATCTCATCCAACAGTAAATGAGATGTGAGTCGGCACGCTGTTTCATATATTGTAATTATAAATAACATAACTCTAAATTAAAAGTGTCCAATTTAAGCAACTTATATTTATAGTAATTAAATCACAAAACAAATTATTTGTAGTAATTAACACATATATTTAAACCCCTAGGATTTGGATACTTTATGGTAAGATCATAAATTAAAACCCCATTTCTAATGTACCAAAACTGGCCTTTGGTACTTAGATCCGTGTGATAGATAGATAGATAGATAGATTTTTTATGGATTAAATTTGCATCTTGCATGCGAAATTGAGAAAGATCCATGTGGCTGTGTGATATTTATTTCATGCTTTCAATCCAAGGTGCCTTTTTTTTTTGTCATTTCGTTATTTGAACAGTTAAATCGATATTTGATCATCATATTTTAAATAAATATAATCTTGATTTTGTGAATGTCAAATTGGAAATTTTTTTTTAAAACTAACAGTAGAGATTCATTTTTACCTAAGGCCAGGACTCGGAGTTAAAAAATAGAAGGAGACAGACAAGGGATGAAGGGGACATTTACTTTAAATATGTATTTGGATTTTGAATGTAGTTTGGGGGAGGGGGAGGAAAGGGCCAGCAAGGGAGGGGAAGTCCCTTGTTGGCCATTATGCACAGTATAATTAGTGTTCCCTAAAGAGAGCTGTGTTGTGGCTTGTGTTTATACTATTTTAGTTCTTTATATTTCACTCCCATAAAAATTATACCCACAAAATTAAAAGACAAAAATGGAATGTAAAATTTATATTTTTTTCATTTCATTTACTTAAATTATAAGCTCCCAAACAAATATATAACTACTTTATTACACTATACTCCTCACTTTTCTTCCTTATTACATTAATGACCATTCTCTTCTCTCCTCTATAAAACTCTTAATCATAACCTAACATACTATTCAATACTTACATACATAATTGAAACGTACTTTTGCTTCAATCTTGAAATGCAATCAGTACATGTTGATTTGAGCGTGTGAAAACAAAACACTTCTCTTCTTTTTTGTGGCTGATCAGTAGCTCCTAATTTCAACTTCGTTTATAACTCATATTTGGCTTTTATATACTTTTTTCCAATGCAATAGTTTCTCTTTTCCATTTTTTATGCATTTAACGAATTTTTATATGTCTGCAAGTTCACATTGATAACTTTCAATAAATCACATTCATTTAGTCAAATAATTTTTATATTTAAACTATACAATAAGTTAATAAGCACTTGATTATTTATTTATTTTTTATTGAACTAAAATCCATCTTTGTGTTGGGTCAATTTTGAATAAAAATAAACGAAATATTCTTATACTATTAGTCAAAAATTTTGCAACTCACAGGTCAAGTCATCACATCAAATCTTTTACACGGCAAAGAATTAAAAGAATCTAGAAACGCGGAAAAACCATTGACTTGATTTGAACATGGATAGAATAAGACACTCAACCTGATTTGGTCTGTCCCGAGATTCATTTACGACCTTAGACAATGGAGGAAAACCTTCACTTTCGCTTTTGGGTTTTCACTCTTTCATTGTATTTTTGTTAGCTCTAACTAACGTTACCGCACATAAGTGAAATTTATATAAAAACAATTCAATACAACCATATATAACTGAAGTATGATGACACAAACACATGGTTGGCCTAGTGGTGAAGGAGGTGCAACCATGTCATGTGAGCTAGTATATAGCATATCATGATCTTATGTATAAAAATCTCAACTCAATAACCAATTACAGCCAACTCGTTAACGTATCTTATTGGCCCTAATAATTCATTTAAAATAGGATTTTGACAAGTGATTTTGAAATGCTACATAGGACTAATGACTACCATATATGATTCGATAATTTGGTTTTTCATTAGCCGGTTCAACATATATTTAACAAAGATAGACTAACAATAAGGAGTAAAACCAAACTATTTTGAAATATTTGGAAAAAAAATGACTTGGAAGCAATAACTCGTTTATTTTTTGGTTTAACCCTATTACAAAATTAATAGTTGCGATACTATGTAATTTTTGTTTTTTAAAAAATAATTATTTAAAGTATTATTAAAATCAATGATTTGTTCTCTTAATATAATAATAATAATAATAATAATAATAATAATAATAATAATAGAATTATGAAAACTAGCTGCTTAATAGACAGCAATGCCTGCTAAGCGCATAAGCCACATTTTCTTTTAGTATTAATAGAACTAAATATGCATGTACATATTTAGTTCTATATTTTATAGTTATTGAAGCATATAATTATTTAATAGCGTTATCATTATTTAATAGTATTATCAAAATATTTTTACAAACATTACTATAAGACTAAGAAAATATTCTAAATAAAAAATTTCTTACAAAATCATTTTTCTTATCAAATTTAAATTTGGGAAAATGTATTTAACCTTAACTTTAGGTCATATGTATTTTACTCCTTGATTTTTCAAAATGTGTATATTGTGATACCTACTATTAGAAAAATGCAAATTACCTACTCCTTAGCGGATTTTTTCAGTCAAAATTATTGGCGAAAAAGCATCAATCAAACTCAAAAAAAATAAAAATATTGGGAAACTCATTATTGGTGGATTGAAAATTTGCCAATAATAGTGACGTCATAGAGTGCAAAGTCTTCGGCGCAACTTACCAGCAAATTTTTCTGCGATAAAGGTGAAATCGTTGTAAAGAAAAAAAATTCTTCAGCAATTTTTCCATTGGTAAGGATGAGATCGTTTTAATTTTTTTTCCTCAAGCAATTATTAGCAAATTTTTCCGCTATTAAAGGTGAGATTTTTCTAAAAAGTTTTTTTTTTTTTTTACTCTAGGAATTGTCATTCTCAATTTTCTTTCTTTTGCAATTCCTAGTGGAAAAATTTACAGGTAATTTCAAAAATCTGCCGATAATGGAGTTAATGAAAACACAACATTTTGGTTCACCATTACCGATGAAAAATCCACCAATAACACTCTCTAAATCATTCACACGGCCAGCCTTTCCCTAATTCTCCCACCACTACTTTTTCTATTCCCTTTTCTCTTTCTCATTGTGGCGCTGTCATCAGCAAATGCTTTGTCGCCATGCCTCCATTTTGGTGGTGAGACCTCCATTTTCTTTCTCTCGATGTGCTCTACTCTTTAATTAGTTTTGTTTTCTGATTTGATGAATTATTTTCTATTTTGGTATAGATCCACTACCATTGCTTGCCACTGCCACAGAAAAGCTAGTAAAGGAAATGGAGGCCTTGTGATTGTGGTTGGTTGCTGAGCTTACGTTTTTGAAAAGCACAGAGGTGAAGCTTGCGGTGGTTGTGGTTAAGGATGGCAAAAACGATGGTGATTGTGATGTGGGATAGTGGAAAAGGAGGAGGAGGAGGTGATGGAGGAGGGATTGTTGATTTTTGTTGTTGTTGTGGTTATGGTGGTTAGGGGTGGCAGAGATTGTGATGGTTGGAGTTGGTGGAGATTATAGTGGTCGGAAAAGATAATATTAATACAAAAGTTTAAAAAAAATGACTTTACCGGTGGATTTTTCTACCAGTAATCATTAAATATAATTTTTTTAAAAAAATTACCGATAGATTTTTCTATCTTGTAATGTATTTATGGGTTTTTTTATTTATTTATTATCTTCAACATACTATCGAGGGAAAAACTCGCCTATAAGTCCAAAAAAAACTGCCGGTAACTTGTCTATTGACAGATTGGTTGGCGAATTTTTCTAGCTTGTTACTGGTGGATTTTATTTTTTAAATTTGCCAGTAAGTCCCATGATGATAATGGTTATCGACGAAAAAAATCTGTTAGTAATAGTTTCTGACAACGTTATTACTATGCATTAGAGTTCACTGGTAACAAAATTTTTCGCCAATAACAAGTAAAATCCACCGGTAATAGAAATTTTTTTGGTAATGCTCCCTAGGTTTCTAAATAGTGCAAAACACATATTCTATTAACTTGAAATAAAAAATCATCGCTAAGTGATCATGTGCAACTCACATGCATGATTAAATGGATTGAATTACCCTTATTCATTAGCACAATTCTTTACCTTAGTAAATCCCAAATCATTCCCATATTCTTCCTCATACTCCCTTTATTCTCTTTTCCAAAATTCATTTCTAGGCTTTGTTTGGTTGGAAGGAAAGAAAGAGGAAAAAAAGACATGGGAAAAGAAGGAAGAAGATGAATTTTCTTTGTTTTATGTGAAGGAAAATGCGGATGAAAATATTAAATAGTGTAAAATAATATGTGGGACCCACTCAAAATTATTCATTCCACAACAAATGAAAATAAGATGGAAGGGTGCAATTTTATCAACCTTCCAATAATGCCCTTATGTGAACCAATCACTCTTATGCTATGTGCACCGCATCACCACCAAAGATCTCTACTGCAAAGCCATATCCTCGAAGGGTGTTTTCAAGCCCGAAGCTTATTTGGATAGGTTTAGGTTTTGAAATTTGACTCTGTGCATTTTACAAGCGGGGTTTGAGTCATACTTTAGGTTGGCTCAATCCAGCCTAAAGTGAATAATTCTTTTGAATATATATATATATATATATATATATATAATAATTAATGACAAATCACATATTTTACAATTTAATTAATATAGTTTACATTATTTGATATTATTTTATATTGATTTAATTTATTTTGAAATATATATGACAAAATATCTCTTAACTTTGTTTCTTAATTGTAAAATTTTATACTATATATAATGTTCAAATTTTCATATATTATTTGAAAGTGGATTGACCTTGTTTGACTTGGTCACTAGTTAGGTCATTATTGAGACCGAGTAATTGTTGATCAAATTCAGGTTTAAAAAATTAACCAAATCTAAATATTGGGCCGGATTCGAGTTTAATTTGATCCAACATGGCCTTTGTACACTCTTAATATCCCCATTGCATCAGAACCTTCATGTTAAACTGTATTCTTTATTTTTTTTTTCATTCACTTTCTTTCACCTATGATTTGGGCCATGTTTTGTTTTGATTGTTGTTCAGTTGGTACATATAAAAACAAAAAAGGCAAAAAAGAAAACTGAAAAATTTTGTATTGTTTAATTAGTAAAAAATATTTTATAAATAATATTTTTGAAATATCAGATTGAATTTAGATTAATATTATTTTAAACTTGCTAAATCAAAATTAGTTAACTTTTCTATGTAATATTATTTAATATAATTATTATATGTATCGAAAGTATAGATAAATTTATAACAAAAGTTTGTAACCTTTATATTTCACTAATTTTTTATAAGGTTCTATATTTTAGTTGGAATAATCTTTTAAAATGACATAAAGATAAAATTGTCATTTGATATTATTATTATTTTTCCTTCTCATTTTGTTTGCTCATTTTCCTTTCATCTAAATATACTTATGGATAACATCAACCCATTCAATTTCTTTTCTCTCATTTTTTTTGCTTCTTATTTTCTTTCTTTTTTTTTTCTTTAGGGGGGGAGGAGGAGGAGGGTGTTCCAGGATTTTCTTTCGTACGTCAAGCAAAGCCTTAGTTCAACAAAAAAGATTTCACCAAAGAGACACTAGCCCAACACCTTCCAGGACAATAAAATCCCAAAGCTCCAAAATGTTTACCCAAAAACAAACAAAAGATTGATATTATTGATTTGTATATTTAAAAAGTGAGTGACACCACTTTATAATCATGAAAAGAAAAGGACAAACGAAAAAAAAAGAAAAAGAAAAAAGAAGCAAAAGTAGAAGCAGTGACCGCACAAGACAACATTCGTGGTGTGCCATTTTTTTAACTCAAATCTAATGGAACTCATCCAAGAGTGACCATCAAATTATGTTTTCTTCCAATCCCTTTCCAGCATAAAATGGAAGGTCATCTCTTTCAAAACACGATACAGGCGTGTTGAGGCTTCTTGGACTAAATTTGGGGAGAGGGAAGGATATTGGGAATGAATTGACGTTTAGGATAAAGAATTGTGATAATAAAAAGAGTGAACCATACATGATTAAAAGTTCAGCAGGATTAAATGTATTTTTTAATTAAATTTTACCCATTTTGGTATAAATATATATTTTAAAAATAGAGAATGATATAAATGTAACAATATCATCTCTTAGGTAGCGTTTTGTAGCAGAGACAAGATATGAAATACAGGGATAATAGAAATCAAAAAATAATTGGTGGTAGAGATAGGAATAGGGGACAAAAAATTTTTATCCTTAGGACAGAAATACATAAAATTTTTGTACCTCCAAAAAGTGAGGACAGTGAGAACAAGATACGGAGATATAAATTTAATATTTTTTCTTTCAATAAAATAATATTTGTATACATATTTATTATTTTCCAATGTGTCCTTACAACCGGCAGTAGTGCAAGGGTGGTTCGGTGGCGGTGGTATGCCTGGGATACATAATGTGGTCTACTATGTATTTGTTGTATTATTCATGTGTTTCCAAATAAAATATAGAGACAATTATCATGTCTTGTACTGCACAATCAAACACGATACAAAGCCAGTGTTTTTGTTGGCTTCGTCTCCATAGTCTCTACCATCTATATCTTCAATTTCCTGAGATAGATACCAAATACTACCTCAAAGAAAGAATTGTATTTTTTAAAGTAAAGATTCATTTTATGAATTTTATTTCTTTAATTACTAGCTTACAAAATTAAATTTTGACAAAAAAATAAAAATCATTTAGGCAAGCTAAGGGTCTTAAAACCCAAGATTTGAATTGGGTATCAAACCTAACATTTCTTTTCCTTTTGTGGCTCTTCAACTCCTTATTTTAACTTTTTTTTATAACTCATATTTGGCTTTTATTTAATCTTTCCAATACAAATAGTTTCTCTTTTCCATTTGTAATGCATTCAACGATTTCTTATATGTCTACAAGTTTACATTAATATTTTTCAATAAATCGCATTAATTGAGTCTAATAATTTTGTATATTTAAACTATATAATAACCACTTTGTTTTTATTGTTATTATTAAAATAAAATCCTTCTTTGTCTTGGGTCAATTTTGAATAATAATTAAAAAATATTTCACTTTACTCAAAGCCATGGACTTTCCTTCAATTTGCCTACGCCGTATTCCCCACAGCAATTCGTGTACCTACAAATAAGAGACGCAATAAAGGCAGAGAAGATGATTGACTTGACTGGATTGACTAAGACACTATCTACCCTTCAAATACAATTTGGTCTGTCGTGAGATTCATTCCCTACGCACCTTAAAACATGGAGGCAAAACTTCACTTTCGTTTCTGGGTTTTCACTTTCTCATTGCACTGCTTCATGACTTTGTTAGCTCTATGTAGAATTACCAACATCACCACAGATATGCAAGCACTTGTTGCTCTCAAATCTTCCATCAGTGGAGACCCTTACCATTTCCTCTCTCATAATTGGTCTTCCAACTCTTCGGTGTGCAACTGGGTTGGTGTCACTTGTGATGCTCGACATCGAAGGGTGAGGACCTTGAATCTTGGTGACACGGGCCTTAGTGGCACCATACCCTCCCATCTGGGGAACCTCTCCTTCCTCATTGAACTTGACCTTGGTGGAAACAGTTTCCATGATCAGTTGCCAGAAGAATTAGTCCAACTTCGTAGATTGAAGTTTCTCAACTTGAGCTACAATGAGTTCAGTGGAAATGTTCCAGCGTGGATAGGAGGCTTATCATCACTCCGATACTTGAACCTTGCAAATAATAGCTTTGGTGGTTTTATTCCAAGGTCTTTATCCAATCTGACAATGCTAGAGACCTTGCTTTGGGTCCACAATCAAATTGAAGGATCCATTCCACCTGAAGTTGGCAAAATGACCCACTTGAGGATTTTGTCCATCTCTGCAAACAGTCTTTCAGGGGTCATTCCTCGAATGATTTCTAACCTCTCATCGCTGGAAGAAATCAGTTTATCTTATAACTCTCTATCAGGTACAATGTATTTATGAAGATAATTTAATTAAGGCGTTGAATGCTTGCACATAAATAATTTAATATCGAATACACGTCTTCATTAGTTTATCTTATACTTGTTTTTTCAGTTTATCTTATAATAAGTGTCCCATGTATTATTCAAACATCAAACAAGATACTCGAAAAAATAAATAAAAGTAAGAAAAAAAAATTCGGCATCTCGCAATAATATAATACACATTTTCACCAAGATGTTATAAAGTATGGAATCCGATCCCCATACTAACTTAGCACATAACCCGTGACGGAGTTAGAAATTTAAAGGGAGGGGCTAAATTAGTTAATATAAAATAAAATAAATTATCATATAAAGGTATAAAATGAGTCATTATATAGTATTTTTTATATAAATTATTGATAAATTAGGGCTTATTTTATCATTTATTTTCTCTTTTCTCTTAACTAAAGAGTCAATAATTTTCTTTTTAAACATCCCCTAAATTCAACATAAAAACAAATATGCATATCAATGTATAATTTAACATTAAAATAGAGTATTGATCATAATTAATTGATTAGTAAATAGAAACTCCACTTATTTAATGGATAAAATGAATTAATAAGAGAAAAATATTAAAAAATATATCCTAAAAATATTTATATATTTCATACTTTTATATCATATGTTCTACTATATATATCAAAAGACTTTTGTTATTTATTATGCATACTATATGTAGAGATGACATAATTTTTTAGAGAGGCCATAATATAAAATATATATATAATTATACAAATGTGTAAAATTTCACTACAAGAAAAAAGAGTATTTTCAATGGTTCTCGATAATTAAAATATCAATAAAAATATTGTCAAGAAATGTAATTTTGACACAAAATAATTATAGAAAATACTTATAAATTTTTATCGACAATTAGTACTTGTCCAAAAAAAAAAAACTTTATCTTTTGAGTATTTTTGACACATACTAATTATCGATAAAAGTTTATAAGTATTTTCAACGGTCACTTTATGTCTAAATTTCTTTTCTTGATAACGCTTTTATTGACAAAAACCATTAAAAACATTGTAAAAAATGCTCATTTTTCTTGTAGTGTCTTGGGGGACCATGGCCCCATTTCGTCCCCCTTCGGTCCGCCTCTGCACGTAACAGTTCTCTTGAGCAAAATATTTTAGTAGTCCTGTCAATGACTGTTTTGTGAACTGAAGGAGGCATTCCAAGGGAGATTGGTGAACTTCCACAGCTAAGAGTAATGAATCTCAGAAATAATCCGCTTGGTGGCTCCATACCATCAACAATCTTCAATAATTCAATGCTACAAGAGATTCAACTTCAATGGAGTAATTTATCCGGCAGTCTTCCACCAAACATATGCCTTGGACTTCCAAATATCCAAGTGCTTTACTTACATTTCAACCAGATTTCTGGTGAAATGCCATCTGTTTGGCATCAGTGCAAAGAGTTGACTGATTTAGCATTATCAGAGAATAGTTTCAGCCGAGGAAACATACCACCTGATATTGGAAACTTAACCATGCTTGCTAACTTATATCTTACTGGAGATAACTTGGAAGGTATCGTGTTCCTAATTATCTTCACTATATTTAAGTTTGATTCTTGAAGATGTTGGTATGATAGGTAGATCAGTTAGTTAGGTTGAAAAATATTGATTATTTGTTAGTTTCATTTTCACCTATATAAAACTTTATCTTTATCTTTTTTCTCTTTTTTTTTTTTTTTCTATTATTACCATGTATTTGCCCGAGATATGATAGGTGTACATAATTTTCTTGTAGCACTTATACACTTTGAAAACACCTATTTTTTATTTTTTGGGTTTCCCACATTTTTATGATTTGTTTGATTTGCTGTTTTCGATTTTCAATTTTCAGCTTTTTCAGTTTTTATAAACGAAAATATGCTCATTGAGCATGAATTCCTCAAGAGTTTTTTTTTTTTTTTTTTTTTTGGGTCGTGATTCCACATGAGATTTGCCAATCAGATGTTGCATTCAGATTGACAAGTTCAACAAAGCAACATCCTAAAGGCAATATTCCTAATACTTACACTAGCCTATATGTATATATTAATTACACGATGAATGTGATAAGATAACTAATAAATACTAATAGATGTGAATTCTTTTCATTGATAAGGTATTTAAAATTTTAATTATTAACACTTGATTATCATAATTTTTCAAAGATTCTTTTTATTGAGTAGTTTTTGAAAGATAGATTCACATATAATAGACATGTAACTCTCATTTGTTAGTATGCATAATATCTAAAAAAATTGGTGTCCCAATAATAGTATACTGTTCTTTTTCATGCAACGATTTGATTGTTACTATGTATAAGAACCGACGTAATGTAATGCTGTAAAATCACAACGAAGGTAATGGAGTTGTCAAAGTTGGCCCTGCCTGTAGATTAGAACAAGGTAAAACTGATGATTAGAACATGATTCTATAAATGATTGACTTAAATATTCCGCAAGATCATTGGACAGATATGTTAGCCTATTCATAATAACCATATCCACAACAATAACCATGAAATTAAGCTTCCTAATTCACTAATAAACTTAATAATTTGACTACAAGCTTTTTTAACATTAATAATCCAATCTAAAGAAAAAAAATTATATAAATTATTCTGTAGAAATTCTATAAGTTTTTCTTGTGACTACTATTATTCCTCCCTCTTTTTCCAGATTAAATTTGATAATGCCTCTAGTTTATTGTTCTATAGAAAAAATTTCCAACCTTCAGAGGTGTGATGAATACACAAATAAAACCAGAAAAACAGAAGTATAAAAAAATCAACATATAAACATAGGTTCTTGATTTATCACTCCTGTCACGATGGAATATTTCAAAGTTGTGAAAAATGTAAACAATTGCTGGAATGCCAAGATATAAGGTCCTTTTATTGCTTATAGTTCAAACACCATTTCTATCAAGAACAGCTCAAAAAAATTAATAACAAATCTAATGTTTAGAAAAAAAATATCAATATAATAAAGACATAAGACAAACAAAAAGAAAAATAAAACGAAAGTGCGAGTCACTGGACCACTACCTGCTTGGCTAAAAGAGTGGGTTACTGGGCCACCACCACCTTCCATGACAAAAGGCAAGTTGGCCTTGCTTGGAAAGGGTATCCTGGGTATCCAAAATGCCGGCCCAATATTTATTGAACCAATCCGCAAAATAATCCATTTCCCGAATAATTCAACAAGATTGCCCATGCATAAGAGCCAATCACTGAGTGGTTAAGCTGCATCAGCCATGCCAAAGACCGAAATGCGACATCTACTTGCGGCAAGGAGCTCAACGATCCCATCCTCATGGGGCCAATGATAGAAAATGACATATTGCCCATTACCAATTAAAAAATATATATATAATTGCCCATTGATAAAAATAAATATGGAGAGAGAGAGGGGGGATACATTTACTTAGGAGTAAGTCTTGCATTTACTCCATTAAGTAACTTTGTTATCCACACTGAATTTATCAAAATCGTTAATTTATGTAATTTATATTGAAATTAAACGTATCAAATTTTAGAAAAATTAATCATTAGTGAAAATATAATCTAATAATTGATATTTGCCTATACTTTTAAAAATATGTTATTTATAAAAATAATGAAATATGAACTATCAAATTATTTTTCAAATTATATGAAATTTTATATAGACTTAATCTATTTGGTGGATGGATGAAATTTCATATAAAAAATTATTAGATAAAATAAGTGGTATATATATATATATATATATAAAAGTTTGGCTGACAATCCAACAAACTATATCTATGCCTGATGTTTATCACAAGTACAAATCATTTCTTTTATGTTTAAATTTTCCATATTATTAGATTTTTTTTTTAATTGTAATTCCGGTCTCAAAATCAGTGGTATTAACTAGTAAGTACAAATAATTTCTTCGGTGTTATCGATGTACCCAAAAAAAAAAAAAATTCAACCTTACAAACTTTTATTTTAGTCAATCTTTTTACTAGACAGCAAACTAACTTTTGCAAGAATTCTAGTTTGATTCATGCCATTATTCTATAGTAATGTTTTTATAGCTCAACGCATATATTGTTTATATCCTAAAGCTTGTGCTGTTTAACAGGAGAAATTCCTTCATCTATTTTTAACATATCTTCAATACTAATACTCAGCCTCAGCCTCTTTGGAAACAAGTTGAATGGTACCCTCATAGAAGAGACGTTTTATCAGCAACCTTTACTAGAATGCTTGTATCTGGATGATAATCAATTTGTGGGAAGCATTCCAAAATCTATTAGCAATTGTACTATGCTCGAAGACTTAGATTTGGGGAACAACTCTTTCACAGGTGTTCAACTCTTTCTATCTATCTCAATATTCATCTTAAATAATTTTGTTTATTGAATTTTCATCAAAATAACACGTAAATTGCTCCGTAGCATAAATATGTGTTTTTTTTTTCTCATTAACATAGCACGTATGTTAATTGATTATTATTATTATTATTATTATTATTATTATTATTATTATTATCGTTTATTGGTTCATTTCTTTTGTTGGTTTACTGATCTATGTTATTTTACTTCTTTCACGAATTGCTATGTTCGTTTCAGGTTCTATACCCCAGGGGATTGGCGATCTTCCTCTACTTACATCATTAGCTTTGTGTGATGACCGTAAAAAAAAAAAAAAAAAAAAATGAAGTGAGGACCACCGTGCACCTTAAGTGGTATAGACCACCATAGAATTCTCTCTTTTTCTTTATCTTCTCTCTTCCTCCTCTCCTGATTCATTTTCCCGAAGCCCCTCCCCCCCTTCGTTTCTTCTTCTCCTTTTCTTCTCTATTCTCTTCTCCCTCCACTCTTTTCTTACTTCTTCTTCTTATCTTCACAAATAAATATCACCACCACCTCCATCATCATCATCTCTTCCTCCTCTTCATCATCTTTTCTCTCTTTTCCTCTCCTTTACTCCATTTTTCTCTCTAACTCCATTAGAGAGAATTGAAGATTTTAGAAGCTTTGGGAGTGATTTTCTTCACCAATTATACTCCCCAAGTGGTAAGTAAGCTTCTACCATACTCCAATTAAATTATTGAAATTTATAAATCTTTTTGGATTAAATTAGGTTTCTTAAATCCTTAAATTTGGGGTTTTTAGTGAATTAGCATTAATTGATGTTAATTGATAGCGTAATTAGCTCACAAATATTAATATTGTCTTGTTCCTAGAGCGATAGAGCAATCGGACAACAACACTTGCGTTGGTGACATTAAAGGCGTTGATCTTCGGTTCTTTGAACCAAGAATTGTGAGTAGATAGTGTATTCAGAGGTTACTTTATGCATGATAAACAATATAAAATTATATAAAGAGTTGAAAGTATGTTGATATATAAGAAAATAATTTATTTATTGAAAATGAGGCATTATGTTTGAAGTGAAAAATATTTAATTGGAGCCTATAATGTGATTGTTAGTCTTATTCATATATTTTTGGTTGAAATGTAACAAATATTGCATTTTAGAACATTTTATATCAATTATTAAATTTGAGTATATTTTATGTCTAATGTATTTCATATAACATGAGAAAGGATTATGTGTTGGAAAATGTTACGGAAGTGGAATAAGTATTACTTTGAGTTAATTTGGGGAAATATTCCTAGATAGAACTTGTAGTTAACGGCAGGGACGTTAGCCTCGGTGCACCGTGAGAAACTCTAGTTATGTGAGGGATGCTAACCCACACATAACTTTTGTTATGTCTGGAAATGTATTTGGCTATGGGTCAACTCTAGTTAGCAGGAGGGATGCTAACATGTACATGAGTTTTGTCATGTCTGAAAATATATGGCTACGGGCCAATACCAGTTAGCAGGTGTGGTGCTAACCCACATATGACCTCGGGTCATGTCTGGACTTATTATTGTTCTGCTTCGGATAACTCCCCATTATACTTCAAATTATGTGATTATGTAAAGCTATGTTTCAAGAAATATCATGTTATAGTTATATACATATTGTTATGTTTATATTGTTTTACGATTGTATTTAGTAAACTACGGATATCCTATCTCTCGCTGAGTTGCAAAACTCACCCTGTTGTTATCCATTTTTTCGAATACGATTCTTTAGTCTTGGTTCTAGTTCTATTCCTCCGGCTCAGCCATAAGTGCGTTTCAAGTTGGTGAGCCTTCTTGAGAAGGCCTTTATGTTAGAACTTTATATTGTCTAGTTTGTTAGTTGCTCCATATGTCACAGGCAGGATCCTCGGACTTATGTTATGTTTATGTTTAAGAAGTAATGACTTAGTTATATAAACTATGTTATGGAAATGAATTTTGAACTTAATTTTGTATTATATTTGAAACATATATTGAGATATCATTATATGCTGGAAGGGCGCATTCTGAGAATGCTTGATGCCCATTTGCTGGAATTTGAATTGTAAATATTGCAGGTTATATTTCAATTTGGGGAATGTACGAAAAACAGAGGAAACTCTGTCCGTTTTTCTGGGAAATTTGGTGTTTTAAGGCTTGCTAGGGAAGGTGTTCCCTATGCGCCGGTCATGGCCTAAGTTGGGTCGTGACACTTTGGCAGGTAACCTTTTAAGTGGATCTATTCCCGCAAATATCTTCAACATGTCATCTCTGAGTTTCTTGTCTTTAGCAAATAATTCCCTCTCAGGATCTCTTCCATTACATATCGGCCTAGAAGACTTGGAAAAACTATTCTTGTCTAGAAACAAACTCAGCGGAAAAATTCCAAGTAGCATATCCAATGCTTCTAAGCTTAACGTTTTGGACTTGAAGCTGAATTATTTCAATGGAGTTATACCCAATGCTCTTGGAAATTTGAGACATCTTAAGCGGCTTGATGTAGCATACAATAATTTATCCACTGATGGTTCCACTAATGAATTAAGCTTTTCAAGCTTTCCTACTTCTCTTAATGTTCTTTACATATATGGGAATCCATTCCATGCAAAGCTTCCCAAATCCATTGGAAACACGTCCAATTTAAAGCAATTTATTGCAAGTTCTTGTAGCATCTATGGTAACATTCCTCTGGAAATTGGGAATTCAAGCACTTTGTTTCAACTAGTTCTGTCCCGAAATGATTTAAGTGGACCAATTCCAACTACAATTAATGGTTTGCAGTCTCTTCAATATTTGAACCTCGACAGAAATCAACTACAAGGAACCATCATTGGTGAAATTTGTCAACTAAAAAAGCTGAGTGAGTTGTACGTAACTGAAAACAAATTGATCAGTGGGGAGATCCCAGCATGCTTTGGTAACCTTACTTTCCTCAGAAAGCTTTACCTGTCCTCTAACAAACTCAGCAAGGTGCCCTCTGCTCTTTAGAGTCTCAAAGACATTCTTGAGGTAGACTTATCTGACAATGCTTTAACTGGATCTCTTTCACTTGAAATTGGGAGCTTAGAAGCAATTACATTTTTGGATCTGTCAAAGAATAGGATTTCAGGAAGCATTCCTAGGGCCATTACAGGATTGCAAAATTTGCAAATTCTCAGCTTAGCCCAAAATAAATTGGTAGGGGATATTCCTAATTCACTTGGCAGTTTGATAAGTTTGGTATCATTGGACTTATCCCAAAACTATCTGTTTGGTGTGATTCCAAAATCCTTGGAATCACTTCGTTATCTGGAATTCATCAATCTTTCTTACAATGGGTTAGAAGGAGAGATTCCCAATGGTGGACCTTTTAAAAATTTCACTGCTCAGTCTTTCATGTTTAACAAAGCACTTTGTGGAAATGCTCGACTACAAGTCCCGCCATGCAGTGAAGTAAAGAAGCAAAGGTCAAATGCAAATATGTTTTTCCTTAAATGCATATTGCCTATAGTGGTGTCAATCATTTTGGTTGCTTTATGTGTATTCCTTTTAAGGCATCAAAGAAAGACTGATGGTGACCCCAATGAAGTAATGTCAGCAACAAAAATGATCTCATATTATGAACTTTCACAAGCAACCAACGGATTTGATGAGAGTAATTTACTTGGTAAGGGCAGTTTTGGCTCTGTGTTCAAAGGTATACTTTCAAATGGGATGGTAGTTGCAATCAAATTATTTAATTTGGACCTGGAATTAGCATCAAAGAGTTTTAGTGCAGAATGCGAAGCAATGCGCAATCTGCGTCATCGAAATCTCATCAAGATCATCAATTGTTGTTCAAGTCCAGATTATAAGCTTTTAGTAATGGAGTTCATGCCCGATGGAAGCCTTGAGAGATGGTTGTATTCTCATAACCATTGCCTAGACTTCTTGCAAAGGCTTAATATAATGATAGATGTCGCATCTGCATTGGATTACCTGCATCATGGGTCTATACCAAAAGTGGTTCATTGTGATGTAAAGCCTAGCAATGTCCTCTTGGACGAAGACATGGTTGGCCATGTTAGTGATTTTGGCATTGCCAAACTTCTAGATGAAGGACAATCCAAAGAATATAGCAAAACCATGGCTACAACTGGCTATATTGCACCAGGTAGTTATCCTATATCAGCATGTAATTTTCCATTTTAACTTTGGTCATTTTGATTGAAACCATATGTTTGATTAGGATGCATGCAGAATTGAACATGACTTCTTGATGAAAACTGCTTTTAATTTACAATCACAGTTAAACTAAAATTCGTTAATTTAAATTGTTCTGTTTGAATTTTTAATAATTTGGATGTCTATTTTCTATTGGACTGATAGTTTCTAAGCATTTTGTCTCCTATTTTAGTGGTTTCTTTTAGTCATATATACCTGAACTCTTAGTACACCTCCTAGCTTTTCCTAAAGTTTTTATTATAAAAGCAAACCTAGGTTTGAATTTTGCATGTGTATAAGTATGCTTGTCATATATACCGTGGCTTGCAGAGTTTGGATCCAAAGGGATTATCTCCACGAAAGGTGATGTATACAGTTTTGGGATAATGTTGATGGAAACATTCACAAGAAAAAGGCCAATAGATGAGATGTTTGTTGCTGGATTGAGCATGAAAGGATGGATCTGTGAATCATTACCCCACGCAATTACTAGAGTCGTGGATTTCAATTTGTTACAGGATAAAGAGGATCAAGTTGGTGACATAATAGCATCTACTTCATCTATCTTGAGACTGGCTTTGAATTGTTGTGCGGATTTACCTGAAGAACGGATGAATATGACAGATGTTGTTGCATCATTAGTCAAAATCAAGGTCATGTTTCTGAAAACTAGTGAGTGACAAGCACATGGACACTTAAGTTTTAATAGACATTGAATCAGTTTGTAATTTACAACTTTTTGTTTTTAATAATTGAGTCCTTATATTTTCTACCTATTTGAATTTGGCATTTATAATTTCTTTTATGCCCATATTTCTTTTTCTTAAATTTTAAGTCAATGATTTTGATTACCTCCAATAAGAGAATATCCGATCAAAATGTCAAAAATTTTGGTCACAATTGCTTAACATTAAGCAATGCAGCCAAATCATAGCTGATATTTCAGCCTTTGTATGTACAATTGCTTAAAATATCACGTATTTACGTTAGCACGATTACAAGAGGTTCGGCAAATAGTTTTTCAGAACATTTACTCAAGACAGGATTGCAACAAATTAATACTATGAAAATTGATCTCGAAAGCAACATAACTCCTTCAACGTTGTAGCTTCACTTTATCCAAGAGTGTTCACATATGCATAACTCGACAAGGTTACAAAAGGCTTGCGGAACCTGCACAAATGTAATTAATGTTTAGTTGGAGAAAAGGATGTGACGCTGGGCAATGCTTCTTGAGAGAACTTGAATAGAAATGTCCAAATATCTATGACGTAGATGCATGTATAATATGGATGGGAAGATTGACAATCAAGAGGAGGAAGGATGAAGATTAAAGGGGGTCAAGGCACCAAAATGAAGAAAATCCAATCAAACATTTGCTAATTGCAAGGCGAAGTTCATATTTGACATAAGGAAAAGCATGTATACGACATCCACTGGCTTGGGAGTTGGGCCATAGCAAGAAAGCTTCTACGCGGGTGTCCGTTTCCCGAGCACTGTTTTTCCCTTTGAGTGAAGCATGGCCCAAATCATGGACAACCAGATATCCCAGGACCACTGTATAGCAGCAATGGAGCATAAAAATTGGAGAATGATATGTGACTAGTAAACAGAATTAGTTTTAAAAAGGTAAATCATCGATCATGTCAGTAACTTATCTCCCATCACCCCTCATTTTCTTGGATAATGGGTTAGATATTACACACATAAGGACTAAGAAAACTGGAACAGAATCTACTCATATAAGGAGAAAAAATTAGTAATTTCAAAAACAGGGGCAATGTTTAATTATCAAATAGAAGCTGTGATATTACTCTGAAACCAGTCAAACCACAACTAGTATGAGCAATTTTGTAAATCACCTTGAGTGCTACACAAGCCTAATACTGCCTTTTTTTCTTCTTTTTTTCCCCGATATTTCCTTTGCCATCTGCATCACCTACATAAAGAGATCAAAAAAGGAAAAACGATCGAAACGAAAATATCGAATTCATAGCATGGCTAGACAGAAAACCTTTTCTTCGCTACTGCCTAAGCTTAAAGCTTGGGTTTTTGACAACCAGAAGCACATATCGAACATTATTCTAAGATAAATTTCCAGCTTTCATATGCAATAATAAATCTTATATTGATTAAAGGCCTTTGTATACAATTATAGAAGAGGAAAAAAAAAAAAGATAAAAATTCTCATATCATCCTAAGAGCGAAAATGTCTAGATCATAACCATGAAATTTGAAAATATATACTTCATTATAACAACTCTGACACCAGAACATTAAAAAAATGCAATTTCCTAAAAGTTGGGTCTGTTTAGTATGTTGTTTTCAGTTTTCAATTTTTAAATTTTTATGAAGGAAAAAATAGAAAAAAATTGAAAATTGAAAATATCATGGTCTGTTTGGTTTGCTATTTTCAGTTTTTAGTTTTTTCAGTTTTTCTTTCATAAAAATTGAAAACTGAAAACTGGAAACAACAAACCAAACAGGCCCTGAATTTTCAACTTTTTCAGTTTTTCCTTTACAAAAACTGAAAATTAAAAACTAAAAACTAAAAACTGAAAACAGCAAACAGCAAATTAAACATGTCAGAGTCATGTTCACAATAAAAATAAATTGGCGTTCAAGTGTGATGAAAAATTGAATATACTTCTGTTCAAGTTTAGTTTAGTAATTTAGTCTTTTTCCTTGTATTTATTCTTCAGTATTAGCCCCAACAACATCACGAATAAAATGTGAGAAATCTCAAGGCACTTTGTATAGCCGGCATATGTACATTCCACACATATATGAGTTGGATTATAAGCATAAACAAAATGCACCATCCAAATACATATCTTCAATCACGGGGTCAAACTATATGACTTGTTGATAAATGCGTCCTTGCTTAGGGGCAAAAATGATATTCTTCTACTTAAGTTAACTGGATTTACCTATATAAAGATGGGAAGCAATCCCTAATATCCTCCACTCAGCATATCAGACTTCACAAAGAAACTGTCAAGAGAGTTCTGATTACATGCAAGTTTCCTCTGTTGCTTTGTTTGTCTTCAGTTCAATTCTCTAGAGCTAGCACATCCCCATGGGGATTTCACTTGCTCGCATTGACTTTGCACCATGGAGCATAAATCCTTCTCACGCGCACCCTCGTGCCACTGAAATCATCACCCTCATTTGAGGCTGTGCTGGACATTGTTTGTGACGTTCTGATGGGGGTGTTGGCTTTAGTGTTTCGATGATGAATATATTATTTTTTTAACATACTTAAATGTAATTTTATTCGATCAATTATATTAATTCTAATTTGATCTAAGATATTTATTACTTTGATGTGTGCACTTGCTCTTTGCCAAAAATATTTTTATGCAGAATATTGTGAAGTATCAAAGAGGAAATAACTCGAATACATTCATGAAAATAATCTTAATTGATAGTGCATAAGAACCAGTCAAAATGGAAAGTTTAAGGAAAAAGGAAGGAAGTCGAGGCCATTTGAAACATTATATTGCTTATCAGAGGAGTATATGGAACGCACATACATGCTTGGTATTTTGAGAAAGAACCAAGAAAGGTTTACGATGGGATAAGTCAAATTAAAATTTAAAAGATTGAAAAGATTACGATTAATATTACACTACAAATATGCAACGGTGAGACACAAAATAAAGGGGAAGTTTGTAAGGAATTATTCTGGGACCAAATCAAAGCAAATGAAAAGTAGCCTCGATCAACATCATATCACTGATTCTATTTATGAGCTATTGGGGGGTGGCAGCAAAGTGAAAAAAATTTTGAAGACTACCTATTATTGCAACTTGAGCTTTATTGTCATATTTTTTCAATTTTCTCAAAGTTAGTTTATAATAGAAATTTTGTGAGATTTGTTTTGGTAGTTCTTGTGAGTAAGTAACTCAAAGAACAATGAGGACGGTCTTGAAGAAGCCATTGATAGAGTGAATCTTAGTTGGTGAGGGAGAAATCTCTTGCGTATTAATAAGTTTGAAGAGGATTCTTGTTAAAATACTATTTTCGGGGAGTTTGGAGAATTTGTTTGGTGGGTTGACCTTGAATGTGAGAGTGAATCGCTGGATAGTAAAGGTCATTGGTATAATTGTCTCTGATTGTTTAATGGAAAATTTCACAGGCAGTGAGCATTGGATATAGATTCCACGTTGGAATCGAATCAATCATTGGTGCAAGCTCTTATATATATATGCTTTACTTTTAATCTCTTATATAATTTTGATATAAACTACATAATTAGATTAGTTAAAAGTCTTATACATATTCAGTAGACTTTCTATTAAACATTGTATATTATTATTAGCTTTTTTATTTGGGTGTTTCAATGTTAGTAAAAGTTTTTACAATATCAAGGATTTGATTTAAACCCTACCTTTCTCACGTGCTTTGAACCCTACCTTTCTCACGTGCTTTGGTAGCATCAGAGTCCTTTCTTTCCAATTGGACAAAGATGTTGTCACTAGTTTACGCTCCAAGTTCTAAGATAGAATGTGAAAGAAATAATGTCGAATTTGTAGTGTACCTTTGATTGCTGCATTTGTAGATTGTACCGCCATGTGAATCGGTTTCATTTATGCTATTTTAATTTAAGAGAGAACTGTCTGTTCTTTACTTAGCTATATGTGCTTGTTGATATTATTATATTCTTCAATCAACTCTTTTTTTCTTTTCTTTTTGACTAGTTCTTTGTAAACTGAGTTAAAAGATTAGTCTGAAAGATACCGTTTCATTCACTTTCAATTCTCTTCAACATTCTCTCTTGCTGTTCTCCACCAAACGCGTATTTTAACACATGTCAAGTCTTAAAGCGCCATATTTATGATTTGAGATCTTTTCTTCTCTCTCTCTCTCTCTTATGCAGCACAACTGGTTTGCAAAGCTATTACATATCATGTGAAATTACTTTTAGCTTTCTAGCACCGAGTGTCATTACAGGTTATCAAAGCACTCTATTTGGAGAGTCATTCTATTATACACTGAGAAGAAGAAAATTAAATTCTTCCTCCACTGGCAATTTTCTTCACAAAATTTCTGACAAATGTACTATTAGGTGAATCCCATACAAGTTTTCAGAGGTATGAATTCATTGTGGAGGAAGACTATACCTAAGAAATTTTCCTCTAATAGACCTCACTATAGCTAGCTCAAAAAGTCTAGATAATGGATACACCGATGCGCATATGTGTTACTTGGACTTTATGAGTTAGTCATAGAAATCTGAAGTACTCCAAACCTAATAAAAGAAATTGAGCAAAAAAGAAAAAGAAAAAGAAAAGGGAGCTGAGAAATTAAAGATAAAATAATACAAAAATGACCAACATTTAAAAGAGTCATTAAGTAGCTTAGAAAGAAAGAAGAAATGAATAAAATATAATATAGACCAAAAAATGAATATATAAGAAATTAACTTTTAAGTGAAAATCTTCTGTCTTAGCTATACAAATTAATTTTTTATATGTATATATTTGTTCTAATAAAGAATATAAAATTTTAATATGATTTACATATATGCCAAATGTTAAAGATTGTTTTGCATACATGAAAAAAAATTCTCTACCTGAAAATTTTAAGGTGGAAATTTTATATTCAAGTAAAGTTTGAAAAAAGTAATTTACGCAAATATGAGATAATAGATAAATTTACATGAATATAATATTTATAAAATATATTTATGGTCGATTCTATGACAGGTTCAGTGTTACTTTTTTAATACTGAATTTGTCTTTGACGAATTCTATACTAAAAATATTATATTGTGTAATTTTTTTTCTAAAACAGCATGTCATATTGACTTAATACACCGCACAAATCCTATCTAAAAAAAAAAAAACCTGTGCCGTGTGCTTAGAGTTTGTGTTTGGTTTTCTTCTTCATAGCTAAATTTTCCAATTCACACCATTATCATTATTGTCACTCGAGTGCTACACACGTCACGTAGTCGAAACAGTGTAGTCCACAAGCACAAGTAAGAGAATTCCAACACTTTGCAGCTCACTCCCCTCTGTTGTCAAAAATGGAGGCCATTTACTTCCACAAGTACCTCTCATAACAATTTACACGAGCACCAGTACCGTGCCTTGTGAGTAATGACGTCACCAAACCCATTACTGAAGTGGAGCAAGCATATTGAAACAGGTATTTCCTTTTGTTCTTTTTGAGTCATTGAGTGTTCAGGACAGGCATAACCAAAACTCCAATTGAAGGTAAGATCATTGCACATTCATCACAATTTTTCTGTACTCGGCTCTCAATAGAAAGCAAGAAGAACCAATTAACGACAAAAACCGAATTTGATAAAACAATAGCTGAGAAATCACAAAAACAACTTGTGATAATCCATATCCATATAAAAAAATAACAACTCATCTTTCTCGCTAAATTTATAGTAATTAAATTACAAAACAAATTATTTATATAGTAATTAATACATAGATTTTAGGTGTCCGAAACTGACCTCTAGTACGTAGATTCAACATACTTTTATGCTTGTTTTATGGATTAAATTTGCATCTTGGATGCATTGAGAAAGATCCGTGAGGCTGTGTGATATTTATTTCATACTTCCGTTCCAAGTTAAGATTTGTTTGTCTTTTCTTTTAACACAAATATTTAGACATTTAAATTGGTATTTGATGATCACAGTTTAAATAAATATAATCTTTATTATATGAATGTCAAATTTTTATAGTATTTTTATTAACTGTAGAGATTGCTTTTTTCCATTGCATGTTCTTTGTCCATTTTTTTTATTTTCATTTGTCTATTTATTAAATTAAGACAACATTATTTTTTTTATCAGTTATATTTTTATTATAATTAACGACAACTTATCTGTTTTTTTTTTCAAGAGAATTATTATACTTATTAAATTAGGACAATCTTGTGAATTAATATATTTTTATACTATTGTCAACATTCATTTATTATTTTCTTAATATATGTGTTTTTTATTTTATTTTGGACAGATAACATGCATTGAAGAGTAATTTTTACGTAACATGCTATTCAATACAATACTTATATGATTGAAATTTTTTTTTTTTTCTTGAATCTTGAAATGCAATCAATGCATGATGATTTCTTTTTTTGGGTAAAGCAATACATGTTGATTTGAATGTGTGAAAGCAAAACATTTCTCTTCTCTTTTGTAGTTCAGTAACTCCTTATTTTAACTTTGTTTATGACTCATATTTGACTTTTATTTAATTTTTCCAATGCAATAAGTAGTTTCTCTTTTTCATTTCTTATGCACTTAACGAATTTTTATATGCCTGCACAATATTTTTCAATATGTCAAATTAATTTAGTCAAATAGTTTTTTATATTTAAACTATATAATAAGTTAATAACCTCTTGACTTTTTTTCTTTACTAAACTAAAATCCATCTTTAATTTGTCTCGGATCAATTTTGAATAAAAATAAAAAAAATATATTATATATTATACTTTAATCAAAAATTTTTGTCACCCTCAAGTCAAGTCATCACATCAAATCTTTATAGATCATAATGATCTAGCATTGGAAATTCACCAAGCCATGGGCTTTCCTTGAATTTGCGCATGCCTTCCAAACACGGCAAAGAATTAAAAGAAGCTAGAAACCATTGACGTGATTCGAACCTGGATGGACTAAGACACTCCACCCGTCAATGTAATTTGGTCTGTCCTGAGATTCATTTTTCCAACCTTGAAACATGGAGGAAAAACTTCACGTTCCCTTCTGGGTTTTCACTTTCTCGTTGCACTGCTTCATGGCTTTGTTAGCTTTATGTAGAATTACCAACATCACCACAGATAAGCAAGCACTCGTTGCTCTCAAATCTTCCATCATCGGAGACCCTCACCATTTCCTCACTCATGATTGGTCTTCCAACTCTTCTGTGTGCAACTGGGTTGGTGTCACTTGTGATGCTCGACATGGAAGGGTAAGGACCTTGAATCTTGGTGACATGGGTCTTAGTGGCACCATACCCTCCCATCTGGGGAACCTCTCCTTCCTCACTGTACTCCACCTTGGTGGAAACAGTTTCCACGATCAGTTGCCTGAAGAACTAGCCCGGCTTCGTAGATTGAAGTCACTCAACTTGAGCTACAATGAGTTCAGTGAAAATGTGCCGGCATGGATAGGAGGGTTATCTTCACTCCGATACTTGAACCTTGAAAACAATAGCCTTGGTGGTTTCATTCCAAAGTCTCTATCCAATCTGACGATGCTACAGACCTTGCGTTGGGACAACAATCAAATTGAAGGATCCATTCCATCTGAATTTGGCAAAATGATCCACTTGAGGATTTTGTCTATCTTTGCAAACAATCTATCGGGGGTCATTCCTCAAACGATTTCTAACCTCTCTTCACTGGAAAGAATCAATTTATCCAATAACTCTCTATCAGGTGATGTCTTTGTGAATGATTTAAGTTGTTGAATCGATGCATGTAAATAATTTTATATCTACCACACGTTATGGTTAGTTTATCTTATTATTGTCTATCAATTTATCTTATAAAGCGTCCCGTTATTTAAACATCAAACGAGATACTTGAAAAATAATTAAAAGCAAAAGAAGATCTCGCAATAAAATACTCATAATAACCTCCAATACGTTATAAAATATGGTATATATCCCATTATAATAAAAAAAAGTCAATATATTTAAATATAAATTACATCCAGATACATTAATTTTTTGATAATTATTTATGGATAGAGGAAGTAGTACAAAAAAAAAAAACATTTCTCTCGTGCAAGATATTGTAGTCTTGTTATTGACTGTGTCGTAAATTGAAGGAGGCATTCCAAGGGAGATTGGTGAACTTCCACAGCTAAGAGTAATGTATCTCAGAAATAATCCGCTTGGTGGCTCCATACCATCAACAATCTTCAATAATTCAATGCTACAAGAGATTGACCTTGAGTGGAGTAATTTATCTGGTAGTCTTCCACCAAACATATGCCGCGGGCTTCCAAATATCCAAGTGCTTTATTTAGGTTTCAACGAGATTTCTGGTGAAATGCCACCTGTTTGGCATCAGTGCAAAGAGCTGACTGATTTAGCATTATCAGGGAATAGTTTCAGCCGAGGAAACATACCACCCGATATTGGAAACTTAACCACGCTTGGCTCCTTATATCTTAATGAAGACAACTTGGAAGGTATGGTGTTCCTAATATCTTCATTTAAGTTTGATTCTTATAGCCTTGCGTGTAGAGGTGGAAATAGGCTAGATGACCTATATGGGGTCTATAGCCAGCTCTGCACTTTGTCCTGTTAAGATATATTTTCCAAGCCTTTTATTTTTTAAACCATTAATCCACCACAACTTTGACATTATACATGCACATAATTTTTTCTTTTAAACATTTATGAGATTATTTTATACCATAATTGACTACTCATTTTTGGTTTTTAAAATGTTATAAATTACAAATTATAAGCTTCAAGCCAGACTTCGAAATAAGTCAGGCTTGGGCTTAAAATAAAGCCTACATGCCAAGCCAAAGGCCAGGTTCATGCTAAAGAGTTATAATCCAGGTCTAGCCTAGCTTGTTTCCATCTCTATTTGCATGCGCGCGCACACACACACACACACATATATATATAGGTTTAATTAATCTATTAGTCTTTATCATTTCATCAAATTTTCAATTATATTCGGATAGTTTAAAATTTTCAATCAAACCCTTTAGTGAATAAATATTTGTGATCAAGTGCTTGAACCAAACATTTGTTATAAAAATGTGAGACTAACTACAATAATAACCCCTAAAAATTAAAGAGCATATAATATGTTAAATCATCTTCAAAACTCATCGAGGTAGATTTTTATCATTTTGTTATTGGACAATAAATAAATACAATTGGGTCTCGAAAAATTTTTAATATTAGAATTTAGGGTTTAGAGTTTAGGGTTATCAGTTCCTTTCTTATGTGTGCATTTACACAAGAAAGAATCAAGAAAATATTTTATTTAATCTCATTTTTGCAATGGTAAATAATGGCTGCACATTTTAATTTTGATCGAATTTTATTTTTTATGATGTATTATTAATGTGGCAAATAGTAACATGAAAAATGGAATCTACAGTGGGACTTCCCACTCTAGATGCTCTTATTTCATCCTCATGGGTTGAAAGATACCTCCCACCCTACACCCATCCCATCCCCAAAAAATTGACAAAGCAAAGGGCATATATCCCATCACTCACATAAAACAACATAATTTCACACACACATATACAGTGAATGTATCACATAAAAGGCTTGGTTTATGATGAGAATGAGAGGAGTAAATAATCTGGGTCATGTAATTATATATGACTAATTATGATTAAAAGTTAATTAATATTAATTAATACTCACGTGTTCATTTAAAAAGTTATATGACCTTATGTTTTAATTTTAACTATTCATGTAAAATTCAACTGTCAAGATTAACTCATCCTACGCTCACTATAAATCATCCTTCTCATATATATATATATAATGTATCATATGAGTAGGGGTATTTATAACATGTCCTGTCCCGCCAACCCGGCCCAGCCTTAAGCTCATTAGGACGGGTTCGGGTCTTGAAATTTGACCCGGTACACTTTTCGGGTCGGATTCGGATCATATGTTGGGTTAATCCAACCCGGTTGAAGTCAAATAATCCCTTAAGAAATATATATTTTTATAATAATTTATGAAAAATTATAAGATTTTAAAGTTCAATTAATATATTTTACATAACTTAATGTTATTTCTACAATAACATCGTTTATTTTGAATCTATATCATAAAATATCTTTAAAATTTTGTTTCTTACTTGTAAAATTTTATAACTTTACTATATACAGTATCCAAATTTTTGTATATTGTTCGAATGTCGGGTGGACCCGGTACGACCCGACACATAGTCAAGTTATTATCGAGTCGGGTTCAGGTTTTAAAAATTGACCCTGTCTAAAAATCTGATCGGATTGGATTTTGTTTAACTCGGCCCAACTTGTCCCTTGTACACCCCTACATATGAGAAATGTGATTTATTATGAGAGTGAGACGAGTCAATCTTGACCATTGAGTTTTATATGAATTGTCAAGATTAAAATGTAAAGTCACATGAATTTTTTAAATGAGCATGTGAACATTAATTATCTTTAAATCTTGACCATCTATGTATGGTTATACCGTCTAAATTTATTCCTCTCACTCTCATAATAAGTCATTTTTCTCGTATGATACACCTTTTATGTATAATAAGTCATCTTTTCCACGTGATACATCTTTATATATATATATATATATATCACATGAGATAGCTTGTTTATTTTGAGAGATGAGAGAAAAGCCCTCACAACCTTTGGATCAAAATTAACGGATGAAATTAGAACACAATAATAAGTAATCCCGTGACACATCGTAAATCAATGTTGAAGCCCTGTTAAGTTGTCACTGCGGCACTATTCCTCTGTTTTTTTTTTTTTTTTTTCCCGGTACATCCTATGTTCCATCTTCATACCACCGGTTTTGGTCACATCAGAGAACATTTCATTTCTGGCTTAATCGACTGATTCAATTTTTCATAAAATATTGGTTCATCTTTTCACTGTGACAATTAGCCTACAACATTGGGAAGATTTGGATTGCAATAATCCACTAAAACGCTTACACATCTAATCTAAGGCAGAACTACTACATCAGATTTTGATATCCTGGTTATATATTTTTCATTTGGCGTCTCGGAAAAATAAGAGGGCATGGACTGGGTGTGTGCAACGTAAACCACAATTGGGATTTTCAACCAAAACGAAAATCGGGAATAAAGTGAATTTGAGGCAATAATTAAAGTGGGGACAATGCTATAAAAACCATAGAACCTCTTTGAAACAGTGTGAACGACAGCGAAAGGCAAATTTGGGTGGAAGAGAAATCACAAAATTGTCAGGTGATTACTTATTATTATATGAAAAATGTTTTTTTTTTGTTTTTTACTCACAATGCATGATAAACCGTGTCGACTATTAAATAAAATGTGGACCCTACTTAAATGAAGTCCACATCTCATTTAATGGTGGATGAGAGATGTGAGTCGACACGATATCACATATATTATAAGTATAAATAACATAACTCTTATTATATTTTAATCCTATACATCAATTTTGATCCAAGGCTGGTAGAGCTTCCTCTCATCTCTCGTAATAAACAAGTTCTCTTATATATATATATATATATATACATGCCATATCACATGAGAAGAGTGATTTATTATAAAAGTGAGAAGAGGAAATATATGTCATATAACTGTATATAGATGATAAAGATTAAAAGTTAATTAATAGTAATTAACTCTCACATGCTTATATGAGTCTCATATGAGTTGTTATATATAATGCTAGGCTTCCTAGACAATCCAACAAACTATATCCCTGATATTTATCACAAGTATAAATCATTTATTCTATGTTTAAATTTTTCATATCATTAGGTTTTTTTATTGTAATATAAGTCTCAAAATCAATTGTATCGGTAATGGAATCGAACAATTTACATGAAATGCAAACTTCAATGCCACCGATGTGAAAAAAAAAAAAAAAATCAACCTTATAAACTTTCAATTCAGCCAATTTCTCCAACAAGATAGAAAGAAGTAGTAAACAGCAAACTAATTTCTTCAAGAATTCCAGTTTGATTCACGTCATTATTCTAGAATTATGCTTTTGTGGCTCAATATATCTTTATATAATAAAGCTTGTGTTGTTTACAGGAGAAATTCCATCATCTATTTTTAACATATCTTCAATAACAATACTCAGCCTCGAAGGAAACAAGTTGAATGGTAGCCTCATAGAAGAGACGTTTTATCAGCTCCCTTTACTAGAATACTTGTATTTAGATGATAATCAATTTGTGGGAAGCATTCCAAAATCTATTGGCAATTGCACTATGCTCGTAGAATTAGATTTGGGGTACAACTTTTTCACAGGTATTCAACCCTTTCTATCTATCTAAATACCCATCTTTAATTTTTTTTTTTTCATTAGCATGCCACAAATGTTAATTGATTATTTTTTATTGTTGGTTTATTGATTTTTGTTATTTTAATTCCTCCACGAATTACTATGTTCCTTTCAGGTTCTATACCCAAGGGGATTGGTGATTTTCCTCTACCGACACTACTAGATTTGGGAAACAACCTTTTAAGTGGATCTATTTCCTCAAATATCTTCAACATGTCATCTCTGAGTTACTTGTCTCTAGCAAATAATTCCCTCTCAGGATCTCTTCCATTACGTATCGGCCTAGAAGACTTGGAAGAACTATACTTGAATGGAAACAAACTCAGCGGAAAAATTCCAAGTAGCATATCCAATGCTTCTAAGCTTAACATTTTGGAGTTGGCGCAGAATAAATTCAATGGAGTGATACCCAATGCTCTAGGGAATTTGAGACATCTGAAGTGGCTTAATGTAGCAATCAATAATTTAACCACTGATGCTTCCACTATTGAATCAACCTTTCCTACTTCTCTGACTGTTCTTTCGATATCAAGGAATCCACTCCATGCAAAGCTTCCCAAATCCATTGGAAACATGTCCAATTTGGAAAAGCTCCCTGCAGATTTTTGCAGCATCTATGGTGACATTCCTTTGGAAATTGGAAATTTAAGCAATTTGTTTGGACTAGGTTTGTACGGGAATGATTTAAGCGGACCAATTCCAACCACAATTAATCATTTACAATCTCTTCAATATTTGGCCCTTGGCAGCAATAAACTACAAGGAACCATCATTGGTGAACTTTGTGAAATGACAAAGCTGAGTGAGTTTTACATAGATGAAAACAAGATGATTATTGGGGAGATCCCAGCATGCTTTGGTAACCTTACTTCTCTCCGAAAGCTTTACGTGAACTCTAACAAACTTAGTGGGGTACCCTCTTCTCTTTGGAGTCTCAAAGACATTCTTGAGGTTAAGTTATCTGACAATGCTTTTACTGGATCTCTTCCACTCGAAGTTGGAAACTTTAAAGTTGTTACATTTTTGGATCTATCAAAGAATAAGTTTTCAGGAAGCATTCCTAGTGCCATTGCAGGATTGCAAAATTTGCAAATTCTCAACTTGTCACAAAATCAATTGCTAGGGGATGTTCCTAACTCACTTGGCAGTTTGATCAGTTTGACATCCTTGGACTTATCCCAAAACTATCTGTCTGGTATGATTCCAAAATCCTTGGAATCACTTCATTATCTCAAATTTATCAATCTTTCTCATAACAGTTTAGAAGGAGAGATTCCCAATGGTGGGCCTTTTAGAAATTTCACTGCCCAATCTTTCATGTTCAACAAAGCACTTTGTGGAAATGCTCGACTACAAGTCCCACCCTGCAGTAAAGTAAAGAAGCAAAAGTCAACTGCAAATATGTTTTTGCTCAAATGCATATTGCCTATAGTGGTGTCAGTCATTTTGGTTGTTTTGTGTGTATTCCTTCTAATAAGGCGTCAAAGAAAGAATGATGGTGATCCTAATGCACGAAGTTTGTCAACACTACCAACAATAAAAATGATCTCCTATTATGAACTTTCACAAGCAACCAATGGATTTGATGAGAGTAATTTACTTGGCAAGGGCAGTTTTGGTTCTGTGTTCAAAGGTATACTTTCAAATGGGATGGTAATTGCAATCAAATTTTTTAATTTGGACTTGGAATTAGGATCAAAGAGCTTTAGTGCAGAATGTGAAGCATTGCGCAATCTGCGTCATCGAAATCTCATCAAGATCATTGCTTGTTGTTCAAGTCTAGATTATAAGCTTTTAGTAATGGAGTTCATGCCTAATGGGAGCCTTGAAAGATGGTTGTATTCTCATAACCATTGCTTAGACTTCTTGCTAAGGCTTAATATAATGATTGATGTGGCATCTGCATTGGATTACCTCCATCACGGGTCTTTACCCAAAGTGGTTCATTGTGATTTAAAGCCTAGTAATGTCCTATTGGATGAAGACATGGTTGCCCATGTTAGTGATTTTGGCATTGCCAAACTTCTAGATGAAGGACAATCCAAAGAATATACCAAGACCGTGGCTACAATTGGCTATATTGCACCAGGTAGTTATCCTACATCAGCATGCAGTTTTACCCTCTTAACTTTGATTATTTTGATTATAACCATATGTTTGATTAGGGTGCATGCGCAATGGAAGATCACTCCTTGACTTATTTATGAAAGTGCTTTTCGTTTAAAATTACACTTAAACTGAAGTACGTCTAAATTGTTCTGTTGAAATTTTCTTAATATGGATATCTACTTTCCCTTGGACTAATAGTATCGTAGCATTTTGTGTGCTATTTTAGTGGCTTCTTTTAGTCATATATACCCAATTACTAAGAATACCTCCTACCTTTTCCTGAAGTCTTTATTGCATAAATGCAAACCTAGGTTTGAACTTGCATGGGTATAATACTTTGTGTCATGTATATATACCTGACTTGCAGAGTTTGGATCTAAAGGGATCATCTCCACAAAAGGAGATGTATATAGTTTTGGGATAATGTTGATAGAAACATTCACAAGAAAAAAGCCAACAGATGAGATATTTGCTGCTGGATTAAGCATGAAAGGTTGGATTGCTGAATCATTACCGCATGCAATCACTGAAGTTGTGGATTCCAATTTGTTACAAGACGAAGAGCATCATGTTGATGACATACTAGAATCTACTTCATCTATCTTGAGATTGGCCATGAATTGTTGTGCGGATTTAGCTGAAGAACGGATAAATATGACAGATGTTGCCGCATCATTAATCAAAATCAAGGTCATGTTTTTGAAAACTAGTGAGTGACAAGTACATGGAGCCTAAGACAAGTACATGGAGCCTAAGTTTTGATACACATTGATCAATTTGTAATTTTCAACCCTTATTTGTTTAAAAGTTTAAGTCCTTATATTTTCCACCTATTTGAATTTCGGCCCCCAGTTTTTTTTTTTTCAGTATTTGTTTCTTACATTTTCAGTTAAAGATTTTGGGTGCCTACGGTAAGAGAATATCCGATCAAAACGTCAAAGATTTTGGTCTCAATTGCTCAAGATTTTGGCTGCAATATTAAGCAATCCTGCCAAATCAAATCCATTATTTGGGTCTATTTATGTACAATTGCTCATGATGTTACGCATTTCTGTTAGCATGGTTTGAACCTAGAGAAAAGTTTGATGCCAGACAGGATTGCACCAAATACAAGTACGAAAACTGATCTCAAAGGCAACATAACTCCTTCAGCGCTGTAACTTCACTTGATCTTTCTCAGCAATGTTCATACAGGTATAACTCGATAAAGTTTCAAAAAGCTTCTAGAAATGTCCAATTATCTATCACAGAGATGCATGTGCAAATGGATAGGAAGATTGACAATCAAGAGGAAGGATGAAAATAAAAGGGAAAAAGAAGCACCACAATGAAGAAAATCCAATAAAACTATCTGCAAATTTCAAGGCGAAGTCTATATTTGAAAAAGGAAAAGCTGACATACCACAGCCACTGGCTTGAGTGTTGGGCCACAGCAAGAAAGCTCCAACGAGGATGTTCGTTTGCCAAGCACTGTGTTTTTCCCTTGGAGTGAGCATAGCCCAAATCTTGGACAACCAGATATCAACAGGACCACTGTACCTGAGTAATATGTTGGGGCTAACCTAAGAATGAAGAAGACACCCCAGGAGAGTATTTCTGTCACGAAACTTACTAGGGAGGGTGAAGCGTTGGGTACCCGAGATTAACTAATATATATAAATAAATCAACTTTATTCAAAATATTTTAAATTTAACTAAATTTTATAATTTTAAAAATATTTTGAAAACATAAGTCCTGAATGAGAAATTGTATCATAACCATAATTCTAGTCAAAGCCAGACATTATTAAATAAATTATTAAAATTCTGAAAATAATGAGAATACATATCTGGATCCTACCTACACAATTATTAGAGTACTACTAAACTGACATAATCAATAGTAAACTCCACTCTAAAGTAAAACTCATCAAAAGAAGCTATAGAACTACTGGAAAGATCTTGTGATATAAATGAACCTATAGCTTTATTTGTAGGGAAGAAAAAGAGATGGGTAAACTCATCAAAACTCAATGAATGAGTCTCTACTTACAACCCACATTGGATAACAACAAAAGTACATATATATATATATGCAACTGGTGTAAAATATTTTATATATAATTACATATAATTATACTAAAATAATAATTTAACTAAATCTATGGCAATAACTAGTACATAAGCGAAAAATGTTTTGTACGTACATATCTAAGTTGAATAGCAGAATCTGAGTTAATGACTAATCTGATGTGCACCTAACTAAGTCCTATAAATGGACACCACACTGAGTTCCTTACTGTGGGTGAGCTAGTCCTCTAGCGGACCACTTGATATCAAGGTTAATGATAAATCCTGTAGCTGTTAACTCACTTATCTGTTTCTCTCTAATTATTGGCTAAAAACTAATAACAATAAATTTCATTATTCTTACTGTTCATACAATAAAATAAATCTAAATCATACAACATGCTAGAAATTTCACATATAAGGACTGAGATACCTGTAACATTATCTACTCATAAAAGGTAAAAATAAATACATTTTAATAATTTCAAAACAGGGGGCAGTGTTTATTGTCCAAAGAGAGGCTCTGATATTACTCTGAAGCCAGTCAAACCACAACTAGTTTGAGCAATTTTGTGAATCACCTTGAGGGCTACACAAGCCTGATACAGCTCTTTTTTTCTGATATTTCCTTTGCCATCTGCATCACCTACGTAAAGAAAATTTGGAAAAAAAATGAAAAACGATCCAAGGTATCGAAACATAAATATCAAATTCATAGCATGGCTAGAAAGAAAACCTTTTCTTTCCTACAGCCTAAGCATAAAGCTTGGGTTTTGTGACAACCAGAAGCACGTATCAAACATTCTAAGATAAATTTCCAGCTTTGGTATGCAATAATAAATCTTACATTGATTGAAGGCCTTTGTATTCAATTATAGAAAAGAGGGGCGAAAAAAAAGAGATAAAACTTCTCATATTAACCTAACAGTGAAAACCGATAACTAGAATTAACCTGAGTTAGGTAGCTCAGGCTAAAGCCAGATCAATAACGTTACAATATGACATGCCATATATTTCATCTGGTTGAAAAATCTTGGACTATTTTCATTTTGCTTTCTCTTTTCACTAAATAGGAGTGCCAAGGGCTGGATGTGTATCAAGTGGAAATATATGGTTCATAAATAATGAGAGTTTCTTTACAGTTTACTTACACTGGTAAGTGACAATGAATCAAAATTAAATTCTTTTTCAAAGACAACAACTAAAACTTGCTTAATTCATAAAGGTGCCACTTTGAAGGCAAATTAACTGCAAAATTGCGGGAAAGAAGTAAGAATGCAACTAATTTAAATTAATAGGAATATGAGCATAAACTGACATGTAAAATCAAGATCAACATAAAAGCACACATACACAATAACTGCTATAAACTACAAGATAAAAACCGATAGTCTAAAGTTAATCACCAATAGATAAGCAAATTATTTGAACATTATGCGCTCGTGAAGTCAGAAAATTTATGGTTGGAGTAAAGAACCTGCAATGGAACAAAATTTCAAGACAATGTCTAAATCATACCCCAGAAATTTCAAATGTATACTTCATTATACCACAGCTCTGACACCAGAAAAAAAGAAGATGCAATTTCCTAAAAGTTAACGTAGTCATGTTGACACATAAAAATAAATTGTAGTTTAAGTGTTGAAAAATTGAATATATTTTTGTACATTTTAGTTTAGTAATTTAGTCTTCAAAAGTTTTTCCTGGTACTTATTCTTCAGGATTAGCCCCAATAACATGATGAATAAAATGTGAGAAATCTCAAGGCACTTTGTACAGCTGGCATATGTACTTTATATGTGTTGGATTATATGCATGAACAAACTGCACCATCCAAATACGTTTCTTCAATCACATTCTTCTACTTAACTGGATTTACCTATATAGGATGGGAAACAATCCCCAATTCCTCCACATAGCATATCAGACTTCAAAAAGAAACTATCAAGAGAGTTCTGATTACATTACATATCCTCTGTTGCTTGGTTTGTCTTCAATTCAATTCTCTAGAGCTAGACCATTCCCATGGGTCATGCGCACCCTCGTGCCACTGAAATCATCACCTTCATTGATGAAACCCTTGAAGTTGGGTTTGTGATATCACCCTCATTTGAGGCTGCATGTGCTGGACATTGCTAGTGACGTTCTAGTGAAGGCTTTCTTTCCAAATAATGGACAAAGATGCTATCACTAGTTTACAGTCCAAGTTCTAGACAGAATGCGAAAGAAATAATGAATTTGTAGTGTACCTTCCTTTTGATTGCTGCATTTGTGGATTGTACTGTCATTTGAATCGATTTCATAATTTATGCTATTTTGATTTGACAGGGAACTGTCTGTTCTTTGCTTAACTATATGTACCTGTTGATATTACTATATTCTTCAATCAACTTTTATTTCTTTTGACTAGTTCTTTGTAAACTGATTAAAAGATTAGTCTGAAAGATCCCGTTTCATCAATAGACTATTTTTGGAAAATAAAGCTAAGCCAGAATTTTGTTTCCTAAGTTTTTGTTATCAGAGACTCGCCTGCTTCAGCAAACCATATCACTATCACATTGACGTTGGTTATTCTTGTGAGTTCATTAGGCGCCTGGCTTCATGATATATAGCAACTGATATGGCAACACGTTTCATGCTCACTATGATTGCCAGTCTAATTAATTCGGTAATTCGATTTCAGAAGATGAACATCTTCTTAGAGGCTATTAAAATTTAATTTGTTTTTCTGTTAATAGTTATTCTAGAATATTCCCACACATGTATTAGCACATTCCATAGTACACTCCTTCCCTTACCTCATTGAGTTTATATAAGCTATGTATTTTTTCTCATATGATATCTCACTCTATCACCTTTAGTAAATTTCTATTTCGCATTCACTCTCAATTCTCTTCAATATTCCTTCTGTGCTCCACCACATGTATTTTAACGCATCGCAAGTCTTTAAAGCGCCATATTTATGGTTTGAGATCTTCTCTCTCTCTGTCTCTCTCATGCAACACAACTAGTGTTTAAAGCTATTACATATCATGTGAAATTTCTTGTCAAATTATGCTATTTATTATGATATTTTTAGCTTTCTAGCACTGAGTGTCATAACAGCTTATCAAAGCACTCTATTTGGAGTCATTCTATTGTACACTGAGAAGAAGAAAATTAAACTCTTCCTCCACTGGCAATTTTCTTCACAAAATTTCTGACAAATGTACTATTAAGTGAATCCCATACAAGTTTTCAGAGGTATGAATTCATTGTGGAGGAAGACTATATCTAAGAAATTTTCCTCTAATACTATAGCTAGCTCAAAAAGTCTAGATGACGCATACACTGATGCACACATGTGTTAATTGGACTTTAGTCATAGAAATCTGGAGTACTTCAGACCCAGTAAAAGAAATTAACCAAAAAAAGAAAAAGAAAAAGAAAAGAGAGCTAAGAAATTAAAGATAAAATTTTACAAAGATGACCAACATTTAAAAGAGTCATCAAGTAGCTCAGAAAATGAATAAAATATGATATAGACCAAAAAATGAATATACAAGAAATTAACTTTTAAGTGAAATCTTCTGTCTTAGCTATACAAATTAATTTTTGACATGTATAAATTTGTGTTAATAAAAAATATAAAATTTTAATATGATTTACATATTTACCAAATGTTAAAGATTGTTTTTGCATATATGAAAGAGAAAAAAAAAATCTCTACCAGAAAAATTTTAAGGTGGAAATTTTATATTCAAATGAAGTTTGAAAAAAGTGATGCCGTGTGTGTAGAGCTTGTGTTTGGTTTTCTTCTTTAGAACTAAATTTTCCAATTCACACCATTATCATTATTAACACTCGAGTGCTGCACACATGTCACGTAGTCCACAAGCACAAGCAAGAGAATTCCAACACTACGCAGCTCACTCCTCTGATTGTCAAAAATGGAGGCCATTTACTTCCACAAGTTCCTCTCATAATAATTTAAACGAGCACTAGTACCGTGCCTTGTGAGTCGTGACGTCACCAAACCATTATTGACTTGGAGCAAGAATATTGAAATAGGTACTTCCTTTTTGTCTTTTTAAGTGATTGAACAATGTTCAATGACCTCACCTATCTTCAATTGGAGTTTCGGTTCTGCGTGTCTTGAACACTCCATCACTCAGAGAGAAAAGGAAGTCCCTATTTCAATATTCTTGCTTCACTTCAACAATGGGTTTGGTGAGGTCACAACTGATACCATATCACAATCACGGAATTGAATTGAGTAGAAATGAATCTCATAAATTAGTTAGTGAAGGTATTCAGTATACATCAACTCAGTAGCAGCGAATTTTACTCTACAACTGTGAACATAATATAAAAACTAATCACTTATTATATAACTAATCCGAACAGTACAAATATTTTGTATTACACTGGCAAAGAATTAAAAGAAGCTGGAAACCATTGACTTGATTCGAACCTGGATAGACTAAGACACTCTACGTACCCTTCAATATAATTTGGTCTGTCCTGAGATTCATCTTTCTAACCTTGAAACATGGAGGAAAAACTTCACTTTCGCTTCTGGGTTTTCACTTTCTCAGTGCACTGCTTCACGGCTTTGTTAGCTTTCTGTAGAATTAGCAACATCACCACAGATAAGCAAGCACTCGTTGCTCTCAAATCTTCCATCATTGGAGACCCTCACCATTTCCTCACTCACTATTGGTCTTCCAACTCTTCTGTGTGCAACTGGGTTGGTGTCACTTGTGATGCTCGACATGGAAGGGTGAGGACCTTGAATCTTGGTGACCTGGGTCTTAGTGGCACCGTACCCTCCCACTTGGGGAACCTCTCCTTCCTCATTGAACTTGACCTTGGTGGAAACAGTTTACATGATCAGTTGCCAGAAGAATTAGTCCAGCTTCGCAGATTGAAGTTTCTCAACTTGAGCTACAATGAGTTCAGTGGAAATGTTCCGGCCTGGATAGGAGGCTTATCTTCACTCCGATATTTGAACCTTGAAAATAATAGCTTTGGTGGTTCAATTCCAAAGTCTTTATCCAATCTGACAATGCTAGAGACCTTGCTTTGGCGCTACAATCAAATTGAAGGATCCATTCCACCTGAAGTTGGCAAAATGACCCACTTGAGGCTTTTGTCTATCTCTGCAAACAGTCTTTCGGGGGCTATTCCTCGAACGATTTCTAACCTCTCTTCACTGGAAACAATCTGGTTATCTTATAACTCTCTATCAGGTAATGCCTTTACGAATGATTTTAGTTAGTTGAAGAGGCACATAAATGTAATTTTATTTCTAATACACATCTTGATTAGTTTATCTAATAATAACTGTCTATTAGTTATCTTATAAGCGTTTCGTTAACTATTCAAACATCAATTGAGGTACTTGAAAAAATAAACAAAAGTACGAAAAAGTTTCGGCCTTGCAATAATAAATATAGCACAAAGCATTTCTCTTGTGCCATGATATTTCATTAGTCTTGTCATTGACTGTTTTGTGAATTGAAGGAGGCATTCCAAGGGAGATTGGCGAACTTCCGCAGCTAAGAATAATTTATCTCGGAATGAATCCGCTTGGTGGTTCCATACCATCAACAATCTTCAATAATTCAATGCTAGAACAGATTGACCTCCAATCAACTAATTTATCTGGCAGTCTTCCACCAAACATCTGTCGTGGACTTCCAAAAATCCAATTGCTTTATTTTGCTTTAAACCAGATTTCTGGTGACGTGCCATCTGGTTGGCATCAGTGCAAAGAGTTGATTGAAGTAGACTTATCAGTTAATAGATTCAGCCCAGGAAACATGCCACATGAAATTGGAAACTTAACCATGCTTGCCAACTTATATCTTAATGAAGACAACTTGGAAGGTATGATGTTCCTGATATCTTCGTTTGATGCCTTACACTAGCCCATTTGTATGATGTAAAATTGTGCCTATAAAATTTTATGTCACATGCATGTACCTATAAACTTTTAAATTTATTTAAAATGATATAACATAGTTTTTAAAATCAAAATTAACATAATACATATGCTTTAAATAAACAAGAATAAGAATTGCATGATTATATTCTTATTGATGTTCAATTTTAGTTTTATGAAATTTGACACAAGTGATCTTTATAATAGCTAAGTAATTATAATTCAACAGTTTGTTTGATGGATTGATAAAAAAAAAAATTATACAATGGTTTAAGTGGTGTAACTTTAAAATTACATCAATATAATTTGATTATGTATTATATTCCCTCCCCTGAGAGATACTCATATTATACTATCATCCTCTCTATTTTCAAAACATACACTCCCTTACCCTCAAAGTGTAGCTTAACTCAAAGTAAAATACATGGATGAAAATCTTAGGGTCTGTTAGGTTTGAATTTCTAATTTTCAGTTTTCATTTTCAATTTTTTAATTTTTTGAATTTTATGAAGGAAATTACTGAAAATTATGAAAACTACAAATTTCAGGTTTTAGTTTCATTTCTAGTTTTAGTATTTTCTTCATAAAATTTTGAAAAACTGAAAATAAAACCTAAAATTAAACAAGCGCTTATGTTTCCAAATGGTTTCCCCCTTCACCATTATTCCAATCATTTATTGATATGTGAAAGATAAGTATTATATATTTGATAACTTATAAATTTTTAAATATATTTTGATTCTTTTCTTTTCACATGAGAATAAACAATTGGGGAACAAAGAAGAGAACATCATTAGGGGATAGAAGATTTCCACCCAAAATATATTTCCTTCCACTATTTTTAAACTTGAACCGATAATTGACTTGGCCAAGGCACTAGATCATTAAGTCGCTGGTTCAATTGGTGAGCCATTAGTCAAATCGGTTGAAGCTAAATTAAATTCATATATAGAAATACAATTTAATATATATATATATATATAAGCTTAATAACACAACCTTGAGGCTAGCCTAAGGGTAAAGCAAGTGCTGGCTCACCCTTGTGGCCTAAGTTTGAATCCTACCAAGAAATTTTTATAAACAATTTATAGAAAAAACCTTGTTGACCAGTTCACTCGTGGGTCATTGGCCAGTTCTTTGCTTGGTTCGATGGAAACTGGTTGGTTTAAATTTGAGTGTTGACCAATTTGACCGGATCAATTACTTAATCGATCCAATTGATGAATCAAACCGGTTTGGTGGCCAGTTCACTAATTTCTGAACCAAATCAGTCGGTGGCCGATTCTTAAAACCATGCTCCCTTCCTTTAAGAGATTACTTTATCATACTCCTTTTTATATTTTAATCTATTTTTTATCTTTTTAACTCTTCAGCGGTGTCCGTGGTACACTTGGCCAAATATGGGCTACCACACACCAACTTATCTAGCGATTTAGATGTGAGGTGTATCTATACATTAATCACATCCAGCTACACCCCAAAAATTTCATTGTTTTCTACTCCCCAACCACCATGTGTCCATTAGACTCCATCTCTCAACGCCCACTCTCAGTTGCGGTCCTTGGCTGTTATTTTGCACCAAGTCATTTTAGAGCTCAGCAACAAGAACACACCAGAGAGAGAGAGAGAAAGAGACGGATGTCTTAGTTCCATGCCTTCGCGGGTCCACAATATACTCTAGCGAGCTTTCATCTCCTCCGTTTGGTGCCCAAAAAGTCGTTAGTCCTCACGTGTAATTAATTCTGAATGTGATTCGATTCCCTAGTTCTCCACTACTGCTCACGTGCACTCATCACTGCCTATTGCACTAGTCCTTAACCCTGATCTCTTACAATCCCGACTTTTCACTCTCAATTCTTTTTTGTGATTACATTCTGACCTTTAATCTTTGTTAAAAATGTATTAATTACAACTTATATTAGGGAAGATAAAAACAACACGGGAAATACTTTTTACACTCAAAATCCATCGAGATACTCATCGACGCACTCTTTGGAATCGAGAAAATGATTCAACAAATAAAAAAAAAATTAAAAGGTATGTGGTTTTCACTGTTGATTTGGTTGTATGTCATAAAACTGAGTCGTGTGATTGTGTACAAATAATGTGACCCAAAGAGCACAGTTATCCGAAAAAACAAAGTAAATATGCTCAGTAGTCCCTTAAGATAATTTAAACCCCAAAAAGTTGAAACTAAACTCTTCGTCACTCAAAATTTTAATAATATTGCATATTAGTCTCTTTATATACATTTAATCATTTAAACACTAATAAAATTGTACACGCAACCTATTAACACAATGTTAAGGGACATGTGTGTTATAAGTAGGATAAAGTTTAAGATGAATTACTTTGGTGGCTAAAATTAGTCATTTAAATCTTGCTAACAAGTCATAAATAATGCATTTTGTGTGATTTTATACACCAAAATTAGTGTAATATGATCCAAAATGACATCATTTTGCTTACATTTAATTATAACTTTTTAATAGTACATCATTATTGTATTGTATTACATGTGTAAATCCATAAATAAAAAACTAATGGAGAGATTAATATATCTATTATTTTTAATCTTAATAGACCACAGTTCAATTTATTTTCTTGAGAAACTAAATAGTTTGATAAAAGAATTTAAGAAACCAAATAGGGTGTTCCCTCTTAGAAAAACAAACATAACAAAGAAAACTCACTTATTTCGAGATACACTGTATGTTGAGAACCAGAGTTAATTAAATTTGATATATTATAGTTCACATACATGAAGCCTTTGAAAGGACGGTGGTGAGCAGTGGCAGTGAGGACACCCCTGGCACCTCCCATCCCAAGCTGTGAATATGGATGACTGGGGAGGTGTAGGATGTGGATAACAGTGGAAGTAGGTAAGCCGACTCGTACGGAGTCTTACATTTAGTTTACAATTCATCTAATTTGATCGAGTCTATTGAATAAATAAGTTAGACTTAGATTTTTTAAAAATTCTTTTTAGTTAAATATCTAGTCTTTAGGCTTTGAAAATAGCTTAAAAGATCTAACAGGTTGATAATAGAAATATTTTAAACTATTTAAATTTTTTTTAACTTATTTAAAAATCCTTTAACCTATTTAAAAGTAAGTATTTTAGTTTTTTAAAACCCAAAAAATTATAATCGAAGAGACCTCTAAATAGATTCTTGGGTCAGGTCAAACTTTTCAAAAGGTCGAGTTAAGGCCATTGAAAAAACCTAGGTAAGATGATAGGCCAAGCTTAGACTACATGTTAAAAATGTAAATCAGACCTATTTAATTAAGTTAGGCCCAACCTAACCCAACCTATTTACACCTTTAGAGGTGGATGGCCGAGAAGAAGAGAGTACGAGATTTTTGGGTGTATACTATTTGGTGTGTAGATGCATCCCGTATCTAAACCATTAGGTAAATCGATGTGTGATGCCCATTCTTGGCCATGTCTACCACAAACATGACCTTCTTTATTTTTTTTTCATGTTTTAGTATTTTACTTTTGACCATAATAGTCTTTACTAATAATATTATATATATATATATATATATATTAAATTTTTACCATACTAAGAATGGACAATTAATTAATTGTAACAATAATTTATAATAATTATTCTTAAAATTTCACATTGCATTTTTTTTTGCTATTGAATTTAGAAGTGTAATATACATAAAAATGAAAAATTAGTTGTTAGTATTGAATATAAAGATAAGTCACAAAGAAAGTAATAAGAAAAAAACTTATGATTTTATTATAAAAAAGTGCATTAATATTATAATTAAAAGTTGGAAATATAAAATTTTTTTAAAAATAATTATTATAAATCATACTTACTATTAGTAATTTATTTTCTTAATATAGTAACACTTTTAAAAATTAAATTTTATATATATATATATATATATATATATATATATATATATGTATGTATATCGGTATTGCATATATTATTATAAGGCACATATATCTTACTTTATTAAAAAAAATTAATATGTATAACTATTAAAATAGTGTATTTTGGTAAAAAAAAAATAATAATAAACATGGGAAATAGGTCTTTAATGAAAAAAAAAATTAAGTATAGCCCATTTTAATTTTTTAGGGAAGGAGAGTATAAGTTTTAGAAACAAAGGGGACGAGAGTATAATATTTTCATCTAGGGAATGGGGTTATATTTGAGGGAAGAGAAGTGTAGGTTTTGAAAATAAAAGGAAGGTATCACAGCTAATGGCTATTTGTGATAGATCACATGTGAATTACTTAGCTAGATTAGTGACAGGGTTTGCGATGAACATTCTTAAGTTAGTTGAGTTGATAATTTGTATTTTATCTAGTGCAACTGGTTGTATATATAGTTCTTTCGTATGCCACCTCACTAGATAATTCGCATGAAATCACAAATGAAAATTGCAATGCTATCGAGTACCCAAAAAAAAAAAAAAATCAACCTTACAAACTTTCAATTCAGTCAATTTCTCCAACAAGAGAGAAAGAAGTACTAAATACAAACTATTTTATGCAAGAATTCTAGTTTGATTCAGATTATTATCCTAGAGTTATGTTTTTGCGGCTCAATGCAAATATAGTTCATATCATAGAGCTTGTGCTGTTTCCAGGAGAAATTCCATCATCTTTTTTTAACATATCTTCATTAAGATCAGTCAGCCTTAAAGGAAACAAGTTGAATGGCAGCTTCACAGAAGGGATGTTTCATCAGCTCCCTTTGCTAGAACAGTTGTATCTAGATGATAACCAATTTGTGGGAAGCATTCCAAAATCTATTGGCAATTGTACTATGCTCAAAGAAGTAGACTTGGGGTACAACTCTTTCACAGGTGTTCAACTCTTTCCATCTATCTAAATGCCCATCTTAAATAATTTTGTCTATTGAATTATCTTTAACATAACACCTAAATTGTTTTGTAGCTTAAATGTCTTTTTTTTCATTAACGAACCAAAGATGCTAATTGATTATTTTTTTGTTGGTTCATTGGTTCATTTTTTTTTTTTTTTGTTGGTTTACTAATCTATGTTATTTTTACTTCCTCTACGAATTCCTATGTTCTTTTCAGGTTCAATACCCGCAAATATCTTCAACATGTCATCTCTGAATTTATTGTTTCTAGCAAATAATTCCCTCTCAGGATCTCTTCCATTGCATATCGGCCTAGAAAACTTGGAAGAACTAATCTTGTCTTATAACAAACTAAGCGGAAAAATTCCAAGTAGCATATTCAATGATTCTAAGCTTAACATTTTGGACTTGAAGATGAATGAATTCAATGGAGTTATACCCAAGGCTCCTGGGAATTTGAGACGTCTTAAGAGGCTTGATGTAGAATACAATAATTTAACCATTGATGCTTCCACTAATGAATTAAGCTTTCCTACTTCTTTGAATGTTCTTCTCATATCGGGGAATCCATTCCACGCAAAGCTTCCCAAATCCATTGGAAACATGTCCAATTTGGAACAGTTCGCTGCATATTCTTGCAGCATCTATGGTAACATTCCTTTGGAAATTGGAAATTTAAGCAATTTGTTTCTACTAGATTTGTACCGGAATGATTTAAGTGGACCAATTCCATCTGCAATTAAGGGTTTGCAGTCTCTTCAATATTTGAGCCTCGGCAACAATAAACTACAAGGAACCATCGTTGGCGAAATTTGTGAAGCAAAAAAGCTAAGTGAGTTGTACATAACTGAAAACAAGCTGATTATTGGGGAGATCCCAGCATGCTTTGATAACCTTACTTCTCTCAGAAAGCTTTACCTGAACTCAAACAAACTCAGTGGGGTGCCCTCTTCCCTTTGGAGCCTCAAAGACATTCTTGAGGTGAACTTATCGCACAATGCTTTGACTGGATCTCTTCCATTTGAAATAGGGAGCTTAAGAGCTGTTACATATTTTGATATGTCTAAGAATAGGATTTCAGGAAGCATTCCTAGAGCCATTACAGGATTGCAAAATTTGCAAATTCTCAACTTAGCCCAAAATAAATTACTAGGGGATATTCCTGATTCACTTGGCAGTTTGATAAGTTTGATATCATTGGACTTATCCCAAAACTACTTGTTCGGTGTGATTCCAAAATCCTTGGAATCACTTCATTATTTGAAGTTTATCAATCTTTCTCATAACAGGCTAGAAGGAGAGATTCCCAATGGCGGACCTTTTAGAAATTTCACTGCTCAATCTTTCATGTTCAACAAAGCACTTTGTGGAAATGCCCGACTACAAGTCCCACCATGCAATAAAGTAAAGGAGCAAAGGTCAAATAAAAAAATATTTTTCCTAAAATGCATATTGCCTATAGTGGTGTCAATCATTTTGGTCGTTTTATGTGTATTTGTCCTAATAAGGCATCAAAGAAAGAATGATGGTGACCCTAATGAAGGAAGTTTATCAACATTGTCAGCAACAAAAATGATATCATATTATGAACTTTCACAAGCAACCAATGGATTCGATGAGTGTAATTTACTTGGTAAGGGCAGTTTTGGCTCTGTGTTCAAAGGTATACTTTCAAATGGGCTGGTAATTGCAATCAAATCATTTAATTTGGACTTGGAACAAGGATCAAAGAGCTTTAGTGCGGAATGTGAGGCAATGTGCAACCTGCGTCATCGAAATCTCATCAAGATCATCACTTGTTGTTCAAGTTTAGATTATAAGCTTTTAGTAATGGAGTTCATGCCCAATGGGAGTCTTGAGAGATGGTTGTATTCTCACAACCTTTATTTAGACTTCTTGCAAAGGCTTAATATAATGATAGATGTGGCATCTGCATTGGAATACCTGGATCAAGGGTCTTCACCAAAAGTGGTTCATTGTGATGTAAAGCCTAGCAATGTCCTATTGGATGAAGGCATGGTTGCTCATGTTAGTGATTTTGGCATTGCCAAACTTCTAGATGAAGGACAATCCAAGGAATATACCAAGACCATGGCTACAATTGGCTATATTGCACCAGGTAGCTATCCTACATTAGCATGTAATTTTCCCTTTTTAACTTTGGTTATCATAATTAGAACCATATGTTTGATTAGGAAGCATGCACAATTATTGAAGATCACCCACTGAACTTGTTATGAAAAGTGCTTTTGATTTAGAACCACAGTTGAACTAAAATGAGTTAATTTAAATTGTTCTGTTAGAATTTTCATTAATTTGGATATTTGCGTTCTATTGGACTGATAATATCATAGCATTTTTTCCTTGTTTTAGTGGCTTTATTGAGTCATATACACCTGATCTCTTAGTATAACTCCTAGCTTTTCCTAAAGTTGTTTTTTATATATATATATATATAAATGCAAAGCTAGGTTTGAATTTGCATCTGTATAATATATTGTGTCTTGTATATACACTTGGCTTGCAGAATTTGGATCAAAAGGGATTATCTCCACAAAAGGAGATGTATACAGTTTTGGGATAATGTTGATGGAAACATTCACAAGAAGGAAGCCAACAGATGAGATGTTTGTTGCTGGATTGAGCATAAACGGTTGGATCAGTGAATCATTACCCCATGCAATTACAAGAGTTGTGGATTCCAATTTGTTACGGGATGAAAAGCATCACGTTGATGACATAATAGCATCTACTTCATCTATCTTGAGATTGGCCTTGAATTGTTGTGTAGATTTACCGGAAGAACGGATGACCATGACAGATGTTGTTGCATCACTAATCAAAGTCAAGGGTCATGGTTATGAAAACCAGTGAGTGACAAGTACATGGAATCTAAGTTTTAATAGACATTGAATCAGTTTGTAATTTTCAGTCCTTATTTGTTTAAATAATTGAGTCCATATATTTTCCACCTGTTTAAATTTTGGCCTCTATAACTTTTCTAATTTAAATATTTTTTTCTCACATTTTCAGTCAAAAATTTTGATTACCTCAGCAAGAGAATATCTTATCAAAATGTCAAAGATTTTGGTCTCAATTGCTCAAAGATTTTGACAGCAACATTAAGCAGTCCTGCTAAATAAGAGCTGTTATTTAAGTCTATGTATGTAAAATTGCTCAAGATATTACATACTTACGATAACATGATTAAAAGTCCACCAAATATAATTACAGAGCATTTACAAATATTAGGTTATGGGTAGTTCAAGATTGATATAAAGAAATCACAAAGTAGTTCACCAAAAAATGGAAAAGAAATCACGAAGTATGATCATAGCCATTTGCTATTATATCAGTCGTAAAGAACACTTAGTGTGCTACTTCAGTGCAAGTTATTGTAAACTAACAAAGCAAAACCTGAGGGGAACTATGAGTACTGTTGTTGATGTATATACGCATCTAGAATAATATGAAGAAAATTAGCAATGATTCTGTTGAAGCTTGCCAAGCGGACATGAAAACTGTAGGAATGCATGGATTGAACCTAGAGGAAAGTTTGATGCACGCTCATGTGGATGCCAGACATACAAATATGAAAACTGATCTCACAAGCAACATAACTCCTTCAACGCTGCAACTTCACTTGATCTTTCTAAGAGTGTTCACATAGGTATAACTCGACAAACTTACAAAAAGCTTGCGGAACCTGCACAAATGGAATTAATTTTTGGTTAGAGAAAATGATGTGATGGTGGGCAATCCTTCTTGAGACAACGTCAATAGAAATGTCCAAATATCTATCATATAGATGCATGTGAAAATGGATGGGAAGATTGACAATGAAGAGGAAGGATGAAATTAAAAGGGGAAGAGAAGCACCAAAGTGAAGAAAATCCAACCAAACATTTGCAAATTTCAAGGTGAAGTTTATCTTTGAAATAAGGAAAAGCACGTATACCAAACCCACTGGCTTGAGTGTTGGGACATAGCAAGAAAGCTCCTACGTGGATGTTCGTTTGCCAAGCATTGTATTTTTCCCTTTGAGTGAAGCATGGCCCAAATCATGGACAACCAGATATCAACAGGACCACTGTACTTCCGTAATATGTTGGTGCTAACCTAAGAATAAAGAAGACACACAGGAGAGTATGTCAAAACAAGTTTAATCAAAAAATGGTCGAATAAGAAAAGTGAATTTAGAAAGCAATACATACAAGCTCCCAAACATCGATATCTCTTTGTGGAGTATCATACAGTAGCTTGCTGCTTACAACATTAAAAAATTTTGATGTCAAACATATAGCAGAATAAAAATTGGAAAATGACATGTGACTAGTAAACAGAATTAGTTTTAAAAAGGCAAATCATCTATCATGTCAGTAACTTATCTCCCATCACATCTCATCTTCTTGATAATGGGCTAGAAATTACACAGAAAAGGACTAAGATAACTGTAAAATAATCAACAACAATAACGTAGTAATCAGCATGGCACGATAAACAAAAAAGTTTATGGCAAAGTTTAAACAATCACTACAAGAAGCATGCATGGTCAACTAAAAGGGTGGCTCGGTGCACGAGACTCCCACTTGGTGGGATCTTGGGAGAGTAGATATAGCAGTCTTACCCCCATGTTACAGAGAGGATGTTTCCAAGATTTAAACCTGTAACCTCTAGGTCACAGGAGAGCAACCTTACCATTATACCAAGACTTACCCTCTAAGAAGCATGCATGGTCAATATTGTATTTTAATAAGTTTGTAATGACGTGAACCCCAGTGAAGCAGCTCAACATGAACTTTCCAAACCAAAAAAAAAAAATCGACCAAAGAAATTGATAGGATTTAGAAAGGGTATTCATGGTTGTTTCAGTATGAAGTGTTCCAAGTGAGCAAACTAAGCTGCTCTTGTAAAGCACAAAATAACAACACATGGCTGAAAATATGTATCATTACACATAGCAAGGTAAAGGGTGGAAACAATGAGCATGAGTGCAGCTTCTACCATGATGACTAATTTACAAAGCAAGGTTAAGGGTGAAAACAATGAGCATGAGTATAGCTCTAATTTATTGTTATTTTATTTTAACATTATATCATATAAAATAAATCTCAAACTGTACAGATGCTATATCTGCAGATTTTTTTCAGCTCTAGTTATTTAATATTGATCGATAGTAATATAATAATAGCTCAGCTTACCACGCTCCATAATGCACATCACGATGATTACAATGACCTGAGACACCATAATTATCAAAAGTAATAATCTGGAGAGAGAAAACAAAAGGTAAATAGGGGGCTCTACAAGAGAGAACTTGGAACAGAAAGTACTGGTCTCACTGAAAAATGTTTAAGGTGGCACAAATGTTAGCTTTACGACTCTAAAGCTATCTATAGAGCAGCAAAAATGACAACAATAATACAGAGGAACAATCTTACCATATCAATGCAGTGACTGGTTATTTCTTCCTCAATAATCTTTGCCACTAAGCTATGGGTCCAAACTTTACCAAAACCATCCTAGGTATGACAACAGGTCAAACAACGACAATATAAGGAATTAACAACAATATTTGACATAATACTAAATTCTATAACTTCCAGAGACCTATTGGATAAAAACCTGCAAATCTGGATGGTTGACAATCTTCACTTGTTGCATCGGAACCTGTGTACAAAATTTCCATGTCATGCAAAGAACAACCATATGAAATTGTTAGACAGTGTTTGTTATCTTTAGCTTATGTAAAGAAGATTCTTGAGGAAAGATTCCCCGGGCTTACCAAGAAACTTTTGTATAATGATTGGAAAACTATGACAACTAAATGATCTACTCATCAAAGGAAAAAAAAAAAATTAATAATTTCAAAATAGGGGCAATGTTTGATGTTTAAAGAGAAGCTCTGATATCACTCTGAAACCAGTCAAACCACAACTAGTTTGAGCAATTTTGTAAATCACCTTGAGGGCAACACAAGCCTGATACAGCTCTTTTTTCCTGATATTTCCTTTGCCATCTGCATCACCTACATAAAGAAATTTAAAAAAAAAAAATTGAAAAATGATCCAAGTTATCGTAACATAAATATCAAATTCATAGCATGGCTAGACAGGGTCTTTCATACAGCCCAAGCTTAAAGCTTGGGTTTTGTGACAACCAGAAGCACACATCAAACATTCTAAGATAAATTTCCGGCTTTCATATGCAATAATAAATCTTAAATTGATTGAAGGCCTTTGTATACAATTAAAGAAAAGAGGAAAAGAAAAAAGAAAAAAATTCTCATATTATCCAAACAGTGAAAACCGATAACCGGAATTAACTAGAGTTATGTAGCTCAAGCTACATCCAGATCCAAAACATTACAATATGAGATAACATATATGTCATCCGATTGAAAAATATTGAACTGCTTTTATTGATTATCTATTTTCATTAAATATGAGTGCCAAGGGTTGGATGTGCATAAAGTGGAAATATATTCATAAATAATAAGAGCTTCTTGGTTTACAAATTACAATGAATCAAAATCAAATTATTTTTTCAAAGACAGCAACTAAACTTGCATAATTCATAAAGATGCCACTTTGAACTAACTGCAAAATGGTGGGAAAGAAGTAAGAACACAACTAATTTAAATTAACAGGAATATGAGCATAAACTGACATATGTAAAAACAAGATCAACATAAAAACACATACACAATAACTGCTATAAACTACAAGACAAAAACTGATAGTCTAAAAGTTAATCACCAACGGATAAGCAAAGTATTTGAACATTATGTCCCCTTGAAGTAAGAAAATTAATGGTTGGAGTAAAGAACCTGCAATGGAAAAAAATTTCAAGACAATGTATAAATCATAACCAGAAATTTGAAAATATATACTCCAGTATAACACTACTCTGACACCAAAACAAAACAAAAAATTTGCAATTTCCTAGAAGTTAACAGAGTCATGTTGACACATAAAAATGAATTGTAGTTTAGGGGTGATGAAAAATTGATCATACTTCTGTAGAATTTAGTTTAGTAGTTTAGTCTTCAAAGCATTTTTTTGGCAATTATTCTTCAGGATTAACCCCAACAACACAATGAACAAAATCCTGAAGGTTATCCTGGTATCCCACCAATTTCAAGCTAATAATATAGCATTTTGTATCTGAGCACCAGTTTTTCAGAATCAGATAAGTGATAGCCTAACAACTGCAGTTCCGATTTCTATACGTGATCGATCAACGTAGAAGGATGCGAAATACCAATAAACATTACAACAATTACAAAGCTTACGTACATGGATTCATCATCCGGGTGAGCAATAACCAGCAACACATTCCTCTTCCGAAGACCTCTTCCTGAAAACAAATCACGCAAACGAAAGTTAAAATTAATTAAAAAAAATTGAGAAAACTTCAGAATAAATCAAGTAAGACACATGGATTAAAATGCAAGGCCTGGTTACAATTAATTAAAAAGAGAGAGAGAGAGAGAGTAAAGAAAAAACGTTACCGTTTTGCGCGAAGTGTTTGGCGAAAGGGATGCGGGAGAGGATGAAGATTTTGCATAGAGAAAGGATCCACACGAGAATGAGAGAACCAATAATTATCAGAAGCCATGCCATCTATGCTTGCTACCTTCAAACCAAACCAGGTACCAATGAATTCATGGTTCGTGTGTTCAGGGACAGGCAGATTTCGGAGTTTAAACGTAGAAAGCGGATTTTATGGCGGACCCTCTTACTTAGGGTACACCTCTGATCCTTGTCCTTTAAACTGTCAGATCTGATGTTTTAGGAGCCACATGAGCGGCGGGGATTTATAAGCGGATTGTGTTTGCAATTGGTCCCTCCAATCAAAATAGTTCTCTCGTGGGTTCTATTTCCATCTTTCGGGCTTGTCTTGTGGGCTGAGGAAGAAACTTCGAGTCCATGATGGAGGTTGAGGAAAAAGATTAAAAGCTCACTACTGATTTTCATATAAGAAGCTCTTCCCTCCCCCGGGACGAAATCTTTTCTTCCTCCCTCACAGATTGTCACCATTCATTTATTGGGCATGTCAGAGTTTTCCTTTTCGTATATTAGATAAGGAAAAATTGACAATACTAACTAATTCTTGAAGTTTTCTTGAAAACATAGGAAGTCCCTTTTTTTCTTCTTAAGGAGCTCCTAATTGAGTTAAGGATAGAACTCTTAATTCAATACCAATAAATTCTCAGTCACTTGAATTAAAAGTAGTGTTGTGTGTATAAGGTGGACTAGATATGAGATACAGTTCATTGACTGAAAATATAAGGTGTATAAAATAAAATTAGAGTATAAGTATATGTAGAATTATTTTATATAAAATAAGATTAAACGATAGGCACATACAGAATTATTTAACCAATTTTGTCCTTAATATTTTGGGCGTGCTTATCCCAACTTGTGTGCCACGAGATTGTTAAAAAGAATAAAAAGAAAGAGGCTGAACTAAAATAAGTGAAATGCTTTTCATTCAGCTAGGCTGTTATGTCAACAATGTCTGCAACACTTGAACTAATGTCACGTGACTCATATAATTATGTCCCAACAGCGACCAATAAGGTCCACCTAACCACCCGCCACAGCACACTAGAGAAAAGGAAAGGAAAGAAAGCTCATCATCTTGGTTCTTTGCTTCTAAACATACAATAATCTCTCGCTAATTCATTCATTGAGTGAATCTCTAACAAATCAGGAAGTGAAATAAATTTGTCAAACAGATTCTTCTTTGCTGTCATTAGTTGCAAACTTGCAGTACTAACACATCTTCATTCATTAATAACATTCTTCTTGCACTACTTACTTCATTGGCCACTTGCTGTACAAATACTTTAAAATAGTAAACATATTTACATATACCGGATACATATTATATTAAATATTTTAAGCTGCATATGATTTATTGGGCGTTGAGTGATATCCTTCATTTCCTCCGCTTTCCATTTATCTTCTTATTCTTCTTCTCAGCGCCAGTGATCATGAATTTCTTAGTGTCTGCGTTGCTGACCAATATCCTGAACAGGCTAGACAGCGCTGCTTGCAAAGAGTTCTGCCTGTTATGGGGTCTGAAGGATGAAGTGGGGTCCCTCCAAAACACCCTCAGAATCATCAGTGCCTATCTTGAAGATGCTGAGGGCAAGCAAACACAACGCCGCAGCATAATGGAGTGGCTCGAGCAGCTCAAGGATGCTTTCTTTGAAGCACGTGACATCTTGGATGAGATACAGTGTGAGGCACTCAGGAACCAGGTTCTGAACAGCAGGAGCCAAGGAAGAAGCTTCATCAGAAAGGTACACCGCTTCTTCTCACTCTCCAACCCTCTTGCATTTCGTTCTAGGATGGCTCACAAGATCAAGGACATCAAGGAAAAGATAGATGACTTAGCTTCTCTTAGGATGAAGTTTGGTCTCTCAGAGGTTCATCATGAGGGTAGCAGTAACAATGTGCCACTTCATCAGAGGTTGCCTTGGAGGGAGACTCATTCTTATGTTAGGCCTTCTGATGTGATTGGTAGAGATCAGGAGAAAGAGAAGATCATTGGGTCATTGATGGTTTCACCATCATCAGATGGTGATGGTGGTGGTGATGGTGATGATGATCATGAGATGATTGATGTTATTCCAATTGTTGGAATTGGAGGGTTGGGGAAGACCACACTTGCTCAACTAGTGTACAATGATGATAGGGTGATAGAGCAATTCGAATTGCGGATGTGGGTGTTTGTGTCTGATGATTTTGATGTCAAGAGGTTGGCGTTGGAGATTCTTAAAGTTATGCATGGAATAGATGTAGATGCTCATCACAACTATAGTTTCGAGCGGCTACAAAGTCGATTGCGTGAGGGATTAGAGGGGAAGAAATTCCTGCTTGTTCTTGATGACGTTTGGAATGAAGATTATAGAGGATGGCGTGAACTGAGAAAGCTGTTGATAGGCACGCATGATGATGAAAATAACAAAATTGGTAGCAAAATTATAGTGACCACCCGTAGCGACAAGGTTGCTTCAATAATGGGGAAAGCTTATAAACACAACTTGAGATATTTACCTGAGGAAGATTGTCTGAAACTGTTTCTCAAGTGTGCATTTCCTGCAGGAGAGGAGAACCAGTACCCTAGGCTTGTAGAAATTGGGAAGGAGATTGTTAGGAAGTGCAAAGGGTTGCCCCTAGCAGTGGTAAGTTTGGGGTGCCTGCTTCACTCAAAACGTCAAGAAAGTGTGTGGAAGAAAATTAGAGACAGTGAAATCTGGAAAATGGACCAACAAGATGATGGGGTTTTGGCAGCACTAAAACTGAGCTATGATAGCTTGGACTCTGAACTGAAAAGGTGTTTCTCTTATTGTGCAGTTTTTCCTAAGGGCTATGAGTACACTAATCTGGAGCTGATATCATTTTGGATGGCACATGGACTACTACAAACCAACAATGAAGATGAAGAGCCAGAAGATCTCGGGGAGTTCTATATTCAGGAGTTGGTCTCAAGATCTTTCTTTGAAGGTGTTCCTGAAGATCAAGTAGTAGTTGATGGCCTTATTTTTGAAGAACTTAAGCATCTAGGCATATCTTATTTCAAGATGCATGATCTTATTAACGACCTTGCTGTCTCTACCATGCAAAATGAAAGGGCTGTGGTGAAGTTCAATTCAACCGATGTCAGAGAAAAGGTGCAGCATTTATCATTCTCAGAGAGTGTTGAAGGAGTTCCTGCCTTTGGTAAAATGTTAAACAAGGTCCATACCATTGGATTCTGGCATGCTGCTCAAAGTGCAAGTGAAATCACTCAGCCATTTCTTAAATGGATATCTAAGGAATTCAGGTACCTCAGGGTGTTGAATCTACAAGGCTCAAATCTTCAGTTCTTGCCTGATTGTTTCAACAGGATGAAGCACTTGAGATACCTTAATCTAAGCTATTGCCAGAGGATGGAGAAACTCCCAGATTCCATTTGCAAGCTCCAGAACTTGGAGGTTTTGAATCTATGTAGATGTGAAGCACTTAAGTACATACCAAAAAACTTGAGGGACCTTGTCAGCCTAAGGATTTTGTGGGTTACCGCACAAGTGAATGATTTGTCTTTCATAGGTTTTGAGTCATTTAAGTTTCTACAAATTCTTATTTTGTGGAATTGTGAAAGTTTAGCTTTCCTTCCACGTGATTTGAGGCACTTGACAGCTTTGAAGAGGCTGAGTGTTGAGGCCTGCATAGAGGTGGCTTGTTTTGAGGATGAAGAAGGAGAACAACAAAAAGAAGACTACTCCTTGAGACTTGAACAATTCTCAATCAACCAATTGCCAAAATTAGCAGCATTACCTGGCTGGCTCAGAAGATGTGCTAAGACTTTGAGATACTTGGGTCTTTCACAATGTGACAACTTAACAGCATTTCCAGAATGGTTACCAAGTCTGACATCACTTGAGACCCTTCTCATTGCTGATTGTCCAAACCTGACACTACCTCATAATATGAATCAGCTTCATAGCCTTCAGAACTTAAAAATATTTGGATGTCCTCAGCTACTTGAGAGATGCAAACGAAACACAGGCCCTGACTGGTCTAAAATAGATCATATCCCAAATCTTGAAGTAAGTGCAGATAGATCACTACTTTTCCTTCTATTTTATTTGCTTATTTATTCTGCTTGCCTATCTTAATGCTGTTTTTAATGTTAATTATTCAATGGCTATGTTGCATGTCACGGATAAGTCTTTGAAAAGTCATCATGCATTACTAACTCTTTCTTTCCTTTTTTTTTTTTTCCCTCTTTATCTTTGTTTTCAACTTGCAAGCTTGAAAGCGTTTAGGATCACTGACAGATAATTTAGTGCAAGCACAACCAGCGATCTATGAGGCGGTAGAGACTTTGGACTTTGCAATATTCATATTCTCCTCCAACTTTAAATGCGGGGTCTATGTTTTCTCTATGTGTGCAATGTGCATACAGCATGCCTACTCAAGTATTTTTATGATTGTTAGTACAATTTATTTTTCTCTCTGTCTTCATCGAAAGTTATGTAGCAACAATAATTTGGTCAACCTTGTAGAAAACGAACACCATTCAATGAAAACGGCTCTGGGATTGATAGTGGCGCCGAGGGTTGATAAAGACACTTTTGAAGCTACGTATCTGAAATTTCATTGTCATTTATCATACAATATTAATTGAACATGATTTCAGTCAATGTGTCAACCACAGGATACACATTATTGTAATCGGTTGCAAAATGAACTCAATTAAGCCCAAAAAAGGATACAGGATATTTGTTATTCTAAAATAAAATAAATATTTCTAATAAACTAATAGCTTTTGGAGTCCTCCCACTCAGAAAATGATGAATTTTATTATAAAATCATTTTAATAATATAATGTTTATTCTTTTAATCAAGTTGGTATTCATAAAATTATTCCGTTATTCGAGTTCTAAAAATGAAAAAAAAAAAAAAAAATCCTTGTCGAAGAGCTTTATTCCCTTAGAGAGGCCTTCAATCAGATGAGATTGGATTAGTCAAATTCTTGGCAATGAAGCTTATATACCAATAGTTTCATCTAGAATAAAAAATCATCAACATACCTCAAACTAGTTAATTACTATTTGTCGTTTTCCAAAGCTCTAGTATAACTATTTGAATAGTTTGAAGGATGAAGTGCACTCATATAGTCTTGTTCAAAATCACAGCTCTCTATGTCCTTACATTGATAGTATTTCCCAACTGTGAAATGGATTATCTCTTTTTCTCATTCTAGAAAGAGAATTCTTCGACAAAAAGTAATTTGGGTCGTGTTTCGTGAACATTACTAGTTACTAGTATAAGTGCACATATCAAATGGTTACCACTTGTTAATTAACCAACCCCAAGGGGTTAGTGACACTTCCCCATCTATTCTGCAGCCACGTGCCATTGGCTTCCAAACACAGATTTCTGATTCCTTACTCAGCAGTACTTAGCCGACAATTGCACTTTAGCAGATAAATAACATAACCGCTACAATCTTTCCTTACATTTTATAATAATTCACTTAGCTTCCTTTTCTTTCTCAAGTCTCAAAGATTCAAACCCCTTGTTTGCCCTCATTTGGTAAACAAGTTTTGAACTCAGCCAAGAGAAAGTCACCTATCAAATCAAAGAAGATGAAGGTACACTGCTTTGACAAAGTGGCTTAGTGAGGGTGTGACACACACCTCATCTAAGCTCATTACCATTTTGCTTGGAAAAGACAACTTATATGTACATGCCAATAATTTAATATTTATAAGATTCTATTTGCTTCATCAATAGTTCTTGTGAAAGTAATCTGCGTAACTATATTCTCGAGATCATGTGATGACTCTGTGCAGGATCCTGAATAACTCCAAAAATAATATGGGGTTGATGTTTACATCTCATCTTCACATTTTTTTTCTCACATTACATTACACGTGTAAATTTGCTATCAGGCCCACTATAACTTGCAGAAAAGAAAGTCTACCTTCATAACTGGAGGCGATGCTGCTGCATTTAAGGTATATAATTAATTATATGGATCAAACTTGTGTGCCCTTAGGAGTAACAAGTGCATTCATAATTATGTGTGTGTTGCTAGGCTGGTCCACGAAAGGCCTATAGCTTCCACATGGCGATGGAATAGATGGGGAACTATTGGTGCATATACTTGTGATTTCCGGCCCAGTATGGATTAACGATTTATTTTATTGCCCTTTATGTTAGAAGAAGAGATCAAGGATGGGAACCTATGTGCACTCTTGAAAGAAAGGTTGTCTTCTCTTTCATTCTTGCTATATATATGTGCGCATCATTACAATATAATGAACATCTGATTCTGGTAGCTATTTTTGTGTATATATAGTTAATTGCTGGAATATCCAGCTTGATTAATTTCTTTGGTAGTGCACCCTCCTCATAATGCAAAGACTTGCCTTGCTTTTTTCAGCAGCCAGAAGACCACCTTAGTGTAGAAGAAGAAAAAAATAGTGAGGATGATGATAACAATGATGCCGATGACGACCCTGATGAAGAAAAAGCAGAAGGAGATGGCGATGCAGTTGATGATCATCAAGAGGATTTAGAATACTTACTAGGAAATGAAGGACCAACATCTAAAGGGGTATCCATTCATCCATAAATTTTCCTCCAGGGAAATCTTGTCATTGATATGTGTTATTGCTAACGATCTACAAGTTGCAAAGGGAACCTTGGGGCTTACACTCCATGGTACTTTTGACAGCAATATTTTCATTCTTGTTATAGGAGGAACTTCATGAAGGCCTGCTTACAAAAGATGCGGATGAAAACAATAAGCCTTCCACTCGACATTTCAGCCATGGATGTCATTTGACCGAAGGAAAGATGAACCATGGAATGGAGGACTACATTTTTGCTCAACTCAGGAAGCTCAATGGCTATGACTTGGGACTCTATGCAATATTTGATGGTCATTCAGGTCGTGACGTTGCAAAATACTTGCAAATCCATCTCTTTGAAAATATACTGAGACAAGTATATGTAGCCTTTAGTAGTTGGTGTATTTAAATTAAATTTGTTATTTTACTCGCTAATACTTGATTTGTTGATGATGCATGGCATTGCCATGGATAGCCTGATTTCTCAGAAAATCCAGCGCATGCTGTTAAGAGAGCATGTAAGGCTACAGATGATGAGATCCTAGAAAACGTAGCCGATTTGCACGGAGGATCAACAGCTGTTGCCGCGATACTAATAGATGGGGTAAAGCTACTGGTAGCAAATGTTGGTGACTCTAGAGCAATATCATGCAGAAATGGCATTGCAAAACAGATAACTGTGGATCATGAACCGGAGAAAGAGAGAGATCTTGTTGAGAGAGCAGAGGAGGTTTTGTGTCCAAGAAACCGGGTAATGTGTCCATCCTTAATTCGTTACACAATTCTTTTATGGTTATAAAACTTCCAACCTATAGGTTTATGCAATGTTACTTTCTTCTCCTTTTTGTTATTTTGTTCTTTGCATTTGTGGACTTAGGATGTGTACCAAGAGTGGATGGCCAATTAGCAATGACACGAGCTTTCGGAGATGGAAAACTGAAGGAGCACATTACTGCTGAGCCTGATGTGATGATTCGGAAGATTGATGAGGACACCGAGTTCATCATTTTGGCAAGTGATGGCCTGTGGAAGGTATGAGAAGAATATTGCATGTAGCTTCTAATAGCTAAAACCTATGCTGAGGTAGAGAATGTAAAGAATATCTCCATTCCTATTAAATAACTTCCACAAAGATTGAATTCCAAAGAGAGATACGGATGATGCAAAGGCATAAATGTAAACGGGGAGGAGTAATTTGGCATTTTTTATCGAGTTAATGCTCATTTTAGTCCCCAACTTTTCACTCATGAGTCATTTTAGTCCCTTACTTTTAAAACGAATCAAATCAGTCCCTAACATTACAAAATGTGAGTCAAATTAGTCCTTTGTTCCACTTTTATTTAACATTTTATCAATTAGATGATGATATGTAACATTAAGTTATATATTATTATACCATGTGTCATCTAAAGTATAATAGAGTTTAAAATAGTTTATTTTGGTATCTAAAATTGAACAAAATGAGTCAATTTATGATGTATAATAAATATTTAAATGAATTATTTTGTATAATTTTAAATATCAAAATAAGTCATTTTAAAATATATTCTACTTTAGATGACATATAGTATGTCAAGATATCACTTAATGTTATCAATCATCATTTAATTGATAGAAAATTAACTACAATTGGGTTAAGGGACTAAAATGACTCACATTTTGTAATGTTAGGGACTAATTTGACCTGTTTTAAAAGTCAGGGACTAAAATGACTCAATAATGAAAAGTGAGGGACTAAAATGAACATTAACTCTTTTTTATCGGTTGCTAATGCTCACAGATAAATGTTTGACTTGTGTATTGCAGGTGATGACAAACCAGGAGGCTTGTGACTGTATCAGAGATGTTGATGATGCTCAGAAAGCTGCTAAAAAGTTAGTCAAAGAAGCCAAATCTCTGGGAAGCTACGATGATATTTCATGCATAGTCGTTACGTTCTAGCTGACGTGCTCCTGCATCCTCCATATCATGCATATTTGGTCTCTGTTTCCTGCTTTGTATCCTCCTGGATATTACTTAAAATTTCTTTATTCTGGTATGCATTTAAATTTCTTAGACTCGAGGAAATGTCTTTTGAAAATCTGAAAGCTGAAATTCTCCTCGAAGATGAAAATTTACCCCTTAAAAAGCGTATGAAAATTCTCCACTACATTGCTTGCTACACTATCATTGTTTATCCTTGGTACTTGATGTGATTTGAGTACGAGTCAAATTCTGAGGCCCCTTGGCAAAGGTTTTAGGAAACGCTTACACTCAAGCCAACACAAATTGCAAGTGGAACTCCATTATTGTTAAACAACAATCACCAAAGCTTCAGCCATTATATGTCATTGCCCTATAGACTAAACAATGTTATTGGGAAGAACCAAATTTTCATCAAAAATTGAAATGATAAAAAACCATTCATTGTTACATGCCTTCAAAATGACAGGAACTAATGCTACATAACCATAAGTAATTTTATCGGGATCGTCTGTAGATTAACCATAAATTATGATCCTGGGGCTTGCAAGAGATAACGTGTTCAGGTAATCATCTCAAGTTGAAACCTTCCCGGCTTCTATGTCCTCAAGCCTTAGGGTAACTGCTCTCTTGTGGGCATCTAGACCTTCAACTTCAGCCATGGTTGCTACATAAGGCCCTAATTTTCTCAAGCCTTCCTGTGTGAGAGATTGTACTGTAATGTACTTCAGGAAAGAGTTCAATGACACACCACCATACATCCTTGCATATCCATAAGTAGGAAGGACATGGTTTGTCCCACTTGCGTAGTCACCAACACTCTCTGGTGACCACGGCCCTAAAAAAACAGAACCTGCAAAGACGATCAACGTAAAATCTAAGATTTTGCTGGCATGAAGTATATATGCCAAGCTACAAAGGCCCATACCCAACCCTCCTACATCATAGAAAAGAGAGCAACAAAGGAGAAAAAACAAGTCACCTGCATTCTCAATAAAACCCTCCCACTTATCTGCGTCTTTCACATTGACAATCAGATGCTCTGGCGCATATAGGTTTGAGAAGTTGACTGCCTGTAAGGTGCAAAAACAACTTTTAGTTCTGAAACTCCAATGAACATGTTCTGAAGATATTGATGAATTGAAACTTTAGCTAACTTGAGTGAAAAATGTAAAGCCGTGGAAAATAATTGAGGCCAAATTGTTAATTCTTTCAAACAAAGTTACGGATCATGACAAATCAAGAGATAATCCATGTTTAATACAACATACATTTGTAGTATGCCTTCGTACCCTGTTAAGTAAACAGGGCTGAGCATATATGGTTATGTCACTTATGTGTAATCCGCACATGTATAAATACACGCACACAAGCCCAACAGAACTTGGACACAGGACTGACCTCGAGCACATCACGTGCATGCACAATAAAACTGTGGGTGAGGGCCTTAGCAGCAAACTCTCCTCTTGGAAGATTCCGGCACTGCTTGCTGAGTTCTTCCTCTATACCATTCAGATCCACACCTTCACCAGCAATCACAAGAACAACCTGACTATCAGGGCCATGCTCAGCCTGGAAATTGTAAATTAGTTGCAAATATCTCATCAGTGTATCAGAAAGCCAAAATGTTACTAGTGTGTAATTTATGACTGTGAAGACTATATTATGGTTAAAAAGTCTTAATGAAGATAACCCAGTAAGAGACCTATAAAACAAGTTCTGCCAAAAGTGAAGGATGATAGTATAATAGCCAATACTGGGCCATTCTTCTCTCTGGTTAAGAATTTTAACTTTTAGGGCTGCCACAACTACTGTGGCTGGCAACTTCAATCTCTAGAGCTTGATATCAACTTATTATCATGCTTTACAGGTAGAAGTCTTGGTACATTTTACTATTCTATTTTAATATGGATGTAATGCTTGAGTAATAAACTTAAATGGAAAATTAATGCAAAAAAGTTTCTTCAATTCTTTTTATTAATGCCTTTCTTGAGTCATGCACGCACTTTTTAGTCCCTCTCACCTCTAGGCAACAAAGGCCCCTTAACGGTGTAGGAATAGTCAACGTCATAATGTAAAAGTAGAAGCCTTTAGAAATAGTGTATAATTATATGGATTACAACAGGAATAGAGGTACCACTTCTAAGAGGATGAAAAGGAAGATAATCAACTATCACTATGAATGGAAATAACATTTCAAAATACAAATAGAAGCATTTAAAGCTCATTAGACCTGGGAAAGTAAATCAGCAGCTACATGACGAGGAATTGCATGCTTGTCAGCAATGACCAAAACCTCAGAGGGACCGGCTGGCATGTCAATTGCAACCAAGGCTTCACTGTTCTGCAGAGGATTTTGAACAGTAACAAAGCAGGAAAAACTACAAGATCTGAAGTTTGAAATGCGGTATAGATACAGATTGAAAGCTCACTTGTAGAATCATTTTTGCAGCTGTGACATACTGGTTTCCTGGGCCAAAAATTTTCTCAACCTACAACAGCAGCATCACAAATTTACGATCAAAACATTTATGCAAAAAATTGAAGAATTTTGTCAGAAAACAAAAGGTTGCACGTCAAATAATGTTTTATCACCACGTTCTATGTTACATATTACATTCAATATATCCTGTGCATCTCCAATATGAGCAAATTACTCAGTCAGTACTTGTGCATTCAGACAACCAACCACAAATTAAGCATACACAAGACATGCAACCTACCCAGAGGGGCTGGGAAGTTCAGGAGCCGTATGAGAGTTTTGTCATATCTAATTATGAATTACTAACACAGAATACGATAAACAATACATAAATAAACAAATCAAATCCACACAAAATTACGTATGTAATAATAAGTGAGTAATAAAGCTCAATCTAATTACTACATTTACGTATGCAATAATAAGTGAGTAATAAAGCTCAATCTAATTACTACATTCAATAATTTGAACGGAAAATCCAATAATACAAATGAGATAATAATAAGAATATCCACCTTGGGACAAGTTTCTGTTCCCCAAGCCATAGCAGATATGGCCTACAATGGAGAAGAATGTCATGTTAATCATTGTTTCAATCATAAATATAAATATTATGATACAAATACATAAACATGCAGCTACATACAAGGATATCAGACTCGAATTACAGAACTAGATACGACAAGGGTTATATTATCATGCTTCCAAACCTGAGCTCCACCAGCTTTGAGAATGTGAGTCACCCCAGCTTTCTTTGCACAATACAGTACCTCCTGCAGGAAGACATTAGTTTAAAAGAAAGAGTAAAAAATAAAAACCTAGCTTGACATTTGTATTTCTTACACAATATGACAAAGTACCTTGCATATAGTGCCATCCTGAGCTGGAGGAGTTGCAAGAACAGCAGTTTTACATCCAGCAATCTGTGCAGGCTGATATTAAAAGCAAGTTAACGTCAGCTAAATCTGAAAAATGAACATCAACAATCATGATACAGTTATAGGATGGTGAACAACACCAAGAGCTAATGAAATATCAATTCAACTTACAACTGAAAGCATAAGAGCTGTTGAAGGTAATACAGCAGTTCCGCCTGGAACATAAAGACCCACAGAATTAATACTTCTTGCAACTCGTTTGCAGTGGACTCCCTGACATTTTCAGAAAACTCAAAAGACTCACTTAACTTAGATTTTGGTGTAACACCCGAAGAACTAACAAACACAGAGGCATGCATGATGATGAAATGAAATGACTTGACATAAACATAAAAAATTATGAAAATCCAAAAGATAAAAGAAAGAAACTAATCAAGGACAGCTATGCACATATGATCACAACCAGAAATAATCTTCCATGGATTTATACGATCTTTCTAGGTCTATTTAACTCTTCCTAAATAAAGCTAGCCAACCATAAAACATATCTATACAGATTAAAAAAAAAAAAAAATTACTGTTTAGAATCCAGTTAATGAAACATGAATGTGTTTTAGAATAAAATCCTATCACACAAGTAACGATCAAATATGTAAACAAATCCCAGCGCAGAAGCAAGAATAATAAGAGCATTGGAGTGGCATACTTACTTTCATGTTCTCAACAACTGTTTCAGGTGCCTTCTGAGCAGCATGGAATGCATATATATTGCTGTAGGCGACATCAAATGCTTCCTTGACACCTGCATCAAGCTGCAGTGCACAAATTAACACACCAACAGACAATAAACAGCATGCGTTGACTCACTCATTAAAGTTGCAGAATTTCAAGAATTTCAACAGAAATATAAACAAATAAACAACAAACCACTGGATCAGGCAGCTCCGACAGAATTTCAACTATCTTATCCAGTTCAGCCTTCTCAAATTTCAAAGTATATCTACCAAATAAAAAAGATAAACAAGGTTCAACTTTTGATGCAGAAACACTCAGAGAGAGAGAGAGAGAGAGAGAGAGAGAGAGGGAAAAGTATAAAGAATGAAGAAGGCACGAACTGACTGTTTAACAGCGGCATCGCCTCTATTGCGGACATCATCAAGAATGGGGTTGACGACGGCGAAAACGGAAGAGAAATCGACGCGAGGGCGAGCCTTAAGGCTCTGAAGCTCTGCATCACTCAGCTCTGATAATCTATACGACTTCATCGTCGTCATCCGATTAAAGTTAACGGAAACTGCTACACTGGTCTCGTCAACGACGCGGATTACGCTTGACAGTTACTACTTAGTTGAGTGTAGTGTTACTGTTACTTGTGGCTGAGGAAGGCAGCTACAGTGAGAGAGGGCTTAGTTATACTTATTTCGGTTACAGTTGGAACCAATTGGAACCTGCCTCGCGTTGTTTTGTCACGAGCCGTCGCCGCCGCGCGGCTGAAATCGCATTGCAGCACTGGTTGGCCCAAATGTGGCTCTGGCCCTTGGGCGATTCGGGCCCCACTGTTTCTCTCCTCCGACTCCTCCCAATTAAAAAACCGAATTTGGCATTTAAGTTCATCTTCTTCTTCTTCTTTTTTATAACTAAATATCCATCTTGAAAGTCAATTTATTTGAAAGTTTTATATTGATCCCTCCTATTTTAAAAAAAAATAATAATAAATTGGTTATTTCATATAGTTTTAAAAGATCATTTTGTCTCTTTTTTAAAATGTGGGATTAATTTAGGATTTTAAATTCTAAGGACAAATTTGTCTTTTATTACATTTTTTAGGGCTCAATTTAAATATTTTATCTTTTTTTTAGCCAAAAAATTATTTCTAAATTTAAATATATAACGGTAGTTTTTTTCTTACCAAATTTAAGATTGTTTAGGAGATTTAAAAAAAATTATATTATTATCCAATCATATTCTTTTATGTTTTTATTAGTAAAACTTTTTAAGGTGGTGAATGGTTCAGTCAAATTTTTTTCTCATATGTCTGATTAAATTTTAGTATAAGAAATTTTCATCTTAATAATTAATAATACATTTAAATTAAGTTCTTTTCTAATATTATCAATGCAACGAAATCAAATCAAAAGTTTATCAAAATCAAGTTTGAAAATTCAACAGTACAAACTTTTATGAGTCCAGCGACCCTTTCATGAGTCCTTATCTATCATAGATTGTATAAAGATGATAAGTTAGCTGCATATCTCCTTATATCATTGTCAACGCACCATTTGCGTTGAAGAATGCAGAAACAGTCTCTTGCTTTCACGGCCGAAAAAGATGATAAATCAAAGCCAGATCATTATCTATACAAGAATTTATATCATTATCCTTAAACTTCTTTAGATCCGTAAGGTCAGACCCTAACTTTTCATTATTCATTCCCTAGACAATGTCAAGACATCCCTTTTCCTTACAATAAATTTCCGACTTCATTAAAGATTCGTCACAAAAGGGGAAAAAAATTATTCAAAACCTGTTTTTTTTTTCCCTAGAAATCATTCTATTTTGCTTCTCTTCTTCAAAAAGGCCCCTCTGACTACCTAAAAGAACTGTACAACTCTATTTTTTGCCAAAAAATTATTTGTTCTCACTGTCCCATTCCCATATTAGATTATAATGGTGTTCTATATCAGCATCCTTCAGCATCTCATCTTCAAGTCTCCATTCCCTTTTAAAGACAGCAATCTGTGAAGCAAAGCCAGGTTCAACATCAGCAGAACCACCAACCCCACTGAACCCCACGCTGTAATTGTGTCGTGCAGCCAAGTCAGATGCCCATTGTCCGAACTGTTCTCTTGTCCACTCAAATTTGTGGTCATGGTTGCGAAACTTACATGACTGTAACAGGGTTTTCTCATCTGATTCCTCTTCTGGCTCTTGAGCTGTCAGATTGGACCTCTGGAGCACTACATTGTATTCAAAATTTGGTGTAGAAACAATAAGAATCCTTGGACAGAAATAACTCAATGCCACATCCCCAAATAGACACGCTTGATCTTCATCCATGTGTTCAATCACCTAAATTGCATCAACAATTCATATTAGTTGATTCAGCCCAATGCAATGCAGATTTATAAATCACAGGTCTCAATAATACTGCATGAGCAGTTGGTAGTTTGACATCTATAAATATTTGAAATCACTGTAAATCTTGACTTCATATATGAATATATATGATATTATAAACTCTGAATTTTTCATCTTAAATTATCTATGTCCTGTTATTTTATAAGTTTAGTGTGCCTCTATGTTAGTATCAGTGTTTGTGCTTCATAGATGGATGGTAACAATGAGTTGATGGATGAGTCCAAATTTCGAATCCACACAACACAACTCGCATGGTGCAATTTGAAATATTCTACCCATGTTAAATATAGCAAACTTTAGGAATTTATAGATAAGTAATTATGAGAAAAAAGATAGATCTCATCTTACATTTTGGCACATCATATCAAAAAGAAGTCAGCAATAGTAGAATGTATAATGGCTCAAGAAGTACCTCTAAACAAGTGCCAATATCAAATCCGCGTAACCTGGAACCAAATTTAGTAATTGAACCTTCATAGAGAATTACTGATTTGATGGTTGGCAATTGCACACCAGCATCTGAGTTTGTGACCAATTTTGAATGAAGTACCTGCAGAATTCACAAACAAAAACCAAGCAGCTTACTACACACAGAAACCAACGTTTGTATTGATTAACTAAACATCCAGTATAATGTTCAATTCATTGCTTAAGCTATATCTTCATCCTGGACAGAATACAAGTCAGCAGCTATTTAGGACAAAATCATCATCCTCAAATATTAAAATATTTCCATATAACAACAGGAATGTCCAATAGTATTCTACGTAAAATGATCAAATGATGTGACAAGTAACTATGCTATTTTCAAGAGTTATGGACACAATTATGAGCATAAGAACAGATTGCTAACTACTTTCAATTAACAGATATAACCAACATATTACATAATGGATATAATAACAGCCTTCTCAAATTCTGCCAAGTTGTGGACTCATAACAATAACATTCACCACTTTGACATATTTTATTTTATCATAATGATAGTACAGTCTCAGATTTACGATAAACCCTACACATGATAATATATCAACCATTCAAAGCATAATTTAAAGTTAAAAAATATATAAATATTATAAAAGTACTTGTTGATATCATGTTACGTGCAGGATTCACCATCGACTCGAGTTTATATCAACATTTTTGTTTATTTTATTACTTTAGGACATGGGATCGTGTGCAGACAAGGTTCCCTGGTACCGTACCTTTTGAACAACAAAACCCATCCCTTTCTTGTACATCTTAAAATAAGCTAAAACAAAGGTAATCTACTTAAAAGTTAAAAACAAAAACTTTGATATACAGACGTGCTTGTGACCTTTGCAGCACGGGTAAGACCCTTCTGTGAAATATCAACACCAACAATTTTCTCCAGAGAAGTTTGATAGTTTAACAATGCTTCCAACAAGCTTCCAGATCCACATCCAAAATCAATCTGTGATGCAAGGAACCATCAAATTCACAGATTAGGTTAACAAAAGAAAATAAGAGAGAGAAGATTTTGTATACCAAAGTTGTAGCATGGGATTCTATAATGTGTTGAACTGCGAATTCCACCCGTTGCTTTGAAAGTGAAGGGTTGAAAAGAGCCTGTTCCATCCTTTCCTCCAGAGGCTCTGCTACCTTGATCAACTTTATTTCGTATTCTATCCAGCAGGCTCCTGATAAATAAGAATATGATCAGAAATTTAGCCATGGGGTGATCAATGACCGTGTGTGCATCTGTTTGTGTGTGTGGTTCACAAGAGAAAGTAACTCACTAGAAGATAACAAGGACATCATTTTGACTGAATCACCAGCTGAAGCAAAAATCAAAGCAGGATCGAGTAGGTTTGTAGTGAAATAGGCAGACTGATCAACAGATATCTGCATCACAACCTCCTCCACATAGGAAATCACAGCACCAACTCCCACCTCAAACTCAAACTCATTACTAGCTTCAACAACTTCTTTAATATTCTCACCCTCCACAACCAAAGAAACTGAATAACTAATACAAGGAAAAGATCCATTGCATGGACAGACACCAGAGTCTGGACCTTCAATCTTTAATGAGGACACTCCATTTACCGGCATGGTACATGATGAATTCATACAAATTGATTGATTAAGCTGACAATTTTGAATTGATTGATATGCTGAAATCTCTCCGAAAAAGTTTTCTGAATAAATCTGGATGTCGAAGATTTCAGCAGTCTCATAAAGTGGCTTAAAAGGAAGAACTTTATTCTCAAAATTGTTGTTCAGCCATAATAAAAGTTTCAATGAAGCATTCTGAATAGCATCATTCTGCTTCTTAAAACAATCCTTTGGGGAACACTTAATTATCAAATCCTCACACCTTGAAAGTAATTTTACTTCACACTTAAACATCTCAGAATCTGATTGCCTTGGACTTGCCGTTGTAGGGGCCCCATTGACACATTCAATCACATCCGTGCCCAGGTCTGCAGCCTTCATACATGATCCATAAGGTTCAGATAGTTCTTTGAAAGGAGAACTTATAATGGAGAAGCGAGGTTCAGACAGACGGTGCTGACGGCAAAACATACAAAGTATATCCCTGGGAAGGGAACCCCTCCAATTTGCTCTTGTCGTGAACCTTGAAGGTAACTCAGCTGCAAACATAGCCTCTCTGGACAATTTATAAATCCCAACTGGGGTCTTCCCTACAAGCATGCTGTATAGGCAAACAAGAAATCATTAAATGATGTGAAGGTGTATAATTTTTCACAATTAAGTTGACAATTGCTTTTCATCAGAGAAGATTTGAAACTGCAGAATTCATGGGACAAAATTAGACTATGTCAATATTTAACAACAAACTTGACGGATATCATCACTGCCATGCAGGATAAGCCACACATTAAACCACAAAAGGGAAACAAGAATATGTATTGAGCACCTAGAGATGTTATTAATTAGACGGATTGACAGTGCAGTAAGTTTTTCAGAATGGAAAGACCAATTAAAGGAAGACAGAATTATTGCCATTTGAACATTATGCTAGGATATATAGCAATCCTTACACGGACATAATTTCTAACATATGATAAAGCAGTAAAGAGGAAATTTTCTCACTGCAATCAAAGAACCAAAAATGATATTTAAGGTTTATCCTGTGAAAATGAAAAATACTTACAACAGTTGGCCAATGTGACACAGAAAAAAGTGCATGACATGATAAAAATTTCTTTTTCATCAATTATCACGTGTAATTTTAACCTAATTGATAATTAACCATTATACAATAAGTAATTCAATAAACATGTGAATATAAAGAGACCTGTAATATGACCGAACTGTTACATCTTCATAGAAAAGATCTCTAGATTTCCACGTATATCCAATAGATGCTAATATTGCATCACCAATTATATCTTGCCCGGACAAGTAACTTGCCCTTACATTCAGTGGTCCCTCAAAACAACTGGTTTCTTTTCCATTCAGCAATTTAGAAGTTGCATCCAATGTACAAGATTTTGGAGCAGCAAAGAACAGCCTTGTCTCGGAAGAAGTTTTACCCACATTCCTGCCAAGTCAAGAATATATTACAAAGCATTAAAGCAATCATCTAAACTAAGAAACTTTCCATTACTCCATTTTACCTTGAAATCAGAACATTGGCGGCATCTTCAAAACCAAATTCACTTGCAATGATATCAAGGTAGTACTCTTGCAAAGAAATATTAAGAGTTACTTCCTCAACAGATTTTTCCACTGAACTAGGAATCCGTATGGCAGTAACCTGAACACGTTCTTGTGAACCATCTTGCTTCATTAATGACTCTATAATATCTTCTGCATATGGACTCTGCCTTCTAATCCAGAGATGCCGCTCAGAAGTTGCAAGAAACCCAGATAACTTTGCAGCGGCCTTTATTATGTATGAAATAACCAGAAATGGATTTGACTCCACCTCAGGATCAATACATTTACACAAGTTATAAAGCTTTGCATCATAGACAGCAATGACAGAAACAGGAAGTGATCCAGAAAGATCACCTTTCCTCTGCAAAGTTCCTCCAATGTGACCACTGAGTGGGTGAAGAGATGAAAGAAACTGTAGAAGTGTCAAATGGTAAGGCAAAATGGCACCAGATTGAATCAAAATTCACTAGCAGATGATTCGAATAACATAATGTCAACCAAATTAAATTGTCTTTGTACCAATTAGTAACCATGATGGCCAAGCAAGATAGTTCTAAAAATTAACCACAAATGAAGTATAACTTAGAAAGAGAGAATTCATATAATTTAATCTTTCTAACAAGAAATTTCCAAAAACTTTCAGCAATAAAATCCAGCCTAAAAGAATTGTTTGCTTGCTGCTAAATAATTTGGTAATCAGAGGCCAAAAGTATATAACATTTTATTTAAGATGAAGTTACAAAAATAAAAGTTTTAATCCTCATATAAGATGAATACATATAGTAATAACATAATATTCCTAGCAGTTCACTCCAACAAACCTTTATATTCAACAACTAGAAATCTCTAGAAACTGGACCTCTAAATACAAGCAAATAATTTGAAAGAGAAAAAAAAAAAAATCATAAGGATGGTCAATCAGCTGGGGAAAAAACACTTTGAGATTCTGTGGTTATCCAAATAAATCCCATAAAACAGTGATCTTGATGTATTTATTTTTCATAATTGAAAATAAGCATCACTTCATATACATGCTTAACAATCCAAGTAGGTCACCTACTTTGTCTGAAAATAAGTGGTCGATTCGAGTAACTAAATTTTCCCATGCTTCCTGTGGAGTAGGATTAACAGTCCCAGGACGGATGCCAAGCTGCAGTAGAGTAATTAATATTGTGAAAGTTAAAATCCCGTAATCCTTCAGTACAAAGCTAATAGCAGATATTAAAGCCTATTCCTCTGAAGCAGTCAGAATTTATAAGAAAAATACTATCTAAATACAAAGCATATATATAAAATAAATTGTAGCAACAGCATCAGTATTAGGAAAGATCCATTTCCTATACATAATATTTTTTAAGAGAATATATGTCATTTGAAACAATGACTCAGGATAAGAAACAATCATGCCCACATTAGAAATACCTCTAAATCTCTGATACAAGGCATTGGACAAAAACGAAGTGAAAAAAAAAAAAATCCAAACGAAGGATCCAAGACTTGAAAATCGGGTGGGAAAAAATTTATTTTTAATATGATAGCCCATATATCAAAATCTGACAAGGCAATCTCAAACTGCTTGGCATTGAAATTTTGCAAATGTAAGGGGGGTAAAAACACCCTTCCCAACTCCCACTTGGGCCACTATTATCATCAAAACAAAACTTAAAAAAACCATCAAACCCAAATGTTACAGAATAAGTAATTCACAGGTTCTACCTCTTCCTGCTACTTTATAAAGAATAAAGAAATTCAGCAGCAAGGGAGATGAGGCAAAGCTAGATTTAAAATAACTGTGATCAATGAAAAAGTTAAGGGAAGTGACTATCATGACAAACATAGACAGCTCTAATTGAAAGAAGAATTAAGAAGCACAATAAGAAAATGAAATTTAATAGTTCGCACACTGATTGGAGCTAAGTAATACCTTCTCTATAGCCATCTCTGCTGCAGATTGTTCTGCATCCTTCTTTCTCCTAAAGGTCTCTGACACAACAGAAAGTTCTGGAAGCTGCAAAATGCAACGATAAAGGCAGGGTCCATTGTGTGGAATATTTAATCCAGGACATTCAGTTTGACGATACTCCTTCACCTCCTCTATCATGTAACGAGCCTTGTCACCAAAATTTTGGTGTATTATAGCCTTAGGTGTAATGGTTGCCTTTTTAGGTGCAACAGCAGGAAGCACTTTGGTTTCCATGAGAAAGATCAGAGCATTGCCTATCCTTGAAATTGTTATCATCAGATCAGAATAAACTATTGCAATTGTAAGTAGCATAAAATCTAAACTGTACAGAACAAATGACACATTTGTAAGCTTTCCAATTTTCTGGGAGGTAAAGTAAAATATTCAAGTGAGGAATGAACAAAATGAATCAGATTAGAACCTTTTTTCTTTTTATAATTTTAACCAGTATTTGAAAGAAAAATCAAATGCTCATTTACAAGTAAAAGAGTAACCCAATGCATGAAGCCCCCACCCAATGAAGTTTAGGGAGAATAGGTGTAACCAGCCTTACCCACAAATGAAGAAGCTATTTCCGAAACCCGTCACTTCCAAGTTGCAAGGCAGCAACCTTGTTGCCGTGCCAAAGATCACACTCTAAACCCTGATTTAGAAGTATGGAAACAAATAAAAAATAAATAAAACTTTTAGCGATGATAATTAATCCAATTCTAGAAATATACCATGTGCAATAAAAAGAGGGGAACAAAAAACAAAACCAAAAAGCTAACAAACAGAATTTGTAACCAATAGGCAAATCATTTTCCGTTGCTTAATGCACGAAAGAGCTATGGTAATCCACGTATTTTGTGATAACAAGTAAAACCAAGAAAAATGGAAATTGACTCGTTCCATTATGTGGCCAATTATGATCATAGCCAACGAAAAGCAACAACAGCCATACAGATTGTGAAAATGGGATCAAGGCAAGACACAGGAGCAAGAACTCAAGAAGAGAGAATGAACTTTCAAATTTCAATACTGATGAAATTGCAATAATGAGATCAAAGCTCTTCCGTACACAACAAGTGTTTATTTATGTACAAGAGGCTTAACAAGTGATGAGGATTATCCAAGCAAACTAACTAACTCCTAGCTGTATAAATAACAGAAGTAACAAACAAACAGTTTGCTATAACACTGGTATCAAAATTGGAACCAGATTATCCTCCTTTTTTTTCATTTTTCAGAAAATGATAATAAAAAGAAGTTATTTTTGCAGTGTCTAGGTTGAAAGGGCGAATTGTCAAAACGCATGATGGGGAAGCGTTTTGAACAAGTTACTTGACATTCGGAATTCCGGCGAGTGAATGATGATCGTAGCAAGCATGCATGAAACACAAACGATTCGAGTGAGAGAGAGAGCAGCAACGAAAGATCAAAGCGGATGAGGAAAAGGAATCATAATTCATAAGCGCGTTGAGAAAGTAGAAAGCTCAACGAAGAACAGATAACCACATTTTTAGATATTAAAAAAAACTTAAAAAAAAAAAAAGGGGAAAGGGAAAGGGAGCGATGGGTACCTTGAGAGGGTTCTCTTCAGCTGAGTGGAGTCAGGAATGAGGAGTGAGAGACAATGGGGAGTGGGGTTTCGTGTTTCAGGAGTATAGCGTGTGTTAGAAGCAAGGAATTCCAAAGAATGAGAGGGAGGGGTTGGAAATTGGAATCGCAACTTTATGTGAGAAGCGGAAGCGGCAAAGCATACAACAAAAGATGCAGAGAGAAGGTTTTAGGGTGGTTTTTGGTTCACTCCCACACAAGTCTTGCGTCCACCGTGGCAGCTTCTTGCCTAAGTTCATCACGTTTTTTACTTTTTAATGGAAATAAGTTGAGTCCTGGATAAGCTTTTCTTGTAAGGGCGGAATTTTGAATCCCAATTTTCAGTTTTTTTTTTAATTTTTTCTTTATAAAAATTAAAAAATCAAAATTAAAAATAGCAAATCAAACACATCTTAAAAGAGGGGTCATATAGTTTGCCACTTTGGGTCTTGAAAGTTTATGCTTCCTCACATAACTTTTCATTAATTAAAAAAAAAAAAAACCTTTTGCCCAACGTTGCAACTGAATTAAGAATTTTGCTGACAAATATCTCATAAACATTTGTTGAGGAATAATAAAAATAAAAAAAAGGAAAAGTTTTGAGATTTTTAATACATTAAAAACTCACTTTTTTTAAAAAGAAAACCTATTTGATTTATTTTTATTTTCAATTGTTATTTGCATTTTGTAGTTTTTTTTCCTGTTTTCTTAAAATCTTGTGAAGTGAATAATAAAAACTAAAAGTTGAATTTTTTTAAAATGTTTACTATTTCAATATACAAAAAAAAGAAATAAATAAATTGAAAACAATAAATAGAAACAAAAAAAAATGAATCTAAAACCAAATGATCCTCCTATTTAATCAAAACTTTTTTTTTTATTATTCATCAACAAGTGCTTTTACGGCAATCATTGGTACAACTCTTCCAAAAAATAATAAATAGCGGAATAAAAAATATAGTGCCTATGTTAATTTATTAGAATTCAGTTAGAAACAAAACAAAACACAAACTCTCTTGGAGCCAAAAGGATAGTGACACACACATTAAGCTGGCATATTTCATGCTACAATGAAGAACATTTTATATTGAGCCAGTTATTTGGTCCAACAAATATATCACGCAGATATGAAAATAAGACTGGTTCAAGACAACAGTACAGACCATCACCAATAGACTAAAAGCCTCATATTACTAAATTCCTCTTCCTAAAACATATGCACACGGCGAGCTATGCTTCTGCGTCCTGTAGCTTCAGAAAATACGTATATTTTCCAACAAAAAGCCCCTAATTCTGACTTATTTCTTTTGATCATCACATATTTAGATACCATGCATACATGACACTCCACTTCTATTAACACATTGTTACTAATTATCTATCCGTTAAATATATTGTTTATATCCATGAAGAAAGAAGAACGAGAGGAATGTCTGAAGTGTTGGTGTGGCAGCTGCTCTGCCACCAACAGGTAGAATAGCCCCATCACTCCATTGTGCCCTCTGGTGGTGCTGCTGCGCTAGTTAGACTCTAGAGTTAAAGTTTCACCATCTATTATATTGACAGAACCTGGTTGAGGGTAACAAGTGGACATTCCTACAATGTAGTTTGCTTCATTTCCCGGTTCCTTTCCATTTCCATAACTTGGTATTGATGAACATATAACCCTCCCATCCTGAAACCGGTATGCACATATTTCAGAAAACAAGATGCACAACGGTATTTAACTTCATAATCAAAGCTCAAGTGAAAGCAGCACGGATAGTGTAATAACAGCTGAGCTTAAAGAAATCAACAAGACATATAGCTTCCTTCACACACCAATCAGATTTTAAATTGCAAACGAGGCGAAGGTTTTGTCTTATTTCTTGGGTGGACAGCTCACAGTTTGAAAGAAGCTCAAGATGTATACTAGAGAAAGGAAAAGATGCAGTTATTACTGATAATAAATTACAGGCAAACAATTCACTCACCGTTTTGCAGTTAACTAAAACACTTGTGAATTGTGATACTAAATTGAAAATCGTCACATGGAAAGATGAAATATAAAGAGATATAAATCTGCAACCAATAACCACTTTTAATTTGAGGGGCAGAATCATTGTTTGTTTTCCTATGCAATGATTAGTTTATGTATGAGGTCATGGCATTAGAAAGTAATATCCAAATAGTTAAGAATGACTATTGAACATCACCTGTCCATATAGAGTTGATCCAATTACCACCTGAATGCTGATGAGCAACACCATAGATGACATAACCACCAGTTTTCATAGGCAGGCTTGTCCTCTTTACATGAAGGCAGCCATTACCATCCTTGTGGCCTGTGCTGCAAGGTTCAACTTCATACTCAATCTGTAACAAAGAAATCTCTTTTTTTCACTTATATCCAACTCTGATTGACTGGCATTCTTTTTTGGAATTAAAGTGAAATTGAGACAATATATGTTTATTGATGAATCCACTTACCCGACAGTCATGACTTTTGCTAGTTCCGCTCGAAGCATCTGATATTTGCAAAGTATCAGTGACATTGAGTATATAAATTTTAACAGGCACTATAAAATTGTCCCAGTCGACCCATTTTACTGTGTATCTTAGGTAAAGGCTTCTCTTTGAACACTTAAAGCCATCCCTGACCCTGCACTGAGCATAATCATAGCAACAGTGAAAGCCTCCTGCATAATCTGACCTCAGAGGCTTGCCATATTCATCCTGTGTAACATTATAAAGGTCACACTCACACTCAGTGCACCCCAACTTATCTACACCACGCGTATCAATGGCATGGACATTGAGCATCCATTTCTCCTCATACCCTTCAGGAATTTCTGCAGGATTACCTACTTCTATCCCAAAAGGATCCGGAATATCAGTAACTGTTCCTCGCGATTCAGATCCAAGGCCAAAATACTGTCCAAGGATATTTCCCTGGCATATGCCACCATTTCTCACAATAGAACGATCTGACTCAAAAAGCACCCGTTGGCCATCATACTGTGTGTGTGTGTAGCAAGTTTTGGTTCATGATACGGTACAACGAGCCAGTGGTGGAGATAAGTTTCATGGAGAGGGACAGGATTCCCCTGCTTCATCAACTACTTCAGCATCGAAACTGTTAAGTGCAACATGACCTCTTGGAAAATCAACATTGTAATAAAAGTTTATTGGCAACTGATCCGGGTCCAAGTTCAATCTTGGGGGACAGAAAAACAGCTGTATTTATTTTATTTGCAGTCTTCCCAAAAGCACCTGAGCATGGTGTGCCTAACACCACCAGTAGTATTGCCAGCGAAAATACCAAATCTTTAGATGCAGAGCACATGTTGGCTATTGAACTGTCAGCAAAATCTTGATTGGTAACCAATTGATTATAAATTAAAACAGCTATTAAACAATTGCAGACTTGCAGATTGTACACAACACACGATCTTCACAAAATTCAAGGGCAAGACAGTAGAGTAGAATTCTCACTAGTTCTACAATTGAAAATGGCCTAGAGGGATCCTTTTCAAATATTCAACTTACTAATTTAACCCGTGACGAAAAAGAAGAACTATGAAAATTGAAAAGCAGCACCTGAAAGCAAGTATAACGTAAACTAAAACAAAAGAATGCAATCCAATCAGCATCTAAGTGAATAATACATAGAGAAGGGCAAAATATTGATTGTAGTGATGAAGGCTGAGGAGTAAGGGTACATAGTATTTATGAAGACAAAATGATAAACAGTAACATAAGTTGCCACAAAATTAAGATATGAGGGCAACATAAACAGCCATATGAATTGTTACTGGAGGATACAATTCATGACCGAAAAAGCATGAAACTAGCTGTGGTGGAGTAAATGCATTTACCACCACTTACCCCGCTTAGAATCCACGAGGGGTCACAGAAACTAGGGAGACATGTAAGATGAGACATTCATTCATATGAATCAGAAGAAATAAGTACGTTGATGTCGACGAGGATGAGAGGAGTAAATGCAGTCAAAAAGGAAACAGCTGTGGTGGTACCAGATGGGATAGATGGATTCATTGGCTCACCTGAGAGAGAGAGAGAGAGAGAGCTACAACACCACACAACACGACTCGGTTTGGTTTTCACAAGACAGAGTGATGAAGAAAAGAGCATCGACGTACATTCAGCCATGGGCAAGGTTATTGTACACAAGAGTCGGACCCATTTGCTCGACACACATGCGATCCACCGTTAGAATATATTTATAATTTCTTTAAAAACATATTCAAATGTACAATTAACTTTTCTCTTCATTTATTTGGAGTAGCTCTCTGCCACATGGAGAAGGGCTGCATCCTCGTGTGAGAATAGATTGACCCTGTGTTTGCTCGCCGACAGGAATGAGGTGTGAAAACTGAAAATTTTCAGCTCCCCTGTCGGGTAGGTCTAGATTGGAATAATTCCATCACATTTCTTTCAATTTGAAGAGAGAAAAATTTGTGAAGAGGAGATGGAATTAAATAGAATAGAGTTTATTTATCTCTACTTCATTCTATCTAAATTTTACAAATCTAAATAATATAACAATCAAAAATTTCACTCCACTGTACTCCATCAAACTTTATCAATCTAAACATATTCTTCGAGTCAAATTGAATGGAGTTGGTCTCTTGGAATTTTCCCTTTTTCAAATAAAATATGTTATTTTGATAGCGGAGTCAATTGAGCCACATATTTTATATTATTGAATGTGATGATGCTCTTATTCATTTCATCTATTCCATACATTAAATAATGATAAAGAGATGGACGTCTATTTTTTAGATGTTAAAATAATAATATTTATTTGAATGAAAGAACAAATTAAGAAGTGCTTTTAACTAGCAAAATTATACTTTACGCCCACGAAATATAAGTTATATGTATTTTAACCCCTACGCTTTAAAAATATGTAAATCAATCTCGTGAACTTTCATAGATGTTCATTTTAGCCCAAGTAAGTGCAATATATCCTAACAGACTTTAGAATATATGCGAATTGACCCCCTAGACTTTTCTAATTGTGCAATTTAGTACTTCATATTTTCATAAATTTGTGATATTTTTGTTAATAATTGATAAAAAAAAATAATGAAACAATCAATTTAAATATTCAAGAGAGTTAAGGAGGTCAAATTACACATTATTAAAGTTTCGGGTTTAAAATACACATGACCTATAATTTACAGGATAAAGTGTACATTTTTTTTTTTTGGATACAAAGGCTCTAAGGAGATTTTCGTTATAAACTAAAGGCCAGCCCGTATAACCTTGGCTTGACAATATTTTTTGAGCGATACACTTGTTTTTTTTTTGGTCTGATCTGTTTACAACAATATGTATTGATTAATTGTTCCCCCTTTTTTTTAACAAACCACCGGGTTGAAGGCCCAAGAATATTTTTTTTCTGTTTATTAAGCAAAAAGCCTCTGTCTGGAAAAAAAGGTTGGGCCCATGTTGCTGTCCACTTTTGGAAGTAGAGTAGCGTTTGATAAGAGGGACGGAAACACAAATACGGAGACCGTTTGTCCCTATATGCTGTTTGGTAAGAGGGATGGGGACGGAAAAAAAAATTTTCAAAGACAAAAATTTCTTGTATTTCTGTCCCTCTAAAAGGTAGGGACAGGACACGGAGATACAAATTTCCAGTAGTGGTCAAGCCACCGGTCAATGGTCTTCGGTGGTGGTCAACACCAGTCAATGAAAGGTTAATATTTGTCCTTGTCTCTACAACCAAACGTGATACAGAGATAATATTTTTTATTCTCCGTCTGCACTGTTCTTATATTTCTATCCCTGTTCCCGATCCCCCCTCCTGGACCCCCTTATCAAATGCTACCTAAATGAGTGCTCTTGAAAGCGAGAGAAGTTAGGTGTATAATTTTCAATGATCAAGGACCTCAATCTTTAAAAATTATTGTTTAATGTTTATTACTATTATAATTCTTTAGATTTGAAGAGTAATTTTATAACGTATTTGTCAAATACTGTTTTGTGTACAATTATCATCAACCAATGGACATGTTGAAATGTGTTTTGTGTTGATTTTGTCTAAGTGAGTTGATAATATATGTACGCATATTATATCCATAGAAACTACCTACTATTTAAGGGTGTGTTTGGTTGAAGAGTAAAAATGTGACAGAATTTACATGAATGAATTTCATGTATAAATTTACACATACAACTCACTCATATAAATTTTACACTCACTTTTATTCTCCAACCAAACATACCAAAAAAGATATCCTATGCTAGTGGCGAAATTTCGAAGATTGGCCCAGTTTTTCAAAGATCTTGTTCCCTCATGCAAGCTAACTACATTTTCAAACGAGAAAATGCAGCCAACAAGATTGACCAACAAGATTGTTTTTATTTGCAACTTTATATGATTTTTTATAATCCTTAACATATTATTATGTATTTTTTTATAAATAACTTTATTTTTATTAATAATTATTTATTATAATTAAAAAGTTATCAATTTTTTTTCGGAAAATTGCCAACAGTACCCACCAAACAAAAAAGGTAATTGCCAACACCGGAAAAAAGGGATACGCCTGGAAGATTTTTCGAGAATGCAAGTTGCAGACTTGTAGTCGCAACTTTTGAGATAAATTAAGGTTACCTGCCCGCCATTTATTTATTCATGAAAACGACAAAAACAAAAACCCTTAACGCAGTATGTCACGTTAAATACGATAAAATTTGATAGAATTAGGGCTAATAATATAAGATTTAATAACTTTTAATACTATATAATATTTGGTATGAGATTATATTTGTATAAAATATGATATTTTATATTATGCAATATTATTATTTATTCATAAATAACTCTAATTATATGTAAATATTAAATTAAAATTAAAATAATAATTTTATTAATTAATTATTTATTATCAAAATGATATAGTCATTTATTTAAAAAGTAAGTCTAATTATAAATAAATATTAAATTAATTTGTTTATTATTAATCCTTACTTTGGTATATCACACATTATTTATTATTTATTTATGTAGGTTAATAGTATATAATTTATTTTTATGTTAGATATGATTTACTATTTATTCAAATATTTATTATTTATTTAAAATATTTATTATATTGTTTTATTTATTACTATATATTTAATATTTATGATTTCATTTTCATAATTATTTTTATTTTTAGATAATTATTTAAAACCATTTATTATTTATTTTAATTATTCTATTTTAATAAAAATTATTATTTAACATTTATTATTTTATTATTTTAATAATTATTTATTATTTATATTATTTATTATTTAAAATATTTATTATTTTATTTTAACAATTATTTATTTATTATTTTTGTCTCAACGAGAAGTTTATTAGTATTCAGTGAATGACATAATAAAACACAAACTCCTTCAGTGCCAAAAGGGTAGCGACGACACAAACATTTTAATGATTAAACTGAGATATATCATACTACAATGAAGAACATTTTATACTGAGCGACTTATTTGGTACAACAAATATATATATCACACGGCTATGAAAGTAAGACTGGTTTAAGACACATTACAACCCATCACCAATCACCAATAGACTAAGAACCTCAAATTACTACATTCCTCTCATAAATATGCACACAGCGGGCTATGCTTCTGTGTCCTGCAGTAGCTTCAGAAAATAAGTATATTTTCCAACAAAAAGCCCCCAATACTGACTTATTTCTTTTAATCATCACATATCTGGATCACCATACATGACATTTCACTTCTGTTAACATATATAGTATAGTAATAACTTATCAGTTAAATATATTGCTTATATCCATAAAGAAAGAAGAACGAGAGGAATGTCTGAAGTGTTGTTGTGGCAGCTGTTCTGCTACCAACAGGTAGAATAGCCCCATAACTCCAGTGTGCCCTCTGCTGCTGCTGTAGTTAGACTCTAGAGTTAAAGTTTCACCATCAATTATCTCGACAGAACCTGGTCGAGGGTAACAAGTGGACATTCCTACAATGTAGTTTGCCTCATTTCCCGGTTCCTTTCCATTTCCATAACTTGGTATTGAAGAACATATAACCCTCCCATCCTGAAATCGGTATGTACAAATCTCAGAAAAAAAGATGGACAACAGTATTTAAGAACGATTAGTTTCCCTTTAATTTGCAATGAATCAATGATTAGTTTTATTATGAAGTCATGCCATTAGAAAGTAATGTCCAGATATTTAAGAATGACTATTGAACATCACCTGTCCATATAGAGTTGATCCAATTCCACCTGAATGCTGATGAGCAACCCCATAGATGACATAACCACCACTTTGCATAGGGAGGCTTGTCCTCCTCACATGAGTACAGCCATTACCATCCGTGTGGCTTGAGCTGCAAGGTTCAACTTCATACTCAACCTGTAACAAAGAAATCTCAGTTGCTCACTTACATCCAACTTTGCCACAGAGACTAACATTATGTTATGGAATTAAATTGAGATTGAGATTAAGTCTACAACTCTACATGCTTCTTGATGAATCCACTTACCCGGCAATTATGATTTATGCTTGTTCCATTCGAGGCATCTGATATTTGCAAAGTATCAGTCACATCAAGTATATAAATCTTAACCGGCACTACAAAATTGTCCCAGTCGACCCATTTTACAGTGTATCTTAGGTAGAGGCTTCTCTTTGGGCCCTTAAAGCCTTCCCTCAACCTGCACTGAGTATAATCATAGCAACAGTGCAAGCCCCCTATATAACCTGGCCTCAAAGGCATGCCATATTCATTCTTCGTAACATTATAAAGGTCACACTTGCACTCAGTGCACCCGGACTTATCCACCACACCACGCGTATCAATGGCATGGACATTGAGCATCCATTTCTCCTCATACCCTTCTGGAATTTCTTCAGGATTGCCTATTTCTATCCCAAAGGGATCTGGAATATCAGTAGCTGTTCCCCGTGTTTCAGATCCAAGGCCGAAATACTGTCCAAGAGTATTTCGCTGGCATATGCCACTGTTTCTCACCATAGAACTATGTGACTCATGAAGCACCCGATGGCCATCAAACTCTGTGTGTGTAGCAAGTTTGGGCTTAAGGTACGGTACAACAACCCAATGGTGGAGATAAGTTTCATGGAGAGGTACAGGATTCCCTGCTTCATCAACTACTTCAGCATTGAAACTCTTAAGTGCAACATGACCTCTTGGAAAATCAATATCAGAATAATATTTATCGGCAACTGATCCGGGTCCAAGTTCAATCTTGGGGGATAGAAAAACAGCTGTATTTAATTTCTTTGCAGTCTTCCCAAAAGCACCTGAGCATGGTGTGCCTAACACCAGCAGAAGTATTGCCAGTGAAAATACCAAATCTTTAGATGCAAAGCCCATGTTTACTATTGACCTGTCAGCAAAATCTTTATTGGTAATCAATTGATCATAAATTAAAACAGCTATTAAACAGTTGAAAACTTGCAGATTGTAGAGAATACACCATCTTCATACAATCCACTGGCAAGAGAGTAGAAGAGAATTCTCAATTCTACAATAAAAAATGGCCTAGAGGTATCATGTGCAAATATTCAACTTGTAAGGATGCGTTGAAGACGAAAGGCACCTCAGTTTTTCTGTTTATCAAACAGAAAAAGTTTGGTTATGTTTTTTTCACAAATACAAGCACCCCATTGAAGACCACTACCAGCCCAACTCAAAAAGGACTCGGCTACCGTAAACTGGCCAAACAGAGTTTGCCCAACAATACAAAAAAAGGGCAAGAGCAGATGGCCAGACACCTACCTTGTTCTGCCAAATAAGCTACACAAACGAGATGAAAAACTAAGAAAATAGAAAAGCAGCGCCTGAAAACAACTATAACATGAAGTAAAACAAGAAATTAATACCAAAAAAAAGAATGCAATCAGCATCTAATTAATACATAAAAAAGGGAAAAAAAAATTGATTGTAGTGATGGACGGTCAACGCCTCAACGGTGAGGAATAAGGGTATATACTATATAGTGCTAGTATTTATGAAAATTAAATGAAAGTAAAGAGCATAAGTTCCCAAAAAATTAAGATATGGGAGCAACATAAACGGCCATGAATCTTCATTGCTGGAGGGTACAACTCATGGCCAACCAATAGCCTGAGGGGCAGAAGTACCTCACTTAGAATCCAACAAGGGCCACAGAGACTAGGCAGATATACATACAAGATGAGATATATTCATTCATGTGAATGAGAAGAAATTACGACAGTGATGTCGACCACGATGAGAAGAGTATATGCAGTAAAAAGGAAACAGATGTGGTGGTCCAAGATGGGATAGATGGATTCATTGGCTTACCTTCAATAGAGAGAGTGCCACAACACCACGCAAGAAGACCCGGTTTGGGTTTGACAAGACAGAGTGATGAAGCATTGAAGGAGTTCACTTATTTATAGTAGCTAGCTGCTAAATTGAGAAGAGCTGCGTCCTTACGTGCGAATACAGATTGAGAATGATATGTTACGTTGGATTCAGCTGCACACGTAGGAAGAACCGAACAAGTGAGATCTATCGTTGGATTCATCGCATTTTTTTATCTGTGGTGGACAGGTGGCGCGTGATGCTGGGCAAACTGTACATACAAGCCGAAACCAAAGACTTAGTTGCTTGTCACTTTTTGCCAATGCTCTAAGCCATGACGTCAATCAGGCAGCAGGGGTTAAGGTAATAGGATGTATCTTAGGGGTTAAGATAATAAGATGTAGATGTGAATTCGAATTGTGAAGACTTCTTTGATTGACATTCTTATAAATTTGTTATAAATACTCGTGGAGTCCCATTGCTATGCACTGGCCTTACTGTTGAATCCACCCAAACCTTTTTATTATAATAATAAGACGTCTAGGCGTTAAGTCCGAACCAGCCCCCAAATCACCCAAGTTCTAACCCTCACACTTTAATCCTAGATGCTGTATTGTTTTTAATGCTGTTGGGAGTGTTTTTAATGTTATCATAAATGTTTTCAAATTTATTTTATACAATAACTATTTAACTTTTTAAAAGACTGTTGGTTAATAAATTGAAAGACATATTCGAAGTAGATTTTTAGAGATTAACTAAATAATTTAACACTATTGAATTCGAAAATGAAACAAAGGCTAATATCACGTGCTATTGTTGTAACATTGGTAGTGTTGATGCCTGTAATAGTTTGATGATGCATTGGAAGTAATTTTTTTTTTAACACATGTATTATAGTTAGGAACTCTTCCTAAAAGATTGGGAGAAAGGGGTATCGCGAGATTTGAACATAAAACTTCCCATTCAAAAGGGTGTAGAAGAATTATTTAGCTATAAGCTCAACTACTACATTGAAAGTAATTTAATCAATAGTAATGTTATTTATATTATTTTAGGTATATTTTTAAGATATATTATAAAATGTCGATTAAACATTACTTAAAGATAAAAATTAAGGCTTACTCTCACTCAATATTTAAAGGATATTTTAAAAATATTTTTAAGAGTACATTAATTAAGGGATAAAAATAAAAAAAAAATTTATATTAATAAAATTTATATTTATTTTTACACATAAAACTTATCTATAATTTTTTTACACTCATTGATCAAACACGCCATAAACGTTTTGATAGTATATATATATTTTTATTTGCTAGTGCTCTCCATGTTTGTGACTTTCTTGCTCTTTTTCTGTCTTCTCCTGGGGACACTCGGTCACTCCCTTGGACTTTTCACAGCCCCTTTGTATGAGAGAACGGAAAAAAGAAAGTGTAAATAAGATCAACTACTTTTACAGAAAAGAACGGGAATACGATGTTGAAATGATGTTTGTTTTTTAATGATAATGGAGAAGTGTTTAATACTTCTAGAGATGTTTAGCGGGATTAAATCAGAAAATTGCAATAAACAAGATGGCCGACGCCCCTTATTGACAACTACTCTCTGCCACCACAGGAACAATCCCAAGGCCTGACAATAATGAAAATGACATCCTTATTTGAGTCCACTTGATATGGCTCAGATTCATTCATCTACATGCAGAAGCGTACAAAATATATACGCGTGTCAAGGCGTCTTGTTTGAAACGCGATTGTGGCCAGTTGCTGAATGCTGCGGAAACAATTAGTAAATGACTAATAAAACGATAAGAATTATCCCAAGTTCCGGTGCTTCTAGAGACTCTATTTCATATAAATTACGTTATTTATATTCATAATATATAAGATATTATATGAACATAATCTTATTTATTGTTAGATTGAGTATGAATTTTATTTAAATAGAGTTCACATCTCATCTAATAATGAATAACGTATGAATAGACACGACATTTAATATCTTAGGAGTATAAATAATATTTTTGGATTAACATAACTAATATCACTCGCACTAGGGAGTACCGAGTCGCTTGCTCTTCTTGTTAGCATTTGATATACGTCACTGTGAGCCTGATTGATTGTTAATGGGATTGGGACAAGCTCCTAAATTTTGTGGATCATATTTCTGGGCTATCTTATAGTTTGAACAGCACCAGTAGGGTCACATCATACTCCAATTCAGAGGGTGTTTGAAAGGAATTTTGTAGACTGAAAATCACTTTTTTGGTCCAATTATATATAAAATTAAGTTTTATAATAAATTTTTCTTGAAAAAATTGAAACTAACTCCGCCATAATCTTCCTGGTTATGTTTGTCTATCCGAGCATTTCACTGATCACAAATCTTATACGTAATTCCCTTCATCGATACACGCTGTATTTCCCCTTTCTCCATCTTGAGTGAATGTGATGATGGGATGGCCGGATGGGACCCTTTCGGCATTTTCAATTTTAAACATAATACAGCTGGAAATCACATTGATTGAACATTATTAAATCATTTATATTTTCACATGTCAAAAATATAATATATTAATCATCATATATAAATAAAGCATTAAAAGTTTTTGAATCGATGTGACCCTTTTGTGTATATATATATATATATATATAAATAAAGCAATCTTATATATATATTGGTACATGAAAATTTATAACAAAAGGATAGCACCTCATATTAAGGCAGAAAAAGCCTCCATATTCAAAGAATATTTACATAGAAACTACTTTTGTTTTTTGTGGTTCCAATGAGCTTTTAATGAAAAAAAGGAAAAAATGAGAAAAATAATGGATAAACGAGGATAAAACCCTGACCAATATCAACAAACATCTAATCACTTGAATTTTTAAACTTGTGATATGAGACCTGTAATGGTCCACCTGACTAACCTCCCCGGTTTTAATTCTTAAAGCGATCATATCTATAACGAAGAATTGTGAATGACATATCAAGTTTAAAAGTAAAGTTCCAACATTATATATCCAAAGGGCCGCAAGAACTATAGATGAAAACCCGGTAATGGCGTTGTTTTTTTTACAATTTATTTCAAAATTAATTGGGATTGCACAATATAATTTAATCAAATAAGGAGCCAAAAAGATCAGAAAGGCTATTTTCATCGACCAGTTCCTCCAAGTCCGTGGATATACACCTTTCCTTGACTTCCTTCTACCCTTTAAAATCCAATTTGTTGATTCTTTTACAACATTCGGATGATTCATCAGTGTGGACAAGAACATTGCTTCATTGAGTGTCCCCATGACCACCTAGGAGCATGGAACTCAGGATAAATTCCTTCTGACCTGCTTGTCTTCCTTACAGCAATATTTCAAACTGCAATAACCACAACATGGAGGAAAACATCACACGCAAAAAGATCAGAGTCAGAATAGGGAGTAGCATAGCAATACAACTATAAGCATAAAGTACCATACCAACCAAACGAATTTAGAAACTTTTAACAGACTAAAAAGAGAAACTTATCAGAAGTTTACTTGTGTTTATCCAAATCAAACTTGTTTAGCAACACTCATGTTGTTATGGCAGCAGTAAAAGCTGAATCAGCGGAACCAATATATTCACCACCCAAGGTTGTATGCAACCTTGTGGTGACTCAGTCATCTCGTCCCAATTACCAACAGTTTCATTTTTGACAATTTTGGTAATGAGCAGAGGATAGGCATCAGGGTGATCTACCAATCTCATTTTTTAAGTAGCACCCTATGCATATTAACAGCTTCATCCTTGCAAAGGGCACACCAATGTAGAAGCTGAAGTCGGAGAGATCAAGAGTCTCTTCACATATACAATACTAAAATTATTGATGTTTTGTTATGAGTCTAATTATGTTACTCATGTTATTGAGCTGGGATTGCACTAATTATACCTCATCTTTACTTACCTAAATTATTTGTATAATATTAGGATAAAGTTATGTTTTTCTTTTGTTTATTTGTTGGTCAGACAACAATTACTTAGTCTTTTTAGTAAAAAATGTTCTCTCTAAAAGTGTCACAAGTTTTATAGGATATGTTTTCCTATGCATTAAAGAATACAACTTCCACAATAGTGAGCTCACTGTAGAAGGTTAAAGTGTATTCAAAACACTTTTGAAATGCACAAAGTACCACTGTTCCAACTTTCAAGTCATCTACCGCAAGGGTGAGAGAAAGCTTATTGGAAGGCAATGACTTTAAAAGTTCATTTATCTAACTAGGGGGAGACTCAATACAGGAACTTGTTTCTGCTCATATACCTAAACTCTGCTTAAGATGGGCATGACCGTCCATGTAAATCCTCATTGGATGAAATCTACCTCTCAAAAGTCTAAAGACTGATTAAAATGAAACTATCGCCATTATAATATGATGATATTGCAACTACTTTCCTTAACCAGTCATCATCTGGTGGACTGTGTTAAAAGATCTGAACTTCCCAATTAAAATCCTAGGTTCTGTAATGCAATCAATATTCAATAGTATGTGGAGCTATGGAAGAATGAAGCACACATTAGACAAAACAGAAGACTAATAAGTCAGAATAACATCTCAACTTTCCAATCAAAATCCAAGGTTTCTAGACTGCAAATCAGTGGTATGGGGTGGCTATGTGCAGAATGAAGCAAAAGACAAAACAACAAGGAAGACACCTTACAGAGTAAGACCCAATGCTTATTATGGAATAACCCACCGAACACACCACAGAAGACCATTCGTGATTCCACCAAGCAGAATCAACTCAAACGCTATTTAATGCACAATACATGAATTCAAATAATACAGCCACCAATATTAACATTTAACTTCTATGCAGCGTTAATAACTTAATATGCACTATCCTCCAAATCGATATTGAAATTCATACCCACCCAAAAAAAAAGAAGAAGTTACTGTCATAACCACCAACATTTGTTAACAATGATTCAAAAACATCATCCACTGCCAATGCTTAACTCGTTACACTATCTCTTCGTCAAATTTACACACTTACTATTAGCCAACACATTTAAAAATTTCATCAATCCACATATCTCCACGAAATCAAAGATCAAAGATCAAACCTTTCTACGGTGCAACACTAAAAAGCACCACCATTCTTCAAATCTAACACCAAACCAACCAAACACATCATAGCTTAAGTTGAAATTGCTTTTACAAAACAGCTCACAAATACCACAAACATTTTAGCCAGGCATTGATATCAAAAACACTTAAAATGCAATAACACACACCAAAAAGGAAAATTCCCAATTACAGAGACAGATTAATTTAAGATAGATAGCTAGTTGTTCCTACCTGGATTCGTACAAGTCAAAACTAAACCAATCTCTTCCTCCTCATCATCTTGAGAGAGGCTTCTGTAACAATGCAGTGAGATAAACCTCTCCGTTCTTGACCCCACTTGCATCGGTCTTATTCCCCGTCGCCCACTTCACCGTCTTGTACCCCAACTTCCCAATCAAAGGCCCATAAACCTTCTCGAGGTCCACCCCTTTGCTGAAGAACCTGTCAAGCCACAAGTATCCACCACCCCTTAGAACCCTATCAACATCAAACAGCAAGAACTCCATCATCGTCACAGGGATCCACCGGTTCACGGCGCGCCCGCACCGCACCAGATCCACCACCCCGTCGAACACCGGCAGCCGCTGCTGCAGCGGCACGTGGAGCGGCACCAGCCCCCTCAGCGCCACCGCCTCGCTGTACGGAGCACCCACGCTCATCGTCGTCGTCACCACCGTCACGTTCCGGAGCTTCATCGCGGCGGCGAATGACCCCGTCCCACCGCCGACGTCGAGCCCTAGCCGAATAACCGACTTGGCGGACTTGGCGATCTGGAAGAGCTGCGAGATCGGGAGATCGAGTTCGGTCTTGTAGGCTGTGAACTTGGAGGAGTCCGAGGAAGGGAGGAACCCTAGGTTAGGGTTCTGGCGGTGGAAGCAATCGAAGGATTTGCAGGAGTAGTGGTCCCAGATGACGGAGGAGTCGGGGAGGGAGGAAGGGAAGGGGTTTTGAGGGAGGGAGGAGGTTGGGGGTTTGTGCGGCGGAGTTGGGGAGAAGCAGCGGCGGCGGGGGAGGGGGTGGCAGCCACGGAGGATTAGGGATTCGGCGAGGTCGGAGTCGGAGGGGCAGAGGGAGAAGGGAGTGTAGGTCATGTATTTGTGGAGGAGGTCCGGGTGGTTGTGGCAGGAGGAGGCTATTGGGGAGAGGTGGGAGTAGAGGAGTAGATCTGGTGGGACGGTTGATTTTGCGGTGGTGGAAGGGGTGGTGTGCTGGAGGCGCGTGAGGTGGTTGATGGCGGCGCGTATGGTGTGGAGCTGTTGGAGGAGCTGGTCGGGGACTGGTTGGGGTGGTTTTGGGGATTTGGGGGATTGGAGTGTGGAGGAGAGGTGGTATAGGGAGAGGATGTTGGTGGCAACCATTGCCATCAGGAGGAGCAGGTTTAGTGTCATCGTTGTGAATGTGAAACCCATTTGCGTTTGGTTTTCTTTTCTTCTCTTCCTTCTTCTCTTCTGCTTTGCTCTCACTCACTCACTCACACACTGTCTCTGTCTGTGTGGGTTTGTTTCTTCTTTTGGCTTAGCTTGTTTTTTGGTTAATGGGGATTTGGAGACCTGGAATTGACTTAATTCGACTTGTGAGCCAAGTGAAGTGAAGTGGAGGGAGTGGGACCTGGGAGTTGAGTGAGTGATTAGTGTAGTAGTAGTAGTAGTATAATAAGATTGAGTTGAGAGCTGATCCAATGACGTTAGCTAGCTTTCTTCTGAACGTAGACTTGGGGCCAGTGATTTCCAGCTATCTGTAAATTTCTGTGGGGCCGAGGAATCATCGTTTTACTATGTGCATGTGGATGTAAATCTAGATTCCGTCTGTGCTTGTATCAACCATCCATACAAAGACTTCGGTTTCGCATGGATAGATAGATCGAAGCCGATAAGTCGGTGACTCTTGTTGGGTTTCATTTACTTCCCTCTTTGGTTGGTTCCTTGCTTCTACGTAATTTCTTCCTCAAAACAAGTGGTCCATTTTGTAATTATAAAAATGAAGAAGAAAAAAAAAAAGAATAGTATTATGGATGTCTTCTTCGAGTTAAATGAAATAAGAAAACGGGCAAAGCAAAGCAGCAGCAGGATGCACGTGAATGTGTCAAGTTGGATCTTATTGAAGATGCATTTTATGTTCCTTTTCTTCAATCCTCTCTCTTTGTTCGTGCTATCTTTAATAATCTCGAAACGAATTAGGAATCTTCCACGTAAAATAACGAGTAAGCCTTGTTAAAAGGAGGAGATGGAGGTGACCGTGTAACGTAGGAGAATAATTTAATTTAAATACACAAAGAAGGAAGTTACGAGTATTAGTCTTTTTGTGTCAATAGAAAAGAAGACGACGGTGCTCTGGAGTCGTCACAGGTCACAAGTAGTGGGAAGGCATTGAATTACCCTTGGCCTACCATTGTACTCCACCAAGCTTGGGTTGGCCCTCATAAATGGCTCGGGTTTTAATTTTCATGTCCTCTGTGTTTGTTCTGTTCTCATAGGAAAACGTCAACGGTGGTTTATTTTTGTTTGCTTTCCTAGCATAGCGTGGAGACAATGGACCCAAGTCACACAATATCCAACTCCACATGCCGCCCTTTCTACAAAAATCTCATTCCTCGAGCTCAGACATGGCAACAAGATAATATCCAAATTTAGTATTAACAGAAACTCTGTTGGGTGAATCTCACACGGAGTGGCCAAATCCGATAAAGAGAAGATCCACACATATCCTGGGCCTTCAATGAAGAAACCGAAGAACCATAGATAGCTTGGACCTTCGATGAAGCCATGTTTGTGACGATGAAAAAAATAAAATTGAACTATATTGTAAACAAAAAGGCCTACTTCTCAAATGATGTGATCAAACCAAATATTAATGGAGCGTGAAATTTTTATTCAATCCAGTAATTGGATTTACCATGCTTTGATTGAATTGAGTAAAAATAGACGAATTCTATTCCATTTAATCTCATTATCTCCTCCCATACCTTTCCCTTGAAACTGAGGGAAATAGGATGAAATGAGATATTTGTTAAATAAAATTACTAGTTCACCACTATTACTAATATTATTATATTCTAACAAAGGTATTTTAGAATAAAAAGTTTATAATCTCCATTACATGTAATAAAATATATCCATACAATAAATTAAATTAATTATTCCACTTCATATTATTTCACCCTGTTACTCACCATCAATCCAAAGTGATAAAGGACTAAAAGGCTCCTAAAACTCTATATCTCCACAGCCTCCATATTTGAATATGAATCTTTCAATGAGCCTGGAACTTAAACTACAGCATCATCAACCATCTAATTCTCGACACCTAGACAAGGATAAGTCACCATAAGTATCGAGTTTTCCGTTTTCTTTTCCCAGAGCATAATGAACGAAAAACAAATGAACCTCAAGATACAATATAGTCACCTAGATGACCAGACTACAGAGGTTAACAATTTTATAGTACCGCATTAATTTGGAAGAATAATAAACAATTTCAAAACACGGTATTAGAAGCTATCATCCGGACAACAGGAAATTTTGAAAAACAAAAGACATTGCATTTCATTTCAGACAATCCTCTCCAACTCCCTAGCATAACTGAGTGTCTGGTTGATGAGTTGCAGAGAGGGTATTTCTTTGCAAGGTGCAGATTCTTTTGCCTTTTGGAAGAAGACACAACCATTCTTGATCTCCCACTCAGGATGCTCCTGCAATTGATACATGATAACTTCAAAACATGAGAACAAAATGAAATTGTGCAATGAAAGAGAGATTTTCTATATTATAAACTTGTAGAAGTAATCTCATCAAGCAATAAATACTTGTAGATGGATTTAGGAGTCATAACACTGCTCACCTCTTTGGTATATTCCAAGAGTTCCTTATCCGAGGTGAACATCAACATTTGCTTAGCATCATTAATTGAAAGATAGTCATATGCCTTCTCACTGCATCCAGCTATTTCATCCCTGAATGATTAAAAACAGATTTTAACTGACTAGAAGATACAGATGTAAAAATAGTAAACATAATATGCAGGAAAATAAATAAATAAAGATTATAATAAACTCTATTCTTCTACCTGATTGCCATTGTAGGAAGCATTGCCATTGTAGGAAGCAAAACAACAGAATTAGAGGAATATAACTAACAAAGTTTAATAACAATAATATAGAAACTGGTTGTCAGTACAAACATCCAAACTAGTCTAACTAAGCAACTTCCGAAGTAAAAAGAAATCTAGCTGGAGGTCCAATTTTTAATAGCTTATCACTTTGAGTTCAATCATCTGCCAGGCAATTAGAAAAAGATAAATAAATAACAATTATTACCTCACAGTCTTTGCCAAAAGATCCATGAAATAAACATATGTTTCATGTGGCACTGTCTGCCTTGCACTCAAGACGCGATTGTATGCTCCTTCCATAAAAGATTGCTCCAACTCCACAGCATGCTTAATGCAAGGATTTTCTAAAGCAGCAGATGAAAGCAGTTCCAACTCAGTATGGAATTCAGCAATTCTATTCTGCACAAGTAGTCTCAAAAGGTTGAGACCTAGTATTGGATACTCTTGAGGAGATGGTGGTAGTCGATTGCTGCAACAAAGAAAAAATCCCCATAAAATACAAGAACACATCAGGAAACAAATCAAAATAGCACATAACATCACACTCCAATATAGATACTAATTTTCTGTTCGTTGGCACACAGTTTATCGGTTTATGTTAAGCAAATGATAAGGAAATGTTTACAGTCAGGTTTATATATTCAGCTGTATCAGAGTGAAAACAGAACTTCTGTACATGTAACAAAGAAGGGCAAGAATCAGTTACCAGGCATCTGTATAATAGGGTTTCAACTGGAAGAAATCCCTCTCAAAGGCATCTTGATCCTCAATTTTCACACTAAGGACAACGGCATGCTCGTATATGTCCCCTGGAAGTTTCAAACATGAAAAGAGAATAAAAAACCTGAGAAGAAGGACTTGCAGCAGTCAACTTTTAAAAAATTTGTTTTTTTGTTTAAAGCAGCTATCAACTTACATGACTTAGTTGTGAAGGGACACTTTAGTAATTTATTTGCTTAATCAATATGGCTTGCCTTTTCATTGCCTTTGAGCAGAAAAAAGTTTTCAAATTTAAATAAAAATTGTCATACTCTTCTCTTTCTCCTCTAATATACAGCAAACCACATTGTCTATCATGTAGATAATAAAACAATCAACCATTCAGTTTGTCAGATACAGGAATCAGAGAGAAAGAAACTGAGTAATCTGTCTGAATGAATGGGTTACATCTACTGAGTTCTGAATAGATATAGTGTGAGTGCCACGCATTAGGCTCTAACAGAATTCCTAACAGCCTAGGAAACTTGGCATCAGTTGCTGTAACTGATTTTCAGCTGTCACAATTAACACATGTCAAGATCTGAGGCTTCCTACTACCTGTGATACTCTTAACAAAATTGATAGCAACATCCCCTTGCCAACAAAACTATGAATACCATAAAAGAATTGTTAGGTTTAATCTATACTTGCCACTGCTCACTACAATAGGGGGCATGGAAGGAAGAATCAGTTTTCAATCACAAAGAGCTTATAGCCAAGCTAATGTACAAAACTTGATTTTCAATATCAGCCAAATTTAAGATTAAATCATGTTGCAGTTGAAGAAGGGAAGATATACTTCTATAACATAACGAAAAAGGATGATCCAAGAAATGAACAAATACACATCCATAAAATAAAAAACAGAGTAACTGGTTGGAGTGAAGTATGTTACTTGCTATCGTTAATTCATGGACAGCTTTAGGTGTATCTTCGAACAAGGGCGGAAGGCTTCTGAACTCTGTCAGTTTAACCTGCAAGTAAAAACAAAGTCACACAATATTTACACGCACTGCAAAATGTCCAGCATCTGCTAATATGACCTGAGAAAGAAGAAAATTGGGACTAGATACTATCTTGTATAGACTGTGAATTCAAGCTGGTTGCAGAGTTGCAGTAATCTACAAACCCAGTAACTAATAAAACACATTTTACAACCCACTCATTGCAAATCAATCATCAAAACTCTCAAAAGTTCCTCTATATGCTATGAAGATTCCAATCTAGCACACCTCACCATGCATGACTTAATCGCTACACTATCTATATCAAATCAAACTACTTTGGGCATCTCCGAAATCGAACAGCATGGGAACAATAGGACCCGACCTATAATGCATCATTGCTATCATTATCTCGAACTGAAACAACCTAGACCAACCCACAACCTTTTGACTTCGCAAAATACCAAATTTAAATTCACATTTTAACCAAAAATAAATAAAGCATCCGAATTGATCTTCAAGGACCAACAAAGGGTACCGCTTATTTTCAAAATTGGGTGTCATAAATAAACAAACTAGGGTTTGGTTGGGTGGGAATAATACCTTTAGCTGGGAAAGGAGATTGGAAGAGGTATCAAAGTCATTCCTGAGAAAGGCAGCCTTGAAGCGCTCGAAGAGCTGAGAAACCTCTGTTAGCTTCGGATCCATTGTTGATGATGATGATGATCTTTCTTCACCAGCACTTCACTGCACTGCAATGCACCGTAACCCCTCTTTCTTTCAGGAAAAGGTGGAGCGCTTCGAACGACAACTTGCAACGAGAGAACGACAACCACGATGGCCGGTGCTTTCTCCCTTTTACATGGGTAACCATTCTTGGGCCCTTCTCCATGGGCTTTAACAAAATGTGGCCGACTGCCCATATCCTTTCAATAGGCCCATCAATGTCCATGAGACCAAGTAAAAACTTTAAATTTGATACGTTGATTGATAGCATGTTGAACTCAGACTCATACTTTATTCAATGACTCATATTGATAGCATCAAAACCACATGTTGTACTCCCTTCACCCTTTTAATGCCATGAAAGATGCACAGTTAGGCTCATTTTAATTTTTCACATAATTTATTTTTATTTAAATCCTAAATATTAAACCCTATTTTCGTGAAAAATAGAAAAGGGCCTTTCATGTAATCCTGAACATAGTACTACACAACACCTGTGAGGGGACGTTTGTTTTCTATCTTAGGACAAAAATACAATGACAGTTTGTATGTGTATTATGTTTGGTGGTAAAGATGGAGTACGAGGATAGAAAAGACAAAAATTTTCTGTATTTTTTTCCCTCCAAAAAGTGGGAACAGGACAGAGAGACAGAATTTTTTTTTTTAATAATATCCTTAGATTGCAACCTCCGGTGGTGGTCAGGTCATCGGTCAACTACTAGCTGCCGCCGATCAACGGCCAACCGACGGTCATTAACAAATAGTCAATGGAAAGTTAAGGCTGATCAACGGTCTCTGGTAGCATTCAATAGCTGGCCAACGGTGGTGGTCAATGGCGGTGCGGCAAGCATATATATGTCTTTTATTATGTATTTGTTGTACTGTCCCGTGCTGCTAAACAAAATACGGAGACAGTTATCATATATTGTACTTCACAATTAAACATGATACAGAGATAGGATTTTTTATGTCTCCGTCTCTACTGTCTCTATATTTTCTATCCCAGGATAATAAACAAATGCTACCTGATCTCTAATAAATGTACCATGTCAAACTAATCTTTATTCTCTGTGTGTGTGTGTGTTGCACCATAGCAAACTCTAATAAATGATCACCATCTTGTCCCATTGCAATAAATATCCATCATAAATAGATTATGTTAACCACGAGTGTGGCGCAGTAGTAGCTTACCTTGTTTGTTAATTATGTGGTCGGAGGTTTGATCCTCACTCATATGTATGAAATGCATTTCGTAGCCAGTCATTTGTCTCTTTGGGAGAGCTTCCACAGCGAATGGATTAGTTAATGCTGTCGGTGATAGATATCATGATTTCGATAAAAAAAAAAAAAAAGATCATGTCTCCAAATCCGCTATAAGCATTATGAAACCATAATAGTGCTTTATAATTGGCTACTAAGCTGCCCCTCTCATCTCAAGGAAAAAATTAAGAGTCTGTTTAATTTGCTGTTTTCAATTTTTGTGAAGAAAAAACTAAAAAAACTGAAAACTGAAGCCCTAGAGCGTCCACATTTTTGTGCTCCAATATTATCACGAGGCCATTTTGCACTTTGATGGGCTCCTCATCTGCTCAATTTCATAAAAAAAATTGCAAAATTTAATTAGCAAAACAAGTATCCGGATTAAAAAAAGGGATATGTTTTATATTTTTCGGTTACAAGAGATAATTCTCTCTTTTTTTCGACGCAGCCCAAGCCCAACAATCGTGACCTTGAAAACAAAAACCAACTGCCACGATTGGCAAAACTTTTATTGAGTGTTTTAAACCGTCGATGGACAAAAAATCACCTTTTTGACATCTGAAAACTCAAAAAACACAATCGCTTATTGCAAACGCGACTTGCAACTGCAAGAGCTGGTTTGGAGAACTCACCCCCATTTGGAGAACCCCGCTAGGGTTTCCTCTGTTCATTTCTCAGAATGGTAATTCCTCTTTTTCTTCCTCTGATTTATCGGGAAACAAACTCGAATTTCCTATAGGGTTAGCTGGTTTTCTCCTGCTTCCAATTATTGAATAGTTTCTGAATCAAAGTAGTTTTAGGTTTAGAGGGACTTCGCACTACATCCGCGTGCATCTCCGCGTTTTCGAGTTTCAATGGTGAAGCCTTTGGCAACGTAACTCAAACCATGTACACCTCTTTCAATTTGAAATCCAGAATTGGCGTGGGATTTAACTCCTTTTTCTTCGTTAATTGGATCATTCCTTTTTTTTAGCGGCGGTCTGGAGCTGTTTGTGATGAGCTTTTTGCTTTTCCTTACTAGCTCAAAGAAGTTTTTGCATATTTTTGTTCACTGATTTGATTTTTTGGGTGTGCGGTCTTCTTCACTGCAATTGAACTCTGCATATAGCGTGTTTTCAAAATTATTATTATTATTATTATTCTTTTGGTTTTTAATATCTAACTGCTAATTTCAGGCTGATCCCGAATTGGAAGCAATCAGACAGAGAAGGATGCAGGAGCTTATGGCTCGGCATGGCGTGGTTAGTGATCATTGTGTTGTGCTTGTCTTTATTCTTTCACGGCCAAGTCAGAGTTTGCTGGTAATTATATTGATAGTCCTAATAATCTTGTTTCAACTTACAGGGAAATCAGCAGAACTCTGAACAGCAAACGGCTCAGGAAGATGCGAAGAGGTTAGTTTGTGGATGTAGATATGCTGTACTATTACTTAAATTATTGTAATCAGTTCCATAGATTTCAATGTGGAGACTGTTCTCTGTTTATTCTTCTGATGCACTTTAGATATTTTTTCTTTTCTGGAGTAAGAAAACTTATTGATCCAAATGGGAAAAAAAAAATAATTTAGGGAGGCAGAGGAACGGAGACAAATGATGCTTAGCCAGATATTGTCAGCTGAAGCACGAGAAAGACGTAAGTTCATTACATAATCTTGCCATCTTAGTTGTTCATTGACATTTTATCCATCATTGCCCTCATGGTCTTCCTTTGAAGTTAGTCTGATTAATGATTTGTGTATCTTTCTGTACTATACTACTGACAAAAGATAAGATTGATTTTTTTTTTTTTTTTTGGTTAGTTTCAATTGCATAATTCATTAAATGGAATGTTCTTGTCCCTGAGTTGCTAAGTTCCTATCAGAAATACAATCTGAAGTGTAACTTGGTTGTTTTTCATACTGGTAGCTTAATAAGTAGAAATTTCTTGTGTTTTCTCTCTCCCTCTACCCTTGTTCTCTATTTGTCCCTGGCCCCGTGCATGAGTGTGTGTGTGTGTGTGTGTGTGTGTGTGGTCTTGATAGGTACCCTCTACCCCTTCATGTTTACAGTTTGCATTGTACCTTTGAATTATCCATTGAAAATTTGAAGTTATGAAGCATTTAGCTAAATGTAAATGGCTTTCTTACTTTTATCTCAAATTTCTGCTATCATTATTTGTAGTTGCTCGAATTGCTTTGGTGAAACCTGAGAAAGCAAGAGGTGTTGAAGATGTTATATTGAGAGCTACTCAAATGGGCCAGATAGCTGAAAAGGTACACTGGATCCTGTCTTTTGCCACAACCTCATGCGTTCTTATCATATGCTGATGCTGTTAACATTTGTAATAAATTCAATGAACTTGGTGTGATATATTGTCATTTGGTTTGTGAGGTTCTAGTCGTACTATTTATTCGTTCAATCAATCATTGATCCAGAAGAAGTCCTCAGTCTATACTTGCATGCTATGCTTCATGTGACAGATTTTAATTAGGATTTATACAATGTTGTTAACATGCAACAAATGGTGTAAAACATCTAGTGTTCTTATATTTCATGTAACTTGCTTCTAATTGAGTGAAAATATCACTGTTGCATTTTGTGGTAATCACTAACTTTGCTTTGTAAAACAGTAAAATTTAGTTTTTATTTTCAATTTGACGGTAAGATGCTGCAAGTCCAACGATATCAGAGTAGACTGCATACTGATTGGTTGAGAATGACTTTTCTTGTGTAAATAGATTTCTGTAAGCCGCAAGATATATGCAAGGAAGTCGGTTTCTGATAATGACTTACATGAACCAGATTTAGGTCTTTGGTAACTTTTGCATTTATTTTATACTCCCAATTGTGATAATACGAATATACTCTGTATAATGGTTGCAAATTGTTTTCCCTTTGGATGGTTGTTTGATGACACCTGGTAATCCCTGTGCCGCCACACAAAACAAAACAAAAAAGAGGGGGCTCTCTTTTTTCCCACTCTCTGTGTATATACATATAAAAGGATGGAAAGAAATGGAAAGTTGAAGTAATTAGTCCATATGGAGCATTAGTCTATCTAACATGCTTTATCTGTTTAGGTTTCTGAAGAAAGACTCATATCTCTGCTGGAGCAGATAAACAACCAAACAACAAGGCAGACAAAAGTTACAGTAAGTTGTAGGATGTTGGTTATATTGTTCTATCCTCCTTGTCCATATATTTAGCATGTCATTTATCTTTTGCTCTTTCAGATACAGAGGCGTCGAAGTGTTCTCGAGGATGATGATTAGTTTTCACTGTCTCATTAAATGGTGTGCTGATTACTGATCTCATGCTTTATTATGTATTTTACAAAGTATTATATGAGTGGGTTGAAGTATACCTGTTTCATTTGAAATTTTTTTCTCTTGCCAGGCCTCCTAATTTAGCAATATACTTGAAAAAGTTTAATTAACATTCTGGCATACTCATTTGTATAACAATTTCTAGCATGTGGATGGCATCTCAGAGGTTCGAGTATGCAATATGCCCTGAAGTAGTTTCTTATTTCTTCCCAGAGCCCTCTGAATGTAATGATTGATCACAAGATGCCCTTGCTGCCTCATTCTGTTATCTCATGCTTTTATTAGTGACCTGGGTGCTCATTCAATGAAACTTGGTAGAACGTCATTTTTAATTAGTTTCAAGGCTCAAGTTGATCCTTTGACATACTCATTCCAAACATGCATAGAGAAAAGAAAATGTTTGCATCCCAATTATGTTACATTAATTCTTTAGCTCACATTACTTAACATTTTCAGCGTATGCCATTTGATGATGATTTGATATTTCATTTTCGGCATATTTTGACACTGATTTTGCAATATCAGCATGTGAGAGACACGTCTGAAAAGGCTGAAACTGATGTGTGTTTAGCAACCATCTTTGCATCTTATGTAAATTGTCAACAGTGTGCATCATTATATAATTTGTATGTTTTTGGTACAATTGATCATTTGACAAGTAGTGTTCAAGAGATTTATGTCGAAAAAGAAAATCAAATGGGAAGACAGGTGTTTCATTATAATTGCAGTATTTGCTGATGTTTTCTTTCGTAAGCAACAAAGAGGTAGGAATATTTCTCACCAAATACTTTTTGTGAATTTAGTTTGTCGGCTGATGAGCAAATGAACTTTGAAGTCAACGCACAAAAACAATTTAACGTGCAGAATTATAATGTTTGATTTCAATTCATTTATATGGAAACACGATACGATGGTGCGAATCATTGTCATCATCAATAAAGAAAAGAAAGAATGCCATAAATAAGTAGATCTATTGGGTTTGCAGGTTACAGCAAGCAAGTCGTTGACTTACTTAGTAGGGACAAGCAAGTCTTGACTTACTAAGGAGGGTGATAATAATCTATATGAATTATAAAAGTGTCTTAATGTCATGTTAACTGTTAAACTATTAAATTTAAGCTCTTTAAATATTTTTGCTTGTCGTTTTGTTTTTCATTCCTCTGTTGCTAGTTATCGAGTTACTTTCTATTTGATTTACCTATTTTACTAGGCCTTTTATAGGTCTTCACGTATATTCAAATAATCTTAAGTAAGATTTATCTTCAGACCCAAAAAAAAAGAAAGAAAGAAGATTTATCTCTTTTTTAAAAAATTATTATGATAGGTATTATATCAAATCTTTTAATGCATTTATTTGAAATTTTCAAGTAAATATTTCGATGAAAATATCAGCATGATTTTTAGGTATTGATAAGCATGCTATTATGAGTGTGAGAATAGTATGAGTTTTTCATTATGAAAATTCTACTACACAACAATATTTAGTGAATAGATAGTGTGTAAATTTTTTGGGTATTAAAGTCAAGTAAACAAGGGGTTTAATTTAGCTCCCACGCTTCTTGATTAATTCATCTCTTTAATTAAATCAAGGGTAGAAATCTATGCTGATATTTTTTGTAATTTGATCCCAAATATTTAACATATCTAAAATTAAACCTGTGATCACATGCTTAGTATATACATCTTCTATTTCTCTCTTTCGTTAAACTAGTCCATTACGATTAATGTACATAACGTTAAGCACCAATAAATTTCATCATTTTCTTGTGTTTGTATTTTTGTTTCAGTTTAATCGTAATATATTAACAGTATAAAAGTACCTACATATTTTTTTATGTGACTTTTTAGACAATAAATGTGAAAGTTAAATGATATTTATTGATACGATAACATAAAAACTAATGGCCATGTAAATATGCAGTAATAATGCATCAATTATTTTGTTTGTTTGTGTGTAACATCATTTTCTCGTTGATTGTGCAGCCACTCACGGCCACTAATGTGCATGTTTACTTTGACACGATCAAGCATCACAGGCAACATGCCGCAACAATAACGCAACATGGCCACGAGATCGTGTCCATCATCTTGCCTACGCTAATTATCAAACCAAATGTCGACCTTTTCTCTTAATATGTTACTGTCGAAACATAAAGTATGCAACATGATGACCTTGACTCTTCCCAGGGTTGATGTTAATTTGAAGTGAAATGATACTTAGTACATAATATATGTGAGACAGAGTATCAACACATTTTTATATCCACCGTTAGATTTGATGTAAAATAGATGGTCTTTATAGATATTATTAGAAATCAAAAGTCTGACTAAATAATTAAAGAAATCAATTGGCTGCTAATTTATAGTTACAAAAGATTAGTAAAGAAAACTTAAATCTCAACACAACATAAAATGATAAATAGTATAACCCCTCCAAAGAAGAAATATAGAGGTTTGAAACCCCGATCTTGCGAGTAAAGTTCGGCGAGGCCTCAATCTATTTATGTCGAGGTGACCGCCCTTGCTTCATGAACGATGATTTTGCAAATGCCAACTGTAATCTGAAAATCTTATCCAATTTTTACTTGCATTTCCCATATTCACATGATTTCATTTTGAACCACTCCTCTCTCCCCCCACTACGAGCCACCTAGAAGGCGCGTGAGAGTCATACATCTTCCTCTCAATGAGTGGCACCAAAATCATTAGTTAACATTGGAACCCCCACACCCTACGTCAACACCTGTCCTCGTTCCTGTACCTATGTACTCCAAATTATGTGTCTCTCTCTCAATCTTTGTTATAACTTCCATTCCCAGTTTGTTCCCTCTGCACATGAATGACTCCTTTATCTTCACAAAATACAACGAATACCTCAAATATTTCCCCCGTTTCCCCTATTTCCACTGTTTCCCCTGTTTTTCCCTGCTTCTTTGCATTCACACAGTTTTCCTCTGTTCTGAAACCGACCCTCTTCTGGAAAAACTCTCTAATCATCCAAAGCCACAACCTTTTCATTGCTTAGACGCGGTTTTGTGCATCCCCAACATCGAATTAAGGGAAGAATCAGATGGAAAAGGAGCCTCTGCTCCCATACATCAGCCCAAAGAAGAAGCCATCAATATTGCCACCACAGCTTTGTTCATTGCCAGAGGATGACGAAATCGTTGTCCCTCTGACCCCTTCGGAGCTTAAGGATCGACTCATCTTTGGCCCTTCTCCACGAGACCCTTCACCTTTGGTTGAGGCCTTAGCACTTCCCATCAATTCCCCAATCCCTTCTTCTTCTTCATCTTCTCAGGATTTTGCATCAGCACTCTTAGAGTCACAACAACCCCAACAGAACCAACAACAACAAAACTCTTCTTGGCTTGTTGATCCCAATTATCCATGGCGCAAGACCAACCTCCACCGCTCAAAAACTGCACCAGCTATGGCTGTGATCTGTGATTTCAACAACCAATCCGCCGTGAAGAGACCCCAGTTCGGTAGCCAATCGATTGTTCGCCAGGCTTTTATTCTCCTTGTTCTTTATTTGTTATTAGGGGTAGTCATTTATTGGTTCAATCGCCATGATTTCACAGCAACTGAGACACATCCTATAGTGGATGCATTATATTTCTGTATCGTGACAATGTGCACAATAGGCTATGGTGACATTACTCCCAACAGTACCACAACAAAGCTTTTCTCTATATTGTTTGTGTTGGTGGGTTTTGGTTTCATAGACATATTGCTTAGTGGGATGGTTAGTTATGTTCTGGACTTGCAGGAGAATCATTTGTTGAGGACGGTGAAGAGTAAGGGCGGTGAGAAGGATGGGAGGTCATACATAATTGATGTGAAGAAAGGGAGGATGAGGATTAGGATGAAGGTGGCGTTGGCATTGGGGGTTGTGGTCCTTTGTATTGGACTTGGCGTTGGGGTTATGCATTTTGTGGAAAATCTCAGCTGGTTAGATTCCTTTTATCTTTCAGTTATGTCGGTTACTACTGTTGGCTACGGCGATCATGCATTCAAGACCTTGCACGGTCGTATCTTTGCTGCAATTTGGTTGCTTGTGTCGACGCTTGCAGTGGCTCGAGCATTCCTCTATTTGGCTGAGGCGAGAGTAGATAAGCGGCATAGGAGGATGGCAAAGTGGATTCTTGGTCAGGATATGACAGTTTCTGAGTTCCTTGCTGCAGATATTGACAACGACGGCTTTGTAAGGTAGGCACTGCTATATTTCCATCTCAAAATAGTTGAGCAGTTTATGACGTTGATGTTGTTCATGAAAGTAAATATTATTCAGTATTTACTGTTTAGATGCTTTCCTATGTCACAAGATCTTTTATATGTTATGTTATTTTTGTCCTATATGCATATTAGGCCATTTTATTTTTAAGTAGGAATTCAGTATCAGCATACCATATATTCATAGATATATTAACTTGAATATAAAGTTTATTTTGGCAGATATAAAATATGTTATCAAAACAAAGGAAAAAGTCAGAAATTTAACTCACAGATTGATGAAATATTAAATGTCTGTTATAGAATTGCATGGCATGATGGAAATATGGGCATCCACAGAACTGATTTAAAACTTTTAATTGTTGCATATTTTATACCTTTCCATAGTTCCTTGGTTTCGTTTTATTTTGTTTGCCAGCAATAGATATTGAGACATCATATCTATGGATGTTGATTGTTCTAATCATGCTTACTTGGAAAATCTTCTCCTTAGAAGTATTCACTTATGAAGGCAATTAACTAGTTATTGGAAATTAGTTTTCACCCTTTCATTCTCCAAGGGCTACTCAACTTTTTATCCAATGAATATAGTTTTTGTTTGAAAATTTGGGTTTTTCTAACCAGTACCTTGGTAAAGAATTCAAAAAATGAAGGTTTTTCATTGAGAAGATAAATTTTTATGTTTCCAATACATGGATCCCATTAAAAACTTTTGAAACCTTTCTTTTTTTCGGTTTCCTTAACTATTGCCCTTACTGGTTAGAAAAGCCCTAAAAAAATTTTATATTCTATGATTTGGTGTTACTAAGATCATTCTGTTTTTATAATGACTTGGTATATGGTTCTACTTCTTAGGCGTCTTCTTGTTGTAAATATCAAATCAGAAAATGTGGACGATAAATATGTTAACCAGGAATTTTTTTTTTGGGGGCTATTACTGTAGTTTGCACGCTTACTTCTTAGATTGAGGGTCTGCATCAGTGTTGTTTTTTGTTTCAAAGTGATATTTTCCACATTATGTTGGATGTCTTGAGTTTTACCTTCAAGCAGGAGGAATCCTCAGCATAAACTACAGGTTCATGTATTTCTTTGTAAAAGGAATAACGTGTTATCTTGTTTTCTCGTTCTTGTCCTCATAATATTGGTAGTTGCGTCCTTCTAGCTCAAGTTATATGTTGATCTAACATATCTTTAGTTGGGTACAAAATGTTGAATGATACAAAGCACTAGCAGGAAAATGAGTGAGCCAGTCTGGCTGTCATTGCAACTCTTGCAATGCAAGTACCTCGAAGTTTATTTCGATGTGATGTGCTTCTTTTAGACTGCTGATTTATTGGAGATATAAAGATTTGAATGATTGGGTGGGATCTTTCTATATCAATTGAGGAGTTTCCTGTTTAGTAGTGTAGATTATGAAAATGTGGAAGGATTTGTTTTATTATCTATCAGTATAGTTGTTTGCCATTCAGTAATGTAAGATAGTTACTAAAAAGAACTACTTGAGAAATTTTCTCCAAAGGAGCTTTTTAGTGTGGCTGTTGTCATGGCAATTTAAGGGTTTGTTCAAATGGAGGGTTTGGAGGGAAAGGGAAGGAAAGACACATTTTTAATTTTTAAATTTTGGAAGTTATATAATTATTAAAAAGCTAAAAGTAGGATGATAGATTAGTTTTATGATAATCTATCATTTTATTTTTTTTCATTTCAAATTTTTTTAAAATCAAAACATATTTTTCTTAAAATGAAAAACTTACCCTCCCTTTCCTTTTTCTTCAAAACCATCCCTCCCAAACATACCCTTTTGTGAGTTTGAATTTTCGAAGGAAGAAAGGGAAGGGATTTGTAGAGTAAAATTTCAAAATTTTATTGTGCAAACCCTTTCCCTTCCCTTCAAAATCAAAAATTGCAAACACACCCTAAAAGACTAAAATGATCCTACACTGGTGTCATCTCATGAGGTCAGTTCTGCATAAGAAGTACATAGAAGGGTACATGATTCGCTGTTACACTATTATATGGCTTATTACTTTTGGTGCATGGGTTCCATTTAGAGTGCAATGGAAAAGTCTGGAGTATCAGTTCTTTTTGGTTAGGAAACAAGTGTGCTTCATAATTCTCTAATTTGATTGCTGTGTGCTTTTTGTGCTGCTATAATTTTTTTGGATGTTTCAAAATTTAAAATGCAGTCTTTGTCATGTTGTCTTTATTTTCCATTTGTACATCATATATTCCACCCTTGACATCTATTTTTCCGTTGAAATTCCTTGACTGTAATGTTGCATTTGTCTCCAAACTGATCTGTACTTCCTTGTGAACCACATCCAAAATGAACTTAAAATTATTGACGTCATTGAATCTCAGCTTCCATTTTCTGCAATAGAAAGTGACTAGTGCTACTATATGTTATTAGATCTATACACTTAGACTTTATGTTGTCTCAAGCTTCTCCATAGTGTTGATGGTCATCAACTCCTAATTACACACAAATTTACAATATTCTACCTGCTATATATCTTGTCTTATAAGGCCTTGTTTATGTTATTTATTAAGAAATTACCCAGCTGACAGAAATTGAGCCAAACATTGTATATGAACACTAACTTCCTCAAATGCACTAATGTGCGCCATAGACGATACATACCATCTGGACAGCCATGCTATATGACCTTATTTTGATGCTAAATGCTATTTAGTAAGGTTGACCAAACTGCATATGAACTCATATGAAGCTTAATATAATTCCGTATTCAACTCATATTATCTCATATGTAGGCCTCCAATAGAAAAGAAATCTGCTTTTAAGCAGACTGAAGTGGCAAAGGCAGGAAACCAGTTTATTAGAGTGAAAGTGAAACTAGTTTCCTTAAGGAGATCCAGAGTATCAATTAGGCTTGCTTCCTATTAAACTTCTGAAATGATAATAAAAAGGCCTAACTAGTGCATAGTCTGTTATAAAACTCAACACAAAGGCCCAATTGGTTCATAAACCCTTATAAAAGGAGCCACTCAGTGCGTTAACATGTATTAGAGTGAAGCTTATGCATGTGCTTGCTTGACTGCATAGGTGTAGATACCTAGCACTACATATAGTCATTATGGAGTAAATACATGCATAGTTTCCAGGACAGATAATTGATTCTAGCTATTTTCTATGACTATATTTCCAATGCCACATTAAGCATATGTTAAAACACTAACTGCTATCCATTTTTTATTAATTAATCCCCTTTTAAAACGGAAAACCTGATCACTCTCTTTTTTATTTTATTTTTTTAATTTGATGCTCATCCTCTATGGACTCTTTCCTGGCTTAGTTTGTTTTTCTGCAACCATTCAGATAAATGTGTAGTTTTTCAATATTTATATTGTGCACAGAGATTTGTAATGTCCTATGAATTTGGTTCGATTTGGCTGTATCTCCAAATGTTTAATTCTTTTATTCTTTGATTTTCTTCAGGCCCTTTACCACAATATTATCATTCGTTATCTGTGCTGGTTTGACTTATGTTCAGTAGTTTTTATCCTAGAAAGATTATGTTCATGCACCAAAAAAAAACAAAGAAAGATTATGTTCATTTATTTTGACTGAATTTGGTGACTTCTACATATTGTGCTTTTTCTGAATATATTGAGTTTTTGGCATGCAGTAAATCTGAATATGTTATATACAAGCTCAAGGAGATGGGAAAAGTAACGGACAAGGACGTCATGCAGATTTGTGAGAAGTTCGACAGACTGGATACTGGGAACTGTGGAAAAATAACACTTGCTGATCTCATGGAGAGCCATCACTGATGAACTCTGGATGGATATTCAAAATGCAAGGGACTTCTATTTCTACAGTTTCTCAATTATTGATGCCGGTATCAGATACTCAAGTCGCATGCTGGCAAGTGCTGAACTACAGTTGGTGGAACTTTCTTCTTTTAGAGATTGGGGGGGATAGTAGATTCTCGAGTTGCATGCTGGGGATTTTCCCCTACCCTTTTGATTAGGCACTTTGAACATGAATAGGTTCTTTTGCCTGAATTTTGCAGATTATTTAGCGGACGGTAACTACGGAACTTGCCAGAATTTGGTTAGTACCATTTACTATATAGTTAGGTATGAGATTTGTGGTAAAGAAGGGGCAAATTTTGGTTGGTTAAACGATTATTTTGTACATATTCTATCTAAGATAAATGGCATTGATTCTTTAGCATTTTCCTTCTGGTGAGCTTCTCTGGCTTTGATTGTGTCTCAGTTAAGATGCATAAATCAATTTGGAACATCTTGGTGACTCTCTTGTATTGTTTCTGCCAAGATGATTCGATTTGATCAGCCTAGGTTCATAGGTTGTAAGAGGAAAATGCTTTAAAGTGCTTGCATAATCCAATTTTGAGTTTTGAGTAATGATATTTACACTCAATTGACGTTGTTAAGTTATTAGATAACACTTCCTTGTACTTGTTTCTGAATGATTTTGGCTGTGCACCTGCCTATAGTTGTTCTCAACTAAGTGGAAGAAGTACATAAATAAAATAAAAAAAATAACATGTTACCCGTTGCCCCCATTATTCAATCCGTTACGGATATGTCCTTTTTCGTATATAATAGAAGTCGATTATACATGTTTTTCTTTTTGACTGCAAATTGTGCAAAAATACAAGACCGAAGTCAATTAAATGCAACTGGTGCACTGGTCAAATCACCGTCAAAGAAGCTCAGTGCACTGCATGCAACGTCCAATTAGCCAAGCAAAGTCGATTGAAGCCGACTTGTTACTGTAGCACCTGCTATGATCAAAGGCGTCAGCTTTGGCAGTGAATCGGTTAGAGTCGACTTCCTTCCAACCTTGGGAGATGATTGAAATACTTGTCACACGGTGGCAGAGCTTTGAAGAACTGATTCCAATCGACTTCCACCTGCTTTCCACCTATAAAAGGAGACGATTGATCACAAGAATGGGAGAAGGCTGTGCGAGTAGTTGTTGGGGGCATTGTGAGGCTGGGAGGAAGTAGCAACAGAAAGAGGACAGAGGAAAGAGAAAGGAGGGAGTCCTATGCCGGTGGCAATGGATCTTTATCATCTTAATGTTGTGGATCATATCGTGGGTAGACCAGAAGTGCAAGTAATTTAATTTAATTTATTATTTATTGACACTGTATTTTATTTTATTTTTTAATTTATTGTAGTTAAATTTGTAATATTGACTAGTAATTGTATCATTGTTATTAAATTTGAAATTTTGTAGACATTATAGGTTGTAGAAGTATGGTGTTAATTTTACTTATTGTTCTAGTAAATGTGTGTATATTAAATTATTATTATTATTATTATTTTCTTAGGCAGCATGTTCTAATTTAGTAGAAGAATATATTGTTTAAATTTATTGTTAGTATTGTATATTATTTTAGAATTTGTATTCTGAGTAGAATATGCAATTTAATTTAAACAAATGGTAACATTTTAGTTTAAGGTTTAGGCTTGAATTATTGGAAAGTAGTGGCCATTTAATTTAATTTTAATTGGCTAATTTTGATAACATAATTAAATCGACTTCTATGTTGTATAGAAGTTGATTGTACCCGACTTTGCACTATTCCTGGGACACTTTGCCACCAACTGACTTGTCATATGTGAAGTCGATTTGAGTTGACTTCAGTATGTTTTTTGTTCACCCAACATGATTTAACATGATTTGCCCTTTCCCTAATAATTTTGTAGCTTAGAAGTTGATTTGAGCCAACTTCAGTGTATTTTTCATGCAAAAACTTTGTTGCGTGAGGAAGTCGATTTAAGTCGACTTCTATTAAAATAAAAAAAAAAAAGAACATTTGCATAACTGGTTAAAAGTATTCTTCCATCTTTACCTAGTAGCTTTAGTTTTTATGAGTTGCTCCATGACATTGTTTGAGGTAAAATGAGCCTTAAGGATTCTCATATGAGGATTCATGATAGATTCAAGAACCAAAATGAGTTGCTGGTTTAATTTGTAATAAACTACATATCGGCTGGCATAGTTAATATTTTGTTTTTCAATTCTTTTTTATTGTCTGAAACCATTATTCGGACCATCCACTATAAAATTGAGATATGGTAAATGTCAATTGAGAGGTCTGATTTTTAATCACGAATTTGTATGTTATACGATGAGCAGATGCAAACAACTTGAAGACTACTGCAACATACTTTTATCTTGAAATATCCTTAGGAAAGCCATCATTAGCCTAAATTGTAAAAGTAAATACTAGAGAGTTTGTGAACCAACGATATTATCTTATTTTCCTCGAGGAAAATTTGCACCATGCAGTTTTTGTGAATTCGAGCAAATGGCGGAGCCTCGTGTATAATTGGCCCTGCTTTAAACTTTTATATGCTATAAGGATTTATAGGATGATATAGTATTATTTTTAGAAGAAATTAGGCAAATTTAATATCTCAATAGTTCAATTTTATTATCCACTTTTATTTTTTTTATCGTATATTTCTATATAAATTAGAAAATGCAATTCAAACATTTGAGATGGACGTTTTTGGTAATGTAGATATTTATATTAATAAATAATATATTGTTTCTTGAGTTTTGATTGGGATATGTATTTTTTTTTTTTCAAAGTAACTCCTAGTCTGCCGCAAATTGGTCCTTCAAGGAAAAAATTAGTTTATGGCTCCTTACAATGAAAGTCATAGGAAAAAATAGTTTTTCCTTAATATTCTTAAATGATTTATAAAATAAAAATTCAGTATTTTATAAAAGTTTAAATTGACTACTAATAAAAATATAAATAGAACAAATAAGTTCATTGAAATATTAGCCGAGGGCAAATCCACCTTGATGGAGGGGGGCCTATGTCCCCACAACAATTTTAAAGTTTTTTTTAATATATATATATTGGAGCCCACAATTTTATTGAGTTTGACTTCATATACATATTAACTTTAAATGAAATAAAATAACAAGATATAGCACAATTAGGCAAAGCCTCCTATATTCAAGGGGTGCCAACCCCCACCCTACAAAACTATGCGGAGGTGAAAATTTCAATTTTCATGCTATATATATGTATATATATTTGGCTGTCCTTTAAAATTTTTGTATGTTGTAAGGATTTATAGGATAATATATTATTATTTGTAGAAGAAATTAAATAAGTTTAATATCTCAATAGCTTAATTTTATCATCCACATTTTTTTTATTGTATATTTCTATATAAATTGAAAATGCAATTCAAATATTTGAGATAAACTTTTTTACTTATGTAAATATTTATGTACTATAATAAATAATATATTGTGCATATACCTGTTTCTTGAGTTTGATTGAGATGTATATTTTCTTTCATAATAACACCTAGTGTAACACAAATTGGTAAAGGAAAAAAAATTCATTTGATGATCCCTTACAATGAGAGTTATAGGACAAAATAGTCTCTCCTTAAAAATTTTTAATGATTTATGTGATAAATTGATCTTTAGTAATTTACAAAAGTTCAAATTGACTACTAATAAAAACACAAATAGAAGAAATAAGTTAACTAAAATATTAGCCGAGGGCAAATCCATCTTGATAGAGGCAAGGCCTATTTTAAAATTTTTTTTAATAACTATATAGATTTATAAATTTCTAAGTCCACAATTTTATTGTGTTTGAATTCATGCTAACTTTAAATAAGATAAAATAACAAGATACAATATAATCCACTTATTCTTATATTGGTGTATAATATTTTCCCCTATTGTCAAGATTTTCTGAATCCATTAGTGAAATGAGTTAACTTGTCCTATATTTTTAATTATAAGGACCACAAAATTTTTTGTTATTAAGAAACCAATTTATTCATCATTGTTTTCTTTTTTTTTTTTCAGAGGCCAATTTATTCAACAATTTAATCATACAAGATCGTCGAGAACAAACACAATAAATTTTCCTAATGATATGCCCTCTTTTATTTTTTTTGGTTAGTGACCTTTCTGTATTGCTGTTCCACGTTGCACCATGCATTATTGGGCTGAAAATGACAGACATTCATAGGAATATTAGTTGCATGATGCATTATTGGGCTGACAAGTAGAGATATCAATAGGTATACTAGCCATTGTCTAAGCTCGAGATTGACCCATTTTATGATGACTCTGACGGTATTACTAGTAGGTGCTCCAAGAATAATAATATTCATTGTTTGACAAAAAAAGAAGAAGAATAATATGGATTTCGGTGGTGGGCCTAAAAGGCTTGTTGACAAGCCTACCATATTTGACAAGGTTTATACCTTCATAAAGATAAAGAAATAATAATCGCAAGCGCTAGATTAATCGAAAGTTGTTTTAATTTAATCAGAGGTCTTGATTTCAGACCATGAATATGCAGCTGCACTAAAATTTAGAAGGGAAAACTTTAACTCTGGTAGTTCATGTTTGATTTGCGCTTTCAATTTTTATTTATAGTATTTTTAATTTTTAAAATCTTATAAAGAAAAAATTAAAAACTGAAAACTGAATTTTGTAATTCTCAAAACTTCTTTTATAAAATTTAAAAAATTGAAAATAAAATTAAAAACTCAAAACTTAAGGTGCCCTTAGTGGTTCCACCGTTCTCGAGCATGATGGCAATGTCCATTGGGAGAATACATGCGGCTTGGACAAAAAAATAAAAAATAAAGAAATAATTATATCAAATTTCAACCTTTTGACTTGTTCAACTCTTGTCTTCTGTGCAACTTGACGGTCCTTGGAGAAATAGTGATAAACTACAAGTCCTGAATGCACTTTTTGGTTATTTAATGGAAGAAGAAGTAAGCCACCAAACAAATAGAAAATGACAAAAACAGATAGCATATGTCAAAGGTGCCCATTATTTGAGGCTTCTCTGCAGTCCTTTGACCGCTGAGAATTAAAATTTTGATAAAATGACATTACACAACCAAAGTAAACTCAGCCTGGCAGCATTCTTGAACTTGATAGCTGAGTTCTCCATGTAAACTGTTTGACAAAGTTTCTCTTTGGTAATTGGAAGAGGTTGAGACTTGAGATGATGAAGCACAGTCAGAATTAGATTATATATTCTTAAACTTACATAAAGCACATGTGAATGTAACTGTGTTTGTTTGCATAAAGCTTGATAGTTGGAATTAGGTGGGCATTGTCGTGAACCATTTGGATTCTGGAATATCATATAGAGGGTAGACTATGCTTTTTTTTTTTTTTTTGCAATTCTCACAGTATGAAAAAGGCTTCTTTCAGTACTATAAATGATAAAAGCAAAGAATTAGGTACATGGGTTTGGTTTTGTTCTTAAAAGGCTGCATGCTTCCGCATTTGCATTTTTTTCTCCTTTTACCCTTTTGTGTTTCTTTTTGTTTGTTTTTTACCTCTCGTTTTCCTTTAAGGCACAATGATTGTTTCAGCCTTCAGATTGGAAAAACAAACAAATTATACTAATGATAGCGTGTGATGGTCCAAGATATTTTAGAAGTTGTATATAGTTGAGAGAGTCTAGTCTGTAGTTTCTTTTGTGTAATTATGCCAAGGCAAAACTTTTTGTAGTTTTAAGGGGGAATTCAACAAATTTCATTGTTGATTGGAAGGTTCTATATAATTTTTAGATATCAGTGACTTGGTAAAAGATTGTGAATTATTCTAAAGCCGCTTTTGAGTTTTGGAAGAATCAAACCAGTATGCTCAATTGCCACAACCAAGCTTTGTCGCTACTGTGAACTGAATGTTTTACTTTTGAGGTTCTGAGCATTGTTCTATTCAACCTTGTTTCCGTTAAGGTGAAAAAGAAATAGGTGATTATATTTTTTTTATTTAAATATTGCTTTCAATATGAGTGACTTAGTAGGATTCAATCATCAATTTTATGGGTAACCCAAGGGGTTATCCGGGTATAGTATGGCAGTATGGCAGGGCCTTATACATGACAGGTTAAAGATTTTGAGTCCAAAGGCTTTTCATGTCTTAGATAGAGTATTCTCTCACTCTTAACTTCTATAAAGAGGAAGTCATAAATTTTATTGATAAAATTAATAAAATCATGAAGAAAAATTTCTTGAGTTCAGCTTCCATTAAAGATGATGGATACCAAATGATTTGTACTTATTTATTTAGAATATGTCTGTGAATTTGAATTTTAAATGAGAAAAGAGAGGAGTGGTCTCAACTTGCAAACATACCCTTAATCTCTTCAATGCATCGATTTAAAAATCTTTGAAAGCTAAGCAGACAGTATTAAACTTGATCCTGTGATATTAATTGAAATAATCTGTTTGAGTGGGTTTGAGTCTAACATTATTTGAAGAGATAGGGAGAAAGACAAGGTAAATAATATATGACTTAGAAAAATGACAACCATGACTAAGTCAAATTATCATTAATTGTTTGCATATGTATATTTTCTATTGATTTTGTATTTGTATATTCCAACTAAAGATTCTAACTAAAATAATTGTGAAGTATATTAATGCAGTAGTAAAAAAACGCTATTTCTTTCTCTATCTTCTTGTTTGTAAGTGAGACGTTGGTGGGTCACACTAGGATCAAATCACGTTTTAAATTATATTAATTAATATAAAGTAGAAAGGGGGAAAGTGTTAGTAGTTAGAACAGTCAAATTAATCCTTGACCTCTTAAAGAATCAAAATCAATGTGGAACCTTTCACACAATAGACTCAACTGATCGTCAAAATTCAAACATTGCGTGGAGATGGAACCTTGGGAAGTTGTCCTGCAATATATAAATTATTGCAAGCTTTAATTAAAAATCATACATTAATTCGCTTAGATCAAAAAAAATTATTGAAAAATTAGACCAAGTTGGAACATTCCAAGTAGCGTGGATGTATGATTGGTGAAAATGCTGACTTTTTCTTCGAGTCAATAGGAAATAATTAATTCATGAAGGAAAAAGAAAATGAGTTCAATGCTGAAAAGTGTTTAGTGATGTGGATTGATTAGGTAGCTTTATTACAATAAACTTATGCTGCAAGACAAGGCAACACTAGCTAGTTAGACTTGTATCTGTCAAAGAACTGCTGCAAGTGGAATGCAGAAAACTTGTTTTTTAAGTTAAATTTAATGCATTATTATGTGCTTGAAGGAGAGGGTTTCTTTCAAGACAAGAATTGCTTTATCCGAAGAAATTTACGAATCCCTAATATGCGTAGTTACACACTAGTCAAGGAGAGTATCATCTACATGTGTTGATTTTTCTGGGTGCTTTTAGTTAATTATATATTGTTTTTGTTTAGCTTTTTGAATTTTTATACTCATATATAAATAGAAATTTTATAAGAATCAAATAAATATAATAAGAGCTTTTTTATGTTTATAATAATTCTTTTAATTTAAGATTAATGTTTATTTTATACATGTTAATATAACTGTGTTGTGGATGGCTAAAAACTTCAAAATATTATCATATTTATTATCTGTACTCCGTTGGTTCAAAGTTCAAATACGTTAATCTGTAAGTAATTCCTTACTCTTCAGTATCAATCTACTCATAAAATTTTAAAATTTTAATTAGACTAAAGGTTCCACTTCTAAGATTAGCGATTGATTGACATTCTACCAACAAGGGTGTTAAGATAGCTCCTTCATAATCTTTTCCATATTGCGTGACAATCACTTCTTCCTACTTGTTCATGTAGATTATAAATGCAAATAATAGAGTTTGTCAGTGAGTTCAATGGCCTAGCTTTAGATGATTGATTATCAGAGCGAAAAAAAAATAAAGAACTTGAAATATTCAGGTAATGCTTGTTAGCTTCAGAAATTATGAATCCTGTGTAGCACGAAGTATAAACCATGTGTTCTATATATCTTGAAAGTGCACATACATATGGCATGTTTTCAGAAAAAAGTTTGTCTCTCCCCTTCAGACTATTATTCTCTTTATATTGAAGAATTTTTCTATGACAAAATCTAGTCACGGCTCACCACTTTTTGGTAAAGTTGGTTTCACATCTGATTTACAATCTGAATATTTCATATGATTGCTTTTTAATTTCCGTCACTTTATACGCTCAATTGCTTTAGAAAAGAAAAACAAATTGAGATATGCTAATTTACTTGGATTGACTGCTAGCTAGTAGTTTGATTAACATCAAAAGTTTTTATGGTGATTTTTTTTTTCTGCTATGAAAAAGAAATTAAAGACCTCTCCAATTTCATGTAGCAACGTAACTAATTAATTAACCTTCCTAGTTTGATTATCCCCTTTTTATGGTAAATGCAAGAACCTGAATCTGTTAATAATACATCAATTACTAAAACACCAGGTTGTTTTTGTCTCTAATCCACTTTAATTTTCAAACCTGCATAATGTGCCAAACAATGAGCAACCCCATTACCAACACGAAGGGATACTTAATTAATTCATTACCCAAGTCACACCCTAAATTTGAACACCCCCAAAAACAAATATTAGTACTGTTATTTGAACTATTTCTTTCAGACGGGAATTGATGCATAAATTGCCAGAGATAGCAGTATTATATAAATGTGACAAATTGATATAATTTATCTCAAAATTAAATTTTTCACCACAATCACCAATCTACAAGATGATATATATCTGAAAAGTTGGGTCGAAGAAACATTTCTGCCAAAGGGAAAAAAAAAAAACTCTCACACGTGTACTAGCCTTTTCCTTCCATTCCTTTGTTCTAATGCAGATCCTTAATAATAATACTGCCAGCTTGACTTCGAGTCATATCATTTGTCCCAATATATCCCAAACCTCTTCGATCTTATTCATTACTATTTCACCCCTCTTCATCATCTAAACTCTCGTGTAACCTTCTTCGCCATTATCGGGTGGCCGCCACCTTATCTATCTATATTTTATCATCAACTTTATCCTATTCTTATTCTACTTATAAAGAACTTGTTTTGGCATCTATTGTTGAAGACTCTCATAATTAATAATAACTTTTTTTTAAGACTCTCATAATAATAACCTTCCACTCCTTCTGTGCATATCCCTCTTCAAGTAAATCCCATCTTAGTATTAGCACGAATAGCGTATTACGATAATTGTATTGATAAAAGATTCAAATCTTTCTTAGCTACTCCATTCATTTAATAATAAAAGTCACTTTAAACAAATTGAATTCATTAAAAAAATTAATGTATTGAGTACAATTTATAGCTAGATATACATTGATTTTTCAATAAACTCAATTTATCCAAAATGATTATTATTATGAAATTGAGGTAGTACTAAGTACGGCAATCTCTTGAAGTTCAATAATATATGTTACATAATGATCAAATACAATTAAGTAGTAACTTTCAAATATTCAAATGAAATAGCTAGTTTTAAATATTAAATTGGGTGTTAATAATAAATTTTTGAAGTTATAGAATACTTGATTTTCAAACTTAAAATAATAAAGAGTTAAAGAATTCGTAAAACTGTCCAACAAAGGCCTAATGATACATGCCTAGATATAGTTTTGACTGGTAATGATCCAAAGGATATAGAAGGTGATGGTTTTATCCAATAATATTATTTGTATATCTAAAAATAAATATTTGATCAAGACACTCATTATATCGTTATTGAATCTCATCAATTAATAATAGACTGAGAACGTATGAATGTACACATACATGTGGCTTTAAGCTTTGGGTAAATAACAAAATTCGAGTATAAATTATATCAATATATGTCGCCATACAAACTGAGTTAGCTTGGCCTTTTCCCCCTTGTTTTCCTTTCAAATGGTAGCCAACGAAAGCAAATTCAAGAATCTAAATAAGTAAATATAATATAGCCATAGCAATATACATGGCAGAATGTGCGGACCATGAAAATGACTTCTTTATGCCTTAAATTGGGGGGTTGGAGCCAACCCGAGTGCGTCGACATCCATAAAGATTCTTTATCTCTATGAATGCTCAATACACCTAACAAATAACCTGCCCTCTTCTATATTGATAATGACTTCCATCATCAGCACCAAATACTTCTATACTTTATGCCACTTATTAATATATAAAAACCAATTTTGGTCAACAATATCATGCTTTTTCATAATTTTCTATCCGTTTGATTTAGAAACAATGGCAAATTCTACCATTGAAAAAATTAAGAATGAAAAAGAACATAAGTTGTCCCTTTTAAGCAACCGCTCCCATCCAGTTAGCTCTAAAATGATGCTCTGAACTCTCTTTCATTTGTCATTTCTCTTGAATTAGTCTTCTAAGAGGTGCATAAGCTTTTCCATAATTGACGTATTTATGTTTATACTTTTAACATTACCAATCATATTGCTAAATTAACCTTCTAGATAATTAGGATCTTAGCCTTATATACATATATATTTTTCAATTTTTGTTTTTATTGTATGTGATATATGATTACACGTGACGCACCGCTTATTCTTTTATACGTCAGACATTTACTTGATTTATACTGTTTGGTTATATACTTGATTAGTATGTTATGAATTGTTTACGCTACCTTGAGTATTCAAAAGGGAACAAACTGTTCACTGTTGTTGTATCATTGTAATTTTTAATTTGGCATATTAAAAAACCGACGAGTGACACGGAATGCATCATAGGCCAGTATCATAATATTATAGAATGTAGATTAATCAATTTTGAATGAATTTTTATTATAATTCTTGTGATGTATATTGATATTTAATATTGTTAAATTATATTGATATTTAATTATGTGAAATCTTGACACTGTCTGATAGATAGGGTGCAGTTTTGATTAATAGCCGGTTCAATATAATTTTATGATATTATATTATTTTGTGCATTACTGTAGAACTAATGGTACAGTTGTTTTAGATTATTTTTAACAAAAATTTCATTCAAAAAAGAAACTTTTGTGGAAGTCATTATTTTAGCTTTTGAGTAAAGACAATAGTAATAGTTTCTATAAAATGTAATCTACTTTGAGTTGAAAAAACCAGTTTTTTATCAAAATAATTTGAAATAAACGCACCATAATCCTTCAGGCACTTTTTTTTTGTATTAACATAATTTTTTTATTAAAAAAAAAAAGAAGACCTTGCATGATGTGGCAACTACATATATGAATGGTCAAGTTTGTTTGAATATTATTCTTACTGCAGTATATGATTTAATAATACAGCAAAGAGCTTTGCATTCCAACAAAGTTAAACTACATCGAATTAGGTCAAGCTATGCCTTTTTATCGCCTCCTGGTTAAAACAACTCAGCATTCCCTTGTGGTTTTTGTTTTCTAATCTGGAGATGTTAATTTTGACTAGAGCGGAAGAATGAAGATTAGGAATGAATATTAAGGTAATAATAAAATAAGGACGCTTGGTTTATAGGATGCCCTCTGGCGCTGAAAGGAGAAATTGCGTACTAATCTCTCATCTTCGAAAGCCATGTGTTTCCTCCTTCTCTTTTTTTTTTTCTTTTTATAAGAGAAAGCCATGCGTGTTCACATACTAATAAGAAGATTGTAATACAATTAATGATTAATAGGCATGATGAATGCGGTTTAGGGTATTAGTAATTACTAATTTACTATATATGAAGCCGCATATAGGAGTGAGAATATCACTACATGCTAAGCCATAAAATCAAAAAGTGGGATAGAAGTTTTTATATATTATTACGCCAAACTGAGTTTTAGGTTTCCTCTATTTAACAATATTTCCCTAAACCTTATACCTTTTGAATATAAGACCAATTTTCGTTTAGAATGCTTTAGTAATTTGTAATTTTAATAATTTGATGATAATTATTAAATTTTGATGATAATTATTAAATTAGGAAAAATCCAAAAAATTCCCCTCAATTTTACTTGATATGCACTTTGGTCATATTATTTTAAAAAATATGTAATCTAGTCTTGAAACTTTTAGATCTATGCAAATTGCTCCATTTTATCAACATTAGATTTTATTTTTTTTTATGGAAAAAGACATGTAGTTGAAATGTTATTATTTTGCGTTCTTGCCTTATTAGGTTTCTATGTTTTTTACAATGAAACTTTTTTGTTATCACATGCATATCAATTTTTTTTTTCTGTCATAAAACTAACATCGGGCTGCCCTAATGATGCTTGGATGGTAAGTGTTTGAAGAGACTCTGAGAGAGAATATGATGAGAGTGTGCTTGTTGTGAAGCGCTATCTCTCTAAACTCCCTCGCTAGGGAGTGTGTGCAAGGGTGGGAGAGGGGGCTCGATGGGATGCCTATAATAAGAGCAACGGATTCTTCCTCTCCTTTCTCATTTTGAGACTCTATCATACAACATTTTTCTGAGAATATGAATGGCGTTTATTGTATGTTCCCTAGAGAGAAAGAGTATAATACCCCACAAGGGAAAACCCTGTAGAGGTAAACAAGGGAGTGACTCCCACATGAGGGGCACGAGCGGTACGAAGCTAAGTGGCACGGGCAATCCATTAAACAAAACTAATCTACATAAATCAAAATGTATCATGACTAGTTTGGACATTTTTAAAATATAAGGACCCAAATGCATATAAAATAAAATGGTGCATTTGTTTTTGCTTTTATAAATAAATTGATTATAGAACTAAAATTTTGGGGGTGTTTGGATCACATTTTTTGGGGATAAAAATCACTTTTTGTCATCCCACAAAATTATTTGTCATATATTTGAATAATTTTTTAAAAATAATTAGAATCTCATAAAATCAATCTTCAGTTTTTTGTTTTCTTGTTATATATAAATTTAGGTGTCATAATTTGTTTTTTAAATTTGAAACAAACACTCCATTTATATATAATTGAAAGAAAGAGAAACTCAAGGACTACTCTTTTTAACTTATAAAAAAAATTAAAAATAATTTTTTTAGATTCTAATTATTTTTTAAAAATTATTCAAATATATAAAAATAGTTTTTTAGTGTGAAATCCAGAAAATTGAAGGGATCTTTTGCACCTTTTTAATTTCTCATTAATTTTTTATGTGTGCTGCAGAACAGCAATATTCACCTTGAATAATTTTTAAGATTTGGTCGATGTCTTTTCATGCGTGATGTTAGTTATTTTCACATGGCTTTCTCCGGTGAAATAATTTGGCAAGAGTGCAAGCCTTATTTCTTGAAGAACCTATATTTGTTACTTAACAACTAACATTTAGAAGTCCACGAAAAACAACATTTAGGCAGGTATATGTCACATAATCAATTCAGATATAAAGGGCAACTCTCTCGCTCTCTATGTATTGGGAGTGGATCATCTAGTGTGAATTTTTCATACGATTATATATATATATATATTATGGGACCCAAGATAACACTCAGCTTCTCAACCAATGATAAATGACAGTCATGAAAGGATAATTTTACAGGGTATATCAATAAAAATCTAACATGATTTTTTCATTTGAAAATCTAACATAATTTTACATATCATTCAACAAAGTACAACAAATTGGTTATGTTTTGAAAATTTAATTTTATGCAATTGTTTATAATAATGTGACAGTTTTTCCTACTCTTATTGAAACAGTATAAAATTATTTTTATATTATTAATGTTTGAAAAATCAAATTCAATAATTAAATTTATATGTATTGACATATGGCATAAAAAGTGCATTATTATCAAATTATAAATTTCAATATTAAAAAAAACGCCATAAAAATAAATATCACATTAATAATACGATTTACTTTTACACACATTAAAATTAAACTCAATAAAATATCACTTTCTTATTACGACACGCATGACGAATTTATGGGAATATTGATATTCCGACACGCATGAGCTGCAAAGTTCAAACCGCCCAAGTGCAACAATATGCTTCGCTCATTAATTTCTTCCTACTCCATCCTCCTAGAGTCCCATCTCAGTGATGGCCTGATGGGTGTCCCCAAACTCCCGAGTCTTAAGCCTTGCATATATATATATATATATAATTCATCTAACTTTTTCATCTCTATGGTTATTTTACTATTGACTAAATACCCAAACTCATCCCTCATATTTATATTGGGGGACAAGTTAGTCCCTCAAGTTTTGAAAATTCCAAGTTAGTCTCTCAGGTTTTAAAAGGGGACAAATTGGTCCCTCCGTACAGTTAAAAAATGGGACAAATTAGTCCCTCCATACATTATATGAAAACCGTATGGAAACTGTACGAAGGACTAATTTGTTCCCTTTTTTGAAATTTGAGGGACTAGTTTGAGATTTTCAAAACCTAAAGGACTAATTTGTCCCTTAATACAAACCTGATAGATGAGTTTGGGTATTTAGTCTTTACTATTTTTTTTTCTCCATTCTATTCATCAAAAGTAATCGAGAATGAATAATTTCATGCAAAGTTTGTATATGATGATCTAATAATATGTAAATTTTTCATTATTAATAAGAAAAGTATGTACAATCAAAATAATTCATTTATATGGCCTTTCAAATATTGAGTGTAAGAGTCTACTATTATGACTGATATGTCAACGCATAATTGCATTACAATAGAAAAAAAATTTATATTGTCATTACATAAAAATTAAATTTAAAAAATAATACTTAAAGCCCATGAAAAGACCAAACTAACCATAAAAATTTACAGATATCTAAATAGTGTAAAAATTTTACTTTAAAGCGTGACTACCAGGGGCATTTTTAGAAATATACAAAATATTTTTGGGAATTCAATGGGAGTGGCTATTACCACTCCTTTTTACCTATCTTCACTCCTAATTTAATAAACTTTTATATGATTATCCTGAAATAACCTTCCCTCTCATTCATAATTTTCTTTCATTGTTAAACTAATAATTTTGTATTATTCAAACTCTTTTTTTTAACGATTCAAGTCATTATTATTGATAATGTTAAATAGATTATAAATCATTGTTTGTGTTTTTGAATTTTTTTTATTTTGAAAAAAATGTGATCCTAATAATTTTATATGAATTTTATTAAATGATTATTACTTTTATTTCAAAATATTTAATACTGATTATAATTTTTATTAGTAGAGGACCACTAAATATTATAAATCTTTTTAATTAATTTATTTAACTAAACTTTGATATATAAATGTTAAAGTGCTTTTAAAATTTATAATACAATAATTATCTATAATACATAGTAGTAAGTATGTTAGATAGAAAATAATAATTTTTAACCCAGGGGGTATGGTCGAGTGGTAGGGGCTTCATCCTTAAACAAGGGTTAGGGGTTCTATCCCTGCCTTTGGGAATGGAGCAGTTTCTCCGGGCCATCCCACCCTTTGAGGTGCCCGCACAAACTGGCGAGGGGATTAGTCACCGTTCCCGACGGTAGAAACACTGGGAAAAACCCAAAAAATAATAATAATAATAAATTTTAAAAAGTGAACAAATAAATGGGATGGTTTTTGTAGATACAATAGTTTATATATATATATATATTTCCTTTTGTATTTTTCTGATCTATCCCCTCCTACGTGACAATGCATTCATATACACTAACAGTATTTCAAATTAAGAGAATCAACCTGTGGTCCTGGTGCAAAAATATAAATTTAATAAATTTCATGAAAAAAAGAGTAAAAAAAAAAGAAGAAAGATTCTCACAAAATAAAATATTATTGAAACACAAAAAAATTGAAGAAAAAGGTTTAATATTATTAAAAATGAGTTAAAATAACAATTATTACTTTAATTACATCAAAAAGAAGATTAATTAAGGATAATCAAATAAAAGTTCATTAATTTAAGAGTGGAGATAGACAAAGCGGAGTCTCCCAAATTCAACCCATCTACCAAATGATCTAGAAAAACACATGAAGAAAACTATTTTCAAGAACACCATTCTCGAGAGTAGAATACTCGAAAATAAAAATTCAACCCGCCTACCAAACGCTGCCAATAAAAGTTTCAACCCTATATTACATACTAATTAATTCAGCTGTTTAACTAAACTATTTAGAATATAAAAGACTCCTAATATAAATAAAAGAGAAAAAAGAGTGGAATGAGTCTTCACTAAATAGATAAACAAAATAAAGGAGTTTAAAAAACACATGATATATTTATAAAAGTAAATTACACTAACCTTGTAATATCCCAAAAATAGACGTATTTAGGAAGGTCAAGTGTAAGCTATGGAAGTGTTGAATAAAGCTAACTTAAACAAATAATATATCCCAAGGAGAAAATAAATTATAAATTTACAATGAATTTTATGCATGAATGTTTTTATATACTGATATTAAGTTATTATTTGAATTTGATATGCATTCTTTTTATGAAATATAATATCTAGTTTGTGACATCATGTTTGATTTTTTTCAAAACTTTAAAAATATTATCTTATCAAATCTATTAGATCTGATATGTTTATAAGTATTGTTAATATTCATATTTGTGTCAGTATTTATATATTATATATTTTGCTAGAATTACAAAAGATGAAATGTATTATATTTCCCTTTTCACATATGTTCTTTAGAAATTGATTTTAATATAATTACTAAGGTTACGTTAAGATTTATTTAGATATCTATATCATTTAGATTTGTGGTGTAAATATTAATTAAGATATGAGAATATATATATATATATATATAAAAAGAATCAGTTTGATATTAGTTCATTCTTTTTATTTGAGATTGTAATTATTCTATAAAGATTTGATTATTAGTGTATATATTTAGAATATTTCACAGATATTATTTTCATAGTAATAATATTTATTTGAAAATATTAGATATCATTTATATTTAACATGTATTATAAATTTTATTTATTACATATTATATAGAATTATTAAATATTATTTAAGAAGTTATTAATAATTAAAATTAAGTATGAAATTTATTGATTTATGAATTATTATTATTATTCAAAAAATAACAATGTACACAACGTTAATGTAAGCTCATGTTGGTAGTTCAAAAGAAAATATTTTTATATATAAATAAATATTATTAAAAAAACCTTTGAATGCTTTGTTGCCAACCGTTTTGTCATAGCAAATAAAAAGACAAATAAATAAATATATATATATATATATAAAAAATAAAAACAATAAAGGTGAGTTGTTCAGCGTTGAGCATTAAACGTGGAAGTGAGGTAGCTTCCCGCGTGGCACGGAGCTTGCTGTTGGGATATATATATATATACTCCTAGTATAGCACGTTAAAATACTTTTAATCAATCTTTTAGAATTCCAGCCACCTAATGAATTTTCTCTAAAGAAAAAAATATAATTTTACTCAACTTTCTTTCATTAATCTCTTTCAGTAAGCGCTCTCATTCATATCCTTATGTAGGTTATAGTTTGACAAACCTTTAGATTATTGTGGTATAATTTTCTCTTCTCATTCAATTCTAAATCATTCCTGATTATTGTATATAATTCCAGGATAGTTAATAATGTCATTATAGTTTCACAGTATTAAGTAGGCAGCAGTCAAACACTCCCGACAATGAACGGTGAGTGGGTGGTTACTCATAACTATATTTTAGCCATTAAAAGTATCTTATAAATTGATTATTATTGCTATTTTCATGAAAATCATATTTTGAAATTTTCATAGGACTATTGTTTATTGAATGATTGTCTGGAGGTGTCATCAGTTCAAGTTATATTATATTTCAAGAATATAGGATTTTATATGATATGATATGAATCTTCTCATTAGAAAATAGGTTGACAATTATCTTAATTTCATAGTTAAAAATATTATTTAATTATTAGATATGAATAGCAGGCAAGACATCATAGAATAACTTTACAAATACTAAAAAATATTATTACTATTTACTTCGTACAATATGACCCAGCTAGTTACCATAAAAAATTAAGAAGATAAAACAGTTCATAACTATTTAATAGTTACCATATGAATAACAATTAGAATAGTAAGGACAGTTATAACATTATGCAAATTCCAATTATATACATAGAACCTAACCTAATATTAGAACCCAATTAAACAACCAATACAGTGCCCAATTAAAATAAGAAACAGTAATATTTAGTATGATAATATTTAGTCAATTGATAGAGAGTAGTCAACAACTAAGTTATACAAATAGATTAGGACACACTTATTACGTATTGTAGAAATAACAATTAGAATAATAAGAATGGCCTAAGTAACAATTAAAGTTTAATTAATAATTATTAGGTAACATGATAGAACACAATCAATTAATAAAAATTAATAGTTTTCTCAACCTCTATGACTAAATTATGAATTAATTATTAAAGTATAAGGAGTGTTCATTATAGCAAGATTAGCTTCAATTTCATGGATATTAGTTAACTATTATTAGTTTCTAAAATTAATTTATTTATATAGTATATACGACAGAACCTAATATTTTCTTGTCAATAAATACATAGGTGAATGATAATTAATAGGTAAATAATAATTAAAGGTTCATAGTTAAGTTGTTATTATCATTATTAGTATTGCTATTATTTTGCAAGTGGATTAGTAGACAATATGGCGCAAACAGTTTCTACGACGTAATATTTAATATTTAAATTGTTATTTCATTAGTAGCAAGCAAAATACAAGGAATAAGTTGCAATGTTTGAATTTATTGTTGATTTAGTTAGTTTATGTATATTGAGATCAGTATAGCAAAATTATAGCATATCTTGGAAAGGCCATTAACCTTGGTACATTTGATTGCTAAGGAGGCGGTGTACCAAGCGGCAAGCAGCCATGGAGGCAATCTTATGATATGTTAACCTTGGTATACCTAGCTGCTAAGGAGGCAGTATACCAAGTGGCTATGGAGGTAATCCTATAAGACTTTAACCTTGGTAGCCATGGAAGCTATATATCAAGCGGCCATAGAGGCAGACTTTTTAAAGACCAAAGAAGTTTGGAACCTAGTGAAGTGCCCAAAGATAACAGAGTTATTTACAAATAGATATAATCATTCTTATATATATATATATATATATATATATATATATATATATTCATCATGTTTAAAATACTATAATTTATAATTCAAATATACCACAGGATATGGTTCTTAAGAAGACAAACCTATAAGTAAATATTTATTATGAAAGTGAACACTTATAGAATATGAATTCACATTTAAGTTAATTTCCTTTAAGTTGAATTTTATTTTGTGAAGACAAGAATCAAATTAAATGTACATAAATATTATTATTAATATATAATTACTTGCATGTCTATGTTGTATATATTATTATTATTCTGTAGTTCTTTATTGTCCCATGTAAGCTGTGGGTGGCTATCTACTTATTGAGTTTTGATGAATTCACCCATCCTTTTTCCTTTCCCTTACAGTTACAATTGTGGATCCAATTATTATTCAAACCAAGCCTCAGTAGCTTTGCAATTGTTCTAATAGTGACCTTCGCTCTATAATGAAGTTTAAATTCGGATCATGTTAGAATATAATGCTCAAGTAGTATGTAGGCAGAGTCCTCGGACAAAATTTTAGCATGCACGATTTTTTTAAGGTTATGTTATTTAATTTGTCATCATAATGGTATGATATGTAATTTCTTCCAGGAACAAAATTTAAGATAATCTATTTTAGTTATGGATTTTGGAACGATTTGGAAAAATTAGATATTTTACGTATTTTATGTGCCGATCATGATTTTTGGATATAGGTTTTAGAGTTTAGGGTTTTAGGGTTTAGGGTTCACAAACCTCCTTTCAAGTTTGTGAAATTTACCATGATTTCCCTTGATTTGTCCAGTGACACTAGCTTCCCTTATATGCACTATGCAATGTGCATGGAAGGGGATGATGATATAATGATTTCAAAAATCCAAGGAATATTAATAAAATGACTTTAGAAACTAGGCATCTCTTGAAAGAAATTTTATAAATAAAGGGGTTGAGGTGAATTTCATCGAATCTCAAGTGGATTTATTATAATTTGTCTTTTTTTCTTAATTATAATGACATTTATGAAAATGATTTATTAAATCTAGAAATATATACGATTTTTGGAAGTCTTAAACAAAAGTATTGCAGTTTTAGATCTTTACATGTATTTTCTTTTTATTTTTCAATAAGTTAGTGTCTGAAATGATTAAAATTGAAGATTCAAAATTGAATTGATTTAATTTGAAATTAATTGATTTACAAGTTACATTTTGTGTTTGGACTAATGTTATAAAATAATATTTGAATTGTTTTAGACATCAATTCATCTTATACTTAGAATAGTTTTATGAAACCAACACTCAATTGGGATAGTTATACCCCTATAAGATTTCAAATGCTCAATTGATTGCCTCAGAGAAAGGATACCTATGTGGGGAACCCCAAAAAATAAAAAATAAAAATAGCTTGATGAAAAAAAATACCAAATAATGCTTTTAACTTTAAGATAGAAATTAGTTTGATTTGATTGGTGTTTAAATTTTAAAATCAAACCATTCCTCATGAAATTCTAATAATTTTGATTGGATTTAAAAACAAAACAATTAAGTCCATGAAAATCAACAAATAAAATAATTTATCATTTTTTAAATATCCATCCACAATACTTGATTTTAAAATCAAATCATTTCTTATTTTTTACCATTCTATACAATACCTAAAGGTGCATGTCAATTGTTGGATTGATAATAATTCACTGCCTTTCACCCCATCTTTTGAAAAACAAAAATTACACATATTAATAAAATAATAAATAAATCTTGATAATAGTAAAAATTTGTACAAATAAACTAGACTGTCCCTGTTGAAGTATGGTTACACAATGCTCATGAAAAAAAAATAAAACAATTAATTATAACAAGGATAGTATTGACGAAAAAATAATAATGTTTCTTTGAGATCATAAATTGAGACATGTTTTTGAGGGGGGGAAAAAAGCTAAAAACATGATGCAAAGAGTGATAGATATGAGGGAGGATATTTTTTGGGAACACACATGAAATAAAGCAACACGTGGTTAAGGGAGAATTATAATTCCCATGCATATAACATGCTTTTAAATTTTCACAATCCATAGAAGCACGGTCTAACATAAGGCCGAAAACAGCATAAAGAGAGTTTAACAAAAAGTCAGTCTTAATGAAAAAGTGACTGTTTGCCTTTTGAATTTTCCGCATCTAGAGAGTTTTGACTGAACCTCATCAGAACCGAAGAATTAATTAACCCCTCATAATTTATGGCTTTTCATTTTCATAGTCTCTCCTTGGTACTTGATGTCCCTTAACTTTTATGCTGGTTGACTATGGAAAAAATTAAAAGGAGACCTTAATTATATGAGTTTTCCTAATTAGTGTTTCAAGAGTAATGGTTAAGATTTTTACAATATATAAATTTAAGAGTTTTATGATGAAGCCCACACTTTAAAAGTATAATAATCACGCTTATCATTGATAAAGTTACCTCTTTTAGAACCTTACCCAGTGCCCTTCCATTGTCCAAGAGGCATTGTTTAATAAAGCCCTAATTATATATGCAACGTTTGCATGAGTGAGTGGAATAGATCATACAAAGTACTTCCTTAGTTTTACAATAACAATAAAAAATCAAACTATATACATATTCAGAAAAATAAAGAAAAATCTTGATAAATATAAAAAATTATATAAGTTGACAAAATTATCCCTTTATAATCATTCTTATTCATTTTGATAGATGTGTTAGTTACTTAACTAATATATTTATGCTAAAATATATAAATATAAGAAAAAATTAATCCTGCCTAGATAACTCAAATAGATAGATATTTTAATATGTGAAGGTCAAAAATTGACAGTTATTATAAAATGGAGAAAGCAGTAATACATTGGAAGAATTATTCTCCTGTTAAGATGACTTATGAGAGACGGAAAAAAAAAGATAAAAGTAATTAAGAGAATAATTTAATCCTGAAACCAAAAATCAAGGGCAAAAGAAACGTGCGAAGGGGGGAGGTACACGTATTCGTATGGTAGTATGAGCTAAGAAAACCGGAAAACAAACTGGACAAATTAACTCACGGTTAAGAAATTAAAAGTAACAATTTTTTAATTTTTAATCAACATATTTAATTCATTAGAAATTTAAAATTTTATTCTTTAATAAAAAGTTTAGAAATTTACATTTTTTATTTGTTAATCAGTGTGTTAAGGGCACACCAGCTGGGAAAACGCTCATGATATTATAACTAAATTTTAAGTTTAAATATATTTTAAATTTCCGTAAATAAAATTTATTTGTATTTTATTTTTGTTATTTCTCCTAAGTTTGTGTTCCTTTTATCTGTTTATATTATTAACATGTTTAGTGGTGATATTTTTAAGAATAAAAAGAGATTGAAAATTATTTACAAGGACAAAAATAAAACTCTCAATATTCCTAAAAGCTAGACATATAATTTAAAATACTTATATGGACAAAAATTAGGATGATAGAGATAAAAAATAAATATTAGAAAAATTTCATGCCAAAGGTGCAAAGCTTTTCATATTGCCATCAAATTATATATTTTTATTTGTAAAAATTTTAAGATAATAAGTAATTGAATTTAACAAATTTGTTGATATAAAAATATAGAATTAAATAAGTGTGTAAACTTTTTTATATTGATGATGCATATAAATTAATTCTTTTTATTACGTCATTTTGAATATAGTATAACTTTTGCTGCATGCAGCGTATTGTTATAGAATTTGATGAACCATTCTATATGTAGTTATCAACAATTATCATAAAATTTAATTGTCAATTATATCTTTAAAGGACAATAAATTATTAGGTAGAAAACCACGTTCCATGACATATTCCAATGAATTATTCAAACTCCCGAATACCTAAGGTGCCCTCTGATTTTATCTGATAAATTGTGGTTGTAATTAAAGACAATCGAAACACCCTCCTTAATTTCACCATATATATAGGCAGATTATTTTTTTAAATATTTTGTGAATATATATATAGATAGGTATAACACAATGTCAAACGCTCATTTGGACAAGTTGACTGGGTAATTTATTTTGAAACGTCAAGTTGACTCTATTTAAGATCTTGTACGTCATGTTGATATTGTTCGTACGTATAGTATGAAAGCCCGTGAAGCAAATCAAGCCATGTCTTTGTAGACTTTTGTACTATCAATGGATCAAATAGTTTAGTTAAAAGATCGATATAAAACCAGAAATGTAATGTGGGTTGAGCATTGTAGTAGTTAATTAATTAAACAACTTAATTAGAGATAAAAATCACCCGAAAGAAAATGCTCTCACAGTGATTTTTTTTTTTTTTTGGTTAGTTGATATGACTACCAGACCATATATACTCTTGGTCAAAGCATACATATTAAAATACCTGGTTTTGATTTCTAAATTCCTATCGTAAATTTTGTTGTAAGGAATATTTCTAAGTTCTCCTTATATGGATATTTATTTGGACTAAAGTAAGTAGGTGAAATTGGTAGCAATAAGCTATTAGATAAATGGTAAGCAGTTTGGTTCCCCCCGATAGAAATGCTATTCAGTATTATTCAATTCAATCAAAGTATTATTTTCTCATTACACTCATGCATTGGTTTTTTACCTTTATCTCCAATGAAAGCTTTGCTCCATTCTAGACCAGTGTCTGTCTATCTTATACCTATATCTTGTAAGAATGAAGATACAAGGTCGAATCCTGAAAAATACACTTGTTGGAAGGGGGAGTATTACTTTAAATGTTTTATCTCCTGAAATTGTGAGAGTAATGTCTCCCATAATTTTTCAATAAAAATAATGGTAGCAAAGCTAGAGAAAAATAAAACAAAACAATCCGACTAAATTTTCAAATTAGTTCTTGATGGTATCTTTGTTGAATGTGTGATTCACAAAACTTAATTAATCTTACAATCCTTGACTCTAGCAAAGAGTATCATGCGGAGGTAGAATAATAATTATGACTTATTAACCCTATTCCATATGGCATCCTCTAAATACACAAATTGTACAACTTGTAAAAAAAGTCGGACTATTTTAAACTATCACACCCAACTCTAATATTTTAAAATAGTGCATTTGAGGTTATGCAGATTTTGTGGGCAGAGGGTGCCATGTGGGATGGGGTTAGCAAATCCCAGTCTTCACATCTTACCTTCTTTTCAAATTAGTGTACAATTTTTAGAATTATTAAAGAAGTAAGAACCATGAGATTAATTATTTTCGGTTAGAGATCACTATATCCATCGGGAATAGTGACATAGACAATTTGGGAGTTTAACCAAATAATTTTTACATGATCATGAGGTATGAGAGGTGAAATATAAACATTTTTTTCTTTTTTTTATGAATATATTTTAACAATTGTATGATCATTTGTCAAATGATAAAATTGGCGTAAATTTAAAGGGTTAAGACTAAATTAATATCAACTTAAAAAATATTAGAAATAAAATTTAAACACATAAACTTGTATTTTCAATTCCATATTCTATATATATTTGATATAGGGTAATAATGATAAGTGTCAATCAAAATATAGAGTAATAATATATCATCCTCACAGTCTTTCTAATTTTTCGCTCATAATAATGACATGAGTTATAATTTATCCAGTATTCAATGGCTATGTAATAGATGTGAGTGAGATATTTCGAGTTAAAAATATTGTTAGATCATTAATTGAGAAGATTTATCATTATTTCTTTTTTATAAATAGAAGAGTGAGATTCATTAAGCCAACATTGTTTATGGTACAAAGTATATGTCACGACCCAAAAATCATGACCAGCACATAAGGGATATTATCCCTTATAAAAGCCTTCTGGAATTAATTTCATGAAATCATGCACATTAAATTATTAAATTAATGCTCATAATTTAAAATAAATAATAAATAAATAAATTCCTCAAAATTTCTTGAAAACTTTACTAATAAAATAAATAAAATATTTAATTAATCTCAATCGTTCCAAAATCTATAACTGAAATAAACAATCTTAAATTGTATTCCCTGAAGAAATTACATAAAATATAATTATGATAAAATAACATAATTTTAAAATAATCATACATGTTAAATGATGTCCGAGGACCCTACCTGCACACTACTAGAGTACTCTATTATAACATGATCCTAATTTAAACTTCACTACAAAGTGAAGCTCAGCAATAGAACAACTATAAAGCTACTGAGACTGGGTTTGATTGATAACTAAATCTGCAACTGTAATTGTAAAGGGGAGGAAAATGAGGGGTGAGTTTATCAAAACTTAATGAGTGAGTCTCCACTCATAACCCACATGGGACAACAACAAAATACATAATATATAAATACAGTTGCTATAAAACACTTTATATATTTAGATACATATAACTCAACTGAGAAACAATTTATCTGAAATCATGACAATAACTAGTAGAGAAATAAGAATTATTCTGTACATAAATATCTGAGCTGGATAGCTGAATCTGAGCCAATGACTAATTTGATGGGCACCTAACTAGGTCCCATAATGGACACCTCACTAGGTTCCTTACTGTGGGTGAGCTAGTCCTCTAGTGGACCACTTGGTACCGAGATTAACGATCAATCATGTAGCTGTTAACTTGCTGTTCTGGTTCTCATTAATTGCAAAATAATAATTATAACTTGCAGTTAAACTGGATAAATCTAAAAGCTCTGAATTCATATAATTCTAACAATCTGACTTTAGCATAACTAAGGTTCTAAAACCATGCTCAAGGGATCATCAGCTTGTTGACATATTGATTCCAAAAGCCAACAGAGTATGTATCTGATAATTGTTATATTCTAACAATTTGACTTTAGCATAACCGAGGTTCTAAAATCATGCCCAAGGGATCACTGATAACTCCAGTTTATGGAGTTATTTAGCTTCTAATTTGGTTTGAAATTACATACTTTGTCCTTAATTTTCCAAGTAAAAGACATTAAAACAAGAAGAATTTGCTTCCTTGCTGTCTTGAAATTTTTGTTAAAAACTCATTGCCTTAAATCATGATTATTGAGGAGAATTGGAAAGTTCAAATTTAAATTCTCATTTGGTGATTTTTGATAAAGGAAATTGTAGAAATTTGGAGCTTGAAGAGAATCCAAGTGGAAGCTAAGAGGGAAGAAGCAAGGAATGAAGAAAATGAAGTTTTTGTTGCTGAGTCGCGACCTGAAATCTGTCGGGTCGCAACCTACTGGGCGCATACAGCATCTGATCAGTTTTTAAAGTCGGGTCGCGACCTGATGCTTTCGCTGGGTCGCAACCCAGACGCGGCCCAGTCCATTTTCAGTGAACTTTTAAACCAGACTTAGGGTAGAACGCAGGAGTTCATTTTTACTGCCTTTTTCAGCATTTTTGAGAGAGAAAACAGAGGTTCTCAAGGGAAGCTCACACTAGAGAGAGACCCATCTTGGAGATTGAAGACCAAAGGCTAGGAGGAGGATCAAAGCTTCATTTTGTTCATCTCTTCCTCTCTCTTTTTATGTCTTTAATGTTCATTATGTATCTTGAACTAGTTTTTGCTTTGTTCACTGTTATGGATAGCTAAACTTGTAGCTAGGGGATTCTTTGGACCCCTCTATGGATCTTGGATGTTTATAGATTTACTTATTTGAATGTTAATGATGTTGGTTTTGGTTACCCATTTCTATTCTTAATGCTCTTACATGATTGGCCACCATTTAAGTTGATTTGGGGGATTCTTTTGAACTAGACATAGGAATAGAGATATTGGACCTTGGTTATGGGTAATGCTTGTTCTTTTACACTTAATTGGTTTAGGTGTGATGATTAGTCAATGGGATGGGAACATACCCATTGGCCTTGCATAGTATATGCTTGATGATAATGCTCAATGGGTTGATTTCACACTAATTCACAAGGACACTTAGTGTTTTAGGTGAAGGAAACACGGTTAATTGACCTAGACATAGGCTTTTAACTATAATTGGCATGCTAATAAACCCAATTCATTAATGTTCATTTAAGTGATTTATTTATCCAAGTGAAGTAGAGGGTGAAAAAGGTCCCCTAGGCCTTTTTAACCTTGGTTATCTATCGCTTTTATTTGTGTTAGTGCTTCTATTTTCTTGTTTTCTTTACTATTTAGTCTTAATTCTCATTGATTCGATTTTGCTTAAGCCTGAATACGGTAGTTTAGTTGATCGCTAGCATACTCTATCCAATCCCTGTGGATACGATACTCTTTTACTCACATTATATTACTTGGCGACCCGTGCACTTGTGGCGTTTTACCCGCTCTTGTAAGCGGCCATCAAGTTTTTGGAACTTGTAGACATAGCGATTACAGAACCCAACAGAGTATGTATCTGACAATTGTTATGAATTATACTTTATTCAACACTTTCAATAAATCATGTCTGATATTCTAAAATCTTTATAGGAAATCCATAGTCTGAAAAACATGTTATTTCTGCTGTAAACATTAAACTAAGTTCTCATAATTTCATAAATTGAGAAAAAGATATTCTATAATATGCAAGGTATCAAATATGTTCCCATGAGTTTTCTAAAATAAGGTTTTCATGATAACTGTGAAAAATAATAATTTTTCTGAAAATTGGCATAATTCGTGAAAGCATGTATCTAGCATAAGTCATTCTAAAATTTCATAAACAATTTATATAATGCTGAAAAAATATTAATAATGACCAAAAGTATGACCATGAGCTTAAACCCACTCACCATTTATTGTCAGGAGTGCCTGACCACTGCCTACATAATACTAGGGAATTGGAATGACACTTTTAACTGTCATAGAATTATAGACAAGAATCAGGAATGACTTGGAATTGAATGAGAAAAGAAAACTATACTATAATAATCTAAAGATTTGCTAAACTCATAACTATATAAAGATAGAGGTTAGAGCACCTATCGGAAGAGATTAATTGAAGAGGGTTGAGACAAATTACGTCTTTCTCTCTAGGGAAAAATTCCTTGGACGGCTAGGGTTCCTAAACTTCTTTTAGGAGGACTATAATATGCCAAATATATAGCAAGAGATGAAAGATATCACTAACAAATTTTATTTTCTTTATTTTATTTATATTTTTTTTGTTTTCTCTTTTTATTTTTCGTTTTAACGTTTTGTAATTATTTAACTTCCACTGTGGTTAGAATTTGACCTCAAGGCTAAAAATAACACTTATAGATAATTGTGTTAGCTTTCTAACGCCACAAAAATCATGTCAATCGGACATCTAGAACTCAAGATATTTGCAAAATACTAAATAGGGGTCATACTTTGACAGCATAAGGATAAGATTATGTTAAAGGTTTTCTAAAGATATATTCTAACGAACTGTGTGATATAGGCAACAATGAGATAAGGACAATATCTAGACTAAATCTAATCATATATTTTGTAACTACTTGGATAATTAAAATTTAAGCTACTTTAACGTATCTCTTAATTATCTTTTATATCATAAATATATCTGTATGTATATTGAAATGAAAAGCTAATAGGATTCTCAAAACAAATAACACATATCTTGGGGTATTCACATGATGTATTTGTTTCTCTTTTGAAACAATAATAATAATAATAATCATAACAACAATGACGACGACGACAACAATAACAATAATAATAATTTACATGATGAACAAATTTTGCACTCAATTCTAATAATTAATAATTTCTTAAGAATATCTAATAATTCTCTATAATATGTAACAAATCATATTCATAATACATGTTAAATATAAATAATATCTAATATCTTTAAATAAATATAATTATTATGAAAGTTATATCTGTGAAATATTTCATATATATATATATATATACACACACACACACACACAAAATCAAATCCTTACAGAATAATTACAATATTTGATAAAAAGAATGAACTAACATCACAACTGAAACTTTATATTATATTATATATATATATATATATATATATATATATTCTCAAATCTTAATTGATATTTACACCATAAATATAAATGGTAGATATCTAAATAAATCTTAATGTGACTTTAGTAATTATACTAAAATCAACTTCTAAAGAGCATATATGAAAAAGGGAAATACTATATTTCATCTCTTGTAATTCCAACAAAATATATAATATATAATACTGATACAAATATAAATATCAATGATAAACGATAATTATAAGCAATATTGAATCTAATAGATTTGATAAGATAATATTTTCAAAGTTTAAAAATCAAATACCATAACGCAAACTAAATATCATATTATATAAAAAGATTAAATATCAAATTCAAATAAAAACTAGACATTGATATGGAAAAAGATTGATACACAACACTATAATTTTCTCCTTTTGGGATTGATATTTTTCTTTTAAAAATTTAGATATTACATGGTTTGCTATTTCACATAAATTTAAAATAGATATTTATATTTATTCATTATTTGATTTATTTATTTTATATATAACCTTTTTTTTCTATTTCTTTTTTTTAAGTATTTAAATATCTTTAAAGCTTTATCCAACCATTCTTATATTTAGGCATATCCTTCCTAAAGGCATCTAATTTTGGGATATTACAATATAATACTTAGTCTTTCCATTTTAAATTAAAAATCTTTTTAGAGCTCATTTTCGTTTGAAAATAACCGTCACTTTAGAGTCTTAAGAGAGTATTAATTAGTTTATATAAATTTAAACCCTATATGCATTACATTAAGTAACTCATTTCTCTTTCTTCATCTTTTTAATAAATTGATCCTAGTTTTTTTGAGGTTAATTTTCTCTTTTAAATTAATATTTTGGGAAAATTGAAATTTACTCCTTGAATTATAGATCATGTTCAATTTTAACTCATAAACATTAAAAATATACTAAGCAACCCCATGAAGTTTAATAAATATACAACTTGATATCCTAAATTTTCTTAAATTTGTGATATTTTTATTTACCATTGCTGGAAAAATTAGCAAAAGGGTCAATCTGTATGCAGTTGAAGAAAATTTAGAGAGTCTAGCTACACAATTTTTTAAAATTTGAGATCTAAATTAAATTTATATAGCTTATAGTTCGGGGAATAAAATATGATTTTTCATAACCTTTTTAAAGATTAATATTATTTAATAATTTTATTAATTATTATACACTTATAACCTCAATTGATATTTATTTTGCAGTAGATGAGTACTTATTCAGTCCTAAAAAGTGACACACATTCTAAAGTGGAATAGAGACACCGATAATCACGAGGCGGTAGTGCAGCGAAGTCTTTACAACTTGTATATATATATGATGACCATATAGAAAGTGAGAGCAATGATTATTAGATGGGTAAACGAAAAATAGACTCTTAGATGAATATGTATAGTTTGTAAATTTTTATCCATAGAGCTTGTACATATAAAAGAATTCAAATGAAATGCGAGGCTAATATAGCGGTACACTACTGTACAAACTTTTCACGCATCATATTGCATATATATGGGTTTTTCGTAATATAATTGTCCCTAATTTTCCCTGCTTGATATGAAAAAAAAAAAAAGTCATCTGGGATACAATATGTACAAAATTAAAGCAGTAAGCTATCACAATTGGGTTGTGGTAAGTTTAATTGATTTATATTAAAATGATATTATCTTTCTTTGCATCAACTGAGATTTTTTTCATTCAACTATTAATTTTAAGGACATAGTTACACCATTTGATCTAGTATACTTCAAAAGAGAAAAAAAGAAAAAAATCTCTTCCAGATGTTATCGCAAAGTTTTGGTCTGAACACTTGAAGTGACAACTTTTTAATGGTAGGTCAACCATCTTTTTTTAAGTGGCACAACTAACCGTACCGTACTCTTGAGATTGCAATCAGAAAAAATGTTACATACTTGTTGGCACATCTGTTCACATCCTTCCGTATATATATAGAACAAATTCAGAATGTAGATATTTGTGAATTTAATCAAAATTGATTATAATTAGATGAAAGAATGATATACATATACAAAATGATGCGTGCAATATATATATATATATGAGGACAGATGTACATAATGCTGCCGAAAAACAATGTTGGCGCGACATGCCTGAGTTACGTAATGGCATTTTACTCTGGTGACTCCCACTCATTCTCTCTGACTGGAGGCTCAGGGTGGTTGTTGTTTGGATAGGAAGCCTGATTAGATGGAAAAGTAGTTCGTGTAGCACGAGCTCACCAAACGGGCCTTTATCATTTTCATTTTAAGTTGTCTAAGACTAATTTGTTGAACACAAACTGCAAATTCGTATGGCGGTATGGGTTGATGCAACCAGGGCGGACTTGAGCCTTCGATTTAATTTCCTCCAGAAGTATGGGATTCAAAGGCAGCTGTAACCACATCCAAACTCTTGTGATGAAGAATTGGCATTAATATTTTTATGAAACAACTCTGCTTCCAAAATCATCTATTATTTTAGAAATATTAAATTTAAATTATTGGAGCACAAGAAAGGAGACTGGTGAAAAGTAGAACGAAGAATTTGAATCCCAGAATATTCTCATCAATATAATATAATAATACAAACATACATTTCTCATTTTTAATAAAACCAAAAAAAAGGATAAGAAATCTCCTTTTTTTTTTTTTGGTTGATTAGGGGAGACCAAACAAGAGATCCTGATTTCTTCATCCCCTTCTTTTTCTTCCCCGTATAATACCAAAAATGACGATGTTCATGATAGATCAGAAATAGCATAGCGAGGTGCTATGTCTTTTTCCTATTTTATCCTTTTGGGCCTCATTATTGGACTGCCAACCTGACACTACATCAACTTCACTGCTATTTCTATGCATCTTCTCCGGCATTTATGGCAAAAAAATTGAGCAGCTGGGGCGTTGTCACTAGGAATAAACATCGACATACATACTTTTCAGATGGTACAAGGCAAACAACTACTATGTACAGGCGTCTCACATTGTCAAAGCACCCGCCACGTTTATCTCTAGTCTACAAATTTTGATTTCGTAAAAGCTATCTTGCCTAGCGAAGCCAAGATGTACTACTTCAATAATAATATTCCATGTCATCATTATTAATGTCACTAAAGCACAGTACTGTTAGATTGCCTTTACGCAAAGCATCTGTATTGGATGCAAAAAAAAGGAAACAATTAAGAAAAACAAAACGAGTGAAAAGGAAAGGACTAAAAAGTAGATAATCAAATCCAAATTAAGGAGCATAAGGGAAGATAAAAAAAAAAAAAAAAGTGGGAGCAGCAAAGGGGCACAACATCACCACGCAATAATGTTCCGATCCATCTCCAAGCATAGAAAATTAAAAATTCTTGTATCGAGATACTTTCAATAACTCAAATTTAGATACACTAATATTAAAAATAAATCTCCCAAGCTTTATTTAAAATATAATGATTTAGATATGTATTTTTATTATGAATCGCTATCCTAATCTGGAGATAATAATTTTTCCTCAAATATGTCATTAGATGCTGACGTTGAGTTACCATCAGCAGGACAAATTAAGGCACAGACCGTCTACGACACGTGCCTCGAACTGTGTAGGCTACGGTCAAAAGCCGGTGCCAGTCACGGACACGTGTGACCTTTCCATTCCAAAACCAAAGTTTGTAGTGTCTGAGTCGAAAAGTTTGAATCATTGACTACCACAGTCACTTATCACGGCTGTCTCACGCTCCTCTCCCAACGCCTGCAGTCACACGCTTCCATCCAAGTGAAAACCCTTTCTACATGAATCTGATAAATTTCCTTTAATTTTTACTTTTACAAGTCATTAATGTTAAGCTTTTGATATTATCATAGTATCACATTTTATAAAACTAGCAATAAAAATAGAGGTAAATTTTGTACATATGAGATTTATAGATAATTTTATGTGTAAAATAATGAATAGCTTGAACAATGTGGTGTTGAATTTAGATGAACTAATAATTAATAACCTTTGTTTTAATTTCTATTTATCTTATTTAATTTTTTATTATTTTAAAAGAAAAATCAACGGGTCGCATGAAATTCTTGCTCATTTCGCACAATTCTTTTTCGAGCCGCGAAGTGTTGCTTATTTTATATATAGGAAAATTTACACCCCATCATTGTATTCTTAATCAAACATAATTTCTTAGTGAAAAAATTTAATTTTTGTATTAATTAAATATTTAATTTTGATGCATTAATATTAATATCAAATTTTCATGTAAAATCATTTACTTATTGTATTTTCTCATAAAAAATAAAATACTTCTAACAAAGTATAATTGATAGACGGCTTAACGATGTATCAAATGAGTTTCATAAATTAAATTACTAAAGCATTTGTAACTTACTAATAATTATTTTAAAAACCGCATCTATAAAATAATACGTAACTAGACAACAAAATAAAAAATTTACACTTACAATATATATTATTAAAAAGAACTCATAATTTTGAGTCAATTATTTTACTTGTAAAATAGACTGTAGAAATCTTAAATGGGAATGCTTCTATAATGTCGACGTGTATGTATCTAGAAAAAAGATATATATATCTTGATTCATGTAAGAAAATAATAGAGTCAACCATGCTTTATTTGACTCTTCTTTTCCCGATCAACCCAAAGAACGCAAACACAGACCAGTGACCAGGATTTTCACTGGGTATGAGGGCACCTCGGATTCTACTGTACTACTTTAACATGGATAAGAGATCATCAGTGGTTTCATCTTCTATGGTACATAGGATTTTGGCAAACGAAGAGAGAACATAGAGAAACTTTTTTGGTTGAAAAATAGAAGCTAAGTTTAGAAGACTCCAATTTGGACTAAACCGTCAAGAAAATTTTAAAGAAGAATCACATTTTTATTGCTAATTAACTTTTGGAGGTTCAAAGGGTTAAAAGATTCTGCCAGGTATTACTCGTGATTGCATAAGGGAAAATTTTATAGAATGCCAATAAATACACTAATGTATATCAAAATACTAGAATTTGTCTTTATCAGAATTTTTATATATATTATTGTTAAATATATTGTTGACGGTAATTTAATAAATTGTGACGTTATAATACCTACCCAACTGTGTTCCTAGCTAGGTAGCAATTTTTTTTTAGAGTTAATTTTTCTTCTAGAGTTTAACAGTAGACATTTTATTTATTCATAGCTGCAGTGACAATCTCCCTATACCCATAACTAATATTTGATCAGTCTCCTTAATGGAAGTAACATGGACTAATGAAAATGTTTCCGAATGAGAAAGCACTTTCAGCTCCTCTGATTGGAAGAAGGTATTTTGTCAACCCAACCTCCTTTAAAAGTGACCATAGCTGCTCTCTCTATTCAAACCCAAAGACTTTTATTTTTTCTTCTTTCCTTTTTTTAATTTTCTTTCCTTCTATCTTATATATATTCAAGCACAAATAACTTCAAGAGATAAGCTACATAGTCTCAACCAAGCAGAAGTGACCCCTCACACTCTTTTCTTCTGCTTTTCCATCTTCTATCCTCATCTTCTCTCCTTTTTCTCTTCTTCTTCTTCATGTCTGATGAACCTAATAAACAACTCTATTACCAGGATGATCTTGTCCTAGATCACAATCAGCAGCAGGAAACAAGAGGATCCTCCACCATGTACTGTGAGAAGCACTTTTCATCATCATCACTCTTTCCTTCAGGTTCATCATCAGCTTATGATTCATCACAAGCCTTTGATCCTTACATGAGCTTCACCGAATGTCTTCAAGGAGGCATGGACTACAACTCACTCGCAACTTCTTTTGGCTTGTCTCCTTCCTCATCAGAGGTATTTTCTTCTGTTGAAGGCAATCATAAGCCAACAGAAGCAGTGGTAGATCATATTGTAGGAGGTGTTACTCCTGTTGGTGGCAACAGTGAAACCCTTGCAACCACCCTTAACTCATCTATATCTTCCTCATCATCTGAAGCTGGGGCTGAAGAAGACTCAGGAAAGAGCAAGAAAGATAGCCACCAGGTGAAAGGAGAAGAAGGAGGAACAGAAAGCTCTAAGAAAGGGTAACTAATAAACCTTTTCCTCATCATCTTATTAAGAGGGGCTAGCTCAGATCAATAATCCGTGATTCTGTTTTTTATTTTCTCTTTTTCTGTTCTAGGCTATAAAATGGTGCAACTTACAATCTTTTTTTTTTGGATAAATGAACAGGAACAAGGACAAGAAGAAAGGAGAGAAGAAGCAGAAGGAGCCAAGGTTTGCCTTCATGACCAAGAGTGAGGTCGATCACCTTGAAGATGGTTACAGATGGAGAAAATATGGACAGAAAGCTGTTAAGAATAGCCCTTATCCAAGGTAAAAAAAACCATGTCTTCCTCGTTTCTTAATTTGCACCCCAGAAATACAAACAGTAGTTACCTTAATCAAGCTTAAAACTTTCACATTAAATTTGACAGTACTCACTATATATCTGCTTATTGCTTCCACCAAACCCTCTTGCTTATTAGGATTTCACGGTTTCAATTCACCAAATTAAACTATCTTCATCTTCAAATAAATATACTTCTTATTAATTACTTTAGTACTACTAACAAGATACAAAAAAAGGGGGAATAGTCAATTCAAACACAGAAAAACAAGGTTCAAAAGTTCTGTTTCCCAACACTAGATCACCTGACCCCCAATTAATTTGGTCATACATATGCACAATGGCTTTCTTTACCAATTGAGATATATACCAAAAAATTTGAAGTGAGAACAACTGAAAAAAAAAATATATATATATATATACACACACACATGTGGATGATTATATTGAAGTAGTAATTAAGTGTGATCTGATTTTACGGGCGCAGGAGCTACTACAGGTGCACAACGCAGAAGTGCACAGTGAAGAAACGCGTGGAGAGGTCATTTCAGGACCCAACCACCGTGATAACAACATATGAAGGTCAGCACAATCATCCGGTCCCCACTTCCCTCAGAGGGAATGCGGCTGGAATGTTCCCACCTTCCATGCTGGCTACTACTGCTACTGCACCCACTCATCATCACCCCTTCTCAGCCGCAGCAGCCGGGTCAAACTTCCCTCAAGACTTCTTCCTCCATATGCACCACAACAATCCCTTCATCATCCACAACACCACCACACAACAAACCCACACTGCTCCTTCTACTGCTGCAGGACCCTTCTACTCTTCCCACCAGAGCATTAACAACTCTCTCCTTCTTCATCATCATCATCATCAGCTTCCTCCTGAATACGGCCTCCTTCAAGACATAGTCCCTTCCATGTTCTTCAACAAGACCCACGAGAATTGATGATGATGAGAATATGTATGCATGTATTCTCTCAATCCCTCATCTCTCTCTCTCTCTATAGCTATATATATATATATGTACTATATAATTGGTATAATATATCTACGTGTCTTTTGCCTTGTTTAATTATGATGATCTCTTTTTTGTACATATGGTTAATTAAATTAGCTGCAGGTAGTTTCCATGTAGCTATATATATGTATTTCTGACGTACTCACCACCCGAGAGTACTAGCTAGCCTAGCTTCGAATGCTTTGTTTCGAAGTGAGTTAATTAGTTTGACATCTGCTATAGAGGAGGGAACTGTTTTAGAGAGAGATCATCCATGGCTTGGGGTATGTACCTATAGCTAGCTAGGCAGAGAGGTTGATTATTATTAACAAGTTCAATTTTCATGCTGCCCATTAATTTGAGATTTTCATCCTCCTATGGATGCTTGTAACGTCATTGATTTGATTACAATGGTTACTTGATGGGTAGGAGAAAATGGTTACACCGTGTTGTTTTCTTCTTCAATGTTTCTGGGTCTATTAATCAAGAGCTTAAATGTTTGCTTTATCTGCCCAACCACACGCATAAATGTAGACACACACTTTCAAGTATGTGGTGATGGATTTCATAATAAGCATGCTTAAGGCACAAGTATGTGCAAAATGAAGAAGAAGAAGATGGTATATATTTGTGCGTAAGTCCATTATATATTAGCCTTCCTGAATAATTAGAACTAGATAGTTTCTTATAATAGAATTTAATTTTTGTATACTAACTGAACGAATTTTTTATGCAGTCATCCAATCATGAATTATCATATTAATCATGATAGTTGAATATTCTATATATTGTCTAAAAGTTTTTATAAATAAATTTTTTTAATTAAATAATAGTATAAAAACTTCTTAATTCATCAAAATTATAATCTTGTTTTAACATATCTATATATGTGGAGACTTTCTTAACATGCGTACATATGTGTGTTGGCCTTTAATGCTCACACTTGCCTAACCATATCTTTGAATGTCAAAGTAAAACAAAGCTGCTAACCTTTGTGACCCGGAAACTTCCTTCATTATCTTGCCTTTTTTGTGGGGTGTCGACAAAATTTCCGGATGCTTGGTACTCGCTGTATATCTTAACTAGAAACCAAGTAGAAAGGTAAAATTTGTCTAATTTTGGGGTCATGGCAAGTTTTTCTTCCACGTAGATAGAATTGCATTCCATACATAATTGATGGACCGAAAAACTTATTCATTTGGATTACTGTTCATATATATATATGTATATTTTACAACTATGAATGATGAGATTTTGTAATGAACCATTTTGTGTGGATAATATAATCTGTTGGTGTATGTGTATGTGTGTGTGTGTGTATATATATATATATATCGATCAGAATATATCTATGTTATATATAGTGCAACGCTCTCTTGGATACACTGGCCAGTAATTCATTATTTTCTGGATCTTGATCTATATATGTTGAACAGAAAAATAATTTAGTTGTGGGGTCCGAGGGAAACTAATTTCATGGTTGATATATACCTAAATATATAAATCGGCAACTAGGTGTAGACTTGGCCATATGAGCTCGTTGATAAGAAAGTAGATGCCCACCATTTTATGGTTGTAATTTGAAAGAATGGCCCGCGAGATTAATGAGCTCAAATGCTTAAAAAGAAGTGTATATTAAACTCAACTTGATCAAGTGTTCTTGTGAACTATATTCACGGACATGCAATGCATGGTTGATGAATTTTTATTTTATTTTTTGATAATTGAAAAATGCTTGATTCTCTGACAAGAGAAGCAAAGTAAACATAAAGTATTTAACAATACGACGGGGCAAAAGCAAAAAAAAAAAAAAGAAAACGAAGATCAACATAAGCTTAAAACTAAACCAATCAAAATCTGTACATAACAAGATTTATATGCCTCTACAGCAGAAAACGAAAATTAAAGGAACATTAAGATGATTGCTAAGTGTCGTTTCTTTGTCCAAAAACGATTGCTACAAAAAGTGGGAGATTACCAAGATCATTGTCGCCCATATTGTGGCAAGGGCTCCCAATCAGCTCCAACATCTTAATGGAATAAACAACCCCACCTCCTCCACCAAACACCCCATCTCCAATGGTTAATGAATTTTTATCTTAAAAGTAAGGTCGTTTATATTTGTGCATATCAATCTAACATCACTCCGCAATTTTTATTACACTTATCTTTCATCAATTTATTGGGTGTCTCTCCCATCGATATCGGCGTTTCCAATGTGCGATGAACATGTCTTTAAAAATAATCTTTGACTTCTACACTGTTTTGGTTAAAAATAATTGTTGTGACAAAACTTTGCTGCATGTCCCGAGTCACAGGTACCGATCTTTGAAATTTCTTAGAGGCTTGTTGCATTTATGAAATAAATACTTAGGTGCGTATATATTATTGCCCTTAAGCATAGTGACAACATACACGCGTATCCTTTTCCTGATGGAAGAAACGTATTCTGCTGGTGATTGCATTGTATTAATTAAATATTGTACAAATTCAACACAGTACGTTCTACTTTTTGATGCAACACTAACACAGCACTAAAGTGCAGATTAATTGAAGGTTATGTTTTTATATTAACATCAAACTAATAATTTTTTTAAACAAAATTTACTGGCATTATCCTTCTCGTTTCGAAGCTTGAAATAACGCCGTATGAAAAACTTCATATTCTGTGTAATTATAATTCAAGGATATATTATTTTTTTATCAGTAAAAATCACATATATTATATTTATTCATTAAAAATTCGCTTATGTTTGTTATTTTCTAACTAATAATTAAATATTATTAACAAGTACAAAAAAAAATTATTGTGATTTTTGTTCTAGTTCAACTTTAACATCACATGTACACTCATTAAAAAAGAACAGGCGTCTCCTAGGTTTTTAAAGTAAAGTAAAAGTACTGGAGGAAATGAGACTAACAAAGTGTGAATTCACGAGTATAAGAAGTTAGGGTTCATTAAACATATAATTTTATATCTAATCCTAAGATTTATGTGTAAATAAACAAATATTGTTGATAGAGTTCTCCGCTTAAATGTCTAACCAAGTACACTTTAAAAAATTAGTCTTTACTAGCTATACTTTTTGAGAGATAAAAAAAATAATAGCAAATGAAATAGGTTATTGTTATTTAGTAAAGGATTTATCTAAGATTAAAGAATAAAAAATAAAATTTGGTATTAGGAGGATGAGTTTTATGTTTTCAAAACATAAAACCTATTAAAAAGTTTTAAATTTTATTTGTGTTGGTACCTTTAACTAATGCTTTTAGAAAAACATTTTACTAAATTTAAATTGCTACGTTATACTAACCTATGACAAAATTCTTTCATCACACACTATTTGTAATTAGTTTGGGATATTTTATAAAACTATCCTCGTCACGATTCTATGTGAATCTTTGTTTTAACTCTTGACCAATACTAATAAAAATACTTGAATGATTTTATATCCACGTGTGACTACATATGCATTCTCATTTTTGGTAGACCAGTGAGTTATGTATGTCCTCAAACTTCCCGAGACTTAGTCCTTGGTCTCCCCTTTTAAAGATAACGTAACCCCCTTCCACAAGTAAAGCCCAAGATAATTCTTACCTTGCTATTTAATAGCTCTCCCATGCATGCATTCTTCGGATTCCATCGCAATCACCCAAATTGTTGAGAAATATGTGGGATCGGCGTTCGTTACATTGTACCAACTACTTAAATTGTCTACTTGTTAAATGGATAACTTAGGACCACACCCTCATTTCAGAAACTTCAAGCGATTGCCGATTTTCTTTTAAATTTATTATAGATTATAGATAGCTATCATTCAATTAACTCTCCATAATTTCACACGCGCGCATACGCCTAGTGAATGTGAAGATAGCTAACCAAGGTCTACAGTAGCAACTTCATAAATGCCAATATTTATAAAAGTTTCAAGTGGCTCATCCTAAATTTGTCAACTTGTACCCAAACAGATTAATCAACTCTAAGGTTTGAATACGATCAGAAACAATAAAATCCAGCAAATTATTAATTGCAATTTTCAATATTTTTTTTTTAAAATGTTATTTGCTCGTTGCGAGTTGTTTTGACTTCGAGCTAGTGTATATAGGTCATTCTGTCCCAATCTGTCCCAATGAAAATAGGGTTTTATAGGAGTAGTGTTTAACATCAGTCCAACCACTACAACATTTTTGGTCTAAGGCAACACTTTTTTAAGACAACGTTTAGAAAATGTTGCCTTTGAGTGTTTAAGGCAACGTTTTTATGCAAGTAGCATCAGGGTTAGGCTAAGGCAACAGAATTTAAGGCAACATTTTAAAAGCGTTGCCTTAACCTAAAAAGGGTTCGCTTTTGAACCGTTGCCATATCATCTAATAATAAAGAACGCTTATTTGCTCATTGGCTCTGTTTTTCAAACGTTGCCTTTTATAATCAAATCTACAACTCTTTTAAAACGTTGTCTAAGCTTTTAGCGCCATCCTAAAATTTTTCCCACTAATTTTTTTCCACCATAAACTAAATAATTGAGTGAGAACCTTTTATTTTTCTTCTAAAGCTTAACATGTTTCACTCTCTTCATATTTCTACCCACTAAAACAAAGAAACTCTCCATCCCCAAATTAAAGAAACTCCCAATCCCTAAGCTCTCACGCACTGAACCCTTCTTGCCCTTCATGCTCATGTTCCAGCCCTTCTTCGTGCCCTTCTCCGTACCCATCACGCACCAACCTCGTAAAGGAGAGCTCCCTGCTTGCCCTTTTTCTTCACGCCCTTCTTCGTGTTCATGATTCAATTTGATACAGAAAGAAGCTTCGTTCTTCGCGTTCTTCTTTCACGGTGGTTGGTGGTTACGCGGTGGTTCTGTTGGTGGTTCTATTGGTGGTTACGCGGTGGTTCACAAGGATAGCCCCCTTCTTCATCAAGCGCGATGGCTCCTTCACGTTTGTGGTTCTGTCGCCGCTAACTCTGATGCTGTTTGGGGTCATTACCATCTTTTACCAATCGGATTCACAGCCTTCCTTGCTCGCCAGCTCTTCTTCCAAGATAGCCCTCTCTGACAGCCAAAAGGGTAATCTTCCCACTCTGTTATGTATGTAGCTCTAAACTCCACATTAGACTCAACCTAAATAGACAATTAATAAGCAAAAATTCAAAAGCAACCAGATATTGGAATGATGTCACAAGATAGCAAAATGAGAATCTAGGCTGTGAATGATGCCAAGTTGAATTTGGTTTGGTTGTGTGTTACCCGATTTCTGAACTAAGATTAAGCTTGTCAGGTCTAGTCTAGTTTTTTGTGGTGAACATATTTGTCAATTTAAAGAGGGAAGGAAAATTCGGAAACAGTTGTCCTAGAATTTTCTTAGGAATAGAAGGCTCTAATGTGACCATTTACTTTTTGATATGAGATTCATTGAGCATTTTCTGCTAGCTCTAGAGCTACAAGTATAGATTCTAGTAACTAAAGTTTTAATTTCACTTTGCACTAATTTCTTTCAAATGAAATTGTCACCCTGAAAGCCTAAAAAGCATAAAAAAGTTGATGATATTTTATGCTGCTATTATAATCATGACCAGATAAAAAATGCTACTGCTATAATTGTGTGAGCTAGCTGTATCTTAAAGAGTTTCTGCTTTCCAGCAACTAGAATTTGTTGGTTTTATGCAAGCAAGAATGTGGTAGTTGAGATTTTCACTGGTTCTGTTTCTATCTCATCTCATAGTTAGCATTAGATGTTCTAAAAATTATTTTTATTACCTTTTTATTTCTTTGATTGTAGGAGAGGATTCAAGCAGGTCAAAAACTTCATGAGGCAAAGTGAATTGTTGAAGAGAATGAAAGACAACGGTATCTTAATGTCTAGAAATTTCTTCCATTCTATTTCTGTAATGGAATTAGTTATTCCAACTTATTCATGTCCTATCCTATTATCAGGAATCTATCATTAAGGAAAGCAGAAAAGGAAGAAGAGAAAAGAGCATGGGAAAGGGTTCTCCAGAAGCTAACACAAGATAAGGTATAGAACTAATTTTTTGGATATTGACCATAATGGTTTGGATCACACCTTTTGATCTTCTGTATTGTGTTTGACAAACTTCTTTCTCATAGTTATTTGAAGTCTTTGACATAGGGCCTGAATGGTATTTGTACTATATAAATTTGTGGAAGCTAAAGTACACTTTATTTTGTTAATATTAAATACTGATGCAAAATTCTATCTGTCTACAAGTGATACAACTGCTTATAATTCAAAGAAGGTGTGGATGGATTCAGATTTCAATTTCACTCTTTGAAATCAATTTATAATAACATTGTAGTGATTATTTAGTTGGATAAATAGCTTAATTATTCTGGAAGAATGTTCAAGAAATTGATGCATTATCCAAGTTTGTTTAGTTCTCATCATTAGTATATGCAGATTAAGTTGTCTTTTCTTTCCCTTACTTCTGAATTTCATTATTGCTGAAGCTTCAGTCTAGGCTTCAACATTCAAGTGGGAATTGGGAGTTGGTGAAGATAATAACAACTTCTGGGAATGAGTTTGTCATTTCACTGCCTGATGGGAAAGTAAGATATTTTATAACATCTCTCTAAAATCACAATAGAACACAATGGTGTCTTTGGATCCATGCAGCCATTGTCACCTAGTGGGAAAAAGGCTTTTTTGGTCTAATTAACTTATCTCCTTTTTCCTCCTTAATTATAGGTTTTAAAGGTGAAAGATGAAAGTTTGGTACCAGCAAATCCTCATATTCTTGATGGTGTGGATGACCGCATCCAGCTTAGTTATTTGAATGAACCATCAATCTTATACAACCTGCAATATAGATATAGTCAGAATATGATTTACGTAAGTCTCTATTTGGCTGAAGTTTTTCTCATTAGTTTGTTTCCTAGCCATAACATCTTTATACACAACTCTGTACAATTCAGACAAAAGCAAGGCCTGTTTTGGTTTCCATAAATCCCTTTAAGAAAGTTTCTCTGTATGATAATGATTATATTGAAGCCTACAAGCATAAATCAATCGAAAGCCCTCATGTATATGCCATTACTGACACAGCCATCTGAGAAATGATACGGGGTAACCTTTCCTTTTTCCTATATTTGCATATCTGTATGAAGTTTTAGTTTAAGAAGTTATGACCACTTATATTTAAGTAATAACCTCTTACTCTGTCTCTTTCATTGTTTTTCAGATGAAGCTAATCAATCCATAATTATAAGGTCAGTATTTCATGATGAATTCTCCTTTTATGAGAACTGGTGATCAAAATTTATTGGTTTTTTTTCTTTTTCTATTTTCGTTTTTTGAAGATGCTTCAGTACAAGTTTTGTTTAGTTGCAACTTATGCAAGTAAGGCTTGAATACTGGTATTAAGTTTTACTCACTCAAAATTAAAAGGGTGGTCCAGTATACAAGGCTCCTCTTTTGTTTGCTCAAGATTATGAACTGAAACTTGTCATGCTTGCATTTATTCTTGTCTGCACGTTGTTTCTGAGGACTTCAATATTCACTTTGTTCTATTATAAGAGCTACTCAGAATCTTAGATTGGCCATCTGGCAATTATCATCGCTAATGCATTAACATTTGTACAATGAAGCAACTTTGCTTTTACTATATGCGTGAAAAGTATAATTTGGGGATAAACTTCTCATTTTTCACTCTTGATACATTGGTTAAAGGAAAGAAATTTCTCCATGCTTTCTGAAGTTGTTGTTATGAATGTCAATTGGGTTTCCTTAATCTTGTGTGCCCCATAAATGTGTTTGAAGTAGAACATACAATAATTCTTATCATCTACCTATTCAGCGATGAGAGTGGAGCAGGGAAGTATAACCATCATTTCATTTCGTAATAATAGCAATCAATTTGTATATAAGATATTTTGTCCTATTTTGTTGTCTCTGTTTACCAAAATAATAATAATAATTATAATAATAATGCATTAATCATTTTATTCTTACTGATATGTTTTTGTATAGTTGTCTTAAGTTATATCGGAAAGTGCATTAATAAAGTGATAACATATAATATATTTAAATATAGCTCGAGTAATTTAAAATTTAAAATTTATATTTTAGTATAATAGTTTTATTCTGTAATAAATACTTTTAGCATAATTATTATTAAATTCACGTTATAAAATAGTGGAAATAATTGATATTTTAAGAAAATAAATATTAATTAATACTGTAAAAGTTGTGTGAAAAAAATTAAATATATATATTGACTTGTTAAAATTTCATTATCAAAATAATAAGACATTATTTTTTAAACTTTCAAAATAAATTATGAATCTTCATTTTTTTAACTTGTCTAACTATTTTCTTAAATTTTGATTAACTCTTTACAGTAATTCTAATTGTACAATATTATTGGTGAATAATTATGTAAACCTATCGTTATGTTTCTTGTTGGTTAGGAGAAATGGGTAGAACCGAAAAATTTCACATTCATATTTATTGATATATTGTTGAATTTCTAGCTGTAACATTTAATGCACTTCAAAATTATTACTTGTAACGAATAAGTGACACTAATTTGTCACTGACACTAAACGAAGAAAGGTACTGATTTATTGATATAGGCATAAAGGTGATTTCTGTATGCCATAATGCCATTTAATCATTATTGTCATTAATATTATATTCTTGTAGTTTTCTGATGTCCATGTAATTCTTGTAGAGTGCAATTCCCATTCTAATAGGAACCAAATTTGATGACTTTGTTAGACTTCCACCAGATTTGCAATGGACAATTATGACACAGGTAAATTACTATTTCTGTAACTCAATGAAAAAGTAGAAAGGTTAGGGTGCATTTGGTTTTTTTTAAAAAAAGTTTAGTTTTCACTTCCTATATTGCAGATTGAGCTTAATGCATGAGCAAATCAGGCAAGCCAAGAGGAGAATTAATACAAAGGATATAGAACATGCAATGGATATGATTATGATGGACTATATTATTGAGATTTTCTTTTGTGTCTTGTTCTTAATACTAATGTTCCTTAATTTTGTGAACTACATGTAATTACTTTGTCTATTTTGGTTTGAACTTAGACTTATTTCTATTTAGACTTGTGTATCAACCAACATTATGCTTAAAATGACTTAGTTTACTTGGTTGATTAATTAGCATTGATTTATTGTATTTCATTTATGAATTTCAATTGATTAATTAAATTTTTATTCAAAAGAGTTAGTTTTAAGAATATCAAATTCAAGACTAAAAATAAGAGGCAATTAGAATTGAGAATAAGCAATGATCTTTAGGTAATGTCCAAAATATTGGAAAAGGCAACGTTTTTTGGAAGTTGCCTTTAACCGGAGAAAAGGCAACGCTTTAGTTTTTTGGAAGTTGCCTTTAACCGGAGAAAAGGCAACGCTTTAACGCTTATAAAGCGTTGCCTTAAGTCAGAATAAAATGCAACACATAAAAGATACAAAAACCGTTGCCTTTAATTGGCAACAAAAGCGTTGCCTTTGATGAAGTATAGGCAACGCTTTTTTTCACAGACCGTTGCCTTTTCTCACTAAACCGTTGCCTTAGAGAAAAGGTAACGCCAGTATAAGCAACCCCCTGGAAAACGTTGCCTTTTATGGAAAAGTGTTGCCCTTGATTAAAGGCAACGCTTTCTGTATGTTTAGGCAACGTTTTTAAAACGTTGTCTCAGACAAAAAATGTTGTGAACAAACAGAGGCGTAACTTGGAGATAATATAATAATACCCAGAATTCCCCGTTCGATGTTGATTATGTTTAAGAGTTGTTATTGCACGACCTAATGAATGATTAACTAAATATATAAATAATATAATTGCATAGAATAATATTGTACGTACGTCTTGAAAATTTTTGACAGAATCTTTGTTGAAAATTATGGTGATTGGTCGATAAAACAATTTATATAATCCACTTATTCCATTAAAGATTAACAATAATAACCCTTTATTCTTTAAATAAAATTTTGATAAAGTTTATGATTTTATAGTATTTTCCAATTGTGTATATGTATATCTATCTAGAAGATAATAAGCAACAAAAAATCACGAGAACTAGCACACAATTGATATCTAGTTAAATTTTGTAAGCTTCTCGTTATAAGTTCGATTTTTTATTGCGTATGTGGATAGAGTCTTGTGACTAGAGAAAATATTTATATTTGTAAACTTCACACCTTAAAAGGATTAATCATTGCTTTTATGACACCCTCAATTAAAAACAGAAAAAAAAAAAGAAAAACAAAGAAAGATCAGCAACGCCGGGTGAATCAAGTAATGTATCTTTCAGAATATCTGGCTTCGTGTTCCGGTCAAACAAGAGTATACTGATTTGATATTACTAATATGTCGGTATCTAGCCTTTAATAATAATATAGAGTACTAGGTTTAGATTATTTGACTGCATTGCTATGCCTGGGGTTCATGAAATATTACTATTACATATGTGAGTGCATTAGGTATTACAGGTAATTAATATGAATGCAAATTTAAAAATCAAACTGGAGTATTGAATGTTATATTTAAGTTTAGTTAATTTTTTTTAATGTTAATTGGATTATCAGATCGATCAATTCTCAATTAATAATTATTTTTTGCGGTGCACATTAATTAATATTTTTTTATTGACGCTCCTTAATCAATAATTCTACATTATTAACTTTAACATTTTACATATACTTCTTTCATTATATAGCCTTATCAAATGTTATTTTGTAACCATCTTACTTTTATATTTATTTTTCTAACGCGCAAATTTGTTTTGACATTTGACGATTTTTTTTTTTAACCTTCAATGCAAATTACAATTATAACATAAAAATAATTAAACCAATACAATTTAAACTGACAACAATCGTTTTACTTGGAGGAGGCTTTGCAGTAGCCAACCAGTGAAGCCACTGATAATTTACTTTTTTGGATCATATATACTGAGAAATGTTTTTAAATGGGATTGTTTGCTCATTGTTATATACATTGGTCAGATATTAGAACACTAAATAACTAACTAAATTAAATCTTAATCCTTTATTTGTAGAGTAATCCCTAAGTTTATTTATGAATTAGTCTTAAAAGTTAGAAATTTAATCTAAGTAAATTTTTTTTTTAGATATTAAAGTAGGACATGGAGAACTGATGTGATACTAATCTTATAAACTTAGACCTTCCCACAAAAAAAAGTCTCATAAACTTAGAAAATCTAACTTTTGAAATTCAGTTGATTTCACTATCGTAGGAGATCAACCACAAGTTTTTCTTCATTTGGAATGGAGGACCTTTGTTTTTGTGGTCTCTAAATTCAGGACTTCAAATGTTATTAGGTCAACGAGACTTCCGTTTCAGCCAACAAAGCCCAAAGAAACCATTTTGATCATTTAAAGTAAAAATTTATGAGAATTTTATCTTTTAAATTAATAAAATTAGAAATTGGGGCCCTTTTATCCTATTAATCTAAGGGTGAAACTCCCTCTATAAAGTGAAGATCTAAATCCAACATCATAATAATAATAATAATAATACTGACTAACGATGCACTCCACCAGGGAAATTAAAAAAAAAAGGGAGAGAGAGTGAAAAGAAAAGGAGATAGACGATATCACAATAACTAGTGGACTGGCTAGGAAACAAGAAGCCTTATTTGTCTGGATTAACACGTGTGGATCAGGTTCGTCACGATAATTAGGGAGAAATCACTAATTCATTCGTATTGGGCTATGGGCCCAATAAGCTTTTTGTTTTTGTTTTAGAAAGAGAGATAGTGAACACCAAGGATATTGAGCCAGGAAAATTTTTCAGTATCAGTTTTGTAGTCTTTCATGACCAAAAACAGTAGTTTGAGAGTTTTTTTTATTATTAAATAAATTTTTAAGGGATGTGGTCAAGCAGTAAGGCTCGTTCACCCTTAATCAAGGGTCAGGGGTTTGAACCCTATCTTTGGAAATGTAGAAGCTTCTCCGGGCCAACTATCCCATCCTTTGAGATCAAGCACAAAGTGTGAAGAGGATTAATCACTGTACGACAAAAGATATCCTTAAGGATCCAAAATTTTTTTTTTAAGCTTTTAGTTTTAGTTTTAATTATAATTATAATTTTACTTTTTATTGTTGCACTATGATGCCATCGGGGTAAAAAGATTACACAAATCATCAAATAATGAATTGTCATATAATTAAGCGTGTTTTTCTTTTATAAAAACTATTCCGAAAACCACATGAATAATAAGATGTAATTAACTGTGAATGCAAAATGTTTATGTAAAAGTTATATTAAAATTAATATCATATTTCTATTTTATATCTTCATGAAAAAAATGTTGGCAAATATTTATTTAAAATCAACCCTAACCAAAGAATAAAAAAATGGAAGGTATAACAGTACGACCATGGGGTGCTTATAAAAAAAGTTGAAGGACAAAAATATATTAATTTATATTTAGGTAGTTGTGGAATTTTATTTATTTATTTATTTTTTAAAACGCGTGTTTCCACTGCCCTCTAACATGCACGGACTTTACTTTCAGCGTCTTATCTTATTTGAAAATTAGGGACCGACAACCGTTTTAGAACTTCTCTTAACCAGATTTGCAGAACTTCCCAATATATATGTGAATTTATATATTGGGCAAGTATATGGAGTTAGTTTTGAAAATATGACATTATACTTTTTCGCATTGGATGTTTCAGTAAAATTAACATATAGAAATTATTTTCAGATTATGAATTTTTTGAGTGAAATATTCTTGTTGATCTGTCGAAATAACTTTATATTTCCATTTTCTTTTTTGCAGCATGGTACATTATATTTGTTAAATCACGTAGAAAAAAATTTATATTTCTTAAATAGATATAGTTATGATCTGAATCCTACTTCAATTTTGAGAACAAAATTTTATTAAAATCAAAGTAGTTAATTTCTTACATTATAAACTCATTGATTTGATTTTAATTTGAGTATCAAACCAAATTAAAATATCTATAGTCAAATTGGTTCGATGCAGTTCACTCGATTTTTGGTCAGGTACTATATACGTAGGAGCCATACTTTTTAAAAATAAATTCATCTATTTTGAAAGACTGTAATAAAATTTTTGTTGGTGTTATAAAAAAAGATAAAATTTTTGTTGGTTAATCAGGTTTCTGTTATTAAAATTATATTAACTCACCATTATAGGAAAGAATCTATTTGAATATCTTAAATAGTATAAGAAATTATTGGAATCAAATCAGCAATTTATGCTTGTATTTGAGTTCTTACACTTTTTATAATATTTTTAGGTCCCTTCTTATCTTATAGTAACGATTTAACACAGTTTTAATAGCACATATATTTTTTCGATACATAACATCACATATCTACAATAACCTAATTAAAAACTTTAAAAATATAGAAACTGATTTGATTTTTTCTAGAAAGCATAGAAACATGTGAAGTGATCAAACTTTTTTATTTTCATAACCTAACTAACATTATATTAACTTGAAACTCGTTACGTAACGATGCCCCAGTCAAGACAAACAACACATTTGATTAAATTTTTTCATATGAGTGTTAATAAATCAAAATATAATAATCCAAACACACACAGACAGATATATATATATATATATATATATATATATATATATATATATATATATATATATTATCACAAAATCTCTTTTGGTCAGACACATAAATGATTCAAGAGCCACCTCAGTTTCCTTATTTGTGGTCTCGCCCTCTCCCTCTCGATTTTTTCTACAGGCTTAATAATAAAAATAAAAAATGCAACATCCACACCGGTCGATCTTGTAGTTGGTAGGGATGTAATATTAGTTCTGTTATGTTTGAGTTGAAATAATCTTCCGTGTAATTCACTGTATTTTAAGATAATGACATAATGAAAAACATAACTCGTTCAAGGTGAAGACTTAATCCGAGAAAGAAGGGGCATCAAAATCAAATCATGCCCCCAACTAATTAATTAATCCAAAGCACTAATCATTCCAAGGAGCGAGCCGAACAGCAGTCAGTAGGAGTAGTAGTAGTTGGATTGGGATTTGTTTCGGTGCGTTAGTTAAAGAGGAATTTTTTATTATTTAAATTTAGTTTAAAGCAAATAATAATCATAATAATAAAAGGCAACAATGGAAAGAAAGCAAAGTATCAACCAACATTAATGCATCGATTGTCACAGCGAAAAAGCAAGAAAACAAAACATCGCACGCAAGAAAAACACAAAGCCGATGTTGATTTTGATCCTTCTTGATAGGAATACTAAACAATTTCAAATACTAGTAATTTGCATTTGAAAGCAAAACGAAAGAAAGAAAGAAAGAAAGAAAAAGAGAAGAGAAGAGGGTGTAATAGTGTAAGAGAGGGTTCGTTCCTTGGTTGGGTTGGGTTTGTGTTCAAGTCTTCAACCACTGAGAGAGAGACATCCCCTCCGACATTTTCTCTATTCTTCAAGCAAACTCCTTGTTTGGATTCAGATCTCTCTCTCTCTCTCTCTCTAGGGTTTCTCTCTCTGCTATTTATGATCATTCTCTGACACCTTCCCCCTTATTCAATTCAAGTGCTTCGATCTCTCTTCTGCATTTGGTATATACAATGCATTCCTCAGATTTGGATTCTCCGAGTCCATTGTGCTTTGCTTCTTCTTCGCTGATTCGCTTGTTTCTCTTCTGCTTTCTGCAGATTGGAGCAGGTTCCTGAGGGGATCCGAGATGGTTGTTTCGGGGCCAATCACGCCGGGGCAGGTCTGTGTCTGTGTGTGAGGGAGAGATTTTTTTTTTTTTTTTTTGAAAAATTTCAAGAGTGATTGGTTGAGGTTTCAGTGGTCTGGTTTGGGGTTGTGTTGTTGTTTGAATCTAATTGTTAGCTATTAGTGGAGTTGTTGGAAGGTAACTGTTTGTTGTTGGATTTTGGACTATAGAGATACGGTCATAACTGTCATTCAATCAGGAAGTGTAATGGAAAAGAGTTATGGAAATTTTAGATTTTAAGTTGGTTAGATACACAATCATGTAAGTTGAGCAAGCTAAATCTGTGATGGGTTGTGATAATGGGATAATGGTCCTTTTTTTTTTCTGTTTGGGGGGGGGGGGGGGGTTGTTTTTGTGATCTTAGGATGAGATTAGGGATGTGATGAGCACATATATGTTTGAGGAAAACCATTTTGGACTTTGACCTGAATGGCCGTATAATAATTTGTGATATATGATGTGTGAGCAAACTTCTAAACTGTTTACTCAAACTTGAGCATGGTGATTTGGGTATAATTTGGAGAAAACTACATATGAAACTTCTATTTGTTTGAATGATGTTCATTGAAGAATTAATCTACGATTAATGACTTAATTATTGATGTGAATTATGCTGCTAGCATTTATGCTAATATTTGGAATGAAGTAGCCAATTTCTGATGGAGATTTGATTATTATGCCCCCCAGGTGTCTTTCTTGCTGGGTATTATTCCAGTTTTTGTTACATGGATATATTCAGAGTACTTAGAGTACAAGAAAACCTCATCTCCTCCTAAAGTGTAAGTTTCTTGCACTATCAAGGGAAATTATTGACTTCAACACATTTGATTATATTGGGGTTTAAAGTTTTGTGGTGGAATATATAGCAGGGATGGATAAGTTTTCTCTCTTCTATTTGGCTGTGTTTCTTCTTGTGATTGGATACATGTGGTGATCATTCTTAAATTATTGTAGGCATGTAGATTGATCCTTCTGCAGTACATAACTTTGTTATTATGCATAGAAGTCTTGTAGCGACAGTTGATGATATTAAAAATTTACAATAATGTGATAATCTGGATTGGTAAAGGAAAAATCCTTTTAATAGGCTTTTAATGCTACGTACTTTGGGATCAATAATAATCCGGAAATGAAGTAACAGGCTAACAGCTTTTAATTATCAAGTTTACAAGATCCATGTTACTTACTGATCTGAAACTGCACTGGGCCTTTAGTTTTAACACATAATATTCTTTAAATCAGTAAATGGAGACTTCATATTAGAATATTTAATAACAGTGGAGGTTCAAATGTAATGAACAGCAAGAAGCAGATGCTGCCTCCAAAGCTTTGAACTTTTTGGACTTTTGATACAAACCCAAATAATGTTTGTGGAGCTAAAAACCTGAATGTTACGTTTTATGTGGGCATTAAACTACATGTATGATGCTATGAATGAAGAACTTGGTTTCAGAAAAATGCATATTAAACATAAAGACCTATTGATATGGATTCTGTTTGCATATTGGATCTATTTTAAGTTTCTTCTTGAAACGCCTAACCTGGATTTATTTTCCATTTTTTTCATTGATCACAAGTGCACTTTTCTTTTTTTGACTTTAAATTTTGAAACTGAGTTTCCCGCTCTAACTTTTTGGGATTTGGAAAGCACTCAATATCTGTCTGCAAATATTTTCTGATGCTTAGTAAATTATCTTTGTGGATTGCAGTCATTCAGATATCAATCTTGATGAGTTGGGGAAGGATGGAATTAAGGAAGATGATCGGGCCAATTTGCTTGAAGCAGGGCTTACAAGATCATCATCAGCAAAATTCCACATGTCATCTGTCAAATCGAATCTGATTAGGTCATTTTCTACTATATACAATGCCATGGGGTTTTTTTCAGTTTTTCACACTAAGTTCTTGAGATCCTTACCTTCTTGCTTGTTCTGTCTAGGTTCTTAACCATGGACGACTCATTCTTGCTAGAAAATCGAGCAACTTTGAGGGCAATGTATGTCATTGTTTTGTAAATGGCTCAAACATTGTATGTTGCACAGTTGAACTACTTCTGAATTCTTAAAATTTGTTTACAATTTTTTTATAGGTCTGAGTTTGGGATGATTCTGTTTTATTTCTACATATGTGATCGAACCAGCATACTTGGAGATTCTACGAAGGTACTTGTGTACCACTTGTTATGTTTCCTCTTTTCTTTTTTTTTTTGGTCCTAGCTGTAACTTAAAATATTATTTTATAGTAATGTGATTCACATAAAGGAAAATTTTCATTTAGGACATCTGCTGTTTTTGTTTGCTTCCTTGTAATTGTTGGGTTTATAATTTTCACACTTTTGGTGTTATTAATGCTTAAATTTTATTTATGGAATCATTTATATGTGTATTGTATCCCTTTAGAGATTTATGTTTGAAAGCCTACAAACTAACTATACAAAGAAAAAGGTAAATAAAAAGATATATAATTCACCTTGATTATAATTTTTACTTTGTAGTTTCTACACTTACCTTGGTTCACAATGCATGATTTCCTAGCCCCATGTAATTTAATGCAGCAATTTGTTGTTTTTTCTTTTTTGGATGTGAAAACAATTTGTTGTTTAATCAATGCTTTTTCCTTGACTTGGCAAGTTATACACAAGAGATTTCACTTGGGATTTGGGAAGACATATCTTGTAATATGTTTCACCTTGTGGGGGTTTTGCACTTAAACATAGTTCACAATTCATGACTTCATAGCCCAATGCACTTTTATGCAATTTTTTTGTATATCCTGAGTGGTTAGATATATGCTGTTCCACAGGCTTGACTTGGGAATACAAAAATGAACTGGATCAAAAGATATATAACCTTCTTTGCTTACTAGCTTTTCCCCTTTTTTTGTGACAGAATTATAGTCGGGATCTTTTCCTCTTCCTCTACATTCTTCTGATTATAGTTTCAGCCATGACTTCTTTGAAGAAACATAATGACTCATCAGCTTTTTCTGGAAGAAGCATACTTTACCTTAATCGGCATCAAACAGAGGAATGGAAAGGATGGATGCAGGTGGGTGATCCTTTTGATGTCAAATATGAGTTCAAGTTTGGTGACTCACTTTTTTTTTTTTGGTTACTGTTATAGTACATGGATTGTAAATTGTAATTTATATCATAGCAGATGCTAAGAAGAAAATATGGAATACTGGAGCTATTTGATAGTATGAGATGGAAATTACGGCTTTTATTTATTGAAATTAACCTGAAATCGGACTTAGCATAAAGTAGTCTAGATGCATATTTTTCTTTCAGAATTCCATAATTTAGCCAAAACTACTTTTTATTTTGTCTTAAATTTTTTTCAGGCACATTCTAACCATTTCTTCGTGATTCTGTTCCATTTGTTCAGGTCCTCTTTCTAATGTATCATTATTTTGCTGCGGCAGAGATATACAATGCAATACGTATTTTTATTGCTGCATATGTTTGGATGACTGGATTTGGCAACTTCTCATATTATTATGTTAGAAAAGATTTTAGCCTTGCACGCTTTGCTCAGGTGATATAGCATTCTTGATCTTAAATAGTAAATACATTTTTCATTTTGCTTTTTTGTTCCGTGGTGTATTATCTTCTTTAACCTGCTACCCTTTTTGCGTAAAATAAATAAACAATATACCTAACTCATCAAGCTTCCTTGCAGATGATGTGGCGGCTTAATTTTTTTGTGGCCTTTTGTTGTGTTGTGCTCAACAATGACTACGTGCTGTATTATATATGTCCAATGCACACACTTTTCACTTTGATGGTGTACGGAGCATTGGGTATATACAACAAGTATAATGAAATTAGCAAAGTGATTGCTGCGAAGATTCTGGCATGCTTCCTTGTGGTGATCTTGGTTTGGGAAATCCCTGGATTCTTTGACATACTCTGGAGTCCATTTACATTCTTTTTGGGTTAGTAATATGTCTAACTTGGAGTTTTATATTGTTAGCTTAACTTTCTTTGTGTGTGTTTTCTGGCAACTTTTCATAGCAAGTCATGGTAGCTGATCCTGCTGGCTGGTTACAGTCTTGAGCTGGTTTTTTATCTTTGTTTTTCCTTAATTTTACTATTGTAACTCTGGATTGGATATTTTTGCTCTATCAACTTGTGGATTGAATGGTTTTATTGTCTTATCAATTGGGAACAGTTTATAGCTAAAAAATTGATGTGATATATATTTATGTTGTGGATGCTCTATCACCCTCAGTGCATGCGTTTATATGTAGTGTGTTTGCAAGTTTCAAGTTGATTTGCTAATATAAGATATTTGTAATTTTTAATGTGCAGGTTATAATGATCCTGCAAAACCTGATCTCCCTCGACTGCATGAGTGGCATTTCAGATCTGGGCTTGATCGCTACATCTGGATAATTGGAATGATTTATGCATACTTTCATCCAAATGTAATCTCATATACTAGTTTTTGTGGTGGATCCTGGGAATTATTTTCTCATGATATCCAGCTATTTTAAATTTGAAATATTTTACTTTCTCAGGTTGAGAAATGGATGGAAAAATTGGAGGAGTGTGAAACCAGGAGGAGAGTAACAATCAAAACAAGCATTGTTTCGATTGCATTATTTGTGAGTTACATATCTTACGATAAGATAGTTTGCTTACTGTTTAGAATCTGTAGATTATTTGTGGTTTTCTCTACTTATCTTTTTGTTATCGCTTCAATTTTCTTTGGTCTTGACCTAAGAGTAAGAAAGAACGTTTATTTTCATCATTCTTTCATAGGTTGGGTACTTGTGGTACGAATACATATACAAGCTGGACAAGGTCGCATATAACAAGTTACACCCCTACACCTCATGGATACCAATTACGTGAGTATTATCTACTTTTCTTTTGCCATTTTGTTGTTCTTTCTATAATCTTCAAGGAGCGCAATCCCATCATAATATGGGTTGCATTTTTTTTTTCCAGCTCCTGTTGTTCTTGTTTTTTTGACTAAAAAATTTTCCAGCGTTTATATTTGCTTGAGGAATTTCACTCAACAGTTACGGAGTTTCTCCTTGACCCTCTTTGCGTATGTATTCTTTACCTTTTTTACTGAAATTCCATGTTAGTTTGTTTTCTCTTTTTCACTTTTATTTGGTGATACCTAGTTTTTGCCATTTTTACCCCTTAATTTTATCTGTTTTGTATGCATTATCAGGTGGCTTGGCAAGATTACTTTGGAGACTTACATTTCACAGTTTCATATTTGGTTGAGGTGTGTATGCGTATTGATTGACTTGCTCTTTCACTGTTCACTTGACCTCATTTGTGTTATAATTATGTGAGTCGATGGGTGTGTATTCTGTTTCATTTGGATGACCAGCCCCTTTCTCCATGTTTTACATCTGTTAGATGCAACAAGAGGCCTTAGCGATGTAAATATACAATAATTGGCAGTTCAGTTGTTCATTTAAATTCTTTTATGTTGCCAAACAAACATGGTCACATCTTCAGCCTAGGACATCCTTTTGTTCAATTTTCTTACAGTTACATGAATACCATATTGGTTTGGAAATAAGTTTGAGGTTGAGGTGAGTCAACCTTCGAGGCAATTCTCACACTATGGTTTCTTCTGATCACATTGCTTGTTAATACGGTTGATGTGTTATATTATTCTTTGTTCTGTACTTCAGTTACTAAAGATCCATGAATCAAAATTATTATGAAGTGATGCCATGGCTCAGTTAATTAGTATTTGGCTAATTTCATCAGATTTGTAGATCATGACTTGTTTTCAATAATGCCTTGATTGGAAAGAATTGCAATGTTTTTTATTGCTAAATTGTTTTGTGCCTTTGTTGTTTCGATAAATCCTCTTGGTGTATTGAATCAGAAACAGCAAGTAATGGAAGAAAGCTTGTGAAAGACCTTTTAATTAGTAAGATATGTACTTAATAATTTCCTCTTTGCATACAGATCTAACATGCCTAATGGACAGCCCAAGTGGCTTCTTTCTCTCATCCCTGAGTATCCTATGCTCAACTTCATGCTTACAACTGCTATATACATCTTGGTAAGAAGTTTTTTTTCTTTAATTTCTTACTTTCTTGATTTATCTTCAATTCTCATGAGGGCCATCATCATAAGTTGCACTTTTTTTGTGTTGCACCGCTATCTTTACATGGTTGTGCAGGTATCTCATCGACTTTTTGAATTAACAAATACTCTTAAGTCAGTGTTCGTACCCGCAAAAGACAATCGACGGCTGCTGCATAATTTTATTACTGGGATTGCAATTTCCCTTTCTTTGTATTGCATCTCACTTGTTCTGCTTCAGATTCCACATTCAACGGTAAGCCTTTATTTGCTGCATAAAGGGTTTATGCAGAATCTTGATGAAGGATAATCGCATATATAGTGAGATGCCTTCTTATTTTCTTGAAGGTATATATAATATAATAATTACAAATTTCTTTGACACTGATAGGCTTGAAATTCAAGAGAGAGAGAGAGTTTACATAGAAAGTCACCTTTGGATTTGCTGTGCTGAAAGAAAGCTAGTGGATTAAAATAAGGATACATGAAATGTGGGATCTCATTTTTTGGAGCAGTGTTTCCTATAGTCGTCAGAAGTAGCATCCTCAGTCACAGCATCAGATACAAACAGTGGTTTTGGTTTGCATTGGAGACTGGCAGATGAAGAGGGGGAGTAACCCGGAAGAAATTTGAACCAATTTTCTATAAATTCGTTTGTGCTCACACATAAAAAGCAGAAACAGGTAGGGTCATGTCACAAATCCTTTGTCATGGCTGCGAAGAAATTCAAGATTCATTACATTTTCAATTTCTGTTGTCATTTTTTGACTTGTTACATCTGTGAAGGATAAGGAAATATATGTATATTCATTTTGACAATCTCGGTGGAAATGTTTGTCATACCCTTGTAACAACAACTTTTTGTTTTAATAGCCATAACTGCAAGTGTATTGTTACCATTTCATTGCGGAGAATGCTTGCCATTTTAGAAGCAGGGTATACCAAAAAAAGAAAAAGAAAAACGAAAAATCAAATGAAAAGTAATGTATTCTTGTTTAAACGAAACAATGCTGACGCCTGGAATAGTCACTGAAATGGTTTTAGCCATCCCAGAACAGTGTCCTCAAACTCTTTTTAATTTTTTTCGTTTGAACTGCACTGCGCCCAAACTTATGTTTACCTTTTCCCACTATATCATAGAAGTCTTCAAGATTTTAGAGAAGTGTAATGCTATTCATGCGTGTTAATGTCATATTTCACATGTGGTCCTTTTGAACTTTAAAAGGCATAATTCCTGAAATAACATAGAAACAAATTTCACTTTTCGATTTCACCATTAGTGTTAGGCCATATTTTTGTAAATAATCTGAAGTAAACTCAAGAGGGCACGATTGACATTCATTGTCTGAAAATAAGGAACATTGAGAGAGATGGTTAGACAGATTGCTTTAAAATTCACTTTAGAGTTTGAAGTACTTCGATCACAAAGAATTTGAATTACTTACATCACTAACTGTGTTGATTGAAATGTAAAATATCACTAATATTCTCATTCTTACAGAATTAATATTATTTATTTCTTTTAATATATATACAAAATGGGTAATGATACATTCTTCTATCCACTCTCCTACTTACTAAATAATAAAAAAAAATTCAATACTTTTTTCAGTAATTTTTTTTTCTTGGTACATGCAATATTTTTTTTAGGAATTAGGAGGATAAGTAGGAGGATTATTACTATTATTTTTTGGGTAAGTCAAGTAGGATGATGATTTAAGAATATGAATAATTTCTCATATAAAATTTATACAGACTCTTATACAAAATCTTAATTTTCTATTTTTTGGGGAGTGTCTTAACCATACTATTTTCTTTTTAAATGAAAGTTTTAAATAAGAAAAAAATTTAAAGCTTTTCAATTTTTTTAGGTTTTTTCTTTGGTATCCCAATGGTACCAGAACTTTTTGAATCCAAATATTATGATTTAATTTTGAGTATTTAAAATATTAATAAATTTAGTTAGTAGGATATGTTGTAAATTTTTAACCACAACTTATTCAAAAAGTATCAATATCTATAAACTTTATAAGGTACCGGAGAAATTCCCATATTTTTAACACATTGAAAATGTTTAAATATTTATTTTATTTTATTTATTTCTCAACAAGTGTTCTTCGGACAGCCTTTAGAAAAACCTCAAAGTTTATGTTTACTATGAATCTGTTATGTATAATTCCACGGATGCAAAATTTAAAAGTATATAGGGGAAATTTATTGCTATGCATTCGGTGCATGCTTGGTTTTAAGTTTTAAGTTTCGGCCTTAAGATATAATTTCCGGCCGCCGAGAGGAGTCACTTGATTGCTTGAAGTCTTGGACAATGGCTCTATCAATGTACACACTTAAAAAAAAAGAACATCATTTTCTTTTAATGGGTATGATGACTCTGTTATTAAGTAAAAAGTCATAGAAGACAAATAATGAATGACTCTTTCAAACCCTAAAATGTATGTTCGTTACACAATAATAATATTTCAGAAGCTATCTATAATTAAAATGGCTTTTCAAAGGAGACGGAGTCGTGAGAATAACAGTGGATGCAATGAATGTTGGGGTTACTATAGTGTTGATAATGTTTCGTCTACAAAAATTTTACAAGATTTTGACTCACATTTTAGATTAATAGATTGTCATACTTACACGTGTCATCCGTTTTCCTATTTTAAGTGTTTTTTTTTTTTTTGGTCCAACCTTTTTTAAGTTCATTAACCTATTTTTCACTATAGACTCATGGACATTAAAAGTAAGTTCGTTACTTATTTAAAAATTTTGATACAAAATTGGTCTTCAAATTTTTAACGCTAGGTCAAGTTTTTATGTTAAGTAAATGTATTAATATTTATTTTAGTATCTGATATTACACTTGTGAATCATTTTATTCTATGACTTTTAAAATGAGTTGAATTAATCTCTAACATTGTAAAAGATGAGTCATGTTAATCCCTAAGTCTATTTGTCTTTAGCATTCTATCAATTAAATGGTAATGTGTAACGCTAAGTGATATTTTAATATACCTTATATCATCTCCTTTTCAAGTCATAACATAACTTATTTTATGCAATTTTAGATATAAAGTGAATAATTTTAAACTTCATTACACTTCATATGACATATGAAAATGTATATCACTTAACTTTACACATTATTATTTAACTGACAAAATATTAAATAAAAATGGGTGAAAGTCAAATAGGAAATTTTTTCTTGATGTTTAGTATAATTACACTCAGTACTCTTCTATTTTACAAAACTATCACTCCTTTAAAATTTATTAAAATCACATTAATTTTCCTTGTAAATATTGATTCATTAATTTAAATGACAAAAAAAATTAATGAAGATATATATAGAATTATTAATGATGAAATTACAATATTTTGATAGTATATAATATATTAATTGAATAAAATATTTTTCATCAAACAAAAATAAAACTTATAATTATAACATATGATAAAAAAAAGAGGTATTTTAATTAATATACATGTCAAATATTGTTAAAATATTATAATTTCTTATTAATAATAAAGTATATGTCACATATTATTTTTTTGTCTATTACATTATTGAATTAATATTTATAGGGGAAGTTATGATAATTTTAGTAAATCTTAGGAGAGGGTAACAATAGTTTTACAAAATACTGATAGAGAAGTGCTATGTGTAATGATGCTAAATCTAGGAAAGGTAACTGTAAATTACTTAAAAGAAAAAAAAAAAAAAGAGATTATGTTATCAAGCAATAAGATACGCTCAAGTAATAAGATGATATTTTCATTAAAAAAAAATGTAATAACATGATATTTTTAGATGAATCGATAAGGCATTTCATATTACGTAGTACATATTGTATATACAACATAGCACGTTACCCTTACCAATATATAGCCTCTCAATTGCATTTTGCATGCAAACTCTCTGTCTGTTGTTTGTTATCTTTCTCTGCAACTTGTTCACTGTTGACATGAAAGAACCTCAGGAAGTGCAACTCTGCATGACAGGTACGTTTACATATTCTTAATTATTCATCTTCAAACATATAATAAGAGATAGAAGAATGTTAAAACATCTATGCATGTGGTAATCACTTCTAAAATTATGCCTCTCTACAGAACTATAGTTTGATAGTGGCTGAGCTGATGTATTAGGGGTGATTAATTCCAAACAAAAATAGGGAATGAGTAGAAGCAACAAGGGTTTTTGGCTGACAATTTTATGCTTAATTGTCTGAGAAAATTGGCTTCTATATGAAGTTTAAAGACTCCTGATACTTATTTGGTTCAAGTATAGTTCAGCACTTGTTCTCTTTAAGCGAGGTCCTAAGTTTTGAGTCTTACGGATAGAAGAAGTTAGTGCAACCTACTGGCTCAAGTTAGATTAATTGAAGTACAGTAGACTTGAATATTGGTAGTTCATTCCAAAAAAAAAAGAGAAGAGAGAATTTAAAGACTTGTATTTCCTGTATTTTGTGCTGCACTAATCACTATTATGAGGAAATCATGCACATTTCTTGTTACACATGTGAAAAGAAAAAAAGAAAAGAAAAGAAAAGAATAGTTTGAAATATGAAAGGCTCACGAAGGCTAGTGAGCACTGCTTCAGAGGAAAGGGTTTCTCTTGGAGCAAATTATAGAAAGAATATACATATAACAGGTTTTTGTTCAATCAATGACATATTATCTAAGCTCGTTCATCGACCACTGATCTCTTGACATGCCTTGATAGCAGATAACCAAGCCAAAGAAACAAAACCAATGGAGGATTACATTCCTCTCAATCAAGTAGATGTAGATCAACCAACAATGAACAGAAAAAGATGTTACCGCTGGTTACTAGTAGCCCTCTATGCAGTATTTGTCTTGTCAGGCCAAGCAGCTGCAACACTCTTGGGAAGGTTGTACTTTGATAAACATGGAAATAGCAAGTGGATGGGATCACTTGTAATGGTTGCTGGTTTCCCTATTATGCTGCCTTATCTTTGCATCTCAGAACCTAAAAAACCCACCAGAAATAATATTGATTCAGAGCCATCTGCTTCAAGGCTAGCACTTGTTTATGTCACTCTTGGCCTATTGGATGCATTGGTCTGTTATTTGGATTCACTGGGGCTAGCTTACCTTCCTGTTTCCACTTTTTCGCTCATTACCTCATCCCGGTTGGCTTTCAGTGCTTTCTTCTCCTTCTTCCTTAATTCACTTAAGTTCACACCTTACATAATAAACTCTATAATCCTTCTAACTCTCTCTCCCATCCTCCTTGTGTTTCAACCTGGCACTTCACATTCTACTGGAAACACCAAGACATATGCGATCGGATTCATAGCCACAGTGGCTGCATCAGTTGCATATGGATTGTTTCTTGCCCTTACACAGTTTGCATTTGTGAAGGTTCTGAAAAGGAACACTGTCAAAGTGCTTATGAATGTGGTAGTATATGAAGCCCTTGTATCTACCATTTTAACTCTTGTGGGACTATTTGCTAGTGGAGAGTGGAATGCGTTGAAGAGAGAATTTGAGGAGTATGAGATGGGGAAGGCATCCTATGTGCTGAATTTGGTTTTCACTGCAATATTGTGGCAGGTCTATAATATTGGTTGTGTGGGGCTGATTTTTGAGGTTTCTGCACTCTTCTCCAATGCCATAATTGTTGTTGGTGTGCCACTAGTTCCAGTTTTGGCAGTGTTCATTTTCCATGAAAAAATGCACGGAATAAAGGCCATCTCTTTGGTGCTAGCTGTCTGGGGCTTTATATCATACCTTTACCAGTACTACCAGGATGATAGGGACCCCAGTGCAGAAAACAGAAACACTGGTCATGATCTCAAAGCTTCAACATTAGAAGAAACTAGTAGCTGAGTTGAGAATGCCTTGATCAATTGAACCTGTAAACATGTTTATGATTCCACGTGTTACATTCCCTCTTCAATTCTTCTTCAAATATGCCCGACATCAGCACTGATAGACAAGGCATCAATTGGAAGCCAAAGTGTTATGAGTAAAATAGGTTAGTGTAGCTATGAGATGATTGAGTCCAACTATAGTTGTGCTTTTCCGTTCTCATCCATTGATCAATGCTTTATGTCAATTGTCATGTTTGCTTGTGAATGAAAATAGAAGAATTGTGGATAGAAATTGTCATTCATATTATTTTTCATAGACATTCATCCAATGTACTACTTTCAGAGGATGAAATTAATTCTACAGTTTAATTTTTATTGCTGCACTTGATTTAAGAATGTCAGCTGATATAATTATCCTACGTTCAGTTATAAGTGATAGTTAGAATTACAGTTCATCTGAACATTGCTTTAATACCAAGAGTTTTGACAGAGGCATTTTTTATACTTACCACAGATGGAGTTCTCTAGCAATTTTTGGATCTCTTCTTTTCTCTCTTTCTTGTTTGAAGCAAAGCAAAATCACATTTAATGTGTGAAAGTTTCTGCACTAACTTTATCTGTGTAACTATCTATATTTTCCCTAATATAAGTATATATCTAAATAGTTGCTATCAATAATTCATTTTTCAGTTGATTAAGGCTTGAGATTCGAAGACCTTATTTGAACATAAACTTGGTTAATTCTTGAGAGATTATGGGAAGGAAAAGCTCCGTAAAAAATTTACAACGAACTTCGTGGAAGAAGTACCCATTTTCATCAGAGAATTGACTTTAGAAACTGAACAATACTGCACAGAAATTGGTGGTTGGTAATATAAAGTATTAAACTGTAAATTGCTAGCCAATGCAGAGGGTTATGAAGTTGAGTTGGTTGATGCAATTGTCCTGCTTCAGAGATATAAGATGGTTCAGAAAATCGGACTAGACCAACCGGTCAGACAGGTTGAATCGGGAATCATCCTGCTGTCCGATCTGGGTTGGCCCCTAAAACCGGCTGACAAAGAACCGGTGTCGGACCGCTTCGAACTGACTGGGAAGCAGGCAAACTGGGTAAACCGGTTTTTTTTTTTAATAAAAAAGATACAAAATGACATCATTTTGAGGTTTTTTTTAAAAAAAATCTAAAATCTCATTTTTCCTAATTCTTTTCCTTTTTTAGTATGAGAATTAATAATTTGAAAGATAGATAATGTTTATTTTAATTAAGAGATGAATTATGTTATATTCTATGGGTTTTGTTGATACCTAATTTAATTTTTAGTTATTTATGACATATTTTATTTTAGATTTTTATATATTTATATAAATACAGGTTTTATTATATACCGGCTATATTTTGGTTGGACCCCCAGTTGAACCTATGAACCTCTAAACCCTTACCCTGATCAGTTTGATATCTGGTCCGATTTTCAGAACCTTGGATATAAGCCCCTAAATGTCACTGAATTACTAGTTACTAGTAGATTTTTGTCAAATTAATCTTCAATAAATATTTCTTTAAATTCTGCAATTTGTAGAACGGTACACCAAGGTTTCTTTATGTTAAACGAAAGTCATCATGCATTCATGCTTGACTTTCATTTTCATGCCAAAGGCTAGATCAATGGGACATACCCATGCCCTTGCAGAACAGCTGTCAGTGAATTTAAACCAGCATAAATATATTCAGTTTGGGGATGGGTCCTATCACCCGTTATAAAAATATGCACCCCATTCATGAGCTCAATCCAGCTACACCCTGGCCTCTTCTTCACATTTTGTTGCCTCATGGCATGTCTCACCTCTGATACCTCTTCATATCGACCAACAACTCCATAAACATTTGACATCAATATATAATTTCCACAATGACCTGGCTCAAGTTCGATCACCTTGCTAGCAGCAATCTCAGCCAAGTCCGTATCCTTATGGAGACGGCATGCTGCTAGCAAAGACCTCCATCCTACAGGATCGGCTGGAAAGGGCATCGTTTGCACCAACTCGTAAGCCTCCACGAGCTTCCCTGCTCGACTAAGCATGTCAATCACACAAGTGTAGTGCTCAATGGATGGTGAAACACCATATTTTGACTCCATTTCTGCAAGGAACTTGAGCCCCTCCTTCACCATGCCGGCATGGCTGCACGCAGATAACAGCCCAACAAAACTAATTTCATTAGGTGCCATCTGAGCTTGACACATGTGAAACAATGTATCCAATGCTTCATCACCATAACCATGCATTCCATAACCCGTGATCATGATGTTCCACGAGGCAACATCCTTCTCTTGCATATTATCAAAAACCATGCGAGCATCTCTCATATTTCCGCATTTTGCATACATGTCCATCAAAGCATTGTTCAATAGAACATCATCAAAATCATTGCTACTTCCATGATTCTGCAACCCATTTACAATCATATAACCATGTATCTCTCTACCATGCATCAAGGCTGCTAGATGAGTACAAGCCGGCAGCACTGCAGTAACTGTAACCAAATCAGGCTGAACCCTGTTTCCCAGCATCCTATCAAAAAGCCTCAAAGTTCCATAGTGATCACCGCAATGCTCGTGAGCTGAGATGATCGAGTTCCATGAAAAGATATCCTTCTCATCCATCACCTCAAAAACATTCAAGGCATCAACAGCACACTTGCACTTCCCATACATATCAATCAGTGCATTTGAGACAACAACACTGGAATCATAACCCATTTTTGTCACAAACCCATGAACAGCTCTTCCATTGCCGAAGTCTCCAATCACAGAAAATATTGACAAAACACCCGTAACCGTAAACCTACAAGGAACCACCCCGTTCTCCCCCATCTTCCTAAACACCTCCAGAGCCTCCTCCAACCGCCCAATCTGCGCATACCCATTGACCATCGAGTTCCAGAGAACCAAATCTCTAACAGGCAATTCCTCAAACACCTCATGTGCATCCAGCACCAACCCAAACTTCAAGTAAGAATTAACCAAAGCACTGCCCACAAACACATCCAACTCCAACCCAAATTTAAACAACAACCCATGAATCTTCTTGACCTCCAAATCCCCCAGAGCATCATCACAACAGGCCCTGATGACACAGGGGAAAGTGAACTTATCAGGAACCACACCCAAATGGCGCATTTGCTTATACAGCAAAAACCCATCACGGGGAAGCCCATTTGCAAGGAAGCCAGCAAAGATAGCATTATAGGCAAAGACATTCTTGTCAAGATGGGTTGGGTAGTTGAAGACTGTGAAGGCATGGCTCATGAGGGTGCACTTGGAGTACATGTTGATGAGGCTGGTGATGGCGAGCGGGGAAGAAAGGAACCCACTTTTGAGCACGAAGGAATGTATCTCCTTTCCCTTGGCGAGATTTGCGTGGTGGGCACATGATTGAAGGGACGCAATGCATGTTCCTACGTCGTACGAGGTTGAGGCTGAGAAACAGAGGAACCGAGAACAAGGTTGTCTACTGAGGAGGAATCTCAATTTTGTAATTCCATTCATCAAAGACTGGATTGTTACTTCCTTCCCCAAAACAAAACAAAACAAAACAAAGCGACCAATGCTATTGGCTCAAATATTTACAGAGTATTGCCATTAATAAAAACATCAAATAAAAAAAAAATCTGAGAACATAATTATTCGACAAGCGAAAATTATCCGAGAGCAAACCCAAACCCCCAATTAGCATTATCTATTTCTAATGCGTTTGAGTACAATATAACCACACCACACCACACGTTGTGGGACCCACTTGGTAGATAAGGTAGGCCGGATCTCACGTGTCGACTCAGAGAAGGTGGGAAAGTACCTGAACTAACCAAATATATCAATCTATTCTGTTCTGTTCGCTTCACTTGTAGCCGTAGCACAGGAGCACCTCATATCCGAATCTTGCTCTTTAGATAATTAGATTCCTCATCACAAAGAAATAATAATAATAATAATAATCAAATAAACAGAACAACAGATAAATCCGATGTGGGATATAGCAGGAAGCGCTTCTTTTCCGTTCCTTCCTTCCTTCCTTTTCGTTTAGTTTAGGCTGAAGCCTACGCAACCGAGGCACAAGTCCTCTTTCTTCTTCTTCTTGTTGACGTATTCGTTCATAGTCTCTGATTTTTTCCTCTGTACTACACGGTAGTTGTTGTTGTAGGAGACATAAATAAATATAGTGATACGTAGATGGATTCGAAGATGGCTTCGAGGTTGACAACGTGTTTTGTGTGCTGGAACCTGAACCTTAGCTTTAGGGGCTTCAACTGTGACCACCCCAGTTCCATTGTTCGGTTCCCCGCTTCCCCATCTCATCGTCTTCTTCCCCCTTCCTGCAAAATGCGGCACCGCACTTTCAGGTGCTTTTTTTATTCCATAGCTGGTTTTATTGCGCTCTATATGCTTGATGTTGTGCCCTATTGGGGGTTTTGATGTTGTTATGCCTTGCTTGGAAATGGGTTTTACGTGTTAGAATTGGTTTAGCTGATTCTAGCTAGAGTGAGCTATTTTAAGGTAGGAAAAAAAAAAAAGTGGCTTTTCTCGGAATTGGAAGCATCAAACTATGGATGAATAGAAAAAAGATTCTGCTAATATAACGGTGAAGTGATCTTGATTTCTTCTTCCTCGTCTTATAGTTCATCTTTTTGGAACTCATTGACTCTTTTTAATCACTGGCTGACTTTCAATATATCATAATGATTGCTTTATACATGCTCAATTTATTTTTGTTGCCTCTCTGAGTTTTGACATGCCATCTTTTTTATTTTGTGTTGTCTTTTTTTTTAAAAAAACTTTTTCCCATTTTGCTTTTACAATGGTTATCATACTTCACTGGCTAGTATATTCTAGCTTTAATTATTAGCATACACAAACTCATTCTCTCGTGTACAGTGCGCAGCATAAGAAACAACAGATCAAGAAAGCTTCCAGTGAGCAGCCTCCCACGGATGGAGGTCCCCATCCAAATCAAGATGAGGACTCGGAGGATAGAAAGGTGTCGTTGGATAGTGTCCCAAACTCGAACAAGGAAATCTTAAGCAGTACTGATACTGAAAACAGCAACTCTGTGCAGCATACCCATGTGGAGAATTTGAATAGCCCAATTCTAATACCTGAAACGACATCTTTGGTATCACTGTCAACTAACTAGGGATGCAAATTTAAATTGAGAATGTATTCTATGTGGTTGCTGCTGAAAATACAACCTGTGTTTTTTTTCCAGTCATTTTCTTTATATGAATCTTGGCATGTTCATAGCTACAAACCCACAGGCCAGCTACTCTTGAATGCTAAAAAATGAGAATGTTAAGACCACAACTTTTTTCTGTGTTTTTTTTTGGGACAGGAAAAAGATGGTAGAATCTCATATTGGGTGGTTTGGTCATGTGAGGAAAAGCCTTAGGAAAAGAGTAGATCGGATGGAACGTAGTCCAATAGGTAGAGGTAGAGGGAGGTCAAGACAACTATAAACAAGACCATTAGAAAGGACTGTAATTTAAATGGCTTATCTATAGACAAACTTATAATAGGATACAATGGCATTGTTTGCTCTGTGTAGTCAACTTCAAGTACTGGGAAATGGCCTTTTTTTTTTTGTTGGGGGGGAGGGAAAATAAATTTATTAAAGAGCAAAGACGGAAAATACATTGGGGCACGAGTTGAATACTGGTAGAGAATCAAGATGCTTTAAAAATTATCTCCCATAATAGTTTAGACCCTCTAAAGAAGAGAGAATTCCTCTCCAATGAAATACACAAAAGGATTGCATAAAGCACAGCAACAGCAACCAAACTTTGTCTCACGAAGTGGGGCCAATAGGATTGCATGAAATTTAAAAACACATTTTGACAAAATTTCATCCTCCTTATTTTTCCCAGAAGGCGATCTGAATGTCTTCTTGCATATAAATCATTACAATATGGTTCCCATATCATGAATCTCCACCATTATTTTTTCCTAGTTGGCTGTTGACCTACATGCAAGATTTTAGACACGAGTCATTTACCAATCCACACAATTGGGTGGAAATTTTGTTGCATGGTCTGTTCAGTGCAAGAGTGTGGATAAAGTCATACTGTTCCTTAGGAAAACTTACATGGCAAAGAAAATTGAAGAGATGAAAGGTTGGGCAACTAATTATTTAACTATGAAATAGGCCATAAATATAAATGGAGCACAGCATGTGGAACAATTATCTGGTGGTCAACTCGAGGATTTGGTTGGCATGATAAGAAACGCGGAGAAAAGTAAGACATCATTCTGGAATGCTTATGAGGATTTCTTTTTTTCTCATACCCATATTTTTGGTTCAATGTCTTGTCACCTATTACTAAGAATTATTTATTCCTCTTGTAGACATTCTTCTTTTAAATCAAGCTAGAGTTCGTGCCCTTCAAGATCTTGAAAAGATTCTTTCTGAAAAGGAAGCATTACAAGGAGAAATTAATGTCTTAGAGATGAGGTTGGCCGAGACTGATGCACGAATTAAAGTTGCAACCGAGGAAAAGATACATGTGGAACTCTTGGAGGATCAATTAGAGAATCTGCGTAACAAATTGGCTCAAAGAGGCAGTACTGAAGGAAGAAATACTGAATTGCCTGACCATCTAAAGGGAGTTTTGAGTCATGACTACCCCCCAAATCATACTGATAGCACTCATTCCCTTACTGAGGAGCTCAATTCATTGAGGGCAGAAAATGCCTCTCTGAAGAATGCCATAGAATCATTTAAAGCTCAGCTTAACGATGTCAAGGATACTGATGAGCGTTTAGTGGTATTGGAAAAGGAACGGTCATCTTTGGAATCTGCCCTAAAGGACTTGGAATTGAAACTCTCAGTATCTCAGGAAGACGTGTCAAAACTGTCCATGCTAAGAATTGAATGCAAGGATTTATGGGAGAAGGTTGAAAGTCTGCAATCGTTGCTAGATCAAGCAACCAAACAAGCTGATCAAGCTATTGTAGTCTTGCAACAAAACCAGGATCTTCGAAGGAAGGTTGATAAATTGGAAGCATCCCTGGAAGAAGCTAATATCTATAAGCTGTCATCAGATAAATTGCAAAACTATAATGAACTGATGCAACAAAAGATCAAATCATTGGAGGACCGTCTTCAAAAATCTGATGACGAGATAAACTCTTATGTTCAACTGTATCAAGAGTCGGTGAGGGAATTTCAAGATACGCTTAACACTCTGAAAGAAGAAACCAAGAGAAGAGCGCTGGATGGACCAGTGGAAGATATGCCATGGGAGTTTTGGAGTCAATTGTTGCTTATGATTGATGGTTGGTCACTTGAAAAAAAAATATCAGTGGATGATGCAAAGCTTTTGAGAGAAAAGGTGTGGAAGAGAGACAAACATATCAGAGAGAGATATATGGCTTGCAAAGAACAGAGTGAACATGAGATTATTTCTGCATTTCTTGGGCTTACATCATCTGCAACAAGGTATTAACTTTTAATTGTAAATTACAATTTATATATTTCATCCATTGTCTTATGTATCTCTCAATTTTTATCAATAGTTCAGGATTATATGTGATTCAGATTGCAGCAGAGATGGCACCGGTTGCTAAGGTGAACTCATTGTATCCTTATCCCTACATTTTATCTAATCCCTAATGTTTTTAATTATTTCTATCCAGTCACCCTCCCATAGGTTGTGGTCTTCAAATGTTAGAGCACCCTCTAGAGTCCTTCAAAAGCATTGCAGAGTGGAGTACTGGAGGCGAGATCTGTATTGAAACAAATTATCACGCATCCTTGAAATGTTGTCTCTTGTCTTTCCCTTTCTTTCCTTTTTTTTTTTTTTTCACTTCTTGCTAATTGTTGAAGGTTTTTATGAAAAATAAGTGAATTAAGAATTTGTTGTTAGCTTATATGTTTCCTGCCCATTTAGAACAGGAGCTGTTCTAATTACAAGATCCCAGTTCTTCAACTGTGGTTTTCACGTTCCCACCATGAGTTGTGAACTTATTCAGTTCCTATCCAATTTAGACTTGACAGTGTTTGGTCTATACATCTATAGATTCTGTAGTCAGAAAACAACTAGTCACTGTCATGACATGAATCTGAATACAAAACTAAATATTATACAGTTGTCTGTGTGAATTAAGCTTTTGGAATAGTTGACCATCTAATTGAGTAAAACAGTTCTTTATCTTGTGGAGTGCAGACAGTGGAGTTGGATGTTTATGTTCTTTAGATTAATTTTTATTGGCCTATTGGGGATATTTATGCTGCATTGAGCGCAAAGGTAATGACATGTAATTATCTCAAACCTGTGGGGGCTGACGGGTTGGTGGACATGTGCATGAGTTTCCTGTTCTTCCTTCTAGTATTTCTATTGCTTTTTACTCTGCCTCCTGTAATACCCCCTTTATGAGGGAAGGTAGCTAGCTCCTTTGTTTTCTTTTGGGTCTGCGATCCCGTCCTCTCACCAAAAATAAAAATCTCAGACCCGTATCTCCTTGTCAGCATGAGAAGAGTTTTTCTTATATCTATACTTGCTTTCCATATTTGCGCTGTTGTGCTATATTTTTATTACGAAGGCGCATGAAGCACCCTTTATTATCCAGTCAACCCACACTATTAGTTCTGTATTCTCAATTCCCAAGTATTATAAGAATTTAATTCAGTTTTACATTGTGTAAGTGCATGGTGTGTGTGTAATAGGTTGTTTTATATCTTTGAACCATGGTGGGTTTGCCAGCAGACCAAGGGGATGTTTTTGTTGATACTTTTTGGGTTTTGGCTTGGTATAAGGGCCAGGTACTTTGTATGTGTTCAAAGTTTGCAGATTCATGAAGCATTTGGTCAGAGTGTACTTCAACATACATTGAAGATATTTTATTAACCACTAAAATCTAAACCCTATCCCAGATGTAAGGTTGATCTTGTGGAAGATTTCTTTGAAGAAACTAACAGATTCTGTAACTGCATTTACTCTGGGATGGGGCAGTTCTTTTGTCATCATCACTGCAGTTTGTTTTTGTTTTTTTGTGTTGATATAATCAGTAGGAGATGAGTATTCCTTCAACTGAAATTTAGTATGATTAAGAAGCTCTCTATTGTTTGATTAATTTATTTTTCATTTATTTTTTGTTTCTCTTGGAATGATGCCAGATCCTTTTTGCATTATAAACTAAAAATCTGATTAAGTTATTTTTGTAACAGGTTGGTGGTTTGGGGGATGTTATCAGTGGTCTAGGTAAAGCATTACAAAAGAAAGGACACCTTGTTGAAATTGTTCTTCCCAAATATGATTGCATGCAATATGATCGCGTTCGTGACTTAAGGGTATACTCTTCTATTGAGAAAATACTTAAAAATGTATCTTGAACTACTCTTGATAATTTGATTATTCTTGCAGGCTTTGGACATGGTGATAGAGTCATACTTTGATGGTCAATTATTCAAAAATAAAATCTGGATTGGCACTGTTGAAGGTTAATAATTAAATATTTCCATTTCAACTAAATGTTCTTATGACTTTATTTGGTGTAGTAACTTAACTTTGACCATGCAGGGCTTCCTGTTTATTTCATTGAGCCCCATCATCCCGATAAGTTCTTTTGGAGAGGAAAATTTTATGGAGAGCATGACGATTTCAGACGCTTTTCATTTTTTAGCCGTGCAGCTCTTGAGTTTCTTTTTCAAGCTGGCAAGAAGCCAGATATCATTCATTGCCATGATTGGCAGACAGCTTTTATTGTACGATCCATCAAATCCTTTCAAGGCTTGTAGAATATTTTTGCTCTTTGCTTGACATATTATAAAATGTGTTCCTTTGGTAGGCTCCTCTATATTGGGATATATATGCCCCAAAAGGATTAAATTCTGCAAGGATATGTTTTACATGCCACAACTTTGAGTATCAAGGGACTGCTCCTGCTTCAGAGTTGGAATCATGTGGTCTTGATGCCCACCATTTAAACAGACCAGATAGAATGCAGGACAACTCAGCACATGATAGAGTCAATGCTGTCAAGGTATAATAGTAAAAAGATTATATATTATACTACATATCAGAAACTATAATAGTAATAGTTTTACCTTCCAATGGTCAGGGTGGAGTTGTTTTCTCAAACATTGTGACAACTGTGTCACATACTTACGCCCAAGAAGTGAGAACTGCAGAGGTATAGTCCATTTCTTGTTCTTGTTAGGTATTTTCTGGTTTGTTTTAGGTACAGTCCATTTCGTGTTAGGTATTTTCTGGTTTATCAAAATATACTTCAATACAAAATAGAAAGGCAAGACTACATGTTGGCACAAGCATAAAGATTGGCTGGGAATAACATCTTGTCTCATAACTGTTTTGATTCCACTCTCCTTTGTGCTGTGAAAAGATGGTTCCGAAAAAGGATGGTTAGAGATATAAAACCATTCACATGTCTCCACTAAGAAGCTTTTGGGAGAGTTGGTCCTTGACATATTTGAGCTTCTACAACCAAGTGGTCCAAAGCTTGATCCGTGTCACCCTATTGTCTCTAATTGAACTATAGTTCCAGCACTAGGTTTTTCTTATCTAAAAGAATTCCTTCATAAGGTTTGAGTTGGCTTGTGCTTTGTCCATTCTTCAACCTCAAATGGCTTTCATCTGAGGGGATGTCTTATACATATTAAACTATTTACATGCTTCACCTAATTACTTAAGTATTTCAGAGATTTGGTTCCTGATAAGAATAAACGAGGGTTTTGCGTCTAATAATAATTTAAGGTTGCTATGTATGCCTTTGCAACAGCTATTTGACATTTGATATTGTTATATGTGTAATAGGAGAGGACTACGATATTTGATTTGACTGGAAAAGATATGTGGTTGATCTTTAGATTTGACTATGGATGTGTTTACTAAAACAATAATAACTTTAGATTGTTGCAGTTACAGTTTGGCTTTGTCATAGTAGATTAAGCTATCGGCAGGCTCTCAAATTAGTAATCAAATATATAGAATCACACACAATCTATCCTCAATGTTTTTCAAGTTGAACTAGTGCATGAATTCTCCTAAAATTTGTTCTCATGAATGATATTCTTGTACAAAATGCAGGGAGGAAAAGGCCTCCATCCAACTCTATCTTCCCATTCCAAAAAGTTCATTGGGATTCTTAATGGTATTGACACTGATGCATGGAATCCTGCTACCGACCCATTTCTTGAAGTCCAGTACAATGCAAATGATCTTCAAGGGAAAGCAGAGAATAAGGCAGCCTTAAGAAGGAACCTAGGTCTTTCATCTGCAGATGTTAGGAGGCCATTGGTAATTATATATCCTAATTTCAAATGAGATTTTTTTTTTTTGATATATACATCATAGTTTGCTCCTATTATTGTTTGAAATGGAAACTATTTTCTGTCTGTCATTAGTATTATTGTGTGCTTTAATGAAACATTTGAATGGAGGTACCAAGACTTTCTGAAACTTTCTAGTATAAATTCTTATATTTTATTTGATTAATTTTTTTGCAGTGACTAAACTGATGTCTTTATGATGTTGCTTTATTTGTGCTATTTACTGCTTTTTTTATCGTTGCATTTTGTAAATATGGGGAAATGATACTTTTTATCTTGAAATTTCAAATTATCAGTTACTCATTTAATGATTCAGGACTTATTCTTAGAAATAGAGATGCTTTAATAATTGTATTCTTTTCATTCTTTCTTTGATAGGTTGGCTGCATAACAAGACTGGTTCCACAAAAAGGTGTTCATCTTATTAGACATGCAATATATCGAACATTGGAGCTTGGAGGACAATTTGTTCTTCTTGGTTCAAGCCCGGTGCCACATATTCAGGTCATCTTTTCTTTCCTTCTAGCTGAAATTTAGAGGTATTTTAATTCATTTCAGAAAGGAGACAGCCAAGACAGTGTAGAATAATTCATAAGTCAATAATATGTCATATCACCATATAGTATAGGTGGAATACATTTCAGTGAAATAAGATAATTCCAGAGGATTCCGAATCACATTTGCAGAGAAAAACCCTCCAAAAAAACGAGAGAGACAGGAAGGAATTCTCTTTCTTCTGATTGTTTTAGCTTACAAACATATATGCATTTACTATTTACTATTCTGATGCGATGTACTCAAAAGCTAATTTATAAGTGCAAATCAAGCTTTACTTAATCAGGGAATTTCTTTAGTTAAACCACTAGAATTGGGCTAGTGATGCAGGCATGCACAGTTTGCTGCTTATCATATGTACAAATAAAATCCTCCATTTTGCCCTTGTAACCAAAAACTAATGAATGTGGGAAGTCATGGAAGCATAATAGCTGAACTTGATTATAGCTTCCGCAACCATGTATGTAGTGTAATCCTGGGGTAATATAGCTGTTAATGTATTTTCATAATTCATGACATGCAGGAATTAAATTATATAATTTCTTTTCATGGTCTAATATTAATTATGTTAATACGAAGATTTATATGATGTATACTTAATTAAATTGGTCATGTCATGGAGCACATATACTGTTTTTACATGGATCTTTCGTACTTGGATGTCTTTGATGTGAAGTGGAAATTATCATGTTGCAATCCATTCCTACAGTTTCAACTTTGGCATACATTGACCTGTGCTGCAATCTTTTAAGTTGTGTGGCATAGAGTTACATTTAGGCTTAAATGATTTTATACAAAATTTACTCAGATGGTCATGCAAGCATGTATAGTCAACTATTTATATATGTTTGTCTAAATACACTCTTATTGCTATTCTAAATCTATGTGAGTGTGAGAGAAAAGCCAAATAGTAATGTGAAAAGGGAGGATCCATGATAATTTTTTCAAAAAAATAAACGTTGTGGAAATTGGTTGCTTTGGTTGAAATTTGATTTTTCTTTGACATGTAAATTCATTTTCCTATTTTCTGCCAGCTGATTACCTATTTTGTCTACTCTAGAGAGAATTTGAGGGCATTGCTGACCACTTTAAGAATCACGATCACATAAGGTTGATATTGAAGTATGATGAATCTCTCTCCCATGGAATTTTTGCTGCATCTGACATGTTCATCATTCCATCAATCTTTGAACCTTGTGGCCTAACGCAGGTAAGGTCAAAGTGGTTGTTCATAAATTTGGAAGATAATAACATTGTAGGAAATTGCTCATCATAGAATAGAATACATTGATTGAAGGAAATCTATGCTTCATTCTTTCCATGATACATGTATTTTCATGGTATAAGTTGTTTTAACATTTTATAGAAAAATTGTAATTCTTTATCTTCGTCATATTAATTTGGAAGATAATAAAAGAAAAATTATAGAAAATTGTGTCATAATAATAAAAGAAAAATTATAGAAAATTGTGTCATAATTCGCAAGTGTGCCAAAATCCATTTTCTGCACTTACGCGAAATAAAGGGAGGTGAGAAGAAAAACTAACTGGACCTAGATGATCATAGAAGTGAGTTAAGGCAAGGGAAAACACAAAGGATGGGATATTCAGATTTGGTATAAAAAAAATAGGATATGGGTATGGCAAAATATGGAAAACCAGCATATATATATCTGTCCAACCCAGGTGCTTCTTTATTGTCCTCGTGTAAGACATAGTTCATTTTTGTTGAATGCTTATTGTTAACATATCTATGTGTAAACTTTATAGCATATTACCATTACTAATCCTAGTATGCTCTCTCAATCAGATTTGGTTATTCTAAAGTGGGTAGATTGGAAAAGTAAAAAAGTGAAGGGTTAATCACCCAGAGATCATTTGGCGGAAGCCATACACAATGGAAGTTATTAATTTAAAGGCGGTTAACCTCTCACTTTCTCACTTTCTCACTTTACCCACCTCCTCACTTAAAAACAACCAAATCGCTCTCAATTCCCTTCTTCCTTGTCCATTTATGACATATAGTAATTTCTTTCCTGCAGATGATATCAATGAGATACGGTGCCATACCCATTGTCAGAAAAACTGGTGGCCTAAATGACAGGTTCACATAGCATGCATGATGTAACAACATGAAAGGGTAATTCTTGTTTTCCAAAGAGTAACTAATTTTGTCTCATTTTGTAGTGTTTTTGATGTTGATGATGATACAATACCTTCCCAGTTTCGGAATGGATTTACATTTCTAAATGCTGATGAGCAGGTAAGCAGTAAAATGTAAAAATATCAGATGTTGTTATTACAGTCCTACATCACTTATTCTGTCTTGTGTTAGTCTGTTGTGGAAAGCCATGTACCAGTGATTTTACTTCCCCCGTCCTATCTCTTACATTTCCTCCCTTACTTTTCAACATTCTCATCCAGTTGAGAAAAAATATTTTATGCTGTTCATTGTCCTGGTCACAACTCTAATGATACAGTTGTGACAGGGCTTAAATGGTGCTTTGGAACGTGCATTTGACCTCCACAGGAACAATCCTGAGAGATGGAAACAACTTGTTCAGAAGGACATGAATATAGATTTCAGCTGGGATTCTTCAGCAGCTCAATATGAGGAGCTCTACATGAAGTCTGTGGCGAGAGCAAGGGCAGCGAAAAGTGCTTAATTAATTGAGAGCTGAAGAAGCCTCTCCTGTGCTACCAGTTCAACTGTTGTCAGCTTTGTACATAGAGATGAGAGCTCAGATTTAATGCTTAATCAGTGTACCATGCAAGAACATATCAGATCGAGAATGAATATAGAAGAGGAATGTTATGAATTGAGACTTGGCTGCTGAAATTAAGCTGCTAGATTTGAAGTCCATGCATCATCACCAGGTTACTCCTTTGTCATCTGACCGGATCTCCTTAAGTTTGATCATGGAAGAAATTTTTCTTATACTGGATGGATTCTAGGTGACATTTCTACTATACTATAACACGTAAGATTTTTTTTTTTTTGGTTATTTCCTCCTTTTATTTTTTTATTATGTCAACATTATATTACAAAGGTCATGCATGTAAAGCGTTACAACTTAGTTCTCTACTCAAAAGAATGTATAATGTAATAAATATTTGAAAAATAAAATATCTTCGCTACTTGTAGCATTCACTACCCGGTAGTATTGTTGTATTTTACCCTTTTTATTCGCTTCCTCCGTACCATCGATTTGTAAATCACAAGCTTGTTATCTGTCTCCATCATCACAAGTTTCTTTTTTTCTCCACATCATTTCTGTATATTTTTATTTAGCTTCAACTACGAGGATCAGGGTATAAAATGCAGAAAATTGTTGAATGGTCCATAAGGACATAACAGATAAGATCCAACAATTAAAACTTACAGGTGAGGTTATACCTTATTTGGGGTAAAAATAAGTTTTGGCAGAAGTGATGTACATCATTTCAAGCAATTAACTTCAATCTAATATTAAATCACAACCTTTATTTGCAGGTAAAATTATACTCGATGAAACCAAATAATAACTGAGTTATAACCTGTGGAACTGTTTTTGCCAGTTCAAATCCTCCTCTTTTATTAAATATTATGAACATATTTTTGTTTTTCCAGGCACATGCCCTCTTACTACAACTTTCTTTCCATAAAGACAAAAATAAAAAGGCAATTTAGTCCCCACTGAGCTTATAGATCAGCTGAAACCGACCCAAATTGTTAAGGCATGAGTGTAATATTGATACAGTGGTTTTATCTCTAAGACTCTTAACTGTGCCACATTTCCCCCCTTCCCTTGCCCAGCCATTTGCAACTACTATGTAATGCAAAACGTAAAGATTAGGTGGAGGATAAAGCAAGCAATTTCACCTTTAGGTCAATAGTGAAGAGGGTCTCACTTCTAACTTTATTGATCTAAAGGTAAAATCTCTTTACTTTACTCTCTAAAGTGAGAATCCTTGCCTGAATAAAAGAAGATTGAAAAAAAAAATTGTCAACAGAACAAGTGACCTTCAAAACCAGGAAAAAAAATGAAATAAATATTGCCATAGTAGTAACCTGCTCCATCCACAGGAATATAAAAGTAATGAAAGTGGCAACATCCAAAGGAATATAAAGGCATGTTTTGAAAGGTAAAAAAAAAAAAATGCAAAGGCACATGATAAACTGTTGTAATCAGTAGCATTACTTGTTAAACTGGACAATCCACAATTCACCATAATGATAAAAGTTTACTTGAACAGGCATTACAAGACAAGCATGTATCCTAAAACCAAAATGAAGAAAAGATCTAGCTCCTCAGAGGCCTCGTTAAAATAGAGGTCTTGTGTGCCTAGAGCAACCTAGTTTAGTACCAAAAAAGGGTAACCAAGTAGCGCAATTCATTCTGGATCGGGTGAACCACCAGGGACCAACTGCATTACAGCAGATAATTGTTAGTATTAGAATGACATGAACGAAGCATGATGCAGATGAACTAAAGACATGTGAGTTTAAAATTGATATACACAACGGCGAATCAAATGATTTATTAGCACATACTCCATAGATCGTATGCAAATGAAAAACAGTTGAGACTTACAATGGCAATGTTGTTTCCATTGAGTAAAATCTGATCAAGCTTTGTTATCCGTCTCCCTTCAGCAGTTATCTCGCTGTTGAATGAACATAAAAGTAATGAACCAATCAACTAAATATGTTCCCAAGGAGTCCCCACATGCGTGCAGTCAAGAACATAGAAATCAAGGAGAATGATATGCATACACAAAAGCCTTGCTATTAAAAAGGCCCTCTGTAATTACAGTTTCAAACAATTATGCTGCTAATAGGAAATGCTTTGCCAACAGACAAATTCACAGCTGATATTTCAGACTTCAAAAATCCAAAAAGAAAGAACCCACTGGCAAAGCTAAATCTGCAAAGAACTAAGGGTATGTGTTCTCAGCAAGAAACACAAATGCAAGAATATAAGCAAACAATGCTAGTTCAGGTAACATCAACAAACAAGATATAGGCATTTAATCAGGAAGAGTGACATGGACGTTTAGCGAAACCATCAAGCACTCTCAAGCATTTTCCAGCAGACTGAAACCAAAAACGCATCACTGTAAAGCTCGAAACTGACCCTCATCTATTCCATTTTATAATCATCCTACCCAAGGGATACATCATACATGTTTTTCAATTCAACAAAACAATCAAAATATACACAACATCCAATCCTATGATAAAAAATGAGGAATGATGACACAAAAAAATGATGGATAAAAGCACTGAAAATGTGGGCAGAGGAGGCCTTACTATTCAGTAACATCTTCAAGGACCATGTTAACATAGACATCAAAGCCTTTAAGAGTACCAACAAGCTCCTTGTCCCCTTTCATTATCACCCATATTTTGGAGCCTATGCAGCGGTCAATCAACTCTGCATATTCCCACCACAAATATTCTCTTCAAATTAATATTTAGAGAGGAATGAATAAATAATGAATCACTGGAGTAAAAACCTGATGGGAGAAGCTGTGATGGATTGTTAGCCATGGGAAATCAATTGCTAATTTCTCACCCCCAAAAATCTGTGGAGAGTTCAGAATGTTATATTACATCCAAACAAATGATAACAGAAAAATCATCAAGTTAAGGATGGTAACGAAAACAACAGAGGCATGGAAGCATAACAAAATTGAACGAGTTGAAAACAATTGATATGTGAATCTCAGACACAGAGAGGCAAATTCAGGAAGAAGAACCTAAGCGAGCGAGCGGGAATCGGAAGGAGCTGCCTGCAATGCAATGACACTGACACTGAAAGATAGCGATCCAACTATGAAATGAAAAGCCCCAAGCCCAAAGAAACAAACAAAGAGGGAAGAAATGAAAATGAGCCCTAGTGGCGGGCATTTCATTTTAATCAATTTCTCTTCCCCCAGCGCTTTCGATGACTTCTGTTACAGAGGGTAAATTCTATGACTTCTTTTTTTTTTTTTAAATTATTTTTAGATATAGAAGAATATGGCAATGCCACTAAAAGATAGAAAAAAAAAAACTAAAATCCCAAATTGATTCCTCATATTTTAAAAAGGGGATAAATTGATCCTCCGTATACTTCCATACACTTGCGGAGGGATTAATTTGTCTTCTTTGTAACTGTATGAAATGATCAATTTGTCCTTCTTTTTAAAATGTGAGAGATCAATTTGAGATTTTTAAAATCTGAGGGACTAATTTATCCCTTAACACAAGCTTAATGGACCTATTTGAGTATTTAGTTGAAAAAAAATATAGGAAAAAGTTAGAACATCTTTCGTTCTTTCCTTTTTATTTTTTTTTTCTTTTTGCCTGTTATGGTTACCTTTTTAGGATCTCAAGTTTAAAATTGTAAGTTAACACAACAATATTCAGCTTATACAGCAATGATTGATTATTTCACACACTTTGGTATTTATTTCGGTAAATAATGTATTTAGCTTTGTGGAAAAGAAATTAGTACTGATTATCTTATAATAAATTGACTCAACTTGAGATAAATTAATTAAAATTCAATAGAATATAATTATATTCAATTCGAAAAAAAAAATCGTGCCATTAATTCAATATATATATATATATAATTATGAGTGACTTGTTATAATATGCTTATAATCAATGTTTGGAATTCATATTATGCAGGGAGACATTGTTTTGCTAATTCGAATTGAAGGGTAATATAAAATCGATCTATTTTTTACATCATATCCGTAATTAGCACATTCATCATAGTTAGAAGCTCTAACTTTGTATCAAGGTCATGATCGATATTGTCATTATCACCAATATTGTCACTATCATAAAAAAGAAAATCCTTAGGCTTATTATCCAATAACTTGTTCAAAAAAAGACAATACATTTTTATAAAAAAAAATTATTAGAGACATTACTCTTGTAATTTTGAGACATGAAACATTTATAGTTACTTTTCCTAACAAGTGCGCTTTCTTTTTTAAACCATATTATTGATTTTGATTCGTAGATATCCTTTGTTGATGCCCAATAAAATAAAAATCATAGCAAACTATGTGTTTGATCTTTTTATGATGTTGATATAGCATCGATGTGATATAGCATTATGGGACCGAGCAGCTTACCATAAAAGTTAACTGACAATTCTTAAACAAAATGATAAAAGTAAAAGATAAAACACTTTATCTATGTTCCCTATCATTTCGGATGAAATCAATTGGACACTATGACCAGAAAGACTTGGTGCATGGTTTGGGTTATGTTGGGCCCTATCTTGAGCCCATAAGGTTGATAGATACATGGATGAAGCCTTTCAAGGAAAACATCTATGGGTTGAAGTTAGAGCCTAAAGGGAATTGCCTTTTATGTAGCTTGGTGGATTTAAGTGATGTACCCCCTGTCCATAAGCTCTTGGGCTTGTGTGAAAAAGGGTGGTCCAGTAGGAGGATGAGGAAGTTCTCTTCAACTAATAAAAAGGATGTTGTGAAAGAAGAGAAGAATTACACCTTCGAGGAGATGACCCATTTTAGGTAGTTATTTGGACCTTACACATGTACATGTCTTTGCAAAACAACCCACATATAGTTCACTCTCACATTTAGTCTAATATTTGTAATGTTTATTAACCCATGTCACATAAAGGCAGATTTTGTCACTTTGTAAAGTCATCTTTATGTCTTATCTCAACAGTACCTAGGAACACACACTTTCACCATAAATACACGTTATTTAGGGTAAAGGAAAAAGGGTAATGGGATAGGAAAAAGGGTAGTAGAGCCATAGGGGGTCTAGAGTGAAGGAGAAGTGGCGTCCTTACAATAAAAAGGGGAGAACTTCTCATATCATCTCTCATACTCCCATTTTGGATTGACATCACTGTGACCCAAGCCATTCCAAAGGGGGTTCTTATTGCATTGCTCTTACTCACCATTAATCCTCATAAATTTTAGAACCCAAACCTTAAGAAGCACAATCTACACAAATATCTAGTGAATATATTTCTTTTTTCTGGCTTAAAACAATCTAAAAGATAAAATCAAATTGAAGGAAATTTTTTTTATTGGGGATTATATTCCTAAGTTTGCATATTTTTCCTTCAAAGAACAAAATATCCCTATATGTGTGTGTGTGTGTGTGTGTGGATGGAAACGAAAAGTGTTGTCATCAATATAAATAGAAATCATACATAGAGTTAGTCGAAAAATTCGTTTACATGAAAAAATTATTGTTGGGATGAATTCTTGCTTAGACACTTTACCGCATTAATTTTAAAGAATTAATCCCTCACTTATCAAGTGAGGATATTATATATGGAAAAAAATAATAATAATGGATTGGATTTTCATGTTGCTTCCTTCTCTATTATCATCCATAGAAAATGAAGTGCTTTACTGTTAACAACTATTATGTATTATCTTGTTGTTGTTCTATGCTATATAGCATAATTGCTCTTTAAACCTAACTTATAATTCGCCAAACCCAACCCTAATAATACTAGCTTGCTTCGTGTTGTTTTTTCATGAGTATTTTTTTATTATTATTTTTATACTTGTTAGGGATCCAATAATAACTTTTGGGGAGTTGCAGAAGGCAACAAGGGGAAAAATTTCCACATAGTAGACTATGGAATGAACGTTACATTTTGACCAAAAACTTTAAGATAATAAATCTATGAATTATCTCATTTTATATATTATTTACGTAATCAATTTTCTATTAGTATAAGACTTTGTCATCACACTTAAAAATTTAACATTCTCTTCTTTGAGTGTGAAACACAATATGGTGTATTCCTTCTGATATTCAGATGAAGTCAGACAAAGTATTAACCAATGCACTAGCCATGATTGAGATTACACCCAAGCACAAATAGTTTAATGATCAAATACTTAATCTATCTAACTATTGGTTCAAATATCAAATGTAAGAAATTTAACAGTTCAATATTGGACATTTAGAATATTGAATAAACATCATGTAAGCCTTCAAAATCGGCAAAATTGAAAGGTTAAGTCTTTCCTTGCAACTTCAGTTTTTTTCCTTATAACGACTATCAATGTGACAAGATAAGGAGTTGCTTAATAAAATATTTCAATATGTTACATGTGGTTTGAATTTTCAAACCATTGGAAGTGAAATCCAATTTGAAGTAAAATTACAAAAGTAGAAACCAGTTCGAAGACTTTAATGCATGTTGCAATGTAAGAAGTAAAATCGAATTTGAATACCATCAAAGGACTAGAATCATCTTGACATCTTGATCCAATGGTGTTGTTTAGTTGGAAGTGATTAAGATCAAATTGGAAGCATTAAATGGAGTGCCCACCATATTTGAAAGGAGGATGCAAGTAATAAATGTGGTGTTTGAAAGCATTAAATGTTTATTTGACAATCATCCATTTTGAGTTCTATAAATAGAGCATCCATTGGAGTTTGAAGACTCACTCCCAAATGTATTAGGCTTATGGCATTTAATTTGGTAGTCAGAGAATATTTTATTCTTTGTATTCTTCTCTTTGATACTATTACCAATGGTGATTCCAAGTCCATTAGCTCTTTTCTTATTAGAAAAGTCTGTTCTTATGCTTATGTTACTTCTCTTTTATGTGTTGAACATATACACCGATGAGAAAATACTGTGAAATATTTTGGGTGTATTGGAGACTTGGGTTTGAGTGGAGTGTAAACACTTTTATATCTCTATCAAATTTTCATAGTAAAATATTTGATTATTGTTGCCCATGAACATATGCTATTTGCCAAACCACGTCCTTTTGTGTCATTTTTGCTTTATGTTTCTGCATATTTATTATGTGCTACTCTGATTGTGCCTCTCTAGTCCGCCAAATTTTATAACCCAATATTATAACTTTGGCTACTTACAATAGGCGATCTTTACCCTTTATTTGGATCTATTGAAAATGGTAGGAGGGAAAATATGGTAGAGAGAAAATGTCTTCTCGTATGGCATTAGAAGAAAAGATGGCATTAGAAGAAAAGAAGGGGAAGAGAAAGCACATGTAGAGTCCACTAGAAAGTTTTATTTCCTTGTAAGAGGGAGAAAATGAGATGGAAGAGATAGATTAAGCAAAAGACAAATATACCACTAAAAATAAAGTTTAAAAATGTATCATAAGGATATATATATATATCATTTTGTTACAATTCTTATTCTCTTTTCATTCAAACATATGAAGAAAAGACACACTTTTCTACTTATGTTCTATTCTATTCATTTTCTTTCTTTCCAGTTTCTTTTTTATCATTTTCTATTCTCATCCAAACAAATCACTAAGATTTTGGCACATAGATTAAAAAATATTAAAAATGCACCCAAAAAATATAAGAGTTTATGTTCACAAAATTACCTTTGAGGAAAATTGTGCAATAATTATTATTAGGAGTTTGTGTTTGGGAAGAAATATTTTCAAACGTAAAATAAAGCGAAAAAGGATAATCAATATATACTTCTTCAAAATTCTCATTTAGCTGATGATATTAGACCAACTTTTTTTTTTTCTTAAAAGACACTTATAACTAAATGGAAGGTGTATATTCTAACAGATTGAGTTAGTTGTTATCCTCTCATACCTTAGACACGATCAAAATGTGGAGAGGTACCCACGGTGCCATTCTTAAATCCTAATAATTAATTATAATTACTATTTTTTTTTTATTAGCAATTATAATTACTATTGAAACAAACTATTCGGGCCCGTAGACTTGGTTACTAGTTGTCGCATCACTCCTCCATTAGAAAATGCCCAAAGATTTTCATCTGAAAGCTAGCAAGCATAACTGTGCAGTTTGTATCCGTATGATTTTGGGTTGTGATGGATATATAGATTGTATTCAATAATTCCGAGGGTCGAGAGATACCTAAAGAGCTATACTATTTAGCTGGAAAACAAAAGTACGAAGTGTGTAAGAAAGCATGCGCAGCCGTTGATTTGTTTTTTTTCTAATAAATAAGATTTAGGTAAAACAAAGAAAACTTAAAATCAATGGTAATCTTTATTTCGACGAAATTCGTACAATCAGCTATCGTGCCATATATCACTTCCTATATCTAAAACGTAACAGCCAGACATGCATGATGCATCACATTAATTCTCAGATACTCCCAACTCCAACTGCAAGAACATAGATAGTACTACTATCATGCAAGTCAAGCAGCATTTAATTTTACAACAAACGCATGTCTGATCTGTTTATGTTTTTAATGATGTCAATCGATTCTTTCAAAAGCATATAATAAATTTTGCTCTTATTTATGTACATGATCAGAGAATTCATAAACTTGTAGCTAGCATGTAGAAGAACAAAGAAAGATCACAACATTAAGCCGATACTCAGTTTTCAAATGGTGCTGTTGTGACTCAAAAGCTTTGACGAAGAACCACTACCTATTGCATGGTTTGTCTAATTTTATGATGGGCCTTGGGTAAGCAAAAATCATTATTGCAGACACATTTGCAAACTACGAGTGGGAAAAACTGCTGACCCAAAACAAAAAGGTTAAAAAGTTAAAAAGAAAAGAAAAGGGAAGCACGCAGTCGAGGCGACTGCGTGGCGCTGGCCAAAACGGTAGATGTTACCGTGTCTCTGGAGTACTGCACCTGGGACAAAACAAAGAAAAGAAAAGGGAAGCACTACTTGTTTTCTGCCATTTAGGAGCAGAAATGATAATTATATTCATGAAGTGTATAATAAAGTGTCAACTTACACATTATTTATTATTAAATGAGGTTTGAATTTTATTTGAATACAGTCCACGTCCCATTTAATAATGGATGAATGTGATTTAGCATGGTAGCTCATATCCTATGAATATAAATAACATAAAAAGCCACTAGTGGGGCCAAAATATTGAGTACACACAGAAGAAAATTCTTCAACGAATATGGAGGTTACAGCAAGCATCATACATCGATTAATCAACAAAAATTGGGGAGGAATTTCGGGCACACTGAAAAAAATAAGTGATTTTTTTGATAAATAATGTAGTTAATGAATACTATATATAAATATGATGCATCACCATTACCTAGCTAGGCAGTGATCACTAAAAAATTGAACGATTTAAGTCTAAAGATCAAATTTGATTGAACATTATTTCACAACATTCAGAGTATACTCTTCATTGATTTGTAACGGTTTGATTTAGTTGGTTCCTCTCTTTCCCCGTTATCTTTATGGATTCTTTTACTCTAGCTTTCCCTCAAACAGATTGTATATCTAAAGAAATATCATAATTACTTCTTTCCTCCAATAAGAAATTGCCACTTTAGATTTTGGATATATAGGCTTTATCTGCTAAATCCTAAATGAACTGTGAAATAAGTCACCGCTGGAACCAAAAATATCAAGTACAGTAGATTAGGACCACAAAATGCACTTGTGGATGAGAATGCTTGTGCTGTGGAACCATTCAAAGGGACCTGGGCAAGAGAAAAGCTATCCGTTTTTCTGTTTGTTAATCGATTTTACAGTTTTTATTTGTTCACCCTTAACTCTAAGCAACTGCAATTAAAGTGAAAACTCCCTTGACATTATAAGAGCAATTTAACATAAGACTGGTAAAAATTCTGAATCGAATTATTTTATATTTCACTCTCACGGTGTTTGGCTTACTGATTTTTATTGTAAAAACGCTTGTGTACACCTTCATTTAGGTATATTTTCTAGAATGTTCCAGAGATTTTTAAGTAACAACTAGTTTAAATATTTATACGCAAATACCAAATAATAATTATTATTATACATATATTCGACATTTATGCATAAATAAACTTCTAAACTTGTAACTTGGCTTTCTTTTTTCTCTCACATGAAATGAAATATCTTCTCAATCGTGGGGTGTGAGTTCTCTCATTTTCTGAAGATACTGGAAGAAATAATATAATGCAAACAAAAAAGCATGGTCTCGGTCACCTAAGAGTCTACGACCATCACAGATCACGTTAATTCCTACAACTAAACCAACAATCGATATTCCAGTTCACTTAATTGCCCCCTCATTAAAATCGACCCCTGTAGCCATCAGCCAAGACTAAGCTCCTCTCAGAACACGTCTGCCTTCTATTTTCCCTAATTCAAACACACCATCTGTCAATTGCACTCAGCATCACGGTTTCAAATCCTGTGGCTCTCAAACGCCCCACCACAAGAAAACAACCCGTGGACCCAAAAATATCTCCCACCTACGAAACAGTGAATCAACCACAACCCCGTGATGATATAAGGCATTGTTATGTACATGCAAATAAAACATACATATCTACCGGAATCCTAGAGTTATACGTGTAACCCCCACATTGGTCTCAAACAACAAGAAGAATCTATCCCCATTAGTGGATTAGAGGATGCCAAGTGGATATAGAAATTCAGCAACACAATCTCCAACCCCCAATAAGATTGTGGCTTTAGATCCCACAAGATAAGAACACTAACCCCTTATAACTTAACCCCCTTTATATAAACACACCCCACTCACCTTTCCCAAACCACTCATCAACACTCCATCAAAAAGAAAAAGAAGCATCCCACAGAGCAAGCCCATATATATAACAATGGCAGCCTCCACCATGGCCCTCTCCTCCCCATCACTGGCCGGGAAGGCAGTGAAGCTCTCCCCATCAGCCCCAGAGCTCGGTGTTGGGAGAGTCTCCATGAGGAAAACCGTGACCAAGCAGGTCTCATCCGGAAGCCCATGGTACGGCCCAGACCGTGTCAAGTACTTGGGCCCATTCTCCGGTGAGCCCCCATCCTACCTCACTGGTGAGTTCCCAGGTGACTACGGCTGGGACACCGCTGGGCTTTCCGCTGACCCGGAGACCTTCGCAAGGAACCGCGAGCTCGAAGTGATCCACAGCAGGTGGGCCATGCTTGGGGCCTTGGGCTGCGTCTTCCCAGAGCTTTTGTCCCGCAACGGTGTGCAGTTCGGTGAGGCCGTTTGGTTCAAGGCCGGGGCACAGATCTTCAGCGAGGGTGGGCTTGACTACTTGGGCAACCCAAGCCTGATCCATGCACAGAGCATCTTGGCTATTTGGGCCGTTCAGGTCATCTTGATGGGCGCCGTTGAGGGTTACCGTATTGCTGGTGGGCCTCTTGGTGAGGTCACTGACCCAATTTACCCAGGTGGCAGCTTTGACCCACTGGGCCTCGCAGATGACCCAGAGGCTTTTGCTGAGCTCAAGGTGAAGGAGCTCAAGAACGGTAGGTTGGCTATGTTCTCCATGTTTGGGTTCTTTGTTCAGGCTATTGTTACTGGAAAGGGCCCATTGGAGAACCTTGCTGACCACCTTGCTGACCCAGTCAACAACAACGCTTGGGCCTATGCCACCAACTTCGTCCCCGGAAAGTGAGCGTAGAAAAAAAACGAGTTTTCAGAGATTGGTTTCTCTGTGTGTGTGTGTGAGTGAGAGGTGAAAGTATGTACTGGAAATTACCTCTTCAGAGAATATGAATTTTCATGTGTATTTTAATCCAATTGAATGCTACTTACTTCTTTTTTTACATCATTTAATTACTTTGTTGTTCGTTTCTTCGATTATCAATTTGTTCTCCCAGTCCCAGCGCTACGTTTAGGATTTAATGAAAATTTGATAGTTGAATTCTGATTTCTCAACCTGCGACCACGAAAATAAGAGAAATTGAACTCCGATTTGTGCGTTGTAGTCCACTCAGTTTATACTGTAAACGCGATGATAATACTATCATATTAATTAAACAATTTAATAGGGTGAAAAAAATGAGAGAATTTAATTGAAAAATGGTGTACAAAAGTTTCAAATTGTATGTGTATTTAAATTAAACACACAATAATATTATAATATTAATTAAACAGTTTAATAATAAGAAGGGTTATTTTACCCAAGACTTCAAATTATTTGCAGCTTAACCCTTGTATTGTAGTTTTCTAAATGTATATCACTTTTTTATCCTTCCAATCAATGTAAAATACTTTATGATTTTTAAAAGTTGTAAACTTTAAGACATAATAGTATTTTATCTTTCCAATCAATATAAAATACCTTATACTTTTCAAATAGTCATAAACTTCAAGACATAATAGTATGCTGGGTTGTGCATAATAACAAAATCCAAGTTAACGAAATTCAAGTTTAGGGTGTACTGTACATAATAAAAAAAATTAAGTCTTAAATACATATGAGAATTTATAAATAAAATATCAAATTATATAAATTAAAAATATTAGAGAATTGTAAAAATTATATCGAGAAATATTTTATATTATTTAAAATGTATAGAATGTCCGATTTTCGGTAAAATGCATTTTGTCCCAAAAAGAAGAAGAGTATCATAATGCGCCCATAGTGCATTGCGCTGCTACTGCGTCATTGACAAAGCGATTACCCACGTATTTTTTTTTTTTTCCAAAAAATGGACAGGAACATGCGACCATTATCGCTTTCCTCGCATTCGAGTTTCTTTTCCTCTCTGAAACAGGTATGTATGTTTTACATGTAATCGCAATTCCAACACCATTATACCACTTTGTATTCTATCATCCTCGCAGTTCTTGCCATTGTCACAATTGAGTATATGTAGTCTGAATTTTGGTGACCCAGGTTCAAAAGAGGCTGAAACTAGAGCAGACAACAACAGCAACAACATCAGAATCTCAAACAGAAGAAACAAACTCTTTATCAAAAAGAGGGTCTTTGACTTTGACTTCGAGTTGTTCACCTTCACCCATGTTCATTCACCTCGACCAACCCAGTGGCAGCCATAACAACTATGCTGCTGCTGCCCAAGACAGTAGTGAAGCTCCCCTAGCATTCCTCTCAATTCCCCAAGGATTGACGCCAACTAGTCCTTCAGATCAATTAGGAACTTTTAATAAAGCTCAGGATGATCAAGAAACAGCAGCGGATGATGATAATGATGATGACATTGAAAATTTAATGCAGCTCTTGGGCTTATCAGCGGAACAAGTGGAACAAATGGATGGTCTTGATGATGAGGATGGTGATTGTAGTTCTTGCCACTGTGAAGGTGGGTTTTATTCAAAGATTGTTGGTGTGGAGGGGCCAAAGTGTAGGAAGGAGGCTCGGAGGCTAGATGGGTGGATCAAACACTTCCTGAATGGTGGTGGGGAGGAGAAGCTGAAGCTAGAGCCTTTGAGATTGGCACACCTGCTCTTAGGGAAAGCTGCTTTCATTTCTGATGGTGGTTCTGGAGGCTTGGAGTTCCCATCAACCATTCAAGAGTTTCTTCATAATGATCCTCCCAGTAATTGAGGCAACCAAGCTAATTTTTCCCCCTAATTTTTTTTTTTTCAAATTCACATTTAGCTTTGTTGTTTTATTTTATGATATCCTTCTTTCTAATAAGTGTTATTTGCAAATCAATTTGTTGAGATCACTTCATGTTGTCTTCCTTTATTATCCATTTTTTTATGAACACCTGCAGAGTGCAGAGTGACAGATACTATTACCAAGAGAGTCTTAATCTTATCTCAAAGTCAAACAATGTAGAAACCAAAGAGCCTTAAACCTTGGAGGCTCTTTCATGTTCGTGGAAACACTGGGCAATTAAACTTGAAATCAACCTGTTATATTTCATTCCACATTAACATCATTCTCCAACTATAGGAGAGAATGAATTTGATTGTGTGCTTGAGAAAAAAAGGGGTTTTGGGGGGGGGGGGGGGGGAGAGCATAATTTTCAGTTCATAGTTTTGTTAGTTCACCTTACTTTTTATATGATAATGATTATATACTGCCCATGGTAATTTCGCTGGTACCATTCAATTTTTAAATGATACAAGAGTATATTTTCATTTAACCAAAGGGAGGGAAGAGGAGGAAACAGAAAGAGTAGGCAGCAAGGGACAGTCAATGCCACATTACATGATTGCAAAGGAATACTGATCACTTTACCAAATTTCCACATACTAATTACAGACTCAAGTCCCCTGCTAATTTTTGTATGTTGCTAAAATAGTGGAAAACTAATATGGATACCAGCAGGCTTTGCCATTATTAAAGACACTAGTAATGAAGCAATGGGGAAGCAATTTTCTTATTTTGAAAAAGCTGCTCTGAAGGTGGTTTGGTGGTGTGTATTGTTTATCAAGATAGTTGTGCTATACTGCTGATTGGAGCTTGATAAGGGAAGATAACACCTCATTCATGTTAGGTCGATCTTCAGGATTAGGGAGGGTGCAAGACAAGGATAGCTTGAAGAGCTCTATCAATACATCGACGTGGCCTTTCGTCGCATCCGTGGTTAACATAGGGTCCACAATATCAACAAGCTCTTCCATTCCATTTGCAAGGGCTTTTTCCACTGCTGCAGGCAAACTGATTGGCAAGCCATCCTCTTCTGAGAGGCCTGTGGGCCTCCTTCTTGTTAGGAACTCCATCAAAAGGATGCCAAAGCTGAACACATCCACCTTAGTCGTTACTTTCCTTATGTAGGCAATTTCTGGAAGTCAGGCAAAACAATCTTTTTTAGAGAGAGAACGTAATTGTGATTAAAATGTGTGGGATGATGAATATCAGACCCAAGTAAAAAGGAAATATGTAGGATGATGAATACAAGAGAAAAGTAAGACAGAAAAGGCTCAAACCTGGTGCCAGATAGCCAACTGTGCCTTGCAAAACTGCTGATGAGGAAAGGGTATTACCATCCTGCAGATGAAGACCAAGTATTCTAGCTGTCCCAAAATCACTGACATGAGCCTCCCAGTCTCTATCCAAAAGGATGTTAGAAGGCTTCAAATCACAGTGTACAATAGGAAAGCCATAACCAGAGTGTAGATAGTCCAATCCACTAGCAATGGAAATGAATACACGGATTCTTTCAGATAATGTCCACCTAGACTGATCAACCCTTTTGTCATGTATGATGGTATCCAAATTCCCATTCTCCATGTACGCCAGAACTAGAGCTTTCATTTTCCCACTCTCCCATGCATAACCAAGTACCTTAACCAAATTTCTATGTCTCAGCTGGCTCAAGGTGCTGGCTTCAGTTCTGAAGATCTTGTCAGTATTTGCAGAGAAATGGTGCAAATTCAATCTCTTTATGGCAACAATCTGGCTACCTTCCAATTGACCCTTGTAAACTGTGCTCAAACTGCTAGCACCAATGATGTTGTCTGTGCTGAATAAACCAGTGGCATTCTCTAACTCCTTTGGAGTGAATCTTTTTAGAGCCAATGCTGAACCGTAATCTGGTTCATGGTTCTCACTATTCTTACTTTCCTTAGAATTGCAGAGTTTGGTGCCTCGTTTGAGGATCAAAATCACAAACACAAGAAGTAGAAGTATAGCGAGAGATCCAAGTGCAGCAATAATAATTATGCTCCTCTTGGATAGAGAATGATTATTACCTTCTCTGCATGGCCTTAGGAATTTCACCCCACAAAGATCCTGGTTTCCCATCACATCAGATGCATTGATATGTGAAAATATTCCAGTTGTAGGCACAGGACCTTCAAGTTGGTTGAAAGAGAGGTTGAGATGCATCAAGCTGGAAAGATTGGCAAAGCCATGAGGAATAGTTCCATTCAAGTTATTCTGAGAAAGATCTAGGGAACTCAGATGCTCAAGCTCTGCCAAGATTTCAGGGATTTGACCTTCTAAATGATTTCTTGAAAGGTTTAAGCTTTGAAGCAAGTCCATGTGCCTGAAAGCTTCTGCAGGAATAGGACCTGAGATATTGTTTCCTGAAAAATCAAGATTGAACAGATTTCTGCACCCAGAAAGTGCCATGGGAATGACACCTGAAAGATTATTGTTTGAAAGATCAATGGCTTGTACCATTTCCAACATACCCAGCTCATCTGGAAGACTTCCAACAAAGTGATTGTAAGAAAGGTTAAGATACATCTGCATGCCTTTGAAGAGTGCAATGATATCTCCAGGAATTGATCCTGTGATATGGTTGTGAGAGAGATCCAACATCAAAAGCTGATTAAGCTTCCCCATGCTTCTTGGAATGGACCCATTAAGCATGTTGCCATGGAGGTCTAAGTATGAAAGCATCTCAAGATTTGAGATAGAATCTGGTATCTGACCAACCAACTTGTTTTGTTGCAGCAAAAGTTTGGTTAGTGGTTTGATTTCAGATAGTTTATCAGGTATTGTGCCTTTTAATAAATTGTCATGGAGGGAGAGCCCCTGAAGGAGAGAAAGTTTAGACAGTTCTGGTGGAATGGAACCTGAAAACCTATTTTCAGCAAGGGATAAAGTGATGAGCTGATTCAAGTTTCCAGTCTCTGGTGGAATTGGTCCTGTGAAGGAATTTGCATTCAGTTGCAGAGTCCGGACATTAAACAGGTTCTGGATGCCTGATTTTATCACTCCACTCAAATTGTTTATTCCCAAACTTAGAGTACGGAGGTTGGAGCAGTTGAAGAGGTCATCTGGGATTTCCCCAGACAAGTTGTTGGCCCCAAGAGACAGGAAAGTAAGATTAGGCAACCTTGAAAAGCCTTCAGGAATTCTCCCAGTGAATGCATTGAAAGATAAACTTACATTTACCAGCCTAGTACAATTGGTAATGCTAGTGGGAATGGATCCAAGAAGATGGCCATTCAAGTTCAAGATTAGATACCGTAAATTGTGAAGCACACCAATGTCAGAAGGAATTTCACCTGAAAGGAGATTCTGGCTCATTGATAGATATGTCAGGTTTGTCAAGTTTGTTATGGATGAAGGGATCTGACCGGTAAACTTATTTATATGCAGGGTTAGAACTTGTAAGGAACTCAAAGATCCAATCTCAGGAGATATTGTTCCCTCTAAGTTATTCTCTGAGAGTCCTAAATGTGTTAATGATTTCAACAGGAATATGGAAGATGGAACAGTGGAGTTCAAGTTATTGCCATATAACCGCAATATTTCCAATTGAACTAAATTTCCTAACTCGGGAGGGATACTTCCAGTCAGGTGATTGTGATACAGCTCAAGGTTCAAAAGTTGGGTACACTGACCAAGTTCTGAAGGGATTTTCCCAGTCAAAGAATTTTGGAACAAGGAAAGGATTTCTAAGTTTGTAAGGTTTCCAATCTCTTGAGGTATTGCACCTGATAGCTTGTTCATGCTAAAGTCGAGAGATTGCAAAGCTCCCAACTGACCTATTGAAGGAGGTATAGACCCAACAAAGCTATTCCCATATCCTGCAATCTGTGTAAGGTTAACAAGCTTGCCTATGTGTGATGGGATTGTGCCAGTGAGGTTGTTGAAATTGAAAGCAATACCCAACAAAGAAGTGATGTTGAATAAGCTTTCAGGAAGGCTTACATTGAAGCTGTTACTACCTAAGTCCAAATACTGCAGGCTTTTCAGGTTTCCTAATTCAGGAGGGATTGGACCTGAGAGAGAATTTTCTACAAGAAGTAGCTGCGTGAGTTGAGTGCAAAGACTAAGCTGAACAGGAATATAGCTAGTAAATGAATTTGAAGTCAAGTCAAGAACCTGAAGGCCTGAGATGTTTCCAAGGAAGGGTGAAATCTTCCCTTGGAGCTGCTGAGCAGCCAGAGAAACTGAGATAACATGGTTTAAAGATGGGTCACATGCAATGCCAGTCCAGTTGCAGTGAGGGTGGCTGTCAATCCAATCTGCAAGTGCTCCATTTGGGTCAAGGGTGACGGAGTTCTTGAAAGCTTTCAAAGCTTCAATTTCAACCCCCAACCTTGTATCTGCATATGAAGATGTGGCTACAATGGAAAGGACTATGACTATAGTCAAACTAATCTTTCGAGATAACATCATTGTAGAATGTAGTGTAATATTCAATTGCAGTTTGCTGATATAAAAGATGAATTAAATGTGGCCTTTATATACAATGTTAGTTCACCACTTCCTCAATTGATAATCTTGAAAGGCATGACCATATTTGTGACAGACTGTTCACATGGTATGCTGTAAAGTCAATACTCAAGTCATTAGCAGGTATTAGTGCGAGGACAAAAACCGTGATAGATTGTCAGTTCAAGGAATGTTGAATGCTTTAAATCTGTCTTGAATCTTGAGGTCATCCCTGTATGACAAAACCGTTTGCATATTTTACTGATTGAGACTTAAAATATATTGAAGACACGCCTAACGTTGACATATATCCTTAAAGGCAAAGCTTCACGAGAAAGAGGGAGAAGGCAAAGTGTGAACATGACTATCCACGGAATTTAATTATTTACTGTTATTTGTACTATCAAATTTGGAGGTAATTACATCAACACACTCTTATTCATTATTAAATGGAGTGTGTAACCTAGACTAAGTGGGATTTATATTTCATTCAATAGGAAATAAAAGTGTTTTAGTAAGATGTACTATAAATTGGATGCACGAATAACATTTCTCAAATCAATTACAGCATAAACAACATTGCTGGTTATTTGGAAAGTAAGATAAGCGTAGGTGAGCTGTAGCCTTGTAAGTACATTTACCAGTCTCCAATTAAACTAAGTCGTTTTCCCACTTACTTGCAGAAATCAGTTTAAATGTAAAATTATAATAACAAAAAATAAAAGCTAATCACGATCTGGAAGCCCTCCTGCACCAGTTGCACCGGTGCAGACGTGCAGTGATTTTCCTATATATGAATTTGGTTTGAATTCTTCAAACTCGTTGAGTTGAGCCTAGTTTTTTGTGTACATAGTACTAAATTAGGAGGGACCAGTTTAGCATTAGCTAGCTACTAGCCTATTAAGAATATTAAAAAATATTAATTTACGCGTAGATGACAAGGCCAACTAGATTTAGTGCATGATTATGGGTGCAATAGTAGAGTGAATATGAATTATAAATACTACTCAGAGAAGCAACAGTTAACATGGTATTGCCGACCACGGTTTGAGGCAAGTTGTTTAGTGACAGAAGATACTGCCATGCCATGCCATGCAAGTTGCAAATGAATAACAGCCGAAATGGTTGAACATTATGTGATGTGAGTGAAGACTCTTGGCATTGGATTGTGATGTGTGAGTCGGCAATGGAACTGTATGTCTGCAGAGGAAACAATGATGGGTCGAAGATAATTGGTGAGAATGGGGAAACAAGTGCGAAAGGACAAAGAGCTTGGTTGGGGGAGTGAATTTGTCACTCACTCGTAGTCAAGTTGCATGACTTCTGACATGTAAACCTCCTATATATATATATATAGATAAATTAATATTATGGAAACCGATAGTTAGTACGAAGGTGATGGACAGAAAAATAACCACCATCAATGGATAAGGATGTGTATCAGGAGAAGAAGAAATGAAGAATTGTTTACAAATAATAATTGCACGTCATGGAATTTCTGCAGCGTTTTCTGAACTGAGATGCAGTACTTCGGAGCAATATTATTGATAAATGATACTCTCTTTTTGTCTTCTTGTAAAACTGACATGGACAATTCTTCAGTGTCACGGACACATTATTCACAACCAACTACTACGTCGGTTGATTGTGTGCTGCTCAATTGATCTCATGAGATTGTATAATATTAACTTTAAGTGGATATATTCGGTTGATTAAAAATGGAGTAAGGTTTTTCTTGCTTGAATTTTACATGTAAAATCATCATACATGAAATTCAATTATAGAAAATTTATTTATATTTTTACTCTCCAACTAAACAAATATACTGTTTGTATATTTCTAATCTTTATTAAGGCATATGTGCTGCTTAACATAAAAATACTAATATAATTATTAACACAAAACTATTACACCGTGTCTAGCATCTAGAATTTATGCCTAATTCTTTCTCTTTTTTATTTTTATAATTCATCTCTAATTTTTTCTGTAAATTCAAATATAAAATTTAAAAGCATTGGACAATTTAATATTAAAATTTATTTTGTGTTACAATTCCAATTTTAATATCTAAACGAAACCTTCATAACAATTAATATTACTATTTTTTGCATCAATCATAAAGATTAAGATATATCATTTTTTAAAAGCAAATTTATGTCATTGCAAAATATATAAATGTTCAATCATATATTATCATACAAGTATTCAAATTCAATCACCTACAACTTTAAAATTTTTATAAATAGAAATATATAATTAGACGGTAATGTAAAACTTTTTTTATATTATAATTGCATCAAAATTAAATTAAATTATGAAGGTATTATAAATTTGAATTTTTTTTAACATATTGCTTCTCTTCACAAAAACTTTATACGTAAAAATAAAAGCCGTTACATTTTTTTTGGATTTGAATGAATTGAAGTTGCTCGGACTAAAACCTGCATAACGATTATAGCAAGAAGCTGACCAAATCATTAGGAGGCGTTTGTTTTCTGTCTCAATACAGAAATATATGAACAGTTTGTTTCTGTATGATGTTTGGTGTTGGAGATGGAGTACGGGAATAGAAAAATCTTCTGTCCCAGAGACAAAAATTTCTTCTATTTCTGTCTCTCCAAAAAATGGAGACAGTACACAGAGACAGAAATCTCAGATGGTGGTCTGGCCACCGATCACCGCTAGTCAATGATCAACACTGAGTCAATGTTGATGGTCAATGGTCAAAGCCGGAGTTAACATCGTTGACTGCCGGTCAACAGTCAATGCTAGAGTAAATGCCGCTGGCAACCAGTCAACGCCATGAGCCGCCAGTCAACTGTCTCTACTATCCCTATCAACTAAACACGATACAGGGACAATATTTTTTATATCTCCATCTTCACTGTCCCTGTATTTGTGTTCCTGTCCCCATATTTATGTTCTGAGACACAAAACAAATGCAGCCTTAATGTGAAGGAATGGCAAAAATTTATTATATGCAACATATTTAACGAATTTAAGATTAATTTTAATATATTCTTTCACCTTTTCTTTTTACGTTAAAACCTAAAAGAAATCTTTCAACATATGTATATACAAAAAGATACATAAAAAGTGAATTATATTTTTTATTAAAAAATAATTAATTATTTGGATTTTGATTTTGCAATATAGTGTATACCTTTACACCAAGGTGACATTGAAAATATAAAAAAGTGAATTATATTCCTCTGGATTTTTCCTTCGATACTCATAGGATATTGATAATTTTTTATTTTTAATGGTTGTGATTGAATTTTTATTTTTATATATTTTAATAAATTGAGTTAGTAGGATATATGACATAATCTTTATCATAAAAAATTATAAAGTACTATTACTCTTAAATTTTATAAGAATACTGAAAATCTAATTTCTCATATTATATGATATGTGCTTAAATTATACTGCTATTTTTTCTATTTTAAATGTTCACAATTCTCATGGATTAATAATGTATTACATTTCTTTTATACATGAATTTTGGGATCAAACTTAAACTTAAGATCACATATTTGATAGACCGGAATCTCTTTTATTCAGACTTACACATTTTTTTTTTTTTTTTTGCAAGACCTCTTAGCCGTGATGAGTAAATATACCAATAAGTCTAATTGTAATTTTCATTTTCTTTAATTTGCAGCTAGTTTTGGAAACTTTTAAGAGACTGGGAATTCCCACTTCCACTATTATTCATGTTTACTTAAGCTTATTAAAATATTCTTATATTATATACAAGTTAACTTACCAATTCTCCCTTCTATTCATATAATATAATCATATGTTCATATATATTTTTTTATAAGCGTGTATGTTATCTATAATACCATTCAATCAACTTAAAAATAAAAGCATGTCTTAATTATAAAATTAGAGATTTTTTTTTAAAAAAATATGTTAATTATATATACTAGCTGTTATAAATTTTCAATTAAACTAAAAATATACCCTAATTGTGAAATAGAATTAATTTTCTCTCCAACTAATTTTTTTTTAATCTAAAAAATAGTAGAAGCATACCAATTCTGTGTGCCATATTTTCTCAAATATTAGAGGTTTAGGCGTTGAGATCCATATTGCATAAAAAAGGTAGTTACGAGTTATTATATGTGTTGAATTAATTTATTAAATATAATTATTCAAATATTAAATTCTTATTTTTTTTTGTAAAAGTTACCAAATAAGATGTAATATTGAGTATTTTTTATAAAGCAATAAATAAAATGAATAGCAATAAAGGTGAAATAATAAATTGTGGTATATAATTACATATATTATTTTAGAGCACATAGCATTTATATAATTTTAAAATTAGTAAATAAATAAGCAAATGAGCCCATGATATAACAGTAGACTCATGCATGTTTCAATAAATTATAAAAGATCATGTGTTCAACTCTCCTTCCCACCCAATATCTCTTGATATCTTAGTTAAAAAATGGTAAATAAATAAATGGTGCCATAGTTTACTACTATCGACCATTTATTTCATTATACTTTTTTCTTTGTTCATATTGTTAAATTAAAAAAAGGTAATTTAATACATAAAATTGACATATTTTAATACTTTAATAATTTTCACTATTAGTATATAGATGTTAAACTCTTATTGTTATTTGTTCTTACTTATTTTTTTTGTAAAACATTTATTGATATATTGTTTAGGTAGCTATTGTTTTAAAAAAGTTTGACAAAAAAAAGGATCAATATATATATATATATATATATATATATATCTTACTTATTTTTTTTGTAAAACATTTATTGATATATTGTTTAGGTAGCTATTGTTTTAAAAAAGTTTGACAAAAAAAAGGATCAATATATATATTATATATATATATATATATATATATATATATATGAATATTAAATATAACATATCTTATTAAAAAAATTATATAACTAATGTATCTTTTTAAAAAAATTCTCTAATTTTATAATCAACACATGTTTTGTTTTTAAAATATTTCTCTAATGTTAATGTATCTTATTTAAAAAAAAAATATGATTAACATATCTTTTTAAAAAATTTCTCTAATTTTATAAGTAAGACATGTTGATCCAATGATTTTATAGATATCGATATGTGATTTACATATCCATTTATAAAAAAAAAATGAAATTGAACTTATATGATTATACTACACGAGTAGAAGAGAGAATTGGTAAATCAACTTATATGTAATATAAGATATGTTTTATTATCAAATAGTTAAATTTAAAATAGAACAGGGGTATTTTAATAAACCTAAATAAATATTAATGATAACGAAAGTGACAATAACTAAAATGGAATTGCAATGTATAGCCACTCCCTGCTTGTAAACATGATTCTGGGATTTTAAAAGATAAAATAAAGTTTTGAACCTCATATTATCGTCTATATCAACCGAAACCTTTCATTTCATATTTAAAATTGGCCATCATTGACATTTAGAGTCATGGAGAGATCGGAAAATTAGTCATAGGAAACTTGTTTCTAGCTATTTACAGCCATAGAGATTTGTTTATATATTGAAATACATCTTTCAGGGTAAGTTTTTAAAATAAAAAGGAGTGTACAATTTAAGCATCTAATGCGAGAGGAGAGTTAATTTACCCAAATGTTTACATAACTAGTGGAGGACGCATATCAAACATATGTTTTAAGAAATAGCTGTGAGCTGTGAACTTTCCCATTCTCTTTTTGATACATAAGAAAGCTCGTTCTTTCCCATCCTAAGTATGTACTATATATTTATTTCTATTTATTAATAAAAATCATGTGCGCAAAAGAGATGTGAAGATAGGCTAAGAAAAACTGAAAATCAAAAGATATCCGTCGCCGTGATGGAGGAAACAAATCAGACAATACAATGATAAGGACAAATAACCAAATATTCTTTCTAGGAAATTGTGTTGAATCTTTTCCTTTTCAGTTCTAAGTTATTTTAAAAAATATTTTTCCATCTCGCGCGCGCGTGTATATATATATATATATATAAACGTGTAGTTTCCTTTTTATAAAGTAAAATTAAACAGAGAAATGTTTTCCTCAATTTAAGAACAAATGCTAGCCAGGAATTGAAGATTCAAGATATTGTTTTTTATTATACAACATTTTTTCAAGTGAGCTAGTCACATACATAGGGTTTTATTATTATAAATGTGGTAGTTTACACATCTACATTTTTTTTTTTTATAAATGTTGGAACGTAAGGGCATTTAATTAGTTCCCACATTTACCCATTAATATGAGAAAAAGTAAAAGTTATTTCAGGGTGTAAGATACATAATATTTATATTCTCAAATAATCGTCCAATTCTAAATATGCATGTGAATTAAGAAAATAATTAAAATATTTTTAATATTAATAAAGTTTAGATATATATATTTTAAAAAATAATCTTTATTTTAATTAATTATTTCAACTTACTCATCGGCCTTCTACTATGCTTTATTTTCTCTTTTACTATTCTCTCTTGAATTTATTTTACAAGGGTATAACCGAAAAAAATATAATTGATATTATTTGGATTTTATAAGTAGATAATTATTTATGAAATTGAAAAATTTCAAAAGTGAATAATTAATAACTAAACAGTTATGTGTGGAAATGTAAAATTCTAAAAGTGAATAATTTTTTAAAAACAGAACTAATAAACTTCATATACCTAAAATCGCACAATGATAATAAGGAAGAGAAAACGTGTCTTTTCCTTCTGTCGACAATAATCAAAATTCTATGTCTCTTTTTTCCTTTAATAGTTTTGGATTTTACCAATAAATGTGATAAGAGTATTTGCTAAGAAATTTAATAAGAACTGCACAAAAATAAATTTTAAAAGAAAATTACTATATTTAGATTTTTTTTTTCAAATTTTCAATATATGAACTGTGTTTAATAAATATATACTTTTTGTATATTTCTCTTTAACAAAACTGATCATATACTCTCATCTTGCTAGTTAAGAAAACAAACTACACCATTTTCATATTGCACATAACATTTTATCTAGAGCATAGAAAGAACATTTATTTAGAACATAGAAAGAGGAATAAGGATTTTGACTACATTAATTTGATCAGAGAACGTCTTAGCCATTGTTTCATCTTCCCTTAAAGTGACTGTATGAGAAGGTGATTGGACGGCCATTGCCAAAACTAGTAGTAATTACAATTAGAGGTTTTCTACTTAATTAGTCATCGACGGTTTAATAATTCCATAGGCGACGATATAAATTGTTTTCTTGCAATATCAATTATCTGAAACTCTATATATACCCTCCCCTTTCATTCCACAATACACCATCAAGCACAGTACCATTAGCTATTTCCTCTAGCGAAAACAACACCATTTAGCCTTTCATTCACATTTTCTAGGCTATTACACCATGACCAAATCAGCTCGGCCACTTCTCTTCCTCGTTTTCCTCCTGCTCCTCTCTTTCAACATTGGTAATTAATTCTTGGCTATATGTATTTCATTTTTTGTTTTTCTAAATCCATATTATGGATATGTCTATTCAATGTCACTCCTCAATTTCTCTTATTATGTGTATTCCAAATTTATGATGAGCAATAACATCCAGGGAAAGTTTATTTCAAAGATGTGCAAATGATTTTCCATAAGGCAGATTTTCATTCTATGCTTAGTATTGCAGAAATCTCAACATATTTTGGCAATTGTTTGTAATAATTTGTTTCAATTTGGATGATATTTGCAGGAGGGCATTTAAAGTTTGCTAATGGAAAAGGACAGCTACAAATTCCTTCTCCTACTCAGGTGAATCTAGTATACCTGCCACATAAAAAACCCATGAATAAATTAAAGCTTAGTTCTGAATTCATCATATCACCTAATGAATTTAGAGCATGTGTCATAGAGATTCATGGAATTAATACAATGCAGATAGGCGACAACAGATCATGGTGTGTGGCAAAGCCTACAGCAAGTGATGAGGAGCTGAAAGCTAACATTGAGTATGCATGCAATGTGTTGAGTGATTGCAATCTGATTCAGCCAGGTGGATCTTGTGCTTACCCTGACACTCTCATGAGCCATGCCTCTGTTGTCATGAATCAGTACTATGCACTCAAAGGAAGAAACCTTTGGGACTGCTACTTCTCAAACTCTGCTCTCATTACTGTCACTGACCCAAGTAAGACATTATTTATGTTCTGCTATACAATAAAGTATGGCTACCATAATGCATTGTTGTCTCTGAACTACTTAATTTAATTCTGATTTTGTTTTTAATTCATGTACAGGTTCTAATGGCTGCTGGTATGCTTAGTGGAATAATCTGGCTGACAAACATCTGAACTGGGATCGACATTTAGGATTATGGCTATGTTCCAAAATTTCAAGCTCCTTTCTCCTATTAAGGAGTATATTATATTGTTTGCTATCTATTAATTGTTGTCATTCTGATTTATAGAGTGAAATATACTACGTATATGCTTTATTGTGATTCATGCAGTGATTGAATGTAAAATATATGAGGCTGTAGTGGAAAAGAAAAATGTTTCTGTTTCATTTACAGTGCCAAGTTTGAATATGAATTGCATTTCACTATGACATCATCTATGAGGCTCAATGGTTAAAAAACCACAGAATGGGGCATTCCGAGAATTGAACTCGGGACCTCTCGCACCCTAAGCGAGAATCATACCACTAGACCAAATGCCCACTTAAGCACTCCAAAGATATTACTTTTTCTAAACCATTAGTATTTGGAAATCAACTAAATATACATAGATCGCTGTATTATAAAATTACTTCTGAGCTCTAAACTTGCAAACTTGAATATCATCAAACTTTGTCACTCCAATCATACTCTTTGAAAACTTAAAAAGTTCTACGTATTGAACCTCTCTATAATGGTATTCCAATTCTGGTATTGAAAAAAATTATCCCTGATTTTTTATATTATAATTTAATGGGTAGCATTCTAAACTAAAGACACAAAATGATAACAGCGAAAAATCCAAAAAAAAAAAAAAAGCTAAGGAATCATCAAATGTTTCATAACAGAACTCGAGAGGGTAAGATATTTTTTTTTTGAAAAAAAGTGTAATGATTTTATAACAATATTAATGCTCGTTCCAACAAGAAGTCAACAAATCTTGTGTTCTAAAACTCTAAGTCAACCTCTCATCCTTTTAAAAGCGTGCAATTTACCCATTCAGCTGAATCTTCAGTTGATTACGTGAGGTAACAAGATCACATGGATTTTACCTCCCAATATACTCAAGAAGGTTCAGAAATGAGACTGATATATTTTACATTAATAGGGTTGGATCATCGCGTGCCTTGAAAGACCAAAAAATTTCCAGTTTTAAAAATTTTGTGTTGTGCATATATGTAGCTTGTATCGTTATTTTAGTGCAGATTTTGATTCTCACGGTTGCACCCATTCTTTTAAACTGTCCCCCATTAACTAGATCTTCAATTATACTCGTTGTCATTTATTAGTCAATCAAATTATATTGCTAAATTATAAAATAGCTCATAGGCCTCTATTTGATATGCTAACTCATCACCCTATTAAATTATCAAAGAATCTTTACAAAATTAAAAATTCATCTATTAATCTTAATTATAAATTTACAATTGATTAGTTTTGTCTTTAATTTGCCTGTTTTCAATTTTTTTTTGGCAAAGTTTTGCGCAAATTATGGGAAAAAAATTGTGCATAATACAGATAATGGGTGTGTTTATAGCAATGCTAATAACAATTTTTTTAATTAAAAATTTATCACGAAAATAAATGATAAGTATTTACTGAAGGACGAATTCACAAATAACATGTGATATTTCTTACTATTGAAAGTTTGACTCCCCAACATGCATCGATATACGTACTACACACGTACAAAAACATCAAGTTTGTGTTTGGGTATGTTATAATAAATAAAATAGAATGATATACATCAACAAATTATTCAACAAGTCATAAGCATTTTAGCTCTCTCTATTAAAATGAAAATACAAATTCGAATCATAAGAAGCATACTAATTGAAAAGAAGAGTAATAATAAATGTTCCATTTCCCACAATTACAAGGGCAATGTTTTTCATAATTTTTTAATAAGAAAATAGAATGATCTATAATTAAATATATCAGAACTCATCGCTTATTATCTTTTCTTGTAACCTTTTGCCTAAATTATATAATTATATTGAACCTTTTAAATGAGAAACCAAATATATTAGAAATCTTATGATTAGGGTATGTTTGGTTATGGGGTAAAAATAGAGATAAAATTTCTCTGAATGAATTTCATGTATAAAATTACACATAAAACCCATTTAAAAAAAAATTATCCAAAAGCCAGTGCCTATTAGTAACTTTTTGATTGGACACCCCCATATGCCTTTTCAAAAGCTGCATAATTTCAAGGATCCAAAGATTATTTACAGCGGTCAAAATTCAAGGAGTTGGAGTCTCTAGGGGTGGTCAGTAATCACATGACTGTTGCTCGCTTCAAATCTGATGAATTTATTGGTTTCAATACGTTAATTAGTATTATTTTCCAACAAAGCCAGTGTTAAAGCCAAAACCAAGCTACAAATATGTACATGGTTGCAATAATTTGTAGGGTATAGCCCCTACTATTACCTATAATAGAATTTAGAACAGCTTGCACTGGCCCTTTTGTTAATTCACCCCTTTGTTTCATCTTAAAAGTACTGCTTTATTTCAGATTTTTAGTTACTGCCACACTCCGCCATAATAATCATCCACACGTTTAGACCGATTAAAAACGACCTGATGTCTTGGGCATATTAATTTTGTCCGTTAATGATAACGGCAATCATATTTCATGAGAACACAACACAATAAATATTAACTACAGAAAGTCAGAAACACATCTACCTCCGAGGCTCCAATCAAATGGCAAATTGAATTGATGACAAATTTTCATATCTTCATTCTTGGCCGAGTGAACACAACAATTACTTCAAATTAAAGTTGTGAAGATGTTAGGCCTGTATTTCTGATTTTCAGTCTAATATTGGAGATTGGAGATGTATCTTTGACACATTTAAAATTCAATTAAAACATTGTCCAAAGCCAAGAAACAAAAAGAGCTGCTTGGCATTTTGTGGAACTACAGCATAATCCAATTGGCACTTTGAGTTTGGACTATTAATATTAGCTGGCAAAACTGAGATAGAAATTATTACTGTGTATTTAGAAAATAAAGTCAACATTGAGATTGCCTAGCATAATTGCAGCATAGGCCTAGCTGAGAATTTCCAGCAGTAGATCGTGGATAGATTTTCAATGCTCTTGAATTTGGAGAAAGCAATGTTTTGAAAATTGGACCTCACTGGCTGATCAGATCAATTAAATCGGGAAACCAGCTTGCTATTCAGTTTGAGTTGAACTTGAAAATTGTCCAAGAAATAACCGGCTAAGAATCTCTTTGAATCACCTGAAAACCAGTAAACCAGACAAACCAGCTCGATCCATTTGGTCCGATGGTTTTCTTTAAAAAAAAAAATTGAGAGAAGCATCTTTTGGCTTTTTCCCATCTTCCATTTTGATTAAGTGAAAGTGCCAAAATCAAACCTAGTTTCCACCCCTTTTCCACTTTCCAGGCAAAAAGAAGCAAGGACTAGCCGCCGCCATGAGCTATGGCCCGCCATGCCGCCCCTCGCTCTCCCGCCGTTGCCATCATCTCTACCCTCCTTTGCATCTGTTTCTACCTGCGTCCCACGTCACCCTGTCGTGCTCGGGTCGCCCCACCGTGATTGCATCTCTGTTCGCCATGCTTGAAGGTAAGCTTGAAGCTTCTACCTCCTACCTCCATCTTTGTTGTGCTTTGAAAGCTTGAAACTTGAAGACTACCTTTTGTTTCCTTTGCTTTCAAATTTTTATTCCAATTTTTTTAGAAAATTTGTTTATTGTAATTTGAAGCAAATGTTGGACTTGATTGTTTGAAGCTTAGTACTAATTTGATTTGTGGCTTTGTAGTTTGAACTGGATTATTTATTTTAGCTTGTAATGTGAGTTAATGTTATGTTTTATTGAAAGTAGTAACTTAATGCTATATTTTGATGATCCTATGGATTGTATTGATGTCTAATTTAATTTTTAGTTATTTTTTGACATATATTTTATTTTATATTTTTATATATTTATATTAATATAAGTTTTATTATATATCAATTATATTTCAGTTGGATTTCCTAGTTGAATCGATTGAACATTAAATCTATGAACCCTTAGTCCGACCGGTTTGATTTCCAATCCGGAACCTGGGGAGAAATAACTCGTTGGAGTTAATATAATATATCTTTCTTTGAAGGGTTGGTGTGTGGCCAAGATAATGACTACTATGCCGCTATGCTGTAGCCAAATATTGCCTCTGTTGTAGCAGAATTAATTGTTCATGTAGCACTAAGAACGCTATAGGAGTCATATTTCAACGAGAATTCACTTTTAATATTAATTTTTAATTAAGGTGTCACTTTGCCAGTAAATATAAAACATATTCATACGGTGTTGCAGTTGCATCTGAAAAAAAAAAGAATCTCAACTCAAAACAGTGAATGGTATTTGCTTTAGAGTTTTGCCCATACACAGTCATGGATCATGCCTTATTGACATTAATCTGTGTTAGAGAACCACGGGAAATGAATGGAGATTGCTACTATTTTGATAATTAGGACTGGCCTCATTGTCATCATTTTTCACAGACCCAACTATAAGCTCAATCTATCACTTTACGATGGCACATATTTTCAAAATTGCTTTTTCTCCATTAATTTATTGCTGTGAACCCCACCTCCCAACATGTATCAGGTTACGGTGAATGAGCTTACAAGCTTACGTGCTTTAAAATGGCCACAGGCCCGGCTGTCTCATACCAAAGTGCTAATCTAGAAAGGTTTGGCTGTTTGTTCTTTTTCACCACAGCGTTTGGTTTTTGCCAATTGGTATCATCTAATCATCACTGTAATGTCTGCAGTTGGTGAGCAAATATAATAAAATACATTTAAATCCTTTAATTATCCATAAATTTAATACTATGTTGTGTAAGAGCTTTCCTCGTCCCCATTTATATTAACTGGGCTGGGCCTATGGGATAAAAAAGAGTGCTATGTAATATTTATATTTCAACACTTTCATCCCACCCTACAAAAATTATATTTTTGTGAGTTATTATTATTAGATGTAGTGAATGTTGATGAACTTATAATATAAAAGAGATTTATTATTATTTAATAATATATTTTTACATCAATAAATATAGATTGATTCTCGTATTTACTCCCTAAAAACCAAACAAGGAAAATTTATTATTATTTTTCACTAACCAATGAGTCCAATGGTGAATACTATAAAGCACTATGTTATTCTTATTTAAGAATATGTAAAAATTTATAATAAATCCAAACAACTAAACCAAAATTTTAAACATAAAAAATGTGTTAGATAGGTTTTACTGCTATTTACGACAAGAAAACTTGTAAATTGAGGAAAAGACATTATTATTATTATTATTATTATTTTATTGGAAACGGGGCTAAAAAGCCCGAAGAAACCTAAACACCCAATACACGTGGCCAACATTGAGGAAAAGATATTATTTATCCTATAATCAATAACTCATTACATGTGAATCATAGTAAATAGTAAATGATAAGAAAAATATAAATAATTTTTTTTTTATGAGCTATATTATTTATATTTATAGGATATATAATATTATACTGATTCATACTTTATTTATCATCAAAATAAAATATGAACTATATTTAAATATAATTTATATATTATTTAATAATAAATATTATATAAGTCAGATATAATATTCGAAATACTATAAGTGGAAAATATTTTTCTCTTCTCATATTTCACATCATGGAAATGGTATCGTAGTACTTGTGTAATTATGGGAATGCGTAAAGAAACAATTAATGAACCGAGCATGTGGTTAGCAATCCAAAGTCTTAACTGCAGTTAAGTATTTCCTTTGCATTATTATTCCATTTCCAGATATATCTGCATTTGTCAAACCTCAAGGGCCCCACACACCCTTCACGCGTGCTCTGATCCAACGGTCGCCATCACACCCGCGATGAACGGAAGTGCATTTCCAAGAACGATTCTGATCCCATCCAACGGCTCACATCACCCACCTTTGACTCTTCTCGCTCTCTCTCTCTCTCTCTCTCACATCACTGCCTTCAAGATCAAATCTTGAAACAAAAATTTGCTCCCCATATCCAAACACACCTTCAAAAAAATCTATGCCTCTTCATCTGAGTCTTCTTCAATTTCCTTTCTGAATTCTTGGTCTTCTTCACAAACCCTAGGTCTTGCTCTGTCAACTGTGATTTTTGCCCCAAATTGTTCAATTCAAAATCATCAAATTTACAAAAAGAAAGTGCTTTTTTTTTTTTTTTTTCATTTCTTTGGCGATTGTTTTGTGCTGCGGTGATTCCAGTTTGAAGATCGATTTCTTAAAGTGTCTGTCTTCTTTTGAAAAATGAAATTGCTGAGCTTTGGATTACTGATAGCTAGGGTTTTCTTTTTGAAATTATTGTGTCAATTTTTGTTGCAAAGATTGGAACTTTGCTCTGCAGTTGGCTGTAGAAACACATTTTGCTAAATGGTTATGAAATTTGAGTAATGATTTTGTGCTTGAGATTAGATGTCGGTTGTTTATGAGTTTTTTGTGTTTTTTCTTTTCTCTTGAAGTGTAGAACACGTGATGCTTGCAAAATCTTGACTGGGATAAACGCTGTTCCTCTTTTGGTTCTTGCTTCTTTATTTTATTTTCCAGGACCTATAGTGGAGTGAGATATTCTTCACTTCTCTTAGTTCTCTGTTGAGCATAGTTATTTGTGCATTTCAATTGAAGCCTTACTTTTGACATTTGCAGGGCTGAAGTTTGTGTTTGTATTTTCTGATAATCTGGAGTTGAGCTAAATCAAGATGCCGTGGGTTTCCTTGTTTGTGGATTACAACAGGAATTGTGTTCGCTTGGTGGTGTTTTTTCGTGTGATTCTGTAATTAATTTGTTCAGGTGAGAGATTTTGTCCTTTTAATCTGCTGCTGTTGTGTTTTATTTCATGATTTTTTTTTCTTTAAATGCAATTCACTGAATTCAGTTCATATATGCTGGACTCTATTGTAAGTTTAATTATAATGTATTTCTGATGACCTGTTTCTCTATGGTTATTGTATGGTGTGGAATGCTGGATTGGTAGAGTTGGTACACTTGTTTTGTTTGATGGAGAACATCTTATGGCTTCTATTAACTTTGAGTTACTGTATACATGAAGCAATACACTGAATACAGCTGCTATAGTTTCCCAGTTTATTAAGATGCTAAGGAATATTATTTTGTTTCAGAAAACAGTTTTCAATTTTCACTTTCAGTTTCCAGTTAACTTACTATTTTCAGGATTTCATGAAGAAAATAGTGAAACTCTAAATGAAAATTGGATTTTGTAGTTTTCACTATTTCCTTCTCAAAATCTTGAAAATAAATTAATACAGAACAAATTGAAAACGGAAAATGAAAATTGAAAATTCTTTTCTAAAACCAAATAGAACCTTATGTTTTGCCTTTTCCTTGCCTTATATTGCTTGCATTACCTCTGATAGTCTAATGTTGTTTCTTGCTGCTACAGGTGAAGTTGCATTAGGTTATAAATAAACTCCTTTAGTTAGTGTTTTTTTCCTTTCATCATCAAAACTGTTGGGGGAGGATTGAGAATGTGCTTTGCAACAACAACAAAGAGATACCGAGCTGTGAAGGGAGTTGGACAGATTAAAATGTGTGTTGGTGTCAATGCATACAACCAATTGATGTTAGTTTACCAGGTAAATATCTTCTTTTTGCGTTGTGAAGATGTGAGGTTTGAATTGCGGATGGCATTTTGTATCATTCCTCTCATGTTGCCTGGAAGGCTGGAAGTATCATAATTTGTAGTGTTAGCATATTGTGTGTGAAAAGGGGAATATAATTTTTTTAAGTTTCTAAAATCATTGATGGCTGAGCTCTATTATCTTGTCATGGCCAATGGCTTTTACAAAGCAACATGCATTGAAGATTATAAATAACTAATTGAACGTACATGTTTATTGAGGATGGATGTTTTCTCAGTTTTTATAAATTATGGTTCCAATAGATTGGAAAGTATTGAACCCCATCAACTTCTCTAATTGCCTCTATTACAGTAAATTTTTACCCGTGCTGTTATGTACTTCTGGTTGATTCCACTCTATTATCTTCTGCAGGCCGAGTATTTTCGTCAGTTGCTTAAACCTGTTACGTAGTCTAGTATTGAGGATTGAAGGACGTTGGTTTTGAGAGGGACTACTTTATATTGAATTCCATCATTAAAGGCTGCCAAAGAGATGAAGTTTTAATTTGAGAAAGTTGCCATTACTTGTTAGATGGGTTCAGCTTAGTACCTACCGTTTAGTCTTTATATTTCTTCAGAACTTTCATCCAGCTTTAATATAGAATAATTGCCAGTTGCATAGGCCAAAGCAGCATTGCTCACTCGGAGCTTGGTGAGAGAACAAAATATTATATTGCAGACTCGTGAGTATTTTCTTCCAGAAAAGGTGGTAATTCCTATGGCTGATGAAGCAGTTAATACTTATATGAACGCTCCGCTTGCATCTGCCGATGATGCTGTTTTGCCTCCAGATGTGAGGCATATGAAATCCTTTGGAAGAGTTAAATTTCAGCCCTGTGAGGTCTGCCCTAAGAATTTCATTATATTTGATCAAACAGATCAACAGAGCAGGATTATGTTCCATCCTGCAATGACTTACAAAATCGATACCCCTGCTTTCAATGTTCATGCTACTTGCACTCAAGATTTTGAGAGGAAGAAAGTTAATCAAATGGAGAGAGACTTGTCATCTCCTTTTGAAGAAGATTCTAATGACATTGATGCACTATTGAGCTTAGAAGTGGATGAGCTAGAAGACTTGGATGAGGAAGAAGTCAGCACAGCAAGGACTCAAAACGATGGAAGTACATCTGACACTTGCTCCAGTTACTGCTCAAAATCAACGAAGAAGAGGTTGTCATCATCTCGTGCACAGAAGTCTTCTGGGACTAGCAGCTATGGTGACAATGAAAGGAAGCACCAGGAGATGAAGAGGATGGTAAATATGTTGAGGAGGATCGTGCCTGGTGGTGATAACCAAATGGATGCAGTTGCTGTTTTAGATGAAGCTGTCAATTACCTCAAGTCTCTTAAGGTCGAAGTGGAGCAATTTGGAGTTGCACCATAAAACATGCAAATGCAAGTTGCACATATGCAGTAGACCACCCTCTTCCTTGATTCTATTGGCTAGCCCCTATGAATTAGCACCTTTTCCCCCGTCTCGCTACCTTCCTAGTTCCATCTTATCGGAAGCGGTCTCTCGAAGTAATAAATTTCACTGGCATTAAACTTATTTAGGATATGTAAGAAATTATTGTCAGAACTGTACTTATTTTGTGTTTGGCAGGGATGCTGGTTTATTTCCGTTCTGCATGGATAGTGTGGATTGGCTTAAGTTTGTACCTAAAACTCATGACTTTTATCATGCATTTATGCCACTAATGTACTATCGATTTGAGTGAGTGGGCGAGTGATATCTCCTTTCCTTTCGTAGTTGGTCTCTTCACGCCTCTTGTAGTATGATGCTTGTGTTCCACTATTTCATCCTTGCATTTGATTTTATTTCAAACGCACGCTCAATTTGACTGTTATCAAGAGTTTCTTGTGGACTTGTGGTCTTGGTTAAGCTACCAAGAAAGAACCACATTGGTGTTGATCCTTAAAGTCACTTGCACAAGTTCTCGCTTGCTTTTTTGTTTTCTCTTGTATGTTCTGGCCATCCTTATTTTACGCGTGATCCGTCTCACACAAAGATCATTGTCATGCATTTATTGATTGTGCGTTTCCGTCCCCAGTTTTGTGGTGTTAGTGGCGCACCAACGAATACTTTTCAGTGCTATGGCCGTATAACTTTCATGCAGTTGTAGGTCCCACGGTGATGCACAATTCATCGACTTGCCCAACCTTTGGGCGTTCTAAACTTTGCAAGTACTTCGTGACCCTTTCTTTTGATCTTTTGTCCAGGTGCATAAAAGTTGTTACAGACCCAGTCAAAGATTGATACATATATGTATATGAATAAAAAATAAAAGAAAAAATGACAAGGAGGTACGTTGAGTGATTCCAAACAATTATGGATCACGAAATCAATCCAAATCAATAAAGTCTAATTAATACGAACTGTACTTGGCTTTTGGTTTGTGGTTAATGACTCAAAAGCTACGCATTTTTTTATTGAAAAAGTAAAAGTGTCTAGCATAACATGAAGACCATGGATTTGCTTACGCGCCTAGGTGAATGCATTGATATCTCACAACGGAGACACACACACGGGTTCAAGTATATCGTATTTGAGGGAAGCACCCAGGATATTTAAAATAACTACTGCCTGCTTGTATCTACATACTGGAGTTAGCTGGGAGCAGGAGTCAAGGAAGCCAGAGCCTGAGTTACCTTGGGTACAAAAGAACTTTTCAGAACCGTGAAATTGATTCAGCTTGCAACCAGGCTAAGATGAACATGCTCACTTCGCAACAGTTATGTTCACATCAGACAAGAGTAATTCAAACTCTGGAAAAATACCCCCACCATCAATGGCAAAATAGCACCCCAAAATTTGTATAGCTTGAAAAGAAATTTTCAAATATCAAATTGCATCTATGTACATTTATATTTAGAACGTGAATACAGTGGGAATAGAAACCTTAGGCCAAACAGCACTTGCATTCACCATCATTGTTTTCTCTCATCTGCACTCCGGAGTTAACCATTGGGAAGATATTCCAATAGGCTGCCCAAACTCCATCAGAACAAGGGATATTTCCAAAGGTCAACAAGATTATATAGGACTCGCTCTTAGTGTCTGCAAAAAAGACAGAGCTCACATCACTACACAGTTCTTTATGTTGGTCAGTCTGAAACAAAGAGACTTCATGAAAACAAAGAACAGAAGAAAAGAAAAGAAATGCATCGAAAAAGACTTAAATAAACCTAAATGGAGCTAGCTCCAAGAGGGAAGTGTCATGCTCTAGATCCAGATGCATAACTACAGTAAAGTGTACTAATGATAAAGAATGATGACAACAAAAAGCCAAAGATGGTACAAAAACAAAAAAGAGAGAGAGAAAAAAAAAAAGTGTCATACTCCAGATCCAGAAGCATAACTGCTATAAGTTAAATAAGCTCGCACTAGATACTTGCTGGTTCAATAAATACTTCTTTGTACCCAATTTATTGGCCTTGCATCACTTATATGGAATGTTCCATTTCTGCATTATGCTTGATCCACACTATTCAGAAACATTATGATTGTGAATCTTGAAGTTTAACCAGTCAATCTTGAGAAATCCATGTTAAGAAAAGAACCTTTTTTTCCCTATTGATTCAGGAAATGATGTGTCATGAACTATCTCTCCAAGAAGCTTTAAGTTGTTGGATAGAGAACATGAATCATATATATCTTAACAATATGGAAAGAATTCAGAGAGGATGTGAAAGAGTCTACACATCATTAAATCAAGCTTGAAGGCTTTGAGCCTTCAACAAAACATATTTAGTCAGACCAACAGCTGCATAATGGATAGATAATTTAGCCAAATCCCAAAGGGGGAGATATATGATATAAGGACCTGATTCTGCATGCTAGTTGCTGTAGTCCATCGCTGAGGATGACGGATTGCATCTGAACTATCTGCAACAAAAGCTAATGTATTTGATTCTTCTGGTACATTAGAAGCTTCTGCATGTGGTAATTCTCTCATTACCCAAAGCAGCACTGCTGATGGTATTGATGAACCTGGAAAGAGTGTAAGCTTCAGATTTACAGGGGATGAAACTACTTCAGAATGCAATTACCAAATGTGAACTCGGCTAAAGTTGAAGGGAAAAACATAAACCAAGTATTAGACAGCGGAGACCATGGAAAGCATATTCAAATACACTTAGCACTCAGGAAAGGGCATGCATATAAGCTTCCAGTAACTGAACTATGAGGACTGATATTTATTTAACAGCACATACCAACAAAAAAATACAAAATGAGTAGCAGAGTGGTGTAAACATCGTTCAGATGCCACTGATGCCAGTGATGCAGCATCTGCAATAGAGGGAAATTCAGGAAATCTTAAATGTATTACTATGAAAAAAGACATAGAATAACTCTTGCAGCCATTTAACATACATACAGGAATATCGGTTAAAAGTTCTACACAGGAACTTGATGCGAAGCATAGTACAGATACAATAGTTAAACCTGCGACCTGAGAAATTGAATACATCAATAATCTGTTATTTAAACTTAATGCACAAACATGCATGACAACATAAGTTTGTCTCTGTATGTACATAAAGTGCTTGCAGCCATGGATGGGCACGGTGGGCAGATGCACTGTGCCTTTCTAAGATAATAAAATAACAAGTGAAAATGTTCAAACAGGTTATATGTTGTCTAATACTCTCCAGCAGAAACAGTGACACAGTACCTTCCACATTTCAGATGAAGGTTGCTCAGCTCTCACTTTGCTCATTTTCAAGCACAATAGGATTCCTTTAAAAAAATAACGCAAAAAGTATAAATTAGAGACTTTGTCTACAAAAGCAGGAATCTCACTAGTCATAAATGCTTCAACCTATATATATATATGGGCTATAGCTTTTTCAAATTGCAAATTCATCCAAAGTTTCTCATATCAAGAATTTTTTTATTAGCAACTTGAAATTTTCTCACTATGATGTTAATTTAAGAGATGGAAACCATAATTATTCTTTCATTTGTATTCAAGCTCATTTTAGTTTGAATATATTTCTCGGTTTTTTTTGGATAAAAGACTTAGTTTGAATATTAGCCTGAGTTTGCTCCACTGGAGTTATTGAATAAGGATGACTTGGGGACTGAGATGTAACATCAATATGTTACCCTTCCCATGCTTTAGGCCTGCACTGGAGATCAGAGTACTCAAGACATCATATTCTTTCATAGAATGGAAAGCTGACTTGGCTGGTTGCAGGGAGCTGTGCAACCCGGAATGTTCAAAGCTTGCCAGCCCACAATAAAAACAAGAGTTTGAATGCCAAATTCTGCATGATTTATCACCAAGCTAGAGCTATGTGAGTGGCTAATGGTAAGTACTAACAATACAAAAGCATTTGTCGATCCCACCAACTAATGACTCTTTCCATGGTTTTTTTTTTTTTGGTACATCTTTAAGATAACGGCATTTGAACTTATTACCTTGTGCTAACTAGCCAAACCCTTCACCACTAGCCCAATTCTAGTGGCTTCGATGACTCTTTCCTTTGGAAGCCAAGAAGCACATGGTTAATATATTGAAGCGGGGTGATATGTCCTTACAGCACAAGGCTTTCTGTAAATTAGCTATAGGAAGAAATTCAGCCGCTTCAATACAATTTTTGGAGGAAGGTGCCCAAGCATATGTTGGTGTAACTTCTTTGCAACAGCAATCAAATCAAGGATGCTCAGGAATCATGAACACAATCAGTTTTTTAAAATTTGGAAACAGGGAGAGGTTTCTTTTTAAAGGTGATACGAGAGTTATGGGTATACCTATAAATCCCTCCTTAATTTCCAGATAAGACTAGCAAATCATGTTAAGCACCTTACAGAAAGGTTTAAGTTCTATTTGAATCTGTTCCATTCAATCTTTCCAAATTGGGTTAGATATATTCTTTTTTGTAATATTATGAAGGAAGGGAGCTTAGAGACATAAAATGCATAATATATAAGAACAAGTGTCAAGCTTCTTATGTTCATTTCAACCAATTCTCAAATCAAATAATGACGCTTGCATTTTTATTGGAATGAGTAACCTAAAAGTACACACTCCTCTCAAGGAAAATGTCCACTTGTCATTTTTTGATTTGAAAATTGGATGTAATGGATGTAAAGAACTTGACTAAGTTTTTTCCAATGTATTATTTATATAGGATGGGATACACTATAGTCTATAACTATTAAACTAAAATGAGAAGATATAATTCAGAGACAAGAAGCAGGATGCTGGACGAAACTTTTTACCACTGGTTCATGGAAGAACACATACTCTGCATGTGTGTGTGAGAGAGAGAAAGAGAGAGAACTCTCCCATTACATATACATAAAAGACTAGGCTTACATATGTCCACTAAAATAATGCTACGTGTACAATTATATTGCAATCATATAACAATGACAAAATCAAAGCATAGTGCTAGAATGGTACAGAAGTTGGAAAATTTCATGTAGTTATGTAGGAAGAACTGTCTAGGGTATAATTTTATGTATAATTAATTCCACAGAAATATGGCCCATAACTTCTTTGAAATCATCTGGTGACTCACCCAAAATTTCAATTTTACAAGTGCATGTTAGTAAAGATAATAAACAATCTTTTTTATTAAGAACACAGACTACTTATCATGTCACCCCAAAAGCAAGTCTTAACCACATATTTTGATTATAAATCTTTTATCAATATTTATTTTTATAAATAGCAAGGAATAACAATCAAATGATGAAGACAGATTTTGGAAATTGCATAATGCAGTGTTAGACAAACGCTAGAAGAAAACAAGCACATGGATTATGTAGAATCTAAAATCCTATTTGATTTGACAATAAACATGCCTTCTAGATAATCAACCAAGTACATATATACCCAGCTCCAAGAATCGCTTAACACTGATATGTGTGCACACAAATACATAAAGTAGCACATCCACTCAAGCAACAGAAATTAATCAAAATCAAAAGAACTGAAACCCAAGAGTGGAAAACAGTTAGAATAGCAGTTGCTCACCATAACAAGCCAATGCTCCTGCCAACAAAAGCATCACAATAGCAGAAAAATCTAAATACACCTGCATGATATTTTTAGTCACTGAACCATGCTTGAAAACATTTTGAAAGACTAACGTATGGGAACATGCATGAATTATGAACAATCACTTTCAAAAATTTAAGAGAGAGAATATCACACATCTGAATAGCAATCTCGGCTCATCTTATGCTAGCACTATAGGCTAATTTCACGGATGGTGCTAAGTCACTAATAAGTAAGGACCAGTGATCTTGAAGGTTCACCAAAATTAGTATTTACTAATTACTCCATCCAATACCGCATAAGCCATCTAAATATTATAAAAATATCATAAAATTTCATCTTCATCCTAACAACATATGCCACAAATTTTCTCATTCTTTCTTAACAAGAAAATTACAAGAACATCCAACATTTCTATCTAAGCCTCCTAAATTTTGAAAGAAACAAGAGTCAGTGACATGGGCGCACAACCTTTTTATAAAGGTTTCTCTTACAAATATGTTAGGTGATAGGGTAGCTTTGCTTCACTGATATTGTCTTTGTTCCCTATTGCGTGTTTTCTTTTTTCCTTTTCTTTTTCCATTTTTTCAGGAGAATCACTTATCCTCCTAACAATTTCCAATAATCATTAATTTTTTGTCATAATATTTATAACATATATATATTCACACTTTACAGTGATATTTGCCCCAAATAAGTCAATAGAAGAATTTAACTTACGTTGGGCGGGCCTTAGTGCCTTTTTTTCTTTTGCCAAGAAAAGAAATTGACTTAGGTGAAAAGGGTCCTCCAATATTTTTAGAATTTTATTTCAATTTAAAAAATAGAAACTTCACAAAAGCTTTAGGTTTATAATTTTTTTCTTTTAAAAAAAAAACTTAACACTATTTATATCCTATTTAAAGAAATATAGTGACAATGGTAAACATAAAAAGTCAATCAGAATCATTATAGCACTAATAAAGTCAAAGGGGAGTCCATGGCATGATAGATTACAGTACAAAACTAAAATTATTGTTTCCATACCCGAGCAGCAACTGCAGAATCAATGGGATTCTTTCCTAGGCCAATCCAGATTACTACAGCAAATGCTATCATAATGATGCAAACTAGCAGTGCAACCTGGTGAATCATAGAGTTATTATATTTGAAGAGAATATTTTGTAAACTGAATAGTTAGATGACTGTCAAAAGAAGCAGGTAAAATGGTACCACAAAAATCATAACTAAATGCAAAAAGGAAAAAAATAATTCCTAGCCATACCAAAATCACAATCTTTTGCCGATTTCCAACATGAGAAAACCGAACAGGAAAACACTTTCTATGTCTATCTATGTTTGCTAAATTTGCATTTGAAGTCTTTTCTAGCAAGGGTTCCTCAACAAAACTTCCTTCATACTCATCATCATCATCTGGCTGATGGCAAAGGTCAACCCTGCAAAAGGAAACCCAAGGGCAATATAGAAAGTAGTTCATATTTAGCAGAAATGAAAACATAATAGGTTAAAATTACAATATAGATAGATATAAATAACAACAGTAAGTTACTTCTCAATTCCAAAATATACCACTACTTTTTCGTGTTGCCCTTAATAGATGACTTGAACAGTAATATGATCAAATATACATGCAAGAGGGGGTGGAGTGGAGACCAAGATGCCAGTGGACATACAGCCCCGCCCCCCTCCCCAAACTCCCTTGAATTCCCTTTTTTTTTTATTTTTGCAAAAAGTTCTCTTCATGTGCTCTCGTTGGCCTTAAGTTTAACTGTGTTTACATTTCACAGTCCAGTTTAACCGTTTCATATAAATATAGTTAACACAGAATAGTAAGTGGTTTGAAACACAAAATGCCTGCAAAAGAAATTTGATCTTTGAAGTCTCAAATTGACAAGACAAAATAATATTATAATTCTTGACAAATCTTAGAAATCCAAATATAATTCACAGTATGTAGCATCTTAGAGGCTACCAAAATATGAAAATGTCATTTTTAAAACTGCATGCTTGTTTATGAATATGTATTAATAATAAAGCAGCCTGAATTGCAGTCTTCCTCCCATAAACAATAATTAACTACTACAGTTGTAAGAATATGGAAAACGAAAGAAGAGCAAAAACTGAAAACTGAAGTAGAGACATACAACAGAGAAGCATCAAAGCCTGAAGCGAGTGTGGAAGTATTTGCTATATATGTAAAATTTTGCTAGCAAACTCAGCAGTGATTCAAAATGCATATTCAAGTAAAACAAATTTAAATATCTTGATAATAAGCAAGATTACATACCAGAAGGATAAAAGAAGAAGAAATGCTGCAAAAATAAGTATTTTGGGGAAAGCTGCAAAACAATTTTCAACAGTTCAAACATGAGGTTATAAACTTCTCACAGATGTCCAGTCAGTATAGAGTGGAGGCATACCCATAAAGATAAAACCACAAGAGTGTGACCAGCATGTCCATCCCTCGCAAGCAGCAACAAGTGTCAACACCAAATAACTGAAGTAACCTGAAATTTTAAATTTCAGATTGAATAATTCAGATGGAACCAAATAATTCATGCAGGAAAAGTATGAAGTGTTGCTGTTAGAAACCAAACAAGAAGAACACAGAAATAGAAGAAGTATGTATTATTCACACACTCTTGGACTAATAAAAATGATAGCAGCCAAGGTAAAGATAAAGCAACAGTATGAAATGAGCAGAATAGAGAAAATGCCTTGAGCACTAAGCAGCTCAATCTCTCCAAATGCCTAGCAAAATAACTGCCTGAATAATCCTCCCTCCCTAGTCCCCACCACACTACAAATAACCCTCCTACTGTAACAGAATTCTCACATGCTCTCCCCATTGTGCATTCACACTCTCACACCTCACCAAGTTAGTTATGCAAATGGCCCACCAGAATCATACACAGTCTCAACTCTCACATTGCCTAAACTGCCCCTATACTTTTCTCTTTTGTACAATTTAATCCCATTGGGGAATTGGTCTCTAACATCGTGCTATGCCTCTCTAACAATACCCCTCTCTTGGACTACCACCTTGTCCTCAAGGTGGAAATCAGGAAAGTTCAGCTTGATATCTTCGGTTTGCTCAGACAATCGAAGTTCATGTGGACAACCAATGGTTGTTGTTAGTTGAGCAGCATCTGTTTTAGAACCAATGCTCCCCACCTTAATGATGAGAACAGATAGGTACCCAAATAGACTCTTGAACAATATCATCCTTATCAAGCCTACTGTAGTGGCATCCTTGCATGAGAGGTCTCTATAAGCATAAGCCAAAGGACAGAGTTTGAATGGGACCAGAAAGAACTCATTATAGACCAAACCTGTAAATATTGAGAAGAGGGCCCTTAACCTAACATAATGACTTCCAAAAATCATTGTTGTCACGACTCCAAGTTTGTTCTCTCTTGCATGCAAAACTTGAAACAGGGCAATGAATTGGAAATTAAAGTCAAATGCTGCCAGCTGCTTTGCATTCTGGATCTCCTTTGTTGCAAAAGCAAGACTCAACCCCTTAGCCTCATGCCCATATAGGGGAACCATGTCTACAAAATCTGACTTTTTGGAAGTTGTTGTGCCCACTTCATAATCTCTTGGATCTAGCTCAAGCCCAACCTTATGGAACTGTCCATGAAGAATATCAAACTTTATTAATTCTGGACCCTTTTCATACTTCCATTGCCCCCCAAACCGCTTCAGGAGACCAATTTCTTCCACTTCTCGTTTTAGTTGTTCACAAATAGTAATATGTGCATCAACAGTCCTCAATGACAGTGTTCCTGCACTCCAGCCACCCAACTCAGGCTTCTTAATGCCCAGCATGCCATCAAGAATTTGAGTCATATAGTAGTAGCCACTGGTGAAAATCGGCAGGCTTGTAATTCCATAATATTCAATTCTACCTCCAAATTCTCATTCTGGAGTGATGGTCCCCACAACAGCAAGCTCCTTCTTGAGAATTAAATTGGACTCCAGCTCTTCCGTTTGTGCACAAAGTGGTTCCCATTGGGCCAATACCACAAGGTCTCCACTGATTTGGATCACCAACATTCTTTGACCCATTACCCACACAACATAATTTTCTGTTTTTGAACCCCAATTCTCCTGCCATCTAATTTGGGCTTGGCCCATTGACTTCACTGCAGGGCTTTCAATCTCAGATATTATGTTCCCTTGGTCCAAGTCTTGTTTCCCTGAATTTGAAAGCTGCCACTGCTTCTTGAAAATTGTTGGGGTGAGACTGCCAAGACAAAAACGCTCACCCTTCTGGGTCCTTGCCTTCGTCCTCCTTCCATTCACGTTGTTACGCGTTGAAACTGCCACGTGCGCCTGCCATTCATTTTGGTTTCCTGTCGAAGGTCGCTTGCTGGCCACCATTTCTGGTTGCGACTTAGCCACCGATATTCTGTCGGCATCCACCGGCTGTTTCGAGTCAAGTGGTTTTGGTGGTGGTGGCGACACTATTGGAGCATTTCTCGCTCGAACTCCGATGACCAAGGGACGGCACTGCTCTTTTTCCTCGACCCTGTCCTCACCTATCAGGTGTTCCCCTTTCTCCTCCTCCCTTTTCACTTGTATCCTTGTGATGCGACCCCATGCATGCTCCTCCGTGGATATTGTCGTTGCTACGCGTCTTTTCAGCGGCGAAGATCCTGAATCCGACGGTTCAGGCGGTGGTCGTGGACAGATCGGCATTCTATGAACCCCGAGAACCACCACAGTTGCAAACTCCTCTCCATTTTGTATCTTCTCTCTCATACAACTGCTGGGGAGAGTTGTGGTCACAACTACCATGATTTCCAGCTTCGCTGACTCTTTTGTCGCCGCTTTATCGGTCGTATTTGGATCGGGTGGTTCCAATGGTGGATGCAGGTTGACACTGCCACGCCTGGTACCATCTACATCGTACTCATGCGAACCACCCTAGACGATACCCTTGTCCTTCACTCGTAACCTTCTTTGGTCACCCTTGTTGCAGTGATGTTTGCAGATGAGCTTAGTACCACCATCAAGGTCCGATCTCGACAATCTCATCACTTTCTGACATGCTTTTGTGAAGTGCCTCTCCAACAACGATCCAGAACCTCCTTCTGTTGGTGTTGGGTTGCTCCCCTCTTTTAGATCCAATGATTTGTAGGTCACAAAACCCCCTATGTTTTGAATTGGGCCTTTAGTGTGGCCCAATTCTCTTTCCACGAGTCCCACTCCACTTCCCTTCCATTCTTGGTTACTTTCCTTTAGCATTGGGCGTGAAATTTGTTTGAACTCTTCAATGTAGTTCTTCCCTGACCCATTCTGTTTCGCCCTCAACGATTGGTCGAAAGGGTCCTTCGCCACCTCTCGTTGGAATCTATGCAACATTGCTTCTTTGAACTGGGTCCACGATGGAAATAACACCTCCTCCTCCCAACACTGGTACCAACGCAATGCCTTCCCCTTTAGGGCGAAAAACAAGAGCTCCATTCGTTCTCCCCTCTCAATACTATTTACAGTGTAGTATCTCTCAATCCTCAACAGCCACCCTGGTGCGTTATCACCAGAGAAGATGGGAAGGTCCATTTTCCGATCACGGTTGCGACGACGATTGGCAGGGCTCCCTCGTGACGAGTTTGGTAGACGGCTTTCCCAGGTGGAGTTGTCGCAGTGGTGCGAAGGCCCATCACTTGAATGAGGGGAGTACCGCTCCTCACGGCGGTGAAACCGCGAGTCGTGATCCTCTTTGTGAAAGGGAGGGGAGTGTTGATGACCCCTCTCCCTTCTTGAACCCCCACCCCAGCGATCCTCTGGTTCCACCCGATGATCCCCACACCTGGGCATTGACCAACCTCCGTGTTGCCGACGCCGTTGATCTCTCAAGAGCCGCACCACTTCACCCAACCTCCTCTCTAACTCCTCTACTCTCTTCTCCATCGCAACTTCACACAGTAGGCCTCCACAGCTCCCCGGAAAGAGCTCTGATGCCATTGTTAGAAACCAAACAAGAAGAACACAGAAATAGAAGAAGTATGTATTATTCACACACTCTTGGACTGATATAAATGATAGCAGCCAAGGTAAAGAGAAAGCAACAGTATGAAATGAGCAGAATAGAGAAAATGCCTTGAGCACTAAGCAGCTCAATCTCTCCAAATGCCTAGCAAAATAACTGCCTGAATAATCCTCCCTCCCCACCACACTACAAATAACCCTCCTACTGTAACAGAATTCTCACATGCTCTTCCCATTGCGCATTCACACTCTCACACCTCACCAAGTTAGTTATGCAAATGGCCCACCAGAATCATACACAGTCTCAACTCTCACATTGCCTAAACTGCCCCTATACTTTTCTCTTTTGTACAATTTAATCCCATTAGGGAATTGGTCTCTAACATCGTGCTATGCCTCTCTAACAGTTGCCAACTCACAATTCATTTAGCATAGCATGTAATTTTTTTCCTGATAATTTCAAGAAGTTATCAAAAGATTATAACTTATGCATAGCAGAAATAACATGGATGAAGGTTAAGACCAGGGTAATTTATACATGAGGCTCATTCTGCTGGGATGGGTTGGCAAGCCACACAAGAGATCAGCCTTAAAAACATCAAAAGGCCAAAAGAATGTCCAGAATCACCAAGCTTTCAGTGATGAGGTGTGACTAATGAATTTTAATTAAGTTCTAAGCCAAAATTAGTGCACCATTTTTATTGTACAATCAACATTGTCATGACCTAACCAAAGTTAGTCAAAGCATATTTTTCATTGAACAGCAAGATTTTCAATTTGGCTTTACCTCTCACTGTGCAACAAACAAGAGTTAGGATTAACTGAAGCAAGTTTAAGACTAATTAACTGAAACACCATTTATAAATATATTTCTAATTATTGTTGTCATGAGTCATCTCTTCCAAAGACTAAAGCTGTTATGTAGAGACAAATGAATGACTTCATGTGTTAACCCCTCATGCAAGAAACCTTTTGGCTTACAACGTGAACAATGCTTGCCCCCCCTTATGCTGTGTTAGAATATGTGAATATCTTTTATTATCTTTTGTTATCTGTAAATAGGGATAATATATCTTTATAATTATTGTGTATTTATTGCACATTTTCTATATATATTCACTCCGTTGTGTAGTTCAAGACACACGGATTCATTCTATGATTTTCTCTGTTTCTCAACATGGTATCAGAGCCTAAGAAAGAAAGAAAACCCTATTCCGTGCCGTCAGGAGGGCCCACTGCCCTTTGGTGAAATTTTTTAGGCCAAACCGTGTGTCTCTTCTGGTTTGCCCACTTTTCTTCTCCACTGTGGTTCAGTAATTTGGTATGACTCGGAGTGAAGCTGACCACTCCGTGTTTTATCGTCATACTCAGAGAGGTTGCATCTACCTAGTTGTGTATGTTGATGACATTGTCATTACAGGGAGCGACACTCAGGGTATAGCACAGATCAAACAGCACCTATGCAAGCATTTCCAGACAAAAGATCTTGGCAAACTCAGATACTTCCTGGGTATTGAAGTAGCACAGTCTAAAGATGACATAGTTCTCTCTCAGAGAAAATATGCTGTTGACATTCTAGAGAAAACAGGTTTACTTGCTGCAAAACTTATTGATACTCCTATGGATCCTAATGTCAAGCTCCTACCAAATCAGGGGGAGCCACTATCTGACCCTGGGAGATATAGAAGATTGGTTGGGAAATTGAACTATCTCACAGTTACTCGTCCAAACATTTCTTTTGCAGTAAGTGTGGTTAGTCAATTCCTAAACTCACCATGTGAAGCTCACTGGGATGCTGTTATCCGTATTTTGAAGTATGTCAAAGGAGCACCAGGAAAGGGTGTTATTTATGAAGATAAGGGGCATACTGATATAGTTGGGTATTCTGATACAAACTGGGCGGGATCCCCTTCTGATAGGCGTTCCACTTCAGGGTATTGTATACTTATTAGAGGCAATCTCATATCCTGGAAAAGCAAGAAGCAAACCATAGTGGCTTGATCTAGTCTTTGAGGCGATGCAGTGCAATGGCTTCAGCCACATGTGAGCTTATCTGGCTCAAGCAACTCCTCAAAGAACTTCAATTTGGGGAAGCCAAACAAATGACACTTGTTTGTGACAATCAAGCCGCTTTACACATTGCCTCAAATCCAGTTTTTCATGAGAGGACCAAACACATTGAAGTTGATTGTCACTTTATTAGAAAGAAGATTTTATCTGCAGACATCACCACAAGCTTCGTCAATTCAAATGACCAATTAGCAAATGTTCTCACCAAATCATTGAGAGGTCCTAGAATAAGTTACCTATGTAACAAGCTAGGTGCATATGATCTATATGCCCCAGCTTGAGGGGAAGTGTTAGAATATGTGAATATCTTTTATTATTTTTTGTTATCTGTAAATAGGGATAATATATCTTTGTAATTATTGTGTATTTATTGCACATTTTCTATATATATTCACTTCGTTCTGTAGTTCAAGACACACGGATTCATTCTATGATTTTTTCTCTTTCTCTGTTTCTCAACATGCTAAAATTCAAAGTATTTTATTTGGAATAATGGGAGCAACAATGATCAAACTCTTAAGTGGTCATAGAAATTGTGATATCATAAAGACTCTAGTAGGATCAAGTGTTTACTACTAAGCCAAAAACTATAACTAATGGCAAGGGTACAACTTGATACCCTTAAAGTTTCTCAGAACCACCCTTAGCACACTGGACAACACCCATTATAGGGATTATGACCAAATAAAGCCAACAATCTACCCCTGGTGTCGGCCGGTCGATCCGAACCTATGACCTTGCTCTGATATCATGTCATAAACCATCCCTCTTAAAAAGCTAAAGTTGTTGGGTAGTGCCTTTATACAATTTGCATTATGTGTTTCTAATCCAGAAGTGGATTTGGTCAAATATTTTCCTAGAAAAAACTATTAAATGATTATGTAATTTCACTTTAATTTTAGGCTGTGCACAGTGCTCACACACACACACACCCCGACAAACATGAAGAGAAAGGGAGGATATATTTTTCCTTCAGAGGTAAATATACTCAAACCCTGAGTGTACAATGTGTTGTCAATTGCCCTATATTTGTGTTGATAGAAAATAGCCTAACATTTCGAAACTGTAAAGTTTTACAGTCGTATGTATTTATCAACTGTTTCGCTTGGATCATACTTCTGGTGACATCTTAAATGATATAAAGGAAAGCATAAGTACCAGGTATATCTGCCATTACACCCCAAACCTAACTACAATGGAACTCTAGTATAATAAGAGGAGAAATACTACCATCTCTGACAAGCTATTAATCCAAGACAAAATGAAATAGAAGAAAGGGAAGAAGAAAAATTAAAAGCTCAGATAATTAGGAGAGCAAACTGTCCAAGTACAAACCTAACTTCGGGTAAAACAAAACATCAGAATTGACAGTATTAAAGAATTAAACAATTAAAAATTTATAAAACTCTCTGATGAAATAGTGTAGTTGTATACAAATATATCTATGTTCAATTATTATCAGTTAAAACAAGAAGCAATAATACATAAGATATCACTATGTTCTCATATATTGTTGCAAACTATGAAATGATAAGGCTCAACTTAACCATTTTATCAAAAAAGAGAAAATGAAAGGATAACAAATAAGCAATCATGGCCAGCAGTATGTGTACTGTGTTAATCACAGGACAGACAGACTTGAACATCAAAATTAAAAAACAACTAACCCAGATTAGAAGAGCCAATCAAAAGATGAAACACCTGCAACACAGCATATTTACATCTCATGAGAAGCTAATATAAACAGAGGCAGGTAATCTGGTCTAGCAGCAACTAATAACTAGAAAACCTAGTGCAGTGAGTGACATGAAAACCAAATGCCTATAAACAAACATATAATAAACGAAGCAATAAAATTAGCCATGTCACAGACTCATGGAGCTTACATATTTATATGTGTGATCATTGAGTCATTGACCCAAATCAGATGCATATACCATTTAAGGTTCACACACACACACACATTGTATAACAAACCACACCACCAGCAAAATTTACAAAAGACAAATAAAGGGAAAAGAGGGACTTCTAATTCTGACGCAAGAGTGGAACATATTTATATCTAGAACTTAAAAACAGATAGTTGCATATGTAGTGACAAAAGCATATTCCTCAGGCCTTTAGAATAGAAACAAATAATCATTATGTACCCAAAAAAAAAAAAACAAAGAATCATTTATTCATATCTTAATGCTCTAATGATGAATGAGCTGGAAGCCCTCTCAAATCTGGGAAATTGGCAAAGTAAGGACTAAGGACATAATCCAAACAGCACTGCTATATTAGCCTATATGCAGTGAGACTACACTACGAAATTGGTTCAGTTATTAGCTATTACTTTTCACAACTTAAATTGGTTCATGCTGTCAAAAAATATCAGGCTACTGTAGTAATCTCACACATAATAGCTTAGAAGATGCACTTACTTTTTGCCGAGTCCAGCCAAACCGTGAATTCCGCATGTGAATCCTGAGCAACTGAGACACCAGGGAGGGAAAAAAAAAAAACTGACAGTAAGTAAAGGCAAAGAACTTCAGTGCTTGACACTTTTGGAAAAGTCGCTCAATGTCGCATTGTTATTTGAACACTTACACTCAAAATCTGAATTTATTTTATTCTCCCAAATTGCACACATTTTCACGTTGCGCAAACCCTCTTATAACAGATTCCTTATCCATATCCCAATTTTTTCCCCACTAATTCGACAAAACAAAAACCCCGAAATTGCTCATAGCACCAAAATCCCCCAAAAAAAGAAAAATGCAAGCGCATGAACCAATTTGACAGCCCCAGGAATTGAGAAAGAAGAACGAACCTGAAAGAAGGCAAGGAAAGCAATTATGCCGTCAACAAGAGCAAGACCGACATTGGTACCGAGCAGCGGCCGCGGAAAACAGCAGCAGCATCGGAGCTCCGACATCGTGCCCAGGTTTGGTTGTCGTGCTTTTTGTCCTATTCGTGTTGGAAACAGTGAAAGGTAAACCAAACGATGCTGAAGAGGGGAACTTTCATGTCATTAGGGATTCGATTGAGATCCGTCTGTGTGTGTGTATCAAATCAAATTATCAATCAATCAAATCACAGATTCACATCACAGCCACAGCAGCAGCATCAACAGTTGGTTCTCGCTGATTTCGTGGAGGGGCATTAATGGTAATTTTGCTGAGATTACGAGAGTGTGCGTGTGAGAGAGAGAGTGTTTGTGGTTTGTGTGGAGAAAAGATGCGTTCGTTCTTCTCTCTCCTCTCTTTTTGCCTTGTGAAGTTGTCGCTTTTTTTTTTTTTTCCCTTGCGAACTCAAACACGAAGAAGATTCCCCTGATACCCTCTTTGACTTCCTGCTTTGACTCGCCTCATGTCACATGTTTTTCCTTTACAAAAGGGCAAAAAACTATATTTTGTGTGCTAATAATGATTAACTACTTCTTTCTTTAATTGATTATTGTTATGCGTATTTTTTAGGTGAATATAGGATGTACAGTGTTGAAAGCTTTGACTACTTGTGTTCAGACATAGAGTTTATATTAGTAGGTTTTATCTTTGGTTATGAAATTATTTTCATACACGCCAATAGAAATTAAATCACTGATTAGCTATTTAAGAAGTTCTACTAGTTACCAACTATGTTATCTCCGTAGTTATTGTTATGTGTATTTTTATTGCTCTACAATGACTATTAGTATTTGGTTTGGAACGAGGCAGTTAAGGGTAAAATATTCTTAGATACAAATGAGGCGATATATGGATATCTATGAATCATAGATATAAGATACAATATTGATACTATTCCATACCAATATGGGAATATGGTAGAAATGCTGAAATTTAAGATGGGGGATACATGTATATATACTAATTAAATATTAAATTTAAAAAACCTAAGATGATGTTATCAATATCTTATTAAACTTATTTGACTTTTATCATAACTATATTAAAAAAATATCAGGACAAATCAATTTTTGAAATCACATATTGCTATCGACACTATATGTCCTAGACACCGTGCATAATAAGATGATAAAGTATCTGTGCAATATGAGCAGATATTCTCTGTATATTTATTAATAAAATAATATTTCGGCTACATTCACTTTTAATATTTATTTTTAATTGAGTTGTCATTTTAATAAGCAGGTGATGTTGAACATGCATGTGAAATTTTCCAATAACGAGCAGGGCTTTGGTTTGACGCCGCCGATACAACCCCACCACGTTCTTTGATGCCTATAATGATGAATTGTACGGTAGACTGACTCCAAACACGACCTCAATCTGCATTCATGGTGGAGTGAGCTGGATAGTTTGCACGTTATGGTGATTTTGTCAAGCTAATAATGACCATAGGTAGTTGGAAGAAATTAAAAATTTGGCAAGCACAAGTATTTTGAACCAAATGATTTTGTTTGGTTACATAAGATTATGGAAGAAGATATTCTCTCATTTTTAGTGTTAAGTTGCATCACAAATTTCACTGAAAATTTTGCAGTGATATTTACATATAATTTGTTAAAATGAACAACTGAATTCTGCTCGTTAAAAAAAATAGTTTTCGAGAATTAAAATTATAGTGAGCCCAATGCTACTCTTTTTCACTCCCACACCGGTAAACAAAATTGCACTTAGTTTTTATTTCTGAGAGCATCCCCTCTTCCAATAGCTGAGAGAGTGATATTTCAAAATATGATTAGACACTTAAATGGGAATATTCTCAATGGTTTTTTTTTTTCCTATACATATAAATCACATGATCGAACACCTTGTTGATGATTGCATTTGGTTTTTTCTTATGAAATGCTCTTATTCACCTTATTTTTAACTCACTCTATTTTTTTTTAGGGGGGGGGGGTTAATAAGAAACATCAAATCAGTAGTTTATGTCAATTTTTTTTCCTTGCTGTTAGTCAGAGAAAAGAAATATATATCATTCCAATTAATCATGTGTTAGTGTTGATTTTTTTGGTACTTCACAAGTTACATTAATTGCTATGAAGTCTGAACTTGTGACCTTATGTATACTATCCAAATCCCTCATCGAATGTTAGTGTTTATGCCAAAACTTGATCATATCATACTTGTATTTGACTAGAGAAAATAAGAAATAAGGCCACTAATTTGGGTTATTCCTTTTTTTTTTCCGGATAGTTCCTTTTTAAATCTCCTTTTGATGTTAGTGAGTATATAATGTGCAATTGTGTTTGTGTGTGTGTATATAGCGTATTATATGAGAGGAGTGTTTATAGTGAGAGTAAGAGGAGTTAATCTTGATCATTAGATCTTACATGAACGATCAAGATTAAAACACAAAATCATGTGACCTTTTAAATGAGCATTAATTACATTAATTAAATTTTAATCCTGATCATTTATATATGATTATACGGCTCAAATTTGCTCCTCTTGCTTTCATAATAAACCACTCCTCTTATGTGATATATATATATATAATAATGTGCAATTAAGTTATTCAGCTTTTGTGCCGTGAAGGAAGAATGCATTCACATTGATTCAATTATTTTATGCGACGGTGCTATCATCTTAATGTTTATTTTTTTATTATTCTTTATTGAAAATACTTTCATGTAGTTCTCCATGTAGTTCTTTAAGTTTTCTTCTTCTTTTTTTTTTGATGAATTAAGAATATTTACCATTGAAAGTAATGACTGAATATGAGTATTACCTTTAGCTATGAGACTCTCTCCACACTATCAGGAATCAAACTTTATTAAATAGTTAAGAAATCCAGTTAATTACCAACTGTTGTGCTAAGCCTCGTGATTATATAGTTCTTTAAGTTGTTTATGCAATATATAGACTTAACAATTCAATAACTAATTTTTCATCTTCGACTAAAGCAATGTCAGAAATCCTGGGTTTTAACATATAAGCTTGTTGTATATAAAGAAAAAATAGAGCATTGTTTTTGTAGGGGATCTCCACCATCTGTTAACCGAGATCCACTTGCATCCAGCCGATCTCAATCACCTCATGCCCTAGATCCATTGCACATCTGGTTGATCTCATCACCTCCCAGTTGAGCTATATTACCATCTTTGGTTCACCTCCATCACATCCCAACCAATCTCCACCACCTGTCAGCTGAAATCCACCTCCATTCGATCGAATTCAGTCACCTTCTACCCGAGCTCCATTGCCATCCCTGGTTGACCATCTATTAGCCAAGCTCCACCTCCAGCCAGCCAAGCTCAATCATCTCATGCCTGAGCTATGTTGTCATCCCTGTCAAGCTTCTTTTTCGATCTCTGATTAACCTCCATCATATGCTGATTAGTCTCCGCTACTTGTCAGACGAGCTCCGCCTCCTCAATAGATCTCTTCCTCCTCCTATTAGCTGAGCTCCAGTTTCCCCCCAGACGAGCTCTATTTACTCTCAGCAGATCTCCACCTCTTCTAGGATTATCTCCTTTGCCACCTCTGCCATCTTGGCCAACCCTCAACTACCTCCTAGCCAATCGTACACCATCGTCAGTTCTCGGCCGAGCATTTTGCATAAACAGAGAGGAGTTGGGGGGTACATGGTGGACAATACATCATGGGGTTCCTCTATACTCCTTGGTGCAAACATCTATTAGACAGGATGTCATACTTAATAAAATTATGCAGTACTTTTGGTTTTGTTTTCCTATTTTGTTTTTTAAAGATGTGGTCTAGATAATTAGATATGTAATGTGTATATACTATTTCTCCTCATGATCCTTCTATAGGTGAGCTTGAATAATTTATCCAAAAATGTGGTGTTTTGAAATCGCCAATAAATTTTTTAATTTGTCTATAATATTGTGAATCAATATAAGCAATCTTTTCTTATGTTTTGGTTAGTAAAAATATCATAAATCTGATAAAAGAAAAAAATTGATAGTATAAGTAATGTTCACATATTTATATTCTATTTCGTAGCCGATGTTAATATCATCTTAAACTACTATAATAAATTATGATGAAAGGAATAATTAAGAATATTATTTCTCCAAAAGAATATAGTTTAAGTACAATTTTTGAGCATTATTATTTTTTTAAAATTCTATTTGTATCAATAAAAATTATTATTATTATCATCACCATCATCATTATCATCATCATCATCAAAATAGAGTTATTAGCTGTTATCTTTGTGTCTCTCACGGGATATGTAGATGTAACAATTCAGCTATATATACTTATTTCATTTAATTTTAACCAAATATCTATTATGAACAAATTGAAATATAAGTTGACTGAATTATATTATTATGGTTTATATATAAAACATGTTATCATGATAATGTTTACTCTAATCATATTATTTGCAAACATCTATTCAAATGGTATGTGAAGACTAATATTACATTTTTATATTACATTTATATGAAATCTATTCCATTATATTAGTAATATTATATTTTTATATTTTGCAGGTGGTTTACAATGAAAATCCAAAAAAAAGGATGACAAGTGCTGAGGAGTCTTCTCAAATGAACAAAAAAATAATCATGCTAATAATGAACCATGGATTTCAGGTTATTATATTTATTTGAAAATCATTATCAAATGTATGTTGTCTTCAGAAGGAATGCTTCGTAGCTAACCTGACTTTTAATTAAATAGACCTTTTGAAATTATGAATAAATTTTGTGGATCAATATAAGCAATCTTAGTTTTGATTAAAAAAATAATAAATCTACTAAAAAAATTGATGATATAAGTAATGTTTATGTATTTATATTCTATTTTTTAGCAAATGTTGATTAGGTTATGACGAAAGGAACAATAAAAAATATTATTTCTTCAAATGAATATAGTTCCTGTACAATCTTTGAGTATTATTTAAAGAAAAATTAATTTACACTAATAACAATTATTATTATCAAAATAGAGCTATTAGTTGTTATCATTTTTTTACATCACATGGGTCATGCAAATATAGCAAATTCAGCTACATATATACATTTACTTAGTTTAATTTTATTGGAATATCTATTGTGGACAAATTGAAACATAACTCGATGAAATTATATTATCATGGTTTGTATATATAACATGCTATCATGATGATTATTATTCTAATCATATCATTTAATTTGTATCTAATCTAATTAACACATTAGTTTGTTTATGTAATGCAGCATCGATCCCCAGCTCCAATATATAATTGCTGCACATGTATTTGAAATTTGAAATGGTCAAACTATACAATCTTTGGTACCAGGTTCATAAATGCTTCAAAAATGGTGGATGTGTGTTAATGGGCCTAGAAGTAGGAATTGAATATGAGTGCATATGATGGGCACTAATTGTTGAAGCAAATTTTTATTTGAATTTGACTAATCTTAGACTTTTGTACATCCGTCATAATAAATACTATATTACATTAATTACACTAACTCATTCCTCTTCCTTTCTTCATTTCACAATTCAAAATTTCATTGTTTTAAAATAAACAAAAGGCTTCCACAGCAAGCTCCTCATTTAAATTCCCTTTCCACCCTCTATTTGGTTTGTTTATAAAAACTTTCATTTCATCCTATTCATTGATAATTAACCCCATTTTCTTCATTTTCTCTCTTTCTCAAAATCCCATGTTTCTACCTTCTTTCTCTATCTTTCATGGTAACCCCTATGTGGAAATAATCCCATGCTTTATAATCCTTCCATTCCCTGCACCTTGAAGAGGCCTGATAATAATAGTGGAAGGATGGGCTCGCATAGTCATGAACGTTAGCCTTGCAGTGGTGCTTGTGATAATGGCGTCAGTCTGGTGCAGGTTCAAGCATGGTGGCCATGTGACGCAAAGGTGATGTTGTGACAATAATAATAGCATCGTGGTCAATGACGTAAATAGTGGATGAGCATGCAGGGTAGAGGAACGAGACACATCTACTCTATGAGGATGAAGATGGTGTTGTGGTAGTGGTAGTGGTGACCAGGCCAATGGTTGGCATGACTTCTTCAGGTGTAGCTCTTCATGTCCAGATGGTGCTAGAGTCTCTCCTCTATTTTCTTTTACTTTTTTCTGAATTTTCTATGCCAATGTCTCTTTGTGTTACAGAAATGACCAATAATTGGTTGAAGATTTCAATTTTAAGCTATGATGAAAAGGTTTATGCCTTTCGGTATAGAAATAAGGCTTGATTTTATTTAAAAAATTATAAAAATGATAAAATTTTAAAAATGTTTTAAAATTTGAGATATAAATGTCCATAATAATAAATACTACTAATACAATATAATCTAAATTAAAAATGAAAATGTGTATATAATGCAAATCCAATAAAAATAATTTTAAAATAAAGGTGTACTAGGGTTTTTTTGGTATATACTTATATATAATAAGTAGATATTTAAAAAATAAAATGCATTTTAATCCCCTAAACTTTAGATCATGTGCACTTTATACCCTGATTTTTCACAATGTGCATCGCAACACCCTAAACTTTTCAAATAATGCAAAACATCCCTTACCATAATTTTGATAGCCGTTGAATGTATGATTAATGCAAACATAACCATTTAATGTTTCTAATTTAAGCAACTCGACACGTTATGAATTCTCATGTTCAGTTAATCTCTTAATTTTTTTTATTGTATACAATCCGACACCTTGCTATGATCCAAAGTTTTGCATTGTCCAGAAAGTTTAGGGTTTTTTGCACTACTTGAAAAGTTGAGCTTGTTGTAATACACATTTTGAAAAGTCATGGTGTAAATTACACAAACTTAAGTTTATAGGAATAAAATGCATTTAATCCATAGTTAAATGTATGAAAGGAAAATTGATGGATCTCCATGGGGTAGGGATCTCATCCCCTATTCCCATCCTATTTAATAAATGTAAACTCCAATTTCATTCCATTGGTAACCAAACTTGTCTCATGGTCATATCTAGTCCCATTACAGATAATTCCCACAGATACCCTCTTCAACGGTTTTTTTGTCATTCCAAATTTGAAGTATAAAATTAAAACTTGATGACTATATACAATAGCAATTCATAAGTTCTTAAACATATTGTACGAGATTCAAATAAGCATATTTCACAAGTTTCAGTAAAAATAATAAATAAATAAAACTATGACCGATTCAAATATCAGAAGCCATCAATTGGCATCCCCTTCGCCACAATGTGGCAATGGATTTTATTATAACATATTTACAGTAGATATTTGTCCTCATGCCAGCAAATTCCAGTACAACAAATTCTTGGTTGTTCTCAAAGTATGAGAAAAGTTTTACTTTATGCTATTTAAAGTTTGATACGTAAGTAGAATAATACTGATTCATAAAACATATGTGTTAAATGCTAAATAATCCATAATAAAATTTTTCTGTTACCCTAAAACAGCACACATTTTCTCTTTTAGTAGTACCCATGGCCATAGCCATTGAATGGAGGAAAAGGAAAGCCGCCACTCTCATCACTTGCATTGTAAGCACGATTTCCACGTCCACCAGCGTTCTCATTACTTGCATTGTACAGAAATCCACCATGTCCTTGGTATTGATCACCACCGGAAGGGGCCAAGGTAAGAGTATTGCTACCAAATCCACATGCACCAGAAAGGTTGGCACCACCAAAGGCTGCTTCAGGCATAGTACTCCCACTTCCATAAGCAGGGTAATATGGACCGATTCCAACATTGGTTTGATCTATGTGAGATAAGAATCAACAAGAAACCGTTATATCACATTAATTAATTAATCAAGAGAAATTCTTGAATGCTAACAGAGCAAGATAATACATTTATTTTGTTTCATTTAATAAATAACACATTAATTATTGAATTAAATATATGCAAGGAAAATGGGGAGGCAACACCAACCCACAAAGTAAATACATTCCCTTGTTCTCATAGTGCCTAAGTGTATGTTTTCTCGTTAATCAAAGCTAACACAACATTAGAACGAAGAATAAATTAATATAGCCCATTACCATAAGCAGCAGCATCATGCAGTGAAATATTGTTTTTCAATTTCATATGAGCCTCAGAAAGAGATGCCTCCACTCCTTTGCTTAGTCCATAATTACCAACATGTTCCTGATTGGCCTCCCACCAGCTGGCGCCGTAATTCTTTTTCACCAGAGCCTTGTCAAGTTGTTTCTTTCGTTCTTTCTCCGCATACACTTCATCAACAAATGCGTCATTCTCTTCATTGAGTTGTTGGAAACCCAGCCTCTTGTGTTCCTCCACAAGCTGGCGGTAGATGCCAGCATCTTGAGCTTTTTGTTGTCTCATTGAACGAGTCATTGTCATGGACTCAATAGAAGGGTTCCCATAGGGAAATGGGTTCCCAGATGGTGAAAACATGAGTATATCAGCATCAGCATCAGCAAGTGCTTTCAACTCAGTGGCCTTCTTGTGTAAGCCATCTTTGCGCTTTGAGAATGTGATGTATAGATCTTTCTCCTTCTCAATCTCATCTTCATCTCTCGCTTTTGTTTTCCTTTGGTCTTCTTGGTACTACCCTCCATTGTACCAAGAGAAGAGAGAGCAAGGTGGTTGATGGCTATGCAATGAAGCTTGTCTTAGGCTCGTGATGTTTATATAGCAATATAGCATAAGAAAGCTTGGGTAAATTTAATGATATAATTCTAGTACATATGTAATTGAATATGTTCTTTTGTGTGATCTTTGTTACATCTTGATGTCTTACTTTAATGATTAACGTTTGCTTTCTCAAATGAAAATTCAGAATCTAATTTAAATTCACGCGTTGAGCTTTTTAATTATGCTATATTTGATTTTGAATTGTCAGTTTTTTTTAAAGAAAAAAGTTTGGCATTATCACGTAATTAATTATAATTATGAAAGAAAAAACCTTTACAGTGTGGCATGTATAAATCCTAAAACGTTACTAACGTTTATTCTTTTTTAGTCAAATATATTGAGATTTAATGTGTGGCTTTTTTAAAATGTCTTGGATTTTGTAAAAGATTCATTTGTGAAGAAAATCTAAGGCTTATATCATAAAACATAATCTGTTAGTTAATTGCAGATAAGGTAAGAATTTTTTTGTAGTAAATGATATTGTTTATACAGCTTAGATATTGTTTAGAATTCATTAATCTTACCGAATATGTCCAGATCTTCTTCGTTGCCTTATTTTATAAATTTCCTTTTCGGTTTTGTTTTTTTATTGAAGTTATGTGATTATCAGGGTGCGTTTGGCATGCCATCTTCAACATGATAGGACAAACAAATACTATATGCTATAGTCCTATCCATTGTTTGGTGCAAATAGAATATAAAGTTATTGATCATAAACTCCTTGTACATTAAAATAATATATAACTTAATCATGTTTAAGAAAGTCATATTAAGTCTGATTAGATTTTACCGTATAAAACTTTTTTACTTTTTAAATTAGTTTTGCATTTATTAGTGTTGTCAATTATTATGTTTTTTTTAGGTGAATCTTAAATATTTATTGCTTGAAGCAATGATTAATCCTTTCAAGGTTCAAATGTTATAAATATGGATTTTATCTTTGGTTGATATAAATATGGGTTAAATACTGCTAACCGTCACTCTTAGTATACTTTATTACTATTTTTTTCATGAACGCTCTTAATATTTTATGAATTAGTGGTTGCGACTCAAATTGGTGCACACTAATTTAATTTCTTGTGTAACACCTTCTCATTTAAGTTTAATCCATGAGTCCCCCTGTTCATGTTGCTGATTTTGTTGAACAGGTAAGCTTTCTAACAAATCACAGCTTTCTACTTAAAAATTATGTTTTCCTCTAATGTTGTAATTTCACATATTTTAAAAAATATGTAAATTGATGCTTGAACTTTCTTAAATATAATATGCATTTTAGCATTCTTTTTTGCCTGTTATTAACAAACAAAAAATAAATAAATACAGTATTTGAACTTTATATATGTGCACTTAATGGTCTAAAAAAAGAAAAATATCACGCAAGCCGGTATTAGAGTCTTGTTTAAATGTGCATTATTTTCATTAAAAATAGACAAAAGATTAACAAAAGAATTAATTTGCGCGATTAAATAATAACATATCAACTTGCATATTTTAAAACTATAATTTCCAGGATAAAGTGCATATAGAGTATTATAATAAAGAGAAAAGTGTTTTTTTTTTTTCCCGAAAAGGAATAGTTAATATCCTCTTGGCAACCCCAGCTAGCGCGCACTATTTTGATATGAGGAGATTTTAGGTGCTGCTATTGTGCTATTGCACATTCTTTGGAGTTAGTTTTCATCCGTTGATGGAGCTACTCTTACCATTAATTACAGCTAACATCCTCATCACTTTCCAACCTACTAAAGCTCCTTAAGCCACTGCATGTAGTTGTCATATCCACTTCCAGTTTCCTGTATTATAGTTAGAACAAGTCTCCAACAATTAGGGTGAATTTTATAATTTTCTTTATCAGGTATATTCTGAATTATGAAAAGTATAAACTAATTTTTTGTTTGATAAATAAAAAAAAATGAGGTGCTTTTGAGAGCAACTTATGAACTGATATTCAGAGTTGATTTCTATTTTCTGAAATTCAAAAGATTAATATAATCCTTGAATTTTAATTAAAAAAACTAACTTTATGCTTGTCTACAAATATATTAATTTTCTAATGTATTTAATTGTATTAGTTTCCCAATATATGACTATCAATAAAGAATAGAGGGAGTAATATATTTACCAACCACTACTTCAAATGACTCTTTATCGAGAGTAACTTTTGTATTATTTTAATTTACTAAATGATACTACTATGACTTTTGAATTTAATTTAAAGAGGTTAGTAGCTTTTTAAAAGACATGATAATACCAAACCAACCCTTAGTTTATGAAGTATAGATACTATTTGGATGTCGTGTTTACATGTCAAACACATGTCCATGTTGGATCTTACATGATACACCAATGATATAAGTTTGTATATATTTAATTTAAAATGTAATTTTTTTTCTTAACCTAACATAAAAAAAAACTATATAAATAGGGTTATAAAAAGAAAATATTGTATAATCTTTTGAGTTTATAAGAAAATAAAATATAAGTGAAACTTATATAAATAATATGTTGAGTAATTATATCATTTTCATTAAATTTTTATTTATGTATATAGCATATTTATATCCTATAATTTTTTAACTTAAGTTTATCCCCTATATCTGTATCAATATTTGTGCTTTGTAGCCTTTGGTCAACCATTTAATATAACTTCCAACGATAATTCTGCTCTAGCCTCTAGGAGCAATCTTTTGCTTTTTAATTTATTTTTTTTCCTCATCAGGGGCTTTTTAATTCTTTTACTAAACAATTTGTAGCGCCTTGCATAATGTTACAATTCTCCAACAAGAAAACCATAATACAACCGAAGTTTAAGATCAAATCACCAAATAAACCGATGCTATTCTCCTAGATTTTTCATCTGACTCAGTCAGATTCCAAAGTTAATTAATGAATATTATTATTTTAACACCAAATTTTTCCTAGACACTCAATACCCTCTTCACAAAAATAAGGCCCCACCACCTACTCCTTTTCTTTTTTATGTTCTCTCTCCACATTCTTGTCACTTTTTTCTCTTGGTGTTTAGTTATTGTCCCCACTTTTTTGGATGTCATAATAACTTTTCTCTCATTAATAAATGAACCTTCAATTATAAAGCTAAGTAAATGGTAATGGTCGTCGCTAAATCTATCACGAAAAGAGATTTGGATCTCTTGTATATGTACCTTCCATATATTTAAAATGATCTTTCCCCCTTTTAAACCTCACCTTTGACATCATCTGCATATATTATATTGATGCACATAAATAAATTCGATCGTTTGCATCTAAATAGTAGTGCTGTAACTAAGATTTGGCAAACTTCAATGATTTCTCCACTTTAATTTCTCTCTAACAATTGATTCCTTTAACTAGTTGTTCTATTTACAATACAGCATATTTTCAATTAATGATTTTTTTTTTCAAAAAATTCTTAGCTACACTTCAAGAATATATATATATATATATATATATATATATATTAGTTAATTTATTAATTGACATATCAGCTTTGTATAAAAAATGTAGAGGATATACGAGACAACAATAATTCACAAAACTGATGTGCCGATTAATAAATGGAATAGAGTAAATATTTTTTCTTGCTCTTAGAGCACCTATATATATATATATATATTTTCCCCATTACTCCAACCTCATTTGAAGCCAGGATAACAATATGGGTTTCCGATGAGGCTTGATTTTATTTAAAAAACTATATAAAAGATAAAAATTTAAAAATATTTTAAAATTTGAAATATAAACATTCGTTATAACAAATTTATTGCAACTCGACACACTATTGTGAATTCTTATGTGCAGTTAATCTCCTAATTTTTTTTATTGTGTACAATTCGACATTCTGCTATAACCCAAAGTTTTGCATTGTCCAGAAAGTTTGGGGTTTTTTGCACCACTTGAAAGGTTGAGTATGTTGCAATAAACATTTTGAAAAGTCATAGTGTAAATTGCACAGATCTAAAGTTTATAAAAATAAAATGCATTTAATCTACATTTAAACGTATGAAAGGAAAATTGATGGATCTCCATGGGCAGGAATCTCATCCCTCATTCCCATCCTGTTTAATAAATGCAGACTCCAATTTCATTCCATTGGTGACTAAACATGTCTCAGGGTCATATTTAGTCTCATTACAGATAATTCCAACATATACCCTCTTCAATGGTTTTTTTGTCATTCCAAATTTGTAGTATAAAATTAAAATTTGATGACTATATAAAATAGCAATTCATAAGTTCTTAAACATATTGTACAAGATTCAAATAAGCATATTTCACAAGTTTCAATAAAAATAATAAATAAATAAAACTATGATCGATTCAAATATCAGAAGCCATCAATTGGCATACCCTTCGCCACAATGTGGCAATGGATTTTATTATAACATATTTACAGAAGATATTTGTCCTCATGCCAGCAAATTCCAGTACAACAAATTCTTGGTCGTTCTCAAAGTATGAGAAAAGTTTTACTTTATGCTATTTAACGTTTGACACATAATTAGAACAATAATTATTTATAAAACTTATTTTTCAAATGCTTAATAATCCATAAGAAAACTTTTCTCTTACCCTAAAAACAACAAACATTTTCTCTTTTAGTAGTACCCATGGCCATAGCCATTGAATGGACGAAACGGAAAGCCCCCATTCTCATCACCTGCATTGTAAGCACGAATTCCACTTCCACCAGCATTCTCATTACTTGCATTGTACAGAAATCCACCATGTCCTTGGTATTGATCACCATCTGAAGGGGCTAAGGTAAGAGTGTTGCTGCCAAATCCACCTGCACCAGAAAGGTTGGCACCACCCAAGGCTACTTCAGGCATAGTACTCCCACTTCCATAAGCAGGGTAATATGGACCGACTCCAACATTGTTTTGATCTATGTGAGATAAGAATCAACAAGAAACCGTTATATCACATTAATTAATTAATTAAGAAAATTTCTTGGGTGCTAATAGAGCAAGATAATACATTTATTTATTTTGTTTCGTTTAATAAATAACACATTAATTATTGAATTAAATATATGCAAGGAAAATTGGGAGGTAACACCGACCCACAAAGTAAATACATTCCCTTGCTCTCATAGTGCCTAAGTGTTTTCTTGTTAATCAAAGCTAACACAACATTAGAACGAAGAATAAATTAATATAGCCCATTACCATAAGCAGCAGCATCATGCAGTGAAATATTGTTTTTCAGTTTCATATGAGCCTCAGAAAGAGATGCCTCCACTCCTTTGCTTAGTCCATAATTACCAACATGTTCCCGATTGGCCTCCCACCAGCTGGTGCCATAATTCTTTTTCACCAGAGCCTTGTCAAGTTGTTTCTTTCGTTCTTTCTCCGCATACACTTCATCAACAAATGCATCATTCTCTTCATTGAGTTGTGAGAAACCCAGCCTCTTGTGTTCCTCCACAAGCTGGTGGTAGATGCCAGCATCTTGAGCTTTTTGTTGTCTCATTGAACGAGTCATTGTCATGGACTCAATAGAAGGGTTCCCATAGGGAAATGGGTTCCCAGATGGTGAAAACATGAGTATATCAGCATCAGCATCAACAAGTGCTTTCAACTCAGTGGCTTTCTTGTGTAAGCCATCTTTGCGCTTTGTGAATGTGATGTATAGATCTTTCTCCTTCTCAATCTTCTTCATCTCTCGCTTTTGTTTTCCTTTGGTCTTCTTAGTACTACCCTCCATTGTACCAAGAGAAGAGAGAGCAAGGTGGTTGATGGCTATGCAATGAAGCTTGTCTTAGGCTTGTGATGTTTATATAGCAACATAGCATAAGAAAGTTTGGGTAAATTTAATGATATAATTATATTACATATGTAATTGAATGTGTTCTTTTATGTGATCTTGGTTACATCTTTGTCTTACTTTAATGATTAACTTTTGCTTTCTCAAATGAAAATTCAGAATCTAATTTAAATTCACGCGTTGAGCTTTTTACTATATTTGATTTTGAATTATCAGTTTTTTTTAAGAAAATTTTTTGGCATTATCACGTAATTAATTATAATTATGAAAGAGAAAAGCTTTACAGTGTGGCATGTATGAATCCTAAAAACGTTATTAACCTTTGTTCTTTTTTAGTCAAATATATTGAGATTTTATGAGTGGCTTTTTTAAAATGTCTTGGATTTTGTAAAAAATTCATTTGTGAAGAAAATCTAAGGCTTAAATCATAAAACATAATCTATTAGTTAATTACAGATAAGGTAAGAATTTTTTGTAGTGAATGACATTATGTATACACCTTAGATTTTATTTAGAATTCACTAATCTTACCTAATATGTCTGGATCTTCTTCCTTGCCTTATTTATAAATTTCCTTTTCGGTTTTGATTTTTTATCGAAGTTATGTGATAATTAGGGTGCCTTTCGCATGCCATCTTCAATATGATAGGACAAACTAATACTATATGCTATAGTTTTATTCATTATTTAGTGTAGATAACGTATTTATAAGTTATCCATTATTACCTCATTATACGTTAAAATAACATATAGCTTAATCATATCTAAAAAGACCATATTAGCAAGGCTCCTTAAGCATCTAATCAAGGGTTCGATTGCTGACAATGTGTATAGAAAAGGTTTCATGGCCAGAGGCAAGACCCGCTTATGTGATCTCTATGCCTTGAGGTGATTAGTCATTGCTTTTGGCGATAGATTTCCTTGATTTATCAAAAAAAAAAAAAGACCATATTAGATTCAATTAGTTTTTTCTGTGTAAGAACTTTATTTTTAAAATTTGAATAGCAATAATAATAAAAAAATAATGAAAAAGAAATATTTAATAATCATGGTAATAAACAAACTAAAATAATAAATATTTAAATATATAATATTTATTAGTAAAAAATGAATATCTAAATAAATAATAATAATAAAATAATAAGTATTTAAAAACAATTAAATATTTTAAATCAATAACATATAGTATAAAAGTCAATTATAAATTATTAACTAGTATACTAAATTAAAAATAAGTAACAAATAATATGTAATATATAAAAATAAGGATTAGTAATTAAAATTATTTAATTTAATATTCATTTTAAGTTTAAATAAAAAATTATAATGAAAAATTTAAAAATATTAAAGTATATAAAAGAGAGGATTTTATATCTTATACTTAATGAAATAATAAATAGTTATAAAATACTGAAATAAATAATAAAATTTAGTGTAAATTAAAATTTTTATTAATAAAAAATTTACTAATTAATACAAATTTATTTTATTATTATTTTTATTTACTATTTACATATAATTAAAATTATTTACAAATAAATGATAATATTAAAAGTTTATCGGACCTTCTACTATCATGTTTTATCATATCTAACCTTATACTAACAATCTTTATCATATCAAACGTGTCAAATGGGCCCTTAGTGTTTAGGAAAATGTTTTGTAAGTGGATATATATGAAAAAAAGTCACAATTACCATGCGAGATAATAACAATGAGAATGACAATAAAGAAATAAAAATAAGATCTAAATACGTTTTTATTTGTTGAAAATATAAGAAATTATGCTTAGAAGAAAAAAAAATTCTTTGTCCTCATTGTTTTAATTCTGGTACATATAAATATTTAAGAATATGTGTTTAATACTTATAAATATTAAAAATTTTGAATTCGGTTCCACTATTTTAAAAATCTTCTTGTAATTCTGATAGATATTACCACTTAATAACGGTGTTAATGCAACAAGAACCATAGCCAACTTTTTTTTTTTAAAAAAAAAGAATTAGATCAAAACCATTTTTTATAAGGATTAAGACAAAATTTAACTGCATTTGTAACGACTAAAAAACATTATTTAATTCTAAAAATAGTTTATTTAAATTTGCTGCATTAATAATGTAAAGCTTTTTTGCAAAGTTATCAAATCAAAATTTTCATATATAAGAGTATAGGTGATGCTAGGCATACTGTCTAACAACATTATTGCCAGTAATATAGGTTATCAACCGTAAAGATGGATATTTTTTAAACTGTCGATAATGGTACTGTGCAGTGTTTGAAATGCTCATGTGATCTAACTTGCAATTCACATTATCTTGTTTGATATATAAAAAAGATTACAAGATAATGTATATATTTTAATAATAATAATAATAATAATAACAGAGTTTAATTTTGTTACACTAACAATATAAAATTATTTTACATTATCATCTAATCAAATATTTGGATAACTTTTCAAGTATTAGATGTAAAAGTCAAATATTATGACTTAAGTGACAATACATAGTTGAATGACTGTTTAAAATTGCATGATAATTAAATCCATAATAATAAGTGAATAATTAATGACAAAATAAAGAAAAAGGAATACATATTTACCAAATTAATAATTTAATTGAATTTATATAATTAATTAAAAACAAATAATTTTCAAATAATAAATCATCAAGTATAAGTTAAAAAAATAAAAAAATTCTTTTGAAATTTTGTATAATGGGACTCGGATGGGCCTAGAAGATGGGCAAGGTCCAAATGATAAATTAGCTCTTTAATCTATTTAGGCCCATTACATGTGTTTCTACTTTATCTAGTTAGTAATCCATATTTCCAATATAATCAACATTGTCTCTTTATTGTCAATGTTGATTAACTCTATGAGGAGTGTTTGTGTCTGTGTGGATTACCACCCATATGGTAATCCTCCTGTCATTATTATTATCATTATCATAAATAAAAATTATAAATATTAATGATTACTTATCATTGTTAATAATAATAATTATATAATACTTTTTAAATTATTATAGAGTTAATAATTAATATTATTATTGTTAATTTAATTTTTATAATAATAAATACCAATTAATAAAAATTGCTAATTGCCATTATTATTATTATTATCCTCCTTTTAAAAGACATATATTATTTAATAATCCTTTTTATATATCAAATAGTAATGTGAATTTCCAGTTAGATTAATACCAAATATTACATTATAATGTTACTAGTAATTAAAAGGTAATAATCTTTTTGATTGGTGATATTATAACTAAATCTCATGTTAATTGTATGGGCGAAATATTTAAAAAAATAGAACATCTATAAGGTTGTGATCAAATAGTTATTATTTACATATATTTATGATATATTTATAATATTGATTTATATGTATACAAAAAATATATCAAATAATTTTGAATTTATATAAAATTTTATAGAAATAATCTATAACATATAAATTTTCACTCCAATAATGGGTTTTGTAAGAAAAACCTTAAATAAAAAAAGTTATTAAAAAGTCTAAGATATGCACCAAGTCCTACACCGATGAAATTATTCCTCATGAAAAGTTTTTTAAAAATCACTTCAATGTTTGTTTGGTTATGTCCATATTCATAATTATCTACTTTTAAAAAAAGAAAAATAACTTCAATCTTCAGCCGAGACAATCTGTCAAAAAGAAAACACTTTTAGTATTTTTTTTTTTACATCATTAATTTTGAGAAAGGCTAACATGATACAAATTTTATGAAGAAAAAATTTATACCAAGTTTTTTTCATATCCATTACATTCAATTCTCAAATTTAAAAATGATGGACATTTTTTTCTTGAAAAAAATTAAAACTTATACTTTTACATTACCCATTTTTTAAAAAAATCCACGTATGATTATTTGATTAGAAAATCGATTAAAATAGATATAAAAATTTGATATTTGATACAAGTCTTATCCTTTTATAAATTTATAGGCTAATTCATAATATGAATAAATCTAAGTGTTGGATTGTAAATAAATGGCACTTCACAAATAAAGTTGCTCATTTATTCGTTCTACTGTAAATACTAAATACTACATACACAACAAATATTATTTTTCTTATTTGTATTGAAATATACAAGCCAAAAATAATAATTTCTAATAAAATGATTCAAACCTTTTGACATTGAATTCATGATGAATTTCTTAAATATTAAATATGGCAAAAACTTTGTACCCAAAAAAAAGAAGAAGGAAAAACCCCTTTAATACATCAGCTTTTTTTTTACCCTTTCTTGTCATTGTTGGAGAGATGGAAGGGGGAAAAGGGTGCATTTAATTTTTATAATAACAAATTGCTAAGCTGCAAAGATTTCATTAAACCAATTTGAGTCTTGACCAACCTATTCTTCATTCTGTTTCATAGGTTGATTCTCATCAAGAAGCAGCAAAGATGATGCTGACTCCATCACATTCATGGACAAATCCAATTCATAACTAAGCTCTCGCAAAGAAGCCTTCAATTTTGGAAGCTCTTCTAACTCAAGTCCACCAATGTTGAATTTGTCTTTGTTGAGAGCATTGTCAAGTGTCTCCCCCTTGTACTTCTCAACTTGAATCTTGTTCATGAGACCCTCAAGCTGCTTGTTGAGATTCTCAATATCACTTTCTTTTGAAGGGTCAACATGGCCCTTAGGCCCTTGGTGAAGGAACTTATTAATCACATTCTCAATACCTGGATGACCAAAAGCAAAGGGCTTACCTCCAGGGGAGAATACAATCATTCCAACTTGAGCATCACACAGAATTGACAACTCATTTGATTTCTTGAAAACTCCACTCCTACGCTTAGAAAAAGTGACCATCCTAGCATTCTTGTTCTTCACCAGCTTCATCTAAATTTTTCTACGAACCATGACTCCTTCCCTAGCCAATTTGCCTTCAATAGAGATTTTAAAATGGAAAAGGACCAAATTGCTTGTGTTTTTAAGGAGGATAGGAGTTTGAGGCTTGTGCAGTACAAAAGTGTTATATTTACCAGAAAAAAAAAAACTGCTTTAAGGTGAAAGAAAAATGAGCCTTTATTATTTACTTTTAGATAATAGCATGTATTGTGTGGGTTCTACCAAATGAATAAAAGGTAGATAATATTTTACATTTGGAGTTTAACCATCTTAATTTTTTTCCTAGATGATATTATTTCAATACTTAAAAAGTAAATATCCATGGACACTCAATCAAATCTAAATATGAAAAGTCAAAGTTTATATTTTTAAGTAGAGATCACACAAAATTTAAAAGTGATATATTGAGTGTCGGGATAGTATCCAAGATATGGATAGTTAAAATAACATTCCCTTTTTTCCTTATAGGATTTGCAGTTTTGCATGCCATGTACCAAACTTTGATGTTTAAAAAAGATTTACTGAAATATGGGGTTGAGAATTCCACAAAGTCTAATTCATATTAAAATAATATGTTTAAAATGTATTTGATGACATTGAGTTTAATAAAAATTAATATAATAATAAACTTGATATTGTCAAGTTCAACTAAATAATATTTTGTTTTCGTAAATTCTTCTTTACTCTCATATTTCAGTATAAAATTTATCTATCACACCCATGTACAAAATAAAAAACCTACTTATTTATATGTATGGAAAGAAATTATATATACTTCTAAAATTAGGTTTTAATAAAAAAGACTGTCACTTTTTTTCTTGACAGTGAAACATATTAATTACTTTCTCAAAAATTTTCAAAAACTTTTTTCATAAACTAGAAAGAATAAAAAATTTATTTGAATGTCAATTCTATCTTTGTTTATATTTTTACTTACATTCTATTAAGGATAAATAACTATTTAATATAATTACATTTTTTTTCTCATTTTCCCTCTCTAATCAATCAAAACATAACCTTTTTCATTTTATTTTTCTCTATCTTCTATTTATACAAGGAATAGAAGAAAGAATAAAGTTTATTTTATTTTATTTTCTTTCACTTTTCTTTTTGATTTTTTTCCTCATTCAAGTAAGATATTAAAAGAAATGATTTACTTTAAAGTAGTCAAATACATATTTCTTGTTAAGGATATATATGTGAGTTTGGTTTTTTAAGGGACTAGAGGATTTGTAAAAGGGTTAAATGCATTTTACCCTATTGAACTTTAGGTCATGTACAATTTACCCCCTCACTTTTCAAAATGTGCAACGCGATCCCTTGAACTTTTCAAATTATGCAAAAAAAAAACCCCTATTGTTCAAAATGTGCAAAAAACCCCTAAACTTTTCAAATTGTGCAAAAAACCTCGGTGTCGGGTTGCACACACTAAAAAAGTCAGGGGTTAATTGCATATATTATTCATAAACAAGGTGTTGGGTTGCATAAATTAGAAACTTCAGGGGGGTTAAGTGCATATAATCTTATCTTTATAGTTGGTAAAATTATACAAAGGGGTGTTTTACACAGTTTCGAAAGTTTAGGGGGTCACGATGCACATTTTGAAAAGTCAGGGGGTAAATTACACGTGACCTAAAATTCAGAGGGATAAAATACATTTATCCCTTTGTAGAATAATATTTTAAAAAATTTCCACTACAAATCCTTTATTCTCATCTCTTCTCTTAAATTCAAACTCATAAATATGTTTCATATACTTTCAACTATTGTGTTTAATACTTTGGCTTGACAATGGTCATCTTAAATCTTAAATACAGATGCATTTAACTTGAAATTTGTAAAGAAATACTACTTTTGATCCAAAATAAATATTTTTTTCATTTTTATGTTCTTTAATAAAGTAATGTATCTGGACATAAAATTATGAAAAAAGACAAAAGAATTGATTAAAACTGTGAAAAACTTCCTTGCATGCATGGTACATACTCTTTCCATTTCAAAATAAATGTCTTTTTCACTTTTTATATTCATTCATAAAATGATAAATGAATATAAAAAGTGAAAAAGATATTTATTTTGAAACGGAGGAAGTATGTACCATGCAGGGAAGTTTTCACATTCATAATAAATTCTTTTGTCTTTTTTATCTGTATTTAACTTTTTTTTGCATTATGTGTTCATCTTTGGCTAGAATCCATAAACTTTACCCTTTTTTTATGAGTAATGCTACACATATACACACAAAACCTTTGATAAGAACTATATATAGTGATTGTTTAATGAAATAAAAAAATTTGACTCATCAATTCATCTAATTACTAATAACAACTATAAAGATAATTCTGAATACAAAATTCTTACAAGATTTCTAGTTATATAACATTTTCCTTTTTATATATGCAACTTTTTCCTCTCGTCACATGATGTATGATGGCTCACAATTTTTTTTATAGATAAAAGGCTCCAAATCAACCAAATGTAAGGTGAGCTAAATCAATTCATAATAGGCTAAATTTTATTAGCATTAATTTTTAATATCATAGATGAGTTTAATTTTTATACGCATTAACAATATAAAATAGTTTTATTACACTGTCACCGGCCAATAAAATTTCACCAAAATAATGAATCATACGATGGGCAATTGTGATTAAGAATAATTATTTTCTATAATTTGTCATTTATAGAAATGTTGGTTGAGATTATAAAATTATTTTATACTGTTAGCATACAAAAATTAAATTCTTCATAAAATTTGAATTCAGAATACTTAAATAAAATAAGGATTTATCTAATAAGTGTTATTAGAATACTAGTTAAAGAATTAAGAATGAAAACTTTTGCATTATGAAAATAAGTTTTTAAGTTTTCAATGCATGAAACACAATTAAAACTTTTAAAACTTGCTTTTTGTATTACTTAATTATTATTCTTAGAACACTGATTAATAAAATTAATAAAATAATTATCTAGTTATTTAAACCAATCAAATATTCACCCTAGGTTCTGCCAATTTATGAGGCACTATTATTTAATTATTACAGTCCTCTACTCATGTCTCCACTTCAAGTCTGTTATGGAATCAAAACTACTATAAGAAAAGGGAAATACTCTTTGTACGCACAGCAGTGGACGCACATCCATACTCCTCCATGATTCTTCCTTTCTCTCTTGCTTTTTCTCTTTTTATTTTATTTTATTTTATTTTATTCCCTTATCTTTTCTCTTAGTGAGTCGATGGATGCGTCCACTTTGTGCATCAAAATAACAGGCCTCATAGGAAAAAGATCAGTGATACATTATTTCACTATGATATCTGATTGTTTATGGGGAGATTAATTAATCTTTTATCTGTTAGATGTGAGGATATTTATAAAAAAAATTAGGTGTCATTTATTATTTCTGTTTCTCTCTCTCTATATTTGTAATAAAGCGTGGCTTTAGCATTAGGACATATATTTTCCTTTCCGCCGAAACTACTTTTTTCCCCGTGAAAGCATAATAAAATAAAATAGTTTAAATTAATTTGAGCTTGTTTAAAAGACAATGTTTGGCTAAAATTTAATTGAACCAAATCAATTCGAAGTGATTGTGACTGATTTTTGGTTTTGAACCGGTCCTGATGACAAAAACCCTTACCATAAAAGTATTGTTTCTCTCTCAATGCAATAAGAAAAGCATCTCTGTTTTTTCTATAACATACAGTTGCTATCTTAATAAATTTAAGAGTAAATAATTATTTTAATCCTAAGATTTTATAATTGATATTAATTTAGTCTATAAAATTTTTTAACACCAATTTAATCTTCATATTTTATGATTTGACATCAATTTAGCTTGTCCATTAAATTTTACTAGCACCGGAACCTACCTGCACTCCATGGAAAGTAAGAATTAAAAAAAGAAAAAGTACAAAATCAAATTAAAGGCAAAAAGTAAGAAAGAGCTATAATTTGGCAGAGCCCTAACGGTGGCCTTCCTGTTAGTAAAATTTAACTGGAAGACTAAATTGACGTTGAATTTAAAAATATTATGATTAAATTGATATAAAAGATTTTCAGGAGTTAAATAATGTTAACTATTAAAATCTTAGGACTAGATGGTTATTTATTCTAAATTTAAAATAATTGTGAGACTGACTGTTTATAGGTGTTTAATTTTTCACTAGAAAATATTCACATCCTTTTAAAAGACAAGGGATATGTTATGCACTAATCTAAGAAAAATTCCAATCCCAAAGATTAAACTATTGAGTGGAATAGTCTTTAAACTAAAGCACCACACTTGATAACATAGTTTACTCGATGTAGACTTATAACAAGACAGTCAGAGGAAACTTTAAAAACAAAAAATCATTACAAAACAACCCAGGCTAAATAAAATTTTGAATTATAATTGTGGCTTTTTTTTTTTTCTTTTTCAACTGAACTAAAGCAACAAAAAAGAAGGAATTATAATGACATGGCGTTTAATTAATGTTTAATCAATCTCACTTAGTAAAAAGATTGTAGTTGTTAATACTTCGTGAACCGAATGAGTACTATGGTAGATGTGTAACATGCACTTAAACTTTATAAATTTGAATGGAATCACAAAAAAAGAGAACTTATAGTTGTAGACTTAGCTAGCTTTCGGTAGATCCCAGATATGAAAAAGCTACCCGTAATAACAACATGCATGAATGCACATACATGCCACCAACTCAAATCCTCCTAAGCATATATAAAGCTAAATTAGTCTTTGCAGACCGCTGATGTGATTGATCAGTGTTCGAAATACTTCCATTTGGGCTCACTCGATTTCAACATATTCCCCGTCCTTTAATTTGGCGAGTATATTTTACTTTTAGTTCATCAAATTACAATGCATTATAGTGGCCCTAGGACTAACCACATGTTAATAAGGAACTGATTCTCCAAACCTTTTTCCAACTTTATTGTTGTGACTCGTGGTGTTCCGGTGAGAACCACTGTTTTCTAGATGCGTCTTCGGTTAGTAACATGCTTTATTCTCCATCATTAATTTTCTATTCATATATGGATGCATTAATATTTTTTTTTTAACATAATTAACTTTGTATGGGTTCAACAATTTTGTATAAAAAAAATCCAACGTTCATTTAATTTGCTGAAAATTGTTTTTCTTCGTATGGTATTTTATGTGAGAAAACAATTACGAGTATACTACAAATTGAAATTTGGTGATGGGATTTATATGATTAATTAATATTTCATGTGACTTATTAGTATTGAAAGGGAAAGTGGGCTGGAAAATTCAAAAGCAAAAGTAGGAGAGAAAACGAGAAGACGCAACTGGAATTCCACTTAAGAGTAGACGTCCCAACCATATACTGTGTCATAAACAAAAGAAAAATACTAATCAAATGGTAGAGGAACTAGAAGAAGCAAAGCATTTCGCTGGAAATTTAGAAAAGATTATCCCCATATAGGACCGAGTTTCTTTATTGCACGCGCATCCACGTCAGAGGTTTTTTTACTTGTTAAGAAAGCAAGAGAGCAAACCAAATAAATTATAAATAGTCGTCACACTAGAATTGAATTTGAATTTATATCAAATTGATGTTACATTTTATAAGAAGATATAAACGTATATATTTTTCTTTATAGGAATATTTATAAACATCTATTTTTATGTCACTTTTACATTATTATCAAATCATAACATATGAACACCATTATACTATTTTTAACAAGTGATCGGTTATATGATTATCTGAATTGAGTAAATTAGAATTATAGATAAAGACGAATCGCATGAAGAGGAAACTGATCAATATGTACCAATCGTTTTATTTGTCTAATATTTTTTTTCCTTTAATTTCTGTTTGATTTCCAATCATACACCACCACTCATATTGACATAAAATCATTTTATATTTCATTGTTTTTCTAAAATTATTAGTACGTAGTAGTAAAATTTAGTGTACTCTTAGCTAATCCAATCTGTGTTTAATCAGTTCACTACTGAAAAGTAAACTCTGAACGAAACGCATGAATTCAAGTCATTTAGTCCGCAGTGTAACGTATATTATCATTCTAGTAAACATTGAGTCTATTATTTTCTACAATTTTATTATTTTAGAACCATACTATTTTTTTTCATTGAAAAACAGAAGTGTACATTCAAATGTATATATATTTTCTTCATTTTATAATTTAAAAATGATATAAAAATAGTCTCTTGCTCCACTTTTTTTTTCAGAATATTTATACACTATCAAGCAAAATTATTTTTTAAAATACCTGTTAATTTCACATTTCAATAAAATAAATTTTCCAAATAATATTTCTAAAGAATTAATGACTATTTGCATAGTTTTTTATTCACAATTTTTTGATATGCTCCACGGTTAATAATCATTAATATATATTAGTTTATGAAATTTTACATAAAAACATTATATCATTACATTATTTATTGATTTTTTAATATGTGTATTTGTGTAAATTTGACACATATTAGAACGGGGTGAGTAGACAACACAAGGCCCTTGCACATGATGACCAAGTCATCATTCATGAATCATATATCTCTAGTCACGGAGGAGAGCACGTTGAATCTTAACACACAGACGGCGTTGGCGGAAGAGACCAGACCCTTGCTCTGTGTTTCTACGTTTGACTGAAAACGCGGAGCAGTTTTCATTCCACTCTCTCCACTCCCAACATTTAAAACTTCAATCCATAATCCCACGCACACACACACACATACATACATAGTTACATAGGCATATAAATACACATAATATTCCTTCTGTCCTTCCCACCCACGAAACACCTTAGGAAACCGTGTATACCACGAAAAGTAATACACAAAAAAAAAGACAAAGTGGAACCTTCCTTTTGATCTCTCTCTCTCTCTTCAATTTCAATATAATCCCAACCCATTTGTTCTCTCTTTGTTGTTGTTGACGCGAAGCGAATCAAAACGAGGAAGAACATCATTATCATCATCATCATCACAGCCACAGCTTCATTAGTTGATCGAGAGAGTGAGAGAGATCATGTTGGGGTTGGGGAAGAAGAGATCATGGTTCTTGAAGAAGAGGTTGATGAGCAAGGAGTCGTCTTGGAGGCTCAAGTTCCTTTGGTCCTCTTTCAAGTGGAAGAGGGTCACTACTCTCCCCGTTTCCTTCATGGACAGCGTCGTTTTTAAGGTTGTCTCTGCCTTTGAGGCCATTGTCCTCGTCCTCACCCTCTGCTTCTTCTACCTCTGTTGTGGCTGCAACTTTTGATTTTATTCTCTTTTAATTACTTTCACCGCCACGCTCTGTATGCTTCTCTTTCATCTTCTAGTTATCATCCGGTAGAAGAGTTTTGTAATCATCCATCCATTCTAACCCAATGAATGCGAATATGAATGTTTTTCAATTTTGTTAATTAATTGATGTCTACTAGCTAGCAACAAATTAAAAAGGGTCGTGCCAGAGTCATGGATCCTTAAAAGAAAATTATGCTCCGACATCACCAATTTATCGAAGCAAGCGTTGGTATTCCTTAAAATGGTAATTCTTATATTTTCACTCATGCAAGTATGATTTTTCTTGTAAAACTTAGACCGGAAGTTTTTTCAACAATTGCAATTTGCAATTATAATTCAAAGTCGCCGCTTTGGAAGAAACATAAGATATGTGTGCTTGTTTGGATGGGGATGATAATGTAACGTCGAGTATTATTTCTAGTCCCTTCTTTGGATGGTTGTGTGAACGGAGGACAAAAAATGTGACGTGGGAAGGCAAGGAATTTTGTCTATTTTGGTGGGGTTGTTGAGGAAACTGACGCAGCACTTCTCTTTCTTAAATTTAGATCCAGTGCTTCTTAATTCCAAACTTAACTATGAGAGATTAGTAGTTTAAGTGTCCATTACAGTTTACATCGCTTGAAGATCATGTGGGTTGCTTCAACTTCCTTCCTCTAATCCAATTTCCGTATAAATTATATATGCCACGGGTTAGAATATAGTAAAATACTTTATGGTTGAAGCCAGATCCATTTTCTTTTCTTTCTTGTGAAGCTCGAGGTCCATTGAGTAGGTAAACAAATTTTTGGCTTTTGGAGAAGACGCGTGAGCGTCACCCTTTGTGTTTTGTGAGCAGCCAACGGGTGGCACCACTGTGTTGACGGGTGGTGTACTCATCTATTGACTGTTGTTAAGGGATGGATCGACGAATTCTCCAATGCAACTCGTGATAATGAAGTCCTTCAACCGTTCTACTTCAGTTCATCACTTTAGTTAGCTGGGTGAATCAATTTTGTTTTTAAAAGTTTAACCATATGATATAATCTGATCCATGTGACACGTATGGGGTAGCAACATCAATCGTGCAACGCTCATCACTAATGCAACTTTATCACCTTATATACGTTTCTGAGATGAGCATCAAGCATTACTCAAATTTCGTCGTTCGGCTTTCCCCTCGTGTAATTTTACACAATTTTTATGTGGTGTTTATGCCACCTTTTGTGTATCTGTTGCCACGGAATTTCCAGTTTCATATATTAAATCTTTTTTTTTTATTCAAAACTATTATTATTAATTACTTATTAAATATTTTAAAATAAATATAAATAAATAAAATAATAAATATATCTTATCAATCAGCTGCAAATCAACATGATAAATAATCACACTTCATCAACCATTTTATTAAAAGTAAATTATTTAAATACTAGTATAAGTTAAATATTTATTGGTTTTACATATAATCATATTCAATTTTCCAAATCTTGATTTTTATAATAAATTAATGATTTAAAATAGCCTTTATTTTTTTCCTTTTTATTTTATCATGATGAAAATAAAAATAAAAGTTAATGTATACAAAATGACTATTTATTTATCTATGAATATAAATATCATACCTTCAGGGTTATCACCATTAAAAAATGTATGTAGTATTCCACTCGTCCACGTAAAATTTCTTTCCTCTTTAAGAAGAATATTTTAAATTATTAGTCATTTAAAAACTTTTTTTTGGGTCGGAGGAGGAGGGGTTCATTATCCTATCCACAGCTGGCTTTGCTGAGTCGAACCCAAAGTGCATAAGTTTGAAGGCGGACATATTCTCAACTAGTTCAACGCTTCAAGTGCATATTATTTCCAACTTTGTTCTTATTTTTGTGGCAAATTTATTAGGGACCCAAGCCCAACAAATCATAGTCCAGTATTGGGGACATGGAGTCATTTATAGCTGCAAATTGGGCTAGCCCATTTGCTACGAAATATTTCAGTTTTTGTTTTAGGTGAACTCTTACGTAGTCCTGTACCCATAGGAATTGGAGGGTATTGGTACTTTTTTAATTGGCAATTATAAATAGGAGCAGTTACAGCTAGATTTATTAAAATTATATTTATTCCCTCTAGATTTTAAAATTATACCTACCTCCCCTATTTTTATTTATGACATAACATAAACTCCCCTAACTATTAACAGATGTTATCTCTGTTAATGGCATGTGACCAGCACATGTTTTTTGGTTAGAAAACGCTAAAAAACAGGAGTGAAAGTAATTAGTTGCCCTTTATTATTTTTACCCCAACTCACCCACTCATTTTCTGCAATTGTTTCCCGTTCTCGTTGACAACTCCATGGCTTGCAAGGGTGAAGAGGGCAGCTCAACAAGATCTGTTTTGGCCTCTTGGAAGGAGAATTAATATCTTCTTTCTACATCTTCCCTTTTCCATCTTCATGGGTCTCACACCCTCTTCCCCCTCAACTTTATCATCTTCACCATCTTCGCCACCTCCAAGCTCTACCATCACCACCACATCTCCACTGCCTCCAAGCTCCTGCCTCACCACCACTCCTCGCCATAGTCCTTGCTCTTCCTGGCGGTGCCCCTCATCTATGCCTCTGCCCCCAATGACGGAACAACATTGACATAAAAAAAAATGGCAGCTGCTACAGAGTTGTTTGACACAGTGACTCCCTTTCCTCATCATCGCCATTGCCATAGCAGTCACCGTCGCTTATGGAAGAACAGGGCGGTGGTCGGCGATCTCTGGCGCTTTAAGAAGAACAAGGCTTTTTTCAGTTTCCATGGTTAGCTCTGTTTGTTTTGCACAGTGGCTTAGAAAGAAACCGGGGGAAAAGAGCACGTGTGTTTCTTTGAGAATTGTGGGGTAGAAATGTCATTTCCGTTGGAGCATTTTCGGAGCTAACTTCTGTTAAGGTTGAAGGGATGAAGGGAGGTGGGTGTAATTTTGAAATTTAGAAAAGGTAGTTATATAACTGCCCCTTATAAATATGGTGTTAGTTTTCAGATCATATCATCATTAGTTGGTCAAATTTTCTTTAACCCCAGTACACAATTTTACTTATATTTTCACCTCAAATATTATTCAAATTCACCCGTTTTTCATTTCATACATTAATCCTTGAATTCATCTCTGCCCCGTTTTTGTTTTATCCATTCCTTTTAGATTAAATCATGTGAACACCTCATTACAACAGCAAAAAAAAAAAAAAGTGTACAGAATAAGTCACATGAATAAAAAACAAAACCAAAAGTCATGAAACCTTTCACTTTCCAATGTCCTCACAATCGAAGGAATTCTAGAGTTTTAATTTCTGGTCAAAATTCAGCCCACAACCACACATAATAGAGATTGTTTTGATCAAATATAAGTTTATAAGTAAAATAATATATTACTGAGAGAGAACACAAAAACTCATCGGCTGTGAAAAGGGAAAAGGAGATTGGAGATGGGTTGAGTTTGAACCTAGAACAAAATTTATGGTGACAAGTTGAGCTTGCAATTATTTGAGCTAATCTACGACGTGGTGGCTTTGCATGGTGCAAAGGCACAAATCACAATTTCATGGAGAGACGTGGTCAGTGAGTGGTCATGTGTGGCAGATGAGTGTGCTTCTCAGTGGTGTGACGGCGCCAAGCTCATAGCGTTGATGGCAAGAGGTGTGATGGGGCGCAATAGCAGGTGGTTCAAGGTCAAAGATATGCAATGTGGGACATGACAATATGTGGTGGTGCTATTTCTACCATGGTCTACGATTTTTCAATGAAGGCTGTTTAAGCTACAGAGAAGGGATGTGAAACATGCAGAGGAGGAGGACGAGGAGG